>CM045760.1:138663108-139355359 GCA_025200525.1 Camellia lanceoleosa | reverse complement strand
GATGGTTGGCGATTGAGACTCGGCAGACTTGATTTTCCTTAATTTATGCTCGGCCTTCTTAAGCTTCTAAGTTGAATCGTTCATCTCTGTTCTATACCCCACCGGCGGCGCGAAGACACATCTGATTTCATAAGCGATTATGCGGCCCTTCACCACCCCATGAACGCCTTCATGAAACACTTCAAAATCCGACCTACCGCCATTGCTTTGGACTTGGTGGAAAAATAACGAGCAAACTTTGCCACATTTAGATCACGAGCGATTGAATCTACCTCTGTCATTGGTCTATTCTCCACGAAGGCCAAACTCAATGGAGTGCGGTGTCGCGTCGGGTTCCTTCGGAAGCGGGGTTGAGGAGATGCACTTGAAGTGGCTCTTGTCCCTCGGGCGACCCTCGCCTTGACGGCAGGAGATTCGTGTCTCTCGATCCCTCGAAGTCCTACTTCCGTAGTGCAACTAGGTTTGCCACTTGATTCATATCTCCTTCCCAATTTCGGCTAATGTTCTCGACTTTCCTCCTTTGTTGAAGAAAAATCTATTTGACATTTACACTTGTTTACCCTTCCTCGAATTGAATTGGTGAATTCGACTCTGAGGCATATAAATAGGACCTTCATGCCTGATACCGCCCATTTATTCCTACGAGGACACCTCGAGGTGATCTCATTAATACTAAAACCTCAATAGCCGGCGTCGATTGAGTCATGTGCTAATCATCCTATGAACCTCTGTTATTAGGCGTTCTAGTTCATAAACCCGGTGGGGCAAGGGCAATTCATCAATCTAGTCGGCGTAAATGCCCCGATCGCTCCATGAATCGATTTATCGGTACAATATTCATGAGTTCATTTTATTAAACTTTCCGGTTCACGAACTAATTTGGGCAAGGGTAGATTAGTCAATCTAATCGACATATTTGCCCATTGCTCACTGAACCTCTGTTATTTAGCGTTCTAGTTCATGGACCAGCTGGGGCAATGGCGATTCATCAAGCTAGTCGGTAAATGCCCGGTGCTCGTAAAATCAATTGGTCGATATAATATTCATGAGTTCATTTTATTGACTTTCCGGTTCATGAACCCGGTTGGAGAATAATGATTCGTCAATCTAATCGGCGTGTTGCCCGGCCACCCCATGAACCTCTATTATTCGGCATTCTAGTTCATGAACTAGGTAGGAAAAAGCGATTCATCAATCTAGTCGGCTTAAGTGCCCCAGCCGCTCCATGAATCGATTTATCAGTACAATATTTACGAGTTCATTTTATTCGACTTTCCAATTCATGAACCAGCTGGGGCAAGGGCAAATTCATCAATCTAATCGGCTTATGTACCCCAATCGTCCCATGAACTGATCTATCAGCACCTCATGAATTCATTTTATTTAGATTCATCAATCAAATTCATTAAT
This sequence comes from Camellia lanceoleosa, assembly GCA_025200525.1. Taxonomy (NCBI): domain Eukaryota; kingdom Viridiplantae; phylum Streptophyta; class Magnoliopsida; order Ericales; family Theaceae; genus Camellia; species Camellia lanceoleosa. The sequence goes on along the minus strand of CM045760.1, from coordinate 139,353,949 downwards.
ATAGTCAGTTAATAAGTTTGCCGTCTCACGTAGTCTTAACATTTTGTTCTTCTTTGATTCTTTTAATTACGTACTCATATAACAACGATTATAAGTAATAACTTGGGAGCATAGAAAATTTTCATTTATAAATTGGCGCTAACGATTGGACATTTTACACATAATCGGTTGACATCAAAAAAGATGAAAATCTACTAACAAAAAAGCGCATCTAAAATGCCTACCAAAAGCGAAAATATGCCTTGATCATTCCTCGGTCGGATGCGGTGGTCAACGTCCACTGCTTTCGTATGGAATCGGTTTGTATGTCACATTCTTGCGGCGAGGTCTTTGACAACCGTGTTTGAAGCCGATTCTCAAACTTTGGCACTTCATCTGCGTAGCTTTCCAAGGCGGCCTCTTGCCAGCTTGGAATGCTTTGGAAATCTTGGAGTCGGCCTTTTCCCTTGCTTTCTTCGATTCCTCCAAGTTGGCTTCCAGCTTGGCGATTGCTTCCTGGGCTAACTTAAGCGCCTCTTCGCTGGCCTTTGCCTTTTCCTCGACGGCAAGCCTTAACTGATCGAAATTTCTAGCTCGGCTAAGCCTCGTCGCTCTGGCGCATTCCATAAGCCTTGTATGCCCTCATAATCGGCCTTTTAGAGACCGCCACAACCTTGTTCTGATCATTTTTAATTTCGACTTTCAATAGGCCGATCTGTTCTATGGCGTCGTGTTGATGGCGGCGTCTTATCTCGCCCATCGCCTACAAAACAAAGAAACAAAGAAACAAATAATTAGAAAAATATTTACAAACGTGCATGCGTGAAGACGGAAGATTGCAGATAAGACAAGTAACGTACCGATAGGGCCGACTAAGCAACCAAAGCAATTAGCATCAGATTTGGCTCCGCTCAAAAATCTGACTCTGTCGACCGTGAGGATATCGAGGAGGCCATGCTCAAGGCCACACCAGTCCCTCAAAGCCGAGTCCGAGGAATCGGCATATTCGACCCTTGGTTGAATCGTGAATGAAAGGACCAAATCCGACTCCTCAACTCGAGGCCGTTTATCGCTTTGGTCCTCTTCGTACTCGGTTTCTCGATCGGCGGGGCACTTTTCATCCCTTTGTTCACCTTCGTTGCCTACCCTCCTGTCCAACTCGGCCGTTTGAGGTGAGTCGTCTCTTCGGCAATAGGAGGAGACTCGGCGACCATGGCGGTGTAGACTCAACAAGCCCGGTTAGTGGAGTTCCGTCGACGACCTCGGCTCTCCACTTGGCGGCCATCCTCTCGGCGTTCTTCTTCCATGCAAGTTGCAAAAGTGATTCCCCAGCCATATCCTCTGGATAAGCGCCGGGAAGATCTCCTAAGTTTGTAAAAATGTCTTCAAAGATGTCCCCTCGGCTGGATGTGGATGGAGGGTCGGACAAATTCAATCCAGCCTCCTCAAACACCGAATTGAGGGCTTTGTCTACCTCGGTTCCCAATTGGTCTGTATCCTTGGCGATCTGATCGGCTACTTGTTTTTCTGCGTGTTCCGAATCGGAGGCTTCTAAACCGATCTCCTTCAGACTTTTAAAGCTAGGGAAAATGAGGGCTGTAAGATGATCTTCGCCTCTTGGAACTAGAATATGGTCTGCTTGAAAGCGTTGCGTGACGGGCGTATCGCAAGAAGAGAATATGAGCGCCCTTTCCTGCTTCTCAGAAGATTTGGATGGCCAACAATTGCGGAGCGATTTTAATATCATAAGTATGCGTTACCGGCGAAACCAACACTTTCTTCAACTCATTGCCTATGCAAACAAAGCGGTAAATACATAAAAGGAGCGAATACACATGCGAAAATATAAGCAACTAGAATGAACTATCTGACCTGGATTGCCTTTTGGCACGGGATCTAGGCGATCTTCACCCTCACGAATTCCCAATTGCCTTAAACAACAACCATCATCATCATCATGCTTGCGGTGGCAAGCATGGTCACTAAATGATGATCGGTGTCCTTGGCCCTAAGAAAATAGCGTCCTAGGCGGCCAATGGACTTGGCTAAGACATAGCAATGCGAATTACAGAATGCCTAGGATAATCCTAAGGCGACGATTTAGCTCTATGATCCCCATCATGATGCGAAAAAAAAATTCACGTTAAATTTGGGGGAAGGATTAGGCCCCAATGTCAAAAGGCTCTCAAAAATGGATGAAGGAAAAGCGGACTCCGCCTTCAACAATCGATAGGAGAAATATGATTGTGCTCTCGTCGATCCTCTCAGATATCGGTGGTCTTTCCACGAGTGCGAGATAAGCGTCATCGGGGATAGAATAGTGGCGTCGAAAGTCAAATCAATCCAGAATGAGTGCTTTCAAATTTTTGCCATCGTAGCCAACCAAAGGATTATGCAAAACTAATAGTAAACAAGAAAATAGTATTAGGAGTGAAAGAGAAGAGAACTTACAGGGAGCGAAAGGGCTAATGAGAGACAGAAGAGAGTTACAGAGGTCGCGGGGTGGAGGAGTTGTACTAGAAGGCGAACCAAAAAATCTTGAGTATTCAAAATATACATTGAAGAGACAAAGTTTTAAACCACATTAAATGGAGGAAGCGTCTGAAGCGGGAACTTATAATGATGACTAGAAAGCGTGTGCGTTACACGCTTTGGAATGAGGTTAGCCGAATTTTGAATTTTCAAGATCGAAACCAAACACGCTAACTAAAAGAGTTAGTGGGGTGTTAGGAAGGCAATTGTGGTCACCGGATAAAACAAACGCAGATAGGCGTGTATATTTTTCCAATCGATGTATAGTATGCACTCGGCCCATACAGACGTTTGAATCTCGAGTAAGATGAGCGAGGCCAATTAAATGTTGGAATACGGCATAATAGGGGGCAGTACATAAGTACATGACAGATCAAGCGGGCCCTACCTAGAAGACGAGGCGTATATAAATAGAAGAACGACGAACAAGAGGAGGTATGTGAGAATTAGTATGCATAACTTAAGACACACGCAATCTAGAGAGCATACTGACTTATCCGTCGGAGTGCTAATTAAAGCACCCCGAGGATGTTCATTCTTTTAGGCTACGGTGAGGATCTCGATTGTCCCATTGGATCAAAGAGTATTTCCAAACCACCTTCCCCACAATTATTTTATTTTATTTAAAAAAAAAAAAAAGGAATGGAGGGCATCTAGGGTTTGCCCCACAAAGCTTGAATCGAATCGATAAATCGAACATGTTTCTCTGTCCTATCCTATCCTATTGGTCCTATCCCATTTCTCTCCCTCTTGATTATCTCTTCACTCACATTCTGTCGCCGTTATAGATTCTCAATTAATTTAATAAAAGAAAAAAAATTAGATAAATTACACTTTACTCACTTAAAGTTTTACCCACTTCTCATTTTAGTTTTTTAAGTTTGATTTTTTTCATTTTAACTTTTCATATTTATAATCATTCCTACTTTACTCTTAAATTAACTTTCATCCAAAAAACTAACAAAATTTGTCACATTACCAACACATCAGTTTCATGTGTGATATAAAAAATTCACTAAAAATGTAAAAAATGAAAAATAAAAAATAAAAAAAATTGGAATTTGTTTTAGTCGTTAGTGAGCTTTTTTTTTTTTTTTTTTCTTTCCCCTTCAAATATATTCATAAACATTATTACATTATAGATGTACCTAAAAAAATAAAAAAAATAAAAACAAATTTATCTAAAAAAAGAAAAAAAAAATTCATTAAAGTCGGAAAAAATGAAAATATACTGACTCAAATACTAGTATTGTCAAATTCTGAAATGAAAAGTTTACTATCATTTTTTTTTCCCTTCTTTATTGAACTTTTTTCTTTTTTTAGTTAAATTTGGTTTTATTTTTTTAGGTGCATCTAAGCTAGATGCATCTATAATATAATGTTTATGAATAAATTTGAAAAAAAGTTCACTAAAGACTAAAAAAAAAAAATCAATTTTTTCATTTTCTATTTTTCTTTTTTTGCATATTTAGCAAATTTTTTACATAACAAGTGGAGCTGATGTATTGGTGATATGGCAAATTCTGTTACTATTTTGGATAAAAGTTAGTCTAAAAGTAAAATGAGAGTGATTGCAAAGATAAAGGGTCAAAGTGAGAAGGATTGCAAACATAAAAGGCCAAAGTGGCACCACAAAAAAAAGGCACTTTTAGTGACCTTTTTTTTAGTCACCAAAAGTATAATTTTGGTTGCTGAAAGTATCTGCAACATCAACAAAATCGGTTGTTGAAACCCTGTCACTAAATGGTTCGGGGACCAAATAAATTATGGTCGCCTTTATAAATAAATCAGTGACCAAATATTTCAGTCGCCAAAAGACTAAAATTTTGTCACCATAAATTAACATTTAGTCACTAAAAGTAGCCATAAACGAATAACACGTTAGGTTTTAACAACATATAAATGCGTCGCTAAAAATATCTTTCAGCGACTAAATGAATTAGTTGTTGAATGTTAAAACTTTTGGTGACCAATCAAGTTTTGGGTCGCTAAAAAAATTATTCACGTAGACTTTCAACAACAGAAACAAAGTGTCACCAAAAGTAAATTTACAATTGAAAAACCTGTCACCAAAAATTCATTATTTATAATTTTTTTTTACAATTTCCCTATTTAGTACATAATTCATAAACCTATAAATATAAGCAAAATATAATTCAAATTAACAAACTTGTGTAAAGCATCCAAAATATAAACTTAATTCAAAAGTAGTAGCATATTAAACATAAGCAAAATATCAAATCCAAAATATCCAATGTAAGTACAAATCCCTTACAATCCCAAACTTCAAACTTGTAATTCTAAAAAAACTTCAAAGCTTGCACATTCATAACAAAAACCTATGACAAAATATATTCAAAAATTTTAAATATAATCATTTGATGCTTCCCGAACTATGTTCCATCCATTGCTAATCTGCCAAACATATGAAAAAAAATTACAGTATTAAAATGCTAATAATAAAGTTCTTGGTCTCAAAACATTGGTTTCACATTATACATGAACAAATTAGGAGTCCTACAGTGAATTACAAGATTTTAATATACCAAAACCAAAAAGTAACACGTGATTCACCAGTTAAAACTTGGCATATATGAACTAATTACAAGCAATATTTCTACAAGTTTGTAAATCAGTCTCATATTGTCCAACCAAAATCTAGCTCAAATTTTGTCATAATGAAATAATGATCAAATCCAATTTCAAGGTTGCAAAGCAAGAGCAAATATCAATTGAGTAGGAGCTACCAATGGAATGAGATTTCATCCAAAGTGCTACCCCTTACTTTCACGACTAAATTGAAATCAGAAAGACCTAAATCTTAAACTTGAGATTGCTTTCACTTAATTAAGGTCAAAAAGTTGCTCAAATAAAAGCTAGAATGAATATGAATAGTTTGATAGCATTGTGTTCACAAATGATGATATGACAGCAAGATGCTATAACAGCAACCACCCCAATTCCTACTAAAATATACCTTTAACTCAATTACGCATAATTCTTTTTTTTAAATGTGTTAAATATATTAACTACAAACTTATATTAAATGAATCATTTTCTTCAATCTCATTTTGTGAATATTAGAATTATTCAGGAAAATTCTGGAAGACTGTGTTTTTAAGAAACTCATAAATTTTTAAATATGCTTGAGGTTCTTCATGTACAAATTGTTTGTCAATCTCAAAATTGATGATAGCTTTATGTCATTGCCTAATTAATTTCTTTTTTAAAAAATTAATTAATTTCTAACATAAACAAAAAGAATTTTATTAATTGTTTCATTAGATTATATGTAAATTCACATGACAAACGTTTTACATGTCATTTCTATTGTATAATTCACGTGACAAGTGAATAATTAGTGAAAGGGTTAAAAATAATAAGAGAAATTACAAATCAATATAAAAGATTAAAAGTAATCACTACACTACTACATCTACCAAAGATTGTTTTCCAAACAAACAAACAAGTTAGGATTATTCAGTTAGATTTAATGGTGAGCTCAATGGCATCCTGGCATGTTCAGGGATCATGATAATATGAAAAAATAAACCAAAACTTGGCTTTCACCTGTCAATTATGGTCTAGCCCAATCAAGTACTCTAACTAACCTTGTAGTACATGACTAACCCTTCCTTTTGCATGGGGTTAAAAGTTTAAAATAGGTGGAAAAAGATAAAAATATGTTAAAAAGTGAATATGACAAAATATCACATTTAAATCATAATCATTTCATTTTTTTTTCCTCACAAAAGTCAAAAAAGTCGAAAAGTCAAACCCAAATGAGATTTTTTAGCCTAGACTAAAACAATCAAAAAATTAAAAAGCCAACCCACTTCCTAAACGAAGCCTAAATATATTCATAAAGATTAGCTAACATTGAACCTCACCATTTAATAGGAGCTCAAACATTAGAGATCTTGCTTTATGGCCCTGTTTATTTTTAGAGATGGATCCAATCGGACTATGAATATGATAAAATTGAGTGAAAAGATTATTAGCGTGGCAATATTAAAGTTAAAAATATAGAAGAATTATATTTGTTTAATGACAACTAAATTAACAATATATGGCAATAGTTCTTGAGTAGATCATCTATATAAAAAATTAAGTTGATAAGATATCAATAATCACATAAGTAGATCATATTTATATGAATAAAATTAGACTATTTGTTGTCTATTTTTTAAAAAATAAATATAATCTAATTATATATTGTTATACAAATATTTAATTAACTTGATTTTTACCTAAATAATTTACCTAACAAACTTTATAACTATATGTTTAAACCATGAAAGTGGGCCCATCATTATTGTGCAACAAGGACCCTTTTCCTAAATCTTGTGTAAAATTTGACAAAGGTGTTTTTCTCTGGAGATCACTTGTAGGAACTTACAAATAACATTTTCATTTTGAATTTTGTATGAAAAATCAAAGAAATGCCTTTTTTTTTTTTTTTTTTTTTTGCACCATTGGAACAACAATGTCTAATTATAACATTTTAGGACCATATTATATCAAATTTTGATTTGGAATTAGCATTTTGTCGCAAATGCAACTAGAAATGCATCTATGACAATATATGAAAAAGAAAAACTTTGTATTTACAGAAAATTTATACAAAAAAATAGTACAAAATGATGCAACAATATCATTTTTGTACATAATGGATATCTTTATTTGTGTTTTGTTTTTTAAAAGTAAATAATTTATATTAAACCATTTTGAAAAATGTTCCTGTGGCTATATAAACAATGTTTCTTCCTAAAGTTGCTTCATAGCACCATTAATTGGTTTCTTGACTAAGCTCTTCACATCATTTATGGTCATCCATTATCCTTTCTAAAGTCACCGAGGAACTTCGTGTGGGGCACTAACTTGTCGAAAGAGAGAGCATCTATTTGGAATCAATGGTGGGATTCAATTCACACTATCACAATCAAATGCATATATTCAAATGGTTCAATGGATTACATTTTTGAGACGTGTAACCATGAAGGCCTAACTTTGAGAGGTTGGAACCTTTCTCTATATTTAACTTATGAACAAAAAAATTGACAGAAAAATTGAGACGTGTAACCATGCTGCTGATATTTGTGAATGCATTGCTATTGTCTGCTCTGGTCTCATGAATCACTGGTCTTCTGCTGTGACTGATTGAAGTTTCTGGTGGTTGGGCTGTGTGCTGGTTGATCTGGTTGGTAGGTTGATCTGTTTGTTGTTGGCAAGTTAGGTTGAACTAGGTTGATCTGTTCGCTGTTAGCTGGTGTAGTAGTTTGGTTGTCATTCTCTTCGGGTGTTTTTGATTGGCTCCTCGCCAATCTAGGTCGAGAGCTAGCATATGATTGCGTTTTCTTTGCGGTGCCAACCTAGTTGGGATCGTTAAGTTAGTTATGATGCTTTCTGCTCTCCCTTGCTTGCTTTGTTGATATATTTTTGCATGTATTATGCTTTTTTCATCAATAAAATTTTGTTTTGCTGATAAAAAAAATAAAATAAAAAAAATTTGACAGAAATTAAGTCCATGTTTGGGTTTGCTTTTTTGTATTTGGGCTCTTTAAGAGTTAAAAAATAATATTTTTGTGAGTGAGAAAGCTGATGTGTCATTTAGCATTTTTTTGCCGATGACAAATAATTTAGTGGTTTTTGACTTTTTAAACCCAAAGCTGATTGTTTTGGCTTGACTCCAAACAATCAGGAGCTAGAGTAAGTATGGAAAAGAATTATCTTATTATAAATTTAGAGGATAAAGTATTTGAGAAGCACATTTAGTCAAATTTTGTGCTTGCAAATGGTGCCAACTTTTCCAATAATTGAAGTAAGGAATGACACATAACTTTTTAAAAGGATTTGGTTTCTCTATGGAGAGATGTCCACTATCACTACAATAAATAAGAATTTTAGAAATTAAAAATTTTGATCTTTAAAAGTGAAAATTTTATTGCAAAAGATATTTAAATTAATTTCTATCGTCAAGGGATAGTCGCTAAAGGTTGTCTTGAAAAGGCCAACACAAGCCTTTTAGCGACAAAATTTTGAAAATGTCACTAATAAATAGATTTTTAGGGACAAAATAATTTGATCTCAAAATAATTTATTTTTTTAGACAAAAAATTTGGTTTCAAAAGGATAATAATTCATCACTAATGTCTAATTTTTTGTTGCTAAAATATAATAACGGCACTTTTCGTTACAAAAATATTTGATCCCTAAAAAATAATTTTGTCCCTAAATTTTCATTTCTAAAACCTTAATTTTTTACGGTGTCTCATGTCATTTGCTCTCCTAGGCAATTTTTGATGACAATGGAGCATTCTAGGGTTTTCATTCTTTGTTTCTCAAGTGTACCGTTTGATGGATGTGTTGCTATGAACTTGATGGAAGGAAACTATATTTGATGTACAAATTGTTGATTGAATTTAAAATTACACACATGAGTTTTATGGTTTTTATCACGTAGATAGGAATTATGCTAATGATATTCTAGTAATTTGCTAATGTAATCTCTAACATATGTATTGTTAAAAAAAAAAAACCATTAAGATCAACTTTCATAATCCTAGATGACTGGAGGGAGAGTATACAACGATCAAGATCATGGAGGCTGGCAACCAGTGGTGCGGAGGCGGAGGCATGGAGGTAGAGGAATATGGAATTCTAGGGCTGAGGTCTCAATTCACTCTGTTTTTGTGGATAATATACCAGAATCTATGGGGGCAAAAGGGCTGTATAAGATCTTTTCCAACTATGGTGTAGTTATGGACGCATATATACCAAACAAGAGGAGACAAATGACGCGATCTCGATTTGGTTTTGTTAGATACAATTGTTCGGTAGCAGCAGATATGGCAATACAAAAAGCAAATGGAATCTGGTGTGATGACAGAGCACTCAAAGTGAAATGGGCAGATTTTGGGAAGGAGTATACCACAAAGCATAAAGCAGTCCAAGCAACACTGATTAGGAAGGAAGGGGAGGTTAATCGCACTGGTAATGCCTGCTACCCAGAGAAGACGACATATGCTGAGATAGTTAAAGGTAGGGGTGTACCATTAAGCACAGACCGAACCATTAAAGCAGATGAGTTAGGCAATGGATGGTTATATGAAAGTGCAATAGCCAGATTGAAATCATCATGTTCAATTGATGAATTTCGGGAGGAAATAGCTAGGAGTGGATTTAGGGATATCAAAGTGAGAGTTGGAAGTGGCAGAGATGTGGTCTTAACCTTTCAAACGATGGAGATCATGAAGGAACAACTTATGAGAATGCAGGAATGGCTTAAGGATTGGTGTGAATCAGTTTTTCAATGGAAACCCGGGACGGTCCTTAATCAAGAAAGGTACGTTTGGCTCAGCTGTTATGGTGTTCCATTAAACTTGTGGAATTGTAACACCTTTAGCAACATTGGCAAGGTATGGGGAGTAGTGATTGGTTTGGATGAAGACACACGCACCCTCAACTACTTTTGTTGTGGGAAAGTAAAGATAGCCAGGAGCTTTATGTAGCCCGTTAACAGTTATTAATCTAGAATGCAAAGGAAAACTCTACCATATTAGAGTTTGTGAGGAGCAAAATGTAAAGAAACAATGTCCCTATGTATCACATAAATGGAGGAATGGTGAACATCATAGATCAGAGACAGATGATGCTCCCATCACAGAAACAGATAGCAAGCAGGAAGATGAAGATGATTACGTGGAGGTCCAAGCTAGCAAGACGATGGGCGGAAGAGTGATGTGGAAAGAGATAGGCAAGAGGCATCACGTGTAAAGGAAAATGTCTTGGAAGGGGAGGACCTATTAAGGGATGTCTCAGTGGTGGGTAAAGCAATTTGTCACATGATGCGTCGAGAGAAAGCGCGACATCGAGGTGGCTCTGCAAGAAAGGTAGCGAGTTCCAAAATGAATGATGAAGATGGAAATCAATGGGTTGATGGCGACATTTTCACACCTGCCTTTATTAGAAGTATCAATGGCTCACAAGGCAATAGGCATGGGATCCAGCTGGAGGTGGATTTGAATTTAAGACTTGAATGGGGCCCAAGTAGTAGTAGACACAGGATTAATTTAGCGAGATCAACCAGGCCCTATCTATGTGAAGGCCACGATAAGTTTAGCCTCATTCCTCTACAAAGTATTAGGTTAGGCTATAAAGAGCTCAACGACCCTGAGTTTCACATGTTTACGCAACCCAAACCCAAAGGGAGGTGGGTTCTCATAGACGTGAGAGGCGGGAGTGATAAAAGTGGTCAATCCAACTCCAAGCAAAATGCATACTTTAAAGGGACAAGGGAAAACAAAGCGTGGTAAACAAAGGAAGAAGAAAGGGAAGCTGGTTGGTGACAGAGCTGTGGGAACATCATCTTTAAACTTAAGGAAAGGAGTAATTTTCAGGTCTGCTGTAGCTGCTATTTCACTCTCCATAGCAAAAGAATCTAGCCGAGAAAGGTTAGTGCTGTCAGAGGCGGAAGCATCAATTGAAATCGGTAAAGCTCTTGGCATTGATTGTGAAGGAAAAGAAGATGAGGTGATAAGCTATTTACAAGATCTGGAAGCTCAAGATGTGGAACAAACAAGGTTAAGGGATGGAGATGCCAATTAATTTAGCAAAATCAGGGGGTTCAGAGTGGTTAGTAATGTTTAATGAAGATACAATCATGGAATGTGAGAGGGATTGGGCGACCAGAGAAAATGAGAAAGATTAAGAATATTCTTACTGTTAGAAAAGTGGATATTGCTCTACTTCAAGAAACAAAGAAATCAGAAGTCAATTCAGAAATGGTAAAGACTATATGGCTGGTGATTACTTTGAGTTCATGTCTGTTGATGCAATGCGAGCTGAGGTGCATATGCATATGGAACCCTGTTGTTTTCCAATTGAAGGCTAGCTGCTGCAACTGTAATTTCCTGTTGCTCTCAGGTACAATTTTTCATAGCTTTGAGTGTGTTATCACTAATGTATATGGTCCTACTGACGTGGTAAAAAGAAAAGAGGTGTGGGAATGTTTAATCAGGTTAAAATCCATCTTTTTGAGGTCGTGGTGTATGGGAGGGGACTTTAATGAAATCAGAACCATCTCAGAAAGGATTGGGTGCTCCATACGGGATAGAGGGATGAGGGATTTCAATTATATGATTGAGCAATTGGAATTGATAGATATGCCCATGCTGGGGAGGAAGTTCACTTGGTGTAATTCTCAAGATAGCGAGAAGTGGAGCAGAATAGATAGATTCTTACTTAACCATGAATAGGTGTAACAATTCAATTTCAAATTATGGGGTCTTCCTCGAATGTTGTCTGACCATTGTCCCATTATTTTAATGGAGGATGATAGGGACTGGGGCCCTAGGCCGTTTAGGTTTATTAATGCTTGGCTGTTACATCCTAATTTTCTCCCTTTCGTGAAGCAAACTTGGTCAGAGCTCATGGTGGAAGGGTGGGCAGGGTTTAAGTGCCTTATGAAATTTAAAGCATTGAAACAAGCATTAAAAAAGTGGAACATGGAGGTGTTTGGTAGGATTGAAGCAAAGCTCAAAAATGTCGAAGATGAAGCCCATGCCTTTGATATATTAGCTGAAGAAAGACCATTGCTTGCTCCTGAACAGGTTAGAAGAAAAGAAGCTAGGAGTGAAGCTTGGAGGCTAAGTAAAATGTTGGAATGGATCTGGTTGCAGAAATCTAGAAGTAACTGGGCATCTAAAGGCGATAGAAATACTAGATATTTCCACATCCTGGCTTCTAGTAGAAATAGTAGAAATTCTTTGTGCTCACTTCTTCTGAATGGATCCTTGATTGAGGAGCCTTTGAGAATCAAGGAAGAAGTTAAGAATCATTTCATGAGGTTATTCTCTAAGTCTTGGAGCCATAGACCTAAATTATCCGGTCCTTTTAAAAACATAGGTGGTGCTCAAGTGGCGGAACATATAGAGGCTGACTTCACAAAGGAGGAAATCAGAGAGGCAATCAAGAGTTGTGAGGGCAATAAGGCCCCTAGGCCTGACGGGTTCAACATGTCATTTTTTAAGAAGTGTTGGGGCATTGTAAAATATGATGTGCTGCAATTCATGAGAGAATTTCATCAGAATGCAAGCTTAGTCAGAGGACTCAATAGTTCCTTTATTGCACTAATCCCAAAAACTGATAGCCCATCTGGTTTGAGCAGTATAGGCCCATTAGTTTGATTGGCTCTTTGTACAAGATTCTTGCTAAGGTGCTAGCAAACATGATTAAACAAGTAATGCCCAAGATAATTAGTGAGGTTTAGTCTGCTTTTTTGGGTGGAAGGCATATCTTAGATGGGGTTTTGATAGCTAATGAGGTGATTGATGGGTGGAAAACATGTAATAAAAAAGGCTTGATAATCAAATTGGATTTTGAAAAGGCGTATGACTCTTAATTGGGAGTTCTTATTTGCCATACTTTCAAACTTTGGCTTTGGTGAGAAATGGATGAAATGGATGAGAACTTGTGTGTCTTCTACTAAGATTTACGTCTTGGTCAATGGGTCTCCAACATCGAATTTAGTCCCCAAAGGGATCTAAGGCAAGGTGACCCATTATCACCATTTCTTTTCAACATTGTAGCAGAGAAATTTGAATATCTTGTTAAAAGAAATTTGAGGTGGGCCGTAATGGTGTGATCGTTTCCCATTTATAATTTGCAGATGACACTATTTTGTTTTGTGAAGCTAATTGGGTGGAAGTGGTGAACCTCAAACGAATTCTGAGATGCTTTGAGGTTTTATCAGGCTTGAAAATAAACTACCACAAGAGTGTCATTTGTGGGGTGGGCATGGATGATAGGTTGATGCAAGCTTTTGCCACTAGTTTTAACTGTCTGCATCAGAAGCTACCTCTGAAGTATCTTGGGTTGCCTTTGGGGGCTAACCCAAGTAGGAAAAGTACTTGGTCACCTGTTTTAGATAAATTTAAGAAAAAACTGTCTTCCTGGAGGAGAAGGGTGCTTTCTTTTGCTGGAAGGTTAACTCTAATCAAATCGGTCATGACCAACTTGCCTATTTACTACTTATCTTTGTTCAAGATTCCTGTAGGGGTGGCTAAGGAGATTGAAAAAATCCAATCGGCCTTCCTTTGGGGTGGATCTGATCTTAGAAGGAAGGTGCATATGGTGAAGTGGGAGGTTATTACTAAAAATAAGGCTCTTGGTGGATTGGGGGTGAAAAGAATTAGAACTTTAAATGAATGTTTGTTATTAAAATGGTGGTGGAGGTTTGGGTCCGAACATCAATCTTTGTGGAGCGTAGTGATTTGCAGGAAATATAATATAGAGGGTGGTAGATGGTTACCAAGCTTGGTTGGCAGAGGATCTAAGGCGTGGTGCGATTTAATGCATAATGTCGTGTGTAATTCAAATCTACATAATTACTACCTTAACAATGCCAAGATTGTGTTGGGGATGGAAGGAGATCACATTTTGGTTAGATAAGTGGGCGAGAACATTTGTTTCAAGGAGGAATTTCCTGAGTTGTTTTCCTTATCTACTAACAAACAGGAGTGGTAAAGAGTTTCTTCAGAGAAGGGTGAAGTGCGGTTGGAAAGCGGGTTTGAAGAACTTCTTGGCTTGAGAGGAGCAGGAGGTTAGCGATTTTACACTGCTTATCTTGTACCTACCTTGCGGAACAAAACAGATGAATCGATCTGGGAGGCGACACTTCAAGGATGTTTCTTGTTTCTTGACCTATAATTGGTGTGAGTCTTTCCTTGGGTTTAAAATTTGGTACATGAGGATCAATTTGGAATAATTATGCTCCTCCCAAGGTGCAATTTTTTAAGTGGTTGGCTTGGCAAGGTAAGGTTAAAACTTCTAGTTTTTTACAAAGAATCGGTATCCTTGATGGGAGTGCATCTATTGTCTATGTGTTTTGTCAAAGCGAGGTAGAAACAGTGGATCATATTATACTTTTCTGCCCTTTCGTATGGAGGCTTTGGTCAAACATCATAAAATGATGGGGTTTTCAGTGCGTTATGCCTGGCTCTGTTAATGGTGTGCTCTGGTGGTGGTGCAGGAGTAGAATGAAAAAGATGGAAAAGAAAATTTGGGCGGTCATTCCTTTAGCCATCATGTGGTCCATTTGGAAGCACAGAAATGAGTGCGTGTTTCAAGGCTTACAACCGAATTGGGATGAACTGTGTGATATAGTGAAGGTAAGAATAGCAATGTGGTTGAAGGCTTCTCCAATGGCTATGGTGTTTTCTATCACTAATATGGTATTTAATTTGCAACAAGTGCAGTTCTGCATCAGAAACGCTGGTTGAATCTGCTCTGACTTGTTGGTTGCTGCTTGAGGTCTGTTGAATGGTACTCTGGTCTGATGCTGGCCTACTGGTTACCTTGTTGTATGTTGCATAGGGGATCATCAATCTGTGCCTTGTTTGTGGATTGGGTGGTATAGATTGGAAGGCCTACTGAAGTTCAATTGCTGTAGTTGTATATGGTGGTTTAGAGGCATAGTGCTATTTGGCCTGTTGTTGTATGAGTCTGTTCTGGTAGGTGCAGATTGTTTTGGTCTGTGCAGACTGTTTGGTGGTTTCTTGCTATTCTATTTTGGTGAAATTTTGTATCAGATATGGAGGTGAGTGATCGGGCTCAAAGTCGGGTGGCATGTATCAGAGGTTAGGTGTAGAGGATTAATATGGGCTGTTAATGGAGTATGTTGTGTTGTGATCTGTTCAGCTTATAGGAGGCTGCGGTTGATAACTAAAGTGCTTGAAAACTTGGAGATGTTGAATCATTTAGATGTGGGCTTTGTTTCCTAACAATGCAAGGTATATCAGATGGTCTGAATTACTGTTGGGAAGTGGAGTAAGGTTTGCTGCTGGCATAAGGCCTGTATGCCTAGGGGTTGTATTACTCAATTTGAGTTGGGCATCACTATGTGAATCAACCTGATAAGGTGGTAGGCTGAAGCTCTGTGGGATGTTTCTGTCTTTTTTGTTTGGCTGGCAGTGGAGTTGTTTTGATGTTTGTTAAAGGGTTGGCAGAGGAGTTGATTCAGATGTTTTGGTTTTGAATTCAGTTGGGATGCATAGGGTTATGGTTCTGAATATGTCAAAATGGGATGCATAGGTTGAGAAACTTGGAAGGCATCATGGATGGTCAAGTTAATCCAGTACAAGCTCTGTTTTGGACTTAGCAGCATTGAGAATCTTGGAAACATCACATATAGGCATCAATGATGGTCAAATTATTCAATGATGGTCAAGTTAAAGCTGCTTGATGCCTGGAGCACTCTCCAATTTGGGAGCTTATTTCTATGGATGGTGGCTTTGCTAGCATCTGCTGCTAGTTTTGTTTTGTTTGGTTTGGTTCTTCTTTGTTTCGTCGTTGGTCTCTCACTAACTTAGGAGTGCTAGCAAATGATAGGGTGAGCTCGGTACCAACCTAGTTGGGATCATTTAGCCCTCTTGTGATACTTTTGCACTTCCCTTTGCTTTATTGATATAATTTGTCTTGTACCTTATACTTGTTTATTTCATCAATAAAAATTTCACTATTTTTCTTTTCTGTTAAAAAAAAAAAAAATCTTCTAACAGTCACATCATAATTTCTTTTATTATTATTATTTTCATTCAGTACAGTAGAATCAGTGTGAGCTGTAGCACATAATTTTGCTGAACCACGTGTACTGTTTTCGTGTTTGCAATTGAGTGATTCATCTTGCTACCGTGTGGTTGATTCCGTAACACTCCATTCAGGCGCACAATTTGGTTTCTGTTTACTTTCTTTCACAAAGGCTAGAGAAGTTGTAGTATCAAATTTTGCTTTTGTCTGTTTTGATGAGTCTACTATGCATGCTCTGGCCCTTTCTCAAATTTGAAAGGAAATTGGAGTGGAAAAAAAAATCTCGTTTTCATAGGATGCAAATCTCTCATGTATGATGCAAGTATTTTCATGTTTTTATTTTATTTTATTTTATTTTATTTATTTATTTATTAATTTTCTGAGTATGTCAGATTTACACTAAAAACATATTTCACCTATGTATAATTGTTTGAGAGACTTACGCGTAAGTCTTAATAGGTAGGCTTATTTCCAATGATAATTAATAATATTTTTTATCAAACACTACTAAAAAATGTTACTAATTATAAGTTTTAACGACTATTTAAAAAAATCATCACAAAAAATCACTAATTTTCAACGCGAGAATTTAAAAAATTCATCACAGAAAAAGTACTAAGTATAAGTTTTAGCGGTAATCTATAAATATCGTGACCAAAAAAAAAAAAAAAAAGATCACTAATTTTTATTTTTTAACAATATATATAAAAAATTATCATAAAAAATAATTTTTAACAACGATTTTATTAACAATTTTTAATAGGACTTAATAAGAATTAAGTCAAACTATTAAAATTTATTGATAATTTAATCTAATTACTTTAACGTTATACAATTTAAATTCAATTTGCCCAAAATTTAATGCTCACCTTTTAGACGGCCCATAGACTCTAAACCTTTTGACAAGGCTTAGATGCAACTATGGTGCCACCTTCAAGCCCGCCACCACTGGATTGAGTGGGATGAGACTCATTAATCTGATTAGTTGAAATAAATCATTGAATTTTTGGATGATTATTTAGTATTCTTGGAATATAAACACATAATATTTTATCAGGTTTTGATTGATAGAAAGAGGTAGGGGTTTACGATTTATGTTGGAGATGGAGAACAACATGAGAGTTATAGGGCCTGTTTGGTAACACTTATGTTTTCAGTTTATATTTACAAAAATTTTATAAACTGATTTTTGTTTATTTTTAGAAAAACATAAACTACAAACACGTTTGGTTTAGACAAAATGTTTTAAAAAATTTAAAAATATAAAAAAGAGTGAGAAATGGCAAGTAGTGGCGGGTGGTGGGTGGTGACGAGTGGTGGGGGCGGAAGACGGTGGTGGAAAATGATGGCGGGTAGTGGTGGCAAAAGACGATGGTGGAAAATGGTGGCAGGTGGTGGGTGATGGTAGCAGAAAACGGTGGTGAAAAGTGGTAGCAAGTGGCGGGTGGGTGGGTGGTGGTGGCAAAAGACGGTGGTGGCAAGTGGCGGGTGGTAGCGGCGGAAGACGGTGGTGGAAAGCGGTGACGGGTGGGTGGATGATGGTGGCAGGGGGTGGTAGATAGCGGATGGTGGTGGGTTGTGGCGGGTGCGTGGTGGGTGGTAGTGGTAGTGGTGGTGGATGGTGGGTAAGTGGGTGGTGGCTGGTGGTGGCGGGTGGTGAATGGTGGTGGCAGGTGGGTGGTGAGTGGTGATGACGGGTAGGTGGCGGGCAGATGGATGGTAGTAGCGGGTGGGTGATGGGTGGTGGTGGTGGTGGTGGTGGTGGTGGCGGGGTGGGTGGTGGTGGCAAGTGGGTGGCAGGTGGCTGGTTGTGGGTGGTGTGTGGCAGATGGTGGTGGTAGTGGTGGTGGCGGGGGATGAGTGGTGGTAGCCAGTGAGTGGTGGGTGGCAGGTGGGTGGTTGGTGGTGATAGTGGCGGGGGGTGGATGGTGGTGGCGAGTGGGTGGCAGGTAGGTGGTGGGTGGTGGGTGGCAGGTGGGTGGTAGTGGCAGGTGGATGGTGAGTGGTAATGGCAAGTGATGGTGGAGGGTGGGTGGTGGTGGGGAAAGATGGTGGTGGAAAATGTTGGCGGGTGGTGGCTAATGTTCGGTGGTAAAAAAAAAAAAAAAAAAAACTCAAAATTCAAAATATAAACTCATTTTTTGAGTTTATATTTTTTGGTCAAATTTATAAACTGAAACCACTGATTTATAAATCAAAAATTTACCAAACAAGTTTTTATTTGAGTTTTTTAAATTTTTATAAATATAAACTGAAAACAGAAAACGTAAGTGTTACCAAACGATACCTAATTAATTGGTGATTAACTAAAAGTATGTTCGCATGATAATCTGAAATTATTAAATAATTTCTCTAAAGTTTTATACAGATAGAAAGTATTTATTTAATGTTTTAACCAAAAGAACCAAAAGAAAAGTATTTATTTAACGTAAAACAATATAACAAAAGAACTGCCCATTCTATTTATTTAGATGTGACTGTGAGTCTAATACTTTCTCCCATAACATGTTCATATACTAATATGCATCAAATTAAGCCACTATATATATATAGCAAATTTTTTTTATTCAATATGGCATTTTGAGAAAGCCTCTGGCAATCTTTCCATTAGCTCCATGAGGGAAGAATCCGCCAGGCTTATGCTCGTCGCCAGTGTCATATAAAACCCTCAGAATCTCAGCTGGAGTTCTCCTGTAAGAGATGGAGTCAAAATTGGAGGATAAGACGTTGGTCTCAGTCCGATTCTCTGCACCGAGCTCAGGTGGCACTATGATACCTTCGTCTTTGATCCCACACATTGCCAAGTTGTTCCTCAGCTGTGAAATTCGGATCGTAAACTCTGCCACTGTGTGGTTGTATGGATGCACTAATTCTTCAGCTCGCTCGTAGAGGGACATTCGTATAACGGCATCTTGTCCGGCCTCTACCCCTAAGAGTCCTGCCAAGAGCTGTACATAAAAATATACATAGATGATCAATTAGCCATCAAAAATGTGCACATTACCCTCTTCAAATTATGATTACGATGTGATGTGCTTGAAGTTATTACTTAACCACATTTGTGTTGTTTAATTTCTTCATTATTTGACCATTACAGAATTAATACCGGTTGAACTAATTCTGTTATAGATTAATATTTAGGTTTTATTGTAACTTCTATACCAACTTAATACTAATATACAACCATTTTGATTTTAATTGTTTATGACATTATTTCATAAGAGGTTGGTTCCTTTCAATCAAAAATCCAATTAGAAGACGTTGTTTTGAGCCATGGGGCCTATCATTGATTTCATTTTAATAATTTGAACAATTTATTTTATTAAACACTTTGTATATGTCATTTAAAAAAATATAGATCGATAATTATAATTCATTCATCTTATTGGATTTGTCATTAAAAAAATAAATTAAGTTATGATAGAAAGTTTACATGTGCGTACTCTTTGGACATTTTTACACACACACACAGATATAATTTCTTGTGGAATAATGTGCAGGATCCCTTTTTTGGGACCCTCTTTGGATTCTCTCTTGATTTGATTGGTCACCTTTTTCTTCTTTTCTCTTTTTTTTTTCTTTTCCCTCCAATCACCATCCGCCACGTGTCAAAAGAGGGTGGTGGGGATAGTGATTTGAGGGGTGCCAATCACCACTATTTCTTATGATTGATTTAGACGTATTGATTACTTCAAGATCCATTAATTAGACCAAACTAGACATGTTACATCAAGTTTTCCAACCTGATGAAGACTTCAATTAGTTGTTATCAGGAGCAGGTTCTCTCAAATTTGAAATTTAAATTTAAATTGTTTATTTGGCAGTTTCTCTATTATATCATCCTTGAAAAAAAATCAAATTGGCCTCATTTGAGAACAGATTATTTTTGTAATTTTTTAACTTTTTAGCTAAAATATGAGGTTAAAAAAAATTAATATGTTTGGGATGACTTTTTAATTTTTTATGAAAAGATGTGTAAAAAGTAAAAAAAAAAATGAATCTTTCACTTTTTGGTATAGGTTGCTGGCTTTTTAATTTTTTTGATGATTTTTTTACTTTTAAGCTAAAAAGTGATGTTACTAAATGAGGCCTGAATCAATAATCATAACATTGATAATTTATCTCTAAAAAAATAAATGATCTATTTTTAAAAAATACATGTCGTTCATATTTTGAAAGACAAATCCAATAAAATAAAAATATTATGAGATCTAAATTTTTGTCATCAATAATATACATATACATAAACTTTTTCATAAAACAAACTATTCAAATTATCTAAACAAAAACCCACATAATATAATGGTCAAATTCAAATGTCACACTTAACCAAAGTTCAATCCTTATTATTATTTATTATTATTACATCAGAAGCAATGTTTGATTGGTGAATAAAACTGAAAAAAGTCAAACGAGAAGTTATCAGATTAGTTGAGAGACTAACCCGCTTTGACTTGTAGCCATTGAGAAGGGGATTGGCGCCAACATAACCAACAAGTCCCATGTATGGAATCACGTAGGAACCTAACATGTAACTCAGGCTGTCTCGATATGGGTCGAATGCTGGTCTCAGTTGATATCCAAATGCTTCATCAAACAGTTTTGCAAAGTTGTGAGCACTCAGATCCATCAGAGGCCTTGGAAACCCACCAACCGTTGATTTTAGGGCCCTGAAAATTTAATCATAGATATAGCACAACAATTTTATGACCAAAATTCAAGCTCTAATAATCTTTGAAATTTCCCCGTCTTTCTACCCCGGTGTATTTAAGTAGACGATCATATTTTGAAATTTGCGTGTTTTAAAATTTTTTTGTTATATTGTGGTTGTTAATGTATTGAAAAGGCGAGATGATTTTTATTATATTGTGTGGTTGTTAATGTATTGAAAAGAAAAGATGATGAAATTTTAAAACATAAGGTCCAAAACTATTTGGTTAAGTTTACTGTTTATTTATTTATTTTATTTACAGAAAACGTTAACATTTTATGTTTATCTTACTATAACTAAGTACCACTTTTTTCTTTTTTTTTTTTTTTTTTGATGGTTTTATTTCACCAGATTATATGATAAGATATTATTTGTTTGCATTGATTGCTTATAAATTACCTCTAAATAAGGAATCAATCATGAGTATCTATGTAGGAAGTGATATAAAATGGTGGCATAAAGCATTTCCCTTTTGGTAAAATGAAAACAAAAAAACATACTTTCTATGTACATGTATTTCAAAAATTTATTAAAAAAATAAAAATAAAAATGAAAGGGGTGACCGAAAGGTGGTTGAAGATGTTTTCCAATGGCCAGGGTGGTTGCTATCGCTGGCAAGTGGCAGCTAGACAAGATGGCCAACGATAGTGGTGGTAGTGAGTGATGGCCGGAAAATATAGGAGTTGAAAATAGTAATGAAAACTTTTTTTCAAAACAAGGACAATTTTTTAGTTAAACATTAAAATAAGTACAGTTGTTGTTTATAAAATAAAATAAAAAATACGTTGTAATTATAAATTTAGAACTATAAACATGTGGAAATTTGTAGATGGCTATACATACCTGAGATGACCGACTTCTTCAAATCCAAATTCATAGATGATGCTGTGTGTAAGAGAGTCAAGATTAGCTTTCTGGACACCAATGGGAGGAGGTCCACCCATGACAAGCTGAGGGGCAACCTCGTCGAGCCGAATCCCAATGCTCCCCACAGGAAGAAGTCAGCTTCCAAGTGCTCTAGGTTCTCTGCAAATTGCAGCAAATCCACATCTTCTTCATATATTGGAACTGCATGTGGTGGGTATGTTGGTTGGCAAGTTGGGTAACTGAAACACATGTTCATCAATTTGCTTGACATCAATATCATCATCACCATCAACATAATCAATGAGGATGAGGAGGCTAATTGAACCCCCATTGCTGTGTTTGTGTTTGTGTTCGTGTTTGTGTTTGTGAGAGTAAGAGAGAAAGAAAGAGAGACAATTATGAGATGAAATGCATGAAAGTTTTCTTTAATTTTTTGGTTTGAAGGGTAGGCGAGTATTTATAGTGAGGGTGTGAACTAATGAAGCTTTTGCTTGTGGACTCATGCAAACACTTAAATCACATACATAGCAAATTTAACTAAGCCATCTCTTTCACGTACAAAAAGAAATCATAATAGATTAGTATTCCTACCCCGACCATCTCTTTCACGTACAAAAAGAAATCATAATAGATTAGTATTCCTACCCCGACACGGTACAGTGACGCTGTATCTTGTTAGAGGATTTGAGAAATAATTTGTAAAGAAAAAGGAAAAAATTATGTGAAATATAAATAAAATATACATATATTTCAACTAATTTCAAACACATTTTTTCTTTTCCTTTCCAAATTCTTTTCCCAATCTCCTAACCAAACATAACACAAAACGAAAAGTATCAAAAATAAATGTATAGTTCAGATTCAGATTTATTCTAAATGCATAGTTGATATTGAAGTTTTTTTTTTTTTGGTACAACGGAAAGTAAATTTTGAAGTATTTTAAAACTTAATTGAACTTACACATAATCTCTGTCAAAAGTTTATTGGTAAAATGATAAGTGGTTACAAATTTTTGGAAAAATTGTAAAAATATTCTAGAGTTTAAGCTTACAACGAAATAAATCAGGAGTTATTAATTTTGTCAATTTAAACTTTAATATTTTAATTTTTTGTCAATCTAAGCTATTAGTCTATTTTTAAAAAAAAATGCACTTTTAGGGACAAGATTTTAAAAATATCGCTAATAAATGTATTTTTAGGAACAAAATAATTTTGTCTAAAAAAATTTTATTTTTTGAGACAATTTTTAGTCCCAAAATGTTAGTAATTCATTACTAAACCTTCGTTTGAGAAAAAATAATTTAGCCTGACTTTTAACTTTTTGGTTGATTTAACCTGATTAAATTAATTCCGTTTCAGAAAAACTTTTGGTTTTTTTTTTTTTTAATGTAATGATTGTTAGAGAAAAAGTAAAATGATTATGGTTTAAATATATATTTTATCTTATTTAATTTATTTTGTCTTTTCATACATATTTAGTCAATTTAGCGCTCTCTCTCTATATATATATATATATATCTATACATATACCAATTTCCATCTCTATATTTTCTATTTGAAATTTCAATAAAAAAAGAAAAAGGCCACCAATTACTATGACTATTAGGAATCATGTGATTTTGATTGATGCACTGTGCTTTTGGTTTATGGGTGGCACATAAATTTTAGATTGTGGTTAGCTTTGGGTTTGGAAGGAGGAAAGGGTGTGGATTTTGTTGTAGAAATATGTCAAATTGTTTCAGATCTTAAGCCCAAACCTTCATAAGAAGGGTTCATTTTGCTCACCTCAAAATGTTTTGTTTACTTGTAACAAAACTATATGACATTAGAAAAAAATAGGAAAACAGATTATCCTTTCTATTTGGCAATTTTCTCCATTAATCCTTGTCCGCATTTCCTAGTTCTAATGAAATATTTTTCTTTTTTTCCTAAGTTTTAAAAAAAGAATAACCTTGTAACAAAAGCATTGTGAGTCAACTTGAAAGATGTTAAAGATGAGATATAATTTTGAAAAATAGTCAAACAATGAATTTTCTTTGATGACATTAGATTATGTCCATAATTTTCTCTTGGATCTAAATTTTCCTTGATGACGTTAGATTCATTTACTTTATGTGCTTGCTTGTTCTTGTTAAAACTAATAGTTTGGTTAAGATGAATTTCTCTGCAATTTCTTTGCCATTAGTTTAATTGAGATGAATTTTCTTTGGCATTTCAATTTATATTGCATATTTGATTTTCACTAGTTAATTTACTCCATGTGATGAATTTTCTTTGGACTCCAAATTTTCTCTGATCACAATTATAATCACATTAACTTATGTGTCTTGATTGTTTTTTTTGGCATCTGAATTTTACCTAACCTATCAAATTATGTTGTTTGTTTGGTTTTCACTGATTAGTTGTCTCTTTGTGTGTAACTTTTCCCTTGAGATGAATTTTTTTTGGCATCACAATTTTCTCTGAACACATTGGATTCACTTTACTGTATGTACCTTGCTTGATGTTCTATGGCTAGTTGTCTCTTTGATTTTCTTTTTAATTTTCTCTGGCATTTTAATTTTCCCTGGCCACATTAAACTCCCACTAATTTGTATTTTGTTTGATTTTCACTGATTAGTTGTTCCTTGAGCTGAATTTTCTCTGGTATTTGAATTTTTCCTAAAAATATTAAACTTTCACTAATTTAAGTTACTTGTCTGATTTTCACTAGTAAGTTGTCTCCTTGTGTGTAATTTTTCCTTTGATATTGTTAATCATATTATTTAATTTTGATGATGTCTAAAATATTATTTTAAAATTTTATTTGACACAAAATATTATCTGTTTAAAATATAAGTTGTATGATATATTTCTTTATAAATATTATTTATATGGAAATATTTTGAAAACTTTACTATTCACTTTTTGAAAAATAGGGCTGATTACTATTCATCTTTTGATAAATTGATTAGTTGTATTATTTTAACAAATTTGATATTGATGGGTTGTCTTGTTTTGACAAAATTAATATGGAGTGACAGGATATATTTAGTTTAAAATCTCTACAACATATACAATGTTTTTAAAGAGGGCATATATTTTCAAATCTATCATAAATATTATTTAAAAAGATTTTTTTGTGTATGCAAATATTTGATTAGAACATTATATATATAACATTATATATATAATGCATATAATACAAATAGCATACATCACAGGAGCAATTATATTTTTTACACAATATTGAATATTAGCATATGGAAACATTAATTATTAACATGTGGAAAGTTATACATAATATAATTCAAATTAACTTCTTTTTTTTTTTGCTTTTTTGTACACTTTTGACTAATATCTGAAGATATTCAAATTTGCAAGAGTGTAAATTTTCTTCCACGTGATTCTCTTCGAAACCGATGTTATCCATGACGTCAACAAGGAGCTTGTTTATGTAAGCTATGACGTTAGCAAGGAGCGTCTTCTCTTCCAACAAGTATATTTTTGTGTATAAATAGAAGTGTTGTGTGTGGAGAAAAATTTCTGCGTGCTTCAAAATTCTGAGTGTATTGGATTCTGCTCTTTCACTTTCAGATCTAAGTGTAGCCTTTGATCTTACATTTTCATATCTACTCTTTGTGAAAGAATTATTTTAAAAGAGGGTTTAAGTACCACTTATTTTTATTCATTATTTTTGTAAGAGATTTTGTAAGAGCAGGTTATTTATTGTTGAGTAAAGCTCAATAGATAAGAGTAAGTCATGTGTCAAATACACAAGCTTTGTGGTGTATTTATTCAATTGATAGTAAAGAAATTTTCAAGGAGGTTCCTTGAGGAATGGACGTAGGCCTGGTGTGCCGAACCACTATAAATCTCAATGTTTGATTTTCTCTCCCTACCTCTCTTACTTTTATATTGATAATTATTATTATGTTTTTTTTATTTGTTAAAATTCTGAATATTGTGTTAATTTTAATATTGTAAAATTTTTAATAACCCAATTTATCCCTCTCTTGGGTTGCCTACCTCGGATAACAGATATGAATTTTCTCTGGCACTAAGATACCTCCTTTAGATCAATTTTCTCTAAACACATTGGACTCTCTTTCTCTCTGTGCCTTGCTTGATTTTCTTTAGCTAGTTGTCATTTTGATTTTCTCTAGCATTTGAATTTTTCTTACCCATATTAAACTCCCATTAATTTATGTTGCTTGTTTGATTTTCATTAGATTTCTAACTTTGAATTTTATTTTTGATCTTTTGGAATGTGTGATGTTTACTGGTTTTGAAACTGTAATTATAGTTTGTATTTTAAGTTCTTTGATGAACTTAGCATGGTATTTTCTTGTAAAAATTGTAGAAAATTTAGTTTGTAAGTAGCTCAATTTTCTCTGGTTTGTTCAAAACACAAAGAGAATTGTGAGCAAATTAGATAAAATTAGTGAAAACATAGAGAGATTTGTGAACAAACTAGAGAAATTTCAAACCAAAGAAATTTCAGAGAAATTTCTCTGTGTTTCGAAATTTCTCTATAAAAATTTGAGGGACTCCAACTACTATGAAAATATTTCATATCCTTTATGCTATAAAATCTTAATATGAGGGGACTTCAAAAAAATTCCCCCAATTTTCCCCCCCTCATAATCTTATACTAAATTAATATAGGGAAATTAATTTAACATCCCTCTTTCACTTTTACTAATGAAAGAGGTCTACAATATATATATACATATAGTCTAAGGTCCCTCCATATATCACACCCACTCTCTCATTCACTCTTTCTTATAGATTTTTCTTTCTCTTTTTTCAAACCTTACATCTCTTCTTTCTTCATTACATCCATAGCTGGGAGATCAGTGTTTGGCTCGACAGGAAACAATGATCATCACCAACACTCATATAAAAGAAGGTGAGATTGAGCGAGTCTGTAAAAGAAACATAAGGTGTGTAGGAAGAGTCCAACTCAAGTATAAAGTGAAAACATCACAGCTTTTTGATTTTATGAGGCTTTCAAGCTTTTTGTGAGTAAAATTTACAATACGATCATCATTAGAAAGCAAGCTACGAACTTCATATCACTGTTGATCCGAATCGAAATTGAGTTTTGGAATTGCTTCGCTGCAATTTACAGTGCACAACCTACATTGGGGATAAGTGATGTTAGAGTAAGGGAACTTGATCTGCAAGTTTTCCACACTGGAAGGAATTTGGACAGTTTTGGAATAAGGTGTTGTCTTCACCAGCAGAGTGAAAAAACAATAGGTGAAAGAGAACAAAGAAAGCCAAAATGAAAGGGGAAACAACCATTGTATAGTCACAAAATGGGTAAGAATTGTGCCATTTACAAGGCGAATTATTGCTATGATGCTTTGTGTTGGCTTTTTGATTAATTTTTTTTGGTTGAGTCAAAATACAATTTCCTTTAGTTTGGTTAGGAAAAAAAAAGAAAGTAGTAGTGAATAAATCAAAGAAAATTTGTCAAAACACAGTGAAAATTGTGAGCAAATTAAAGAAATTTCGAACAAGAGAAATTTGAAAACACAGAGAAAATCAAAAAAATTTCAATTTAACAAAATTTAAAACATAGAGAAAATTTAAAAACATTGAGGAAATTAGAGAAATTTCAACCCAGAAAAATTTCAAAATACTGAAATTAGAGAAATTTTTACCCGGAGAAATTTTAAAACACAAAGAAAATTTCAAAACACAGAAAAAAGTAGATAAATTAAATAAATCAAAAAAATTTCAAACTAGAAAATTTTCCAAACATAGAGAAATTTGAAATTTCTTTGGATCAAAATTTTTCTAGGTCGAAATTTCTCTAGAAAAATGTTGAGGGATCCCAACCACTATGAAAATATTGCATGTCCTTTATTTTATAAAATGTTAATACCATAGATCTTTAAAAAAATTCCCTAGCAGAATTTGAACGAGGGGATTGTGATGTATAAGCAAATCAGATTGAATTTTCTCTAAACTGTGTGAATTTTCTTTAATTGTAATCATTGTTTATAATTTTGTGAATTTTCTCTGGTTGTAGTCACTGTTTGTAATTTTGTGAATTTTCTCTAGCTATAGTCACTGCATGAATTTTCTCTAACTATGGTCATTGTATGAATTTTCTCATACACTGTGGAATTATGATATGTCCAAAGATATTTCAGTGAATATGTCCAGAGAAATTTTAGTGATAATGTCCAAAAAAATTCTAAACATGAACACGCAAACACACTCAAAGAAAATTTAAGAGGATTTTGATGTGTCCAAAAAAATTCCAAACATAAACACACAAATACACTCAGCAAAATTTCACTAGTTTTAAAATTTCTTTGGTTTTAAAATTTCTCTAGATCGAAATTTCTCTGAATCGAAATTTTTTTGGAAAAATATTAAGGAACCACAATCACTATGAAATATTACATGTTATTTATCTTATAAAATCTTAATATCAGGAATTTTAAAAAAATTCTCTTTTGTTTTATGACATAACTTAACAAATCAAAACGAAACCTTTTAGCATAACTAGTAATCTTTTTTTTTTAAAAAAAAAAAATCAAAATTACAATTACAATGAGTTATTGAGTCATAACAACCACAGTAATGTATCATTACAAAAGTCATAATCAAACATCAGTTGAGATATAACCAAATACATTGTCAATTATAACCAAAACAATAATCATAATTAACCAAAACTAACACCACATTCATAACTAAATTTTAACTATAATGTGTTCATCGTTTCTTTCAACCTGTGTATCATAAAATTTTCTTCATAGCTCATCGTTTCTCTCAGGTTCCAAACAATAATGTGTTCACTTTATCTCACCCACTAAAATATATGAATTACATAATTAATTAAAAATATTACGTAAATAATATTATATAATATTTCGAAATTAATGAGTTGGGCCAGACCAGAGTTGGGCCAAGTGACCAAGTGCAGCAGTTGACGAGCCCAACTCTTCCCAAGCAGCCGAAGCCCTATCTCTCATCACCAAGCTACGCTCTCTGAGTTCTCTCCCACTCTCACTCTCCGAGTCCATCAACTCTCTAACTCGTCTCTCCAACTCAGCCCCACTCACAAACCCATCTTCCTCCCTCTGCTCCACCGGAATCGCCATCTTCATATCCTCCACCATCGCCGCCTTATTCAGGTGCTGCTCCGCATACAAAGGCCACGCCACCATCGGAACTCCGGCGACCACCGCTTCCAACACAGAGTTCCACCCACAGTGAGTCACGAACCCACCAACCGAGTCGTGACTCAGCACCGCCACCTGCGGCGCCCACGACTCCACCACCATACCCCTATCTCCAATTCTCTCCAAAAAACCTTCAGACATCAATCCATGAATGTCGAACTCGCTCAGCTCTTGAATCTGCTTGCCTTTATCATCAATTGGTGGATTTTTCAACACCCACAAAAATCTATGGCCACTTCTCTCCAACCCTTTACCTATCTCCCTCACCTGCTCCGCCGAGAACGATCCTCTGCTACCGAAACACAAGAACACCACGCTCCGTTTCGGCTGCGAATCGAGCCATTTCAAACACTTGTGGTCCCTAGATCTGTTCTCAGGTTCAGCAATCAACGGACCGATGTAGTGAATCGGAGGAGTTGGGGAATCAACGACGCACAACCCATCTGCGATTGCTTTAATGGGTATTGGCTCGAGATCTTCGAATGTGTTGACTATGATTCCATTTGATTTGGGTAGATGAGAAGAGAAATAGAGTATGTCATGATAAGCCGGGTCGTCTCGGTCGAGTACAGGCTCAGGCATGTGTACAGCTCGAATTGGGGGCAAACCCGGAACGTGAATTTCGGTGGCGGATAGGTCTCTGAAGCTGTTGTGAATTTGTTTGTGAATTGTTGGGAAGTGGAGGTAGGCGGCGAGGGCGGCGGCCCCGGAGGTGAAGAAGTAGAATATGGGTATTCCGAGGGCGGTGGCGATGGGGAGAGCGGAGGTGCAGAAGAAGTCGATGATGAGGGAGCGGATGGTGGAGGTTTGGGAGATTTGGTGAAGTGAGTGGCGGACGTTGGCGGCGTTGCGGCGGATGAATTCGAAGGCAATGGCGGCGCGGCTGATGGTGGGGGCGGTGGCGGTGGCGGTGGTGGTGAGAGGAGGGAGGCGGTGGAAGGAGATGGAAGGGGTGGATTGGGAGATGGAATTGAGGTAGGAGTGGGTGGAGGGGGTGTCGAAGAGGCCGGTGGTGATGAGGATGTTGATGGTGAATTTGGAGGAGTAGTGGTGGAGGATGAGCTTGCCTAGCTCTACCATGGAGACTACATGGCCCATTCCTGGAGCTGGGTATAGGACTATGGTGTCTTTCATGTTGTTTGGTTTCAAGTGTAGTCTAGGGTACAGCTACCACTGTATAACTGAGAGACTGTTGCTGTTTGTTAGTATTTGTCATTTGGGTGAATTATAATAAAGGAAAGTATAATGTTTGAGAGCTTGAAAAATGTCTCTTCTAATATTTTTAATGTCTAAAATAACGTCGTTTTGGACATTATTTTATTTTTATTTTTATTTTCCTTCTTCTTCTTCTTCACGTAGCTCTGAGACAGAGGAAGAGGGAGAGAAAGAGAAAGAGGGAGAGGGAGAGAAGAGCTCGTCGCAGGGAAGAGCTTTTCGCCGTCGCAGGGAAGAGCTCGTCCCCCGCCGTCGCAGCCACTGCCTCTGCCTCTGCCTCCTTCTCCGCCCCTCACCTCCGCCTCCACACCCCGATTTATTTGGCCCCCTCCAGTCCTTCGGCTTCCTCCTCCTCCTCCTCCTCCTTCTTCCTTCTCTTCTTCTTCTTCCCCCTCCTCCTCCTTCCTTCTCCTTCTTCTGTTTCCTGCAAATTCGGGAGATTCGAGTGTAGCTCTTTCGAGCTACCAACCATGACCCTAAAGGAAATTCTACATTTGCACACCACTTATGACTAATGAATATTTTGTTTATTATGTTGGACTTTGTTTAGGATGTTTTTTTTTTTTTAATTATAATTTATAAAGTATAAATTCATAATATATTTTTTTTAATTATTAGGTGCATAGGATATATATTATCTTTTTTTTTTATAATAAATAAATAAACTAACTTAATAAATATATATATATATATATATACAAATTAATGAAATGTACAATTTTATGATCCACCTGAATCGTGATGAAACTCTCCCTGAATTAAGATCAAGAGGAAGAGAAATTAAGAGATTTATTAGATGTATGATGAGGGAAAGAGAGGACACAATTTTAGATTTGTCATATTATGGACAAGCAACTTCTTGTAATGGATTACAAAATTATTTTACATCCTATAGTACTAAATGAGCCGTGAAAGTTGTATGTAAACTTTTATCTATCTATATTAAAGTGATTCGAATATTACCAATTAAATTATGATGGACGATGTATGTGCGTTGGAAGGGAAATGTGTTTGTTTTGAAGGATTAAGTTATGGGATTAGATTATTAGTTTGGATGGATTAATAGTTCGTTGTTTGGTATTAAACTTTTACTCCGGACTAATAGTCCCATATTTGTTGAATTATTATATCCGGAAGGGGGTGAGACAGAAATCATGGGATGAGTTATCACATGGAATTAGCCAATGAAATTACATTTTTTACTCTTTAGCATTAATATCTCTTTCTTCATCTTTTACCCATTTGTGCTTTCCAACAACTTCGTTACTTCACTGCAGTAGAACCCTAGGCCATTTTATATTGAACCTTCGCATCAAGTTCAGATCTGTAATCTCTGATCTTCATGCAGTTTGAAACTCAATTCATTCTACATCTTTTATTTTCATTCGTTTGCATCAAGTTCTATATCTTTGATGTTGAAACTCATTCTCATTATTTATATTTTCAGGTTTTTTTTTTTTTAATATATTCAATCTGATGTTCTGTGGCTTGTCTTGGTTTAGTACTCTGTTTTATTTATTTATGTATCTTTTATGTACCTTGGATCTATGGTAGATGGCAAGAAATTCTTGTAGTGCTTTTTTTGCTTTGTTTTTTGTTTACAGAAAGAAAAATCCATGCTCTGTTTTTGTTTTTGTTTTTGTTTTTGTTTTTGTGTTTTTTTTTTTTTTTTTTTTTTTTTTACAAAAGGAAAAAATCTATGCTCTGTTTACAGAAACAAAAATCTGACTGGCCTCATCTTTACATGCATCCTGATACTTGATCAAGATCAATTTATATTGTATGTGCTCATATTGAAGATCAATCTATGCTATGCTGTATGTACTCAATTTAATCAAATACTTTTTATTTGTTTTAAAAAAAAAATGATAGAAATTGAAAACATTTTTTTGTGGATTGTAAACATCCGTTGAGTGTAATTAAATGTTCTATTGTTCTATTGTTCATATTTTTTAATTTTTGTGGATTGCAAACATCTGTTGAATATAATTAATTGTTCTATTGTTCTATTGTTCATATTTTTTTTAATTTTTATGGATTGTAAACATCTGTTGAGTGTAATTAATTGCTTACTAATTGTTTATAATTTGCCATTATGTTTTCTCCTTTACTTAATTTATTTGTAATTTTAAATATTTTCTTGTATATAGAGATGGATCAGAATATCAATGATTTTGATGATGAGAATAATAATGAGCTTGAATTATACCTAGTGTTGCAAGCCGTAATGTAAGAACTACATACCTTATGCGCCGTAGCTTTTGCTATCATTGAGGTTGTCTTGAAGAGGTATTTATCTAAGTATCGCCATAACCTTATTAGAGGGCCCAATCGATTGCAAAAACAAATAAACCATATTAACCGTTTAGTGAAAGAAAGTAACATAACATGTGTTGAACAACTCCATATGGATCGGCATTCTTTTATGACCTTGTGCAATATGGTTCATACAATAGGCGGGTTAGGGCGTTCAAAATATGTCACTTTAGAAGAGAATGTGGCCTTCTTCCTCTTCATCTTGGCACAACACTTAAAAATACAAAATGTTAAGTTCAATTTCTATAGATATAGAGAGACTGCTAGTCGATATTTCAATGATGTCTTAAAGAGTGTGTTACGTTTGCAAGCGAATTTACTCATCACACCAAATCCTATAACTGAAGCAAGCACCAATCCAAGGTGGAATTGCTTCCAGGTAATGGATTTGTAAAAATTTGATAACATTGAATTACTTCTTTTTTTTTATTTCTTTTATTAAATATTTTTTACCAAAAACAAAAATCATAACTATTATAATGTCTATTGAATTGGTTTGTTTAGAATTGTCTTGGAGCACTCGATGGCACCTATATTAAAATTCGTGTACCTAGGGTTCATCAAGCAAAGTATAGGACATGAAAAGAAGATATTGTTACTAATGTTTTGGGAGTTTGCTCCCAAGACATGAATTTCATATATGTGTTGCCGGGGTGGGAAGGGTCAGCGGCCGACTCTAGGGTTTTGAGAGATGCAATCAATCAGCCCAATAGCTTAAGGATCCCAAATGGTAATACAAAAGTAATTAATTTTTCTTAAATTCATAAATAATAATTTAATCTAATGCATAACATTCCACGCACAGGTTACTATTATCTAGTGGATGCGGGGTATACGAATAGGAAAGAATTCTTAGCACCTTATCGTAGTCAGCGATACCATTTGTCTGTTTGGGAAGAAGGAGCAACTCCAAATAATTACCAAGAATATTTCAACATGAAACATGCATCATCCAGGAATATCATAGAAAGGTGTTTTGGAATGCTGAAAATAATATGGGCTATACTTCGCAGTGCATCATTCTATCCCATTGGAACCCAAAATCGAATTATCACAGCATGTTACTTGTTACACAACTTCATTCAACGAGAGATGGCAGCTGACCCTATAGAGGATGATTCAGACTTAAAGGATGCCTTAGAAAATCAACCCCCAATGGGGGACGATTTTAGTGAGGCTATTGAGACATCTAACGAGTGGACTGAGTAGCGAAATACATTTGCAATGTAATTGTACAACAATTGGTTAGCTAATGGAGGGGCTGGATAAAGATAGCTTTATGTTTCTACTTTGCTTTGTTGTTAAACCATTTAAATTTGTGATGTATCATTGCTATGTACGTTTATGAATAATTGACATTGTGGATGTTAAATTATATTTGCAACGGTCAGTATTATGATATATATATATATGTTTGTGAGTTATTTATATTTTATGATAATGCATATGAAATGTTCAATTATTACTGTAGGCATGGATAATGAGGTATCCAGTTCTCGTAACAAAAAGAATGATAAGGTTGATTCATTAAAACAAAAGCGAATATGGAGCCCACATGAAGAGGACTATCTAATTTTAGCCTTCTTGTTCATTGTGAATGATGGAATGAAAGTTGACAATTCTTTCAAGGCAGGCTATTTTATGAAATTGGAGAATAAAATGGCAGAGCTGTTACCCAGGACAAATTTACGTGGCTCTTCCCATATCGAATCAAAGATTAAAATATGGAAGAAGTAATACAATTATGTGTCTGGTATGCTTGCTACTAGTGGGTTTGGATGGAATTGTTGGATCAATCTTCTGTGTAAATAAAATAAACTGAAATTAATTCAAACAAAATAAAATATAACTTACATAAATTATTTTGTTGAACCAAACAAAAATTAAAAGACCAAGTCGAGTGTGTGACACTCTGTCCTTAAGACAGATTCGCCCCGCTATGGTGCTTACGGTTGAGTGGCATCTATCTCCTAGGATATAATGATCTTTAATCAACTTGTAGTAGCACTCCAAAACAAATTGTTCGGCGAACTAAACCTGTGTTCTAACTCTCTGAATATTTATTCTTAAATCTAAAATGAAGAATAATGCACTAAAAGTAATTTGGACAGCAAAAAGACAAAATATGAGATTGTTTTTAATTCCTTCCAAAAACTGTTGGTAAACCCATGTATTTATATGCATCTTCATAGACCCGAATAGGTGCCACAATTAAGTGAAAAGGTGCACCTCTTAATTCAAACCAATTTTGACCGAAAGAACCTAAGCACTAAATTTCAAACAATTTTGAAAAAGGTGCCGTTGGGCCGTTGGAGCAACAGTTTCCAACTATTGGAACTTTTTATTAATTAAACCATTGAAATATATATATATATATTATTAAACTATTAGAATGGTTTAATAAATAAAAAAACATGCACAAATTTTAGAAAACTACTAAGAAACCTAAAATTTGAATTTAGAATTAAATTAAATTCCCATCATTACAAATTTTAGGAAACCTTTCCGGAACCTAAAATTTGAATTTAGAATTAAATTAAATTCCCACAATAATTCTTTATTGAAAAAATTCAAAAGAATTTTATCTAAAAATTAATGTTAGACCAAAACGACGTCAACTTCCCATTCACTCATAAATGGTTTTGACATTCCGTCTTCATAGTGTGACTTGTCACGCAAGAAGGAACACTTCACCTCTTCGGACCTACCCCAAAAGACATTTGGGGCCCACTCAAAATTGGGCTAAAAATATGCCTATATAAAATCATTTTTCAACAATCCCCCACATGAATAGAATTTGACGGAGAGAAAATGCAACAACATGATCTAATTACAGAGAGTACAGAAATTGGAAATATTCTGCAAAGGTTAGGTAGCTTTTAGTTTTGAACATTCCCTTGTGAGACACTATCGGATTTACTAGCTAATCAGTGAACATGATGTCTTGAACTGTTCAGCCGTTTGTGTAAACCAAGACAATAGAACTCACACAGTATATTCCCAGACACAGTTTAGTTCTCACTATTGTGTTCATTTTGGCCCTGAACAACCTGGTCTTCATGAGTGCTCTAGAGAATTGTAGCCCTTCACAAATCTCACAGAACCGGCCCAGTTCACACTCACATAGGTGATGCTTATAAAGAGTATCCTGCCATACTCCACTAGGTTTACCTAGATATAAGAATCATTAAAATTTTACTTAACCTCAAACGCTGCAGACATCACTATTTCATCAAAGAAATAGGTAGGAGTTGGACTCCACAGTGATCCTTCTGAATCAATCACAACTCGGTTGTCCCTTTGAACCTAGATCTTGGGATCTCCAGTCAACTAGGTTGGGTTGCCGTTGTGGTAACTCTTATTTAATAGGCTTTAGTCCCATTTCCCTCAATGAATTCTCAACTAACTCTCTTGCTAACCCTTTGGTTAGTGGATCCGCTATGTTATCTTTAGACTTAACATATTCTATGGAAATAATTCCATTAGAGAGTAGTTGTCTCACAGTGTTATGTCGACCACGAATGTGTCGTGACTTACCGTTATACATATGACTCTGTGCTCTACCTATAGCTGATTGACTATCACAATGTATGCATATAGCAGGCACCGATTTTGGCCATATTGGAATATCTTCAAGGAAGTGGCGAAGCCATTCTACCTCTTCCCCTGCTTTGTCTAAAGCTATGAATTCAGATTCCATAGTAGACCTAGCAATACAAGTCTATTTGGAAGATTTCCAAGATACAGCCGCCCCACCAAGAGTAAAGATATACCCACTGGTGGACTTCGAGTCTCTAGTATCCGATATCCAATTTGCATCACAGTATCCTTCAAGTACTGCTGGATATCTAGTATAATTAAGCCCAATGTTACGAGTAAATCGGAGATACCTTAAAACCCTTATAATTGCTTTCGAGTGTTCTACTCCCGGATTACTCGTATATCTACTTAATTTACTTGCTGCATAAGCTATATCCGGGCGAGTGCAGTTCATCAAGTACATTAAGCTTCCAATAATTTGAGCATACTCTAATTGAGAAATATTTTCCTGTATATTCTTAGAAAAATACAAATTAATATCTACAGGTGTTCTAGTAAGATGATCATCATCTTTGCTGAATTTGTCAAGTATTTTCTCAATGTAATGAGATTGTGACAAAGCATAACCTTCTGATGTTTTGGTAATTTTCATACCAAAAATTACATCAGCAATGCCCATGTCCTTCATGTCAAAATGTTTATTCAACATTTTCTTGGTAGTTTTAATCATGTCATTATTACTACCAATGATGAGCATATCATCTACATAAAGACATACAATGACATAACCTTTATCTGTGTTTTTAATATAAACACATTTGTCATACTCATTAATTTTGAATCCATTTGACATCATTGCTTTGTCAAATTTTTCATGCCATTGCTTTGGTGCTTGTTTTAAACCATATAATGATTTAACCAATATACACACTTTCTTTTCTTTTCCCGAACAGAAAAAAATCTTACGTTGTTCCATATAAATTTCTTCATTTAACTCACCATTTAAGAAATGGTTTTAACATCCATTTGATGAATTTCTAGATTGTATAGAGATGCAATGACAATTAGCATTCTAATGGATGTTATTCTAGTAATTGGTGAGTATGTATCAAAGTAATCTAGACCTTCTTTTTGTCTAAAATCTTTGACTACAAGTCTTGCCTTGTATTTGTCTATTGATCCATCCACTTTCAATTTTGTTTTGAAAATCCACTTGTACCCAAGAGGTTTACAACCTGGTGGCAAATCCATCAATTCCCAAGTGTGATTTTGTAAGATGGATTCAACTTCATCAAGGATGACTTCTTTCTATAAAGGAGCTTCAGGACTGGACACAGCCTCTTTAAAGTTAAAGGCTCATTTTCTAACAAAAATGTTAGAAAATCTGGACTAAAAGATTTTGAGGTTCTAGCACGTTTATTACGCCTAAGTTCCTCTTCCTCATTTTGATCTAACTCTTGTTCTTGATCATGTTCTTGATCCTGACTAGTAATGGCATCATGAGATCTTTTATTGTTACTAGTCTCTTGTCCAGTCTTCTTTGGAAATACATGTTCAAAGAATGATGCATTCCTTGACTCAATAATAGTATTTACATGCATTTCGGTATGTTCTGATTTATGAATAAAAAACCGATATGCACTACTATTCTTAGCATAACTAATGAAAATACAATCAATGGTCTTAAGACCTATCTTAGTCTTTTTAGGACTAGGAATAGCCACTTTAGCCAAACACCCCCACACTTTTAAGTATTTGTAGGATGGTACTCTTCCATACCACAATTCATAAGGTGTTTGATTTATTTTCTTTCGGGGTACTTTATTTAAAATATAATTAGCAGAAAGTATTGCTTCCCCCCACAAGTTCTGAGGTAATCCAGAACTGATTAACATGGTATTCATCATTTCTTTTAAAGTCCTATTTTTCCTTTCAGCAATTCCATTTTGCTGAGGTGAATAAGGAGCGGTGGTTTGATGAATTATTCCATGTTCTTTACAAAATTCACCAAAAGGTGATTCATATTCACCACCTCTATCACTTCTAAGTTTCTTGATTTCTTACCAAGTTGATTTTCAACTTCATTCTTATATTGAATGAAAGTTTCCAAAGCTTCATCTTTGGTTCAAATTAAATAAATATAACTATATCTAGTATAGTTATCTATAAAAGTGATTACATACTTTTTCCCACCTCTAGTTTGAATTGATTTAAAATCACAAATGTCACTATGAATTAATTCAAGTGATTCCGTACTTCTTTCAATTGAATGAAAAGGAGTTTTAGATAATTTTGTCTCAACACAAATTTCACATTTATGATTTGAATCAATGTTAAATTTAGGTAAACATTCCATATTAATTAATCTACGCAAAGATCCATAATTAACATGTCCTAGTCTACCATGCTATAAATTTGAAGACTCAAGCAAGTAAGAAGAAGATGTAGTATTATTAATAACTGAGGGTACAACGGTCATTACATTTAACTTGAAAAGGCCATCAGACATGTAACATTTTCCTACATACATCCCATTCTTAGTAAGTACAAATTTATCACTCTCAAATACTAGCCTAAACCCATTCTTACTCAACAAAGATCCGAAAACAAGATTCTTGCGAATGTCTGGTATATGCTGCACATTGTTGAGAGTGAGTTTATTTCCTGATGTCATCTTGAAAACAATCTTTCATTGTCCTTCAACTTTGGAAGTTGAGGAGTTGCCCATAAAAAGTTGTTCACCATTGTCCATCAGAGAATAAGATGTGAACATCTTTTTGTCGGCACAAATATGGCGAGTAGCACCAGTGTCCACCCACCATTCTTTAGGATTTCCGACAAGATTTTCCTCGGAAACAACTGCAGAAAGATTGATGTCTTCGACACCATTGGAAATATTGTCCACTTCGGTCATGTGGGCTTGAGCAGGCTTCTTGCTTGTTCTTCTTTTGCTTTTGCCTTTGCTATGGCAATCTTTGGCCTGATGTCCCTCTTTGTCACAGATGTAACATTTGCCATTAAACTTGTACTTTTTATTTTCCCCCCCTTCAGAGCCTTGTGATGAACTTTCTCCAGAAGACTTTCGTTTCTTGGTTTTTGAAGCATATTCCACCACATTTGCCTTAGACTCCATAGGAAGCTTACCAGCCCGCTTTTCAGAATTGCGGTTGTCCTCCTTAATCCTCAAACGCACAATTAACTCGTCCATAGAAATTTCTTTGCGCTTGTGTTTGAGGTAGTTCTTGAATTCCTTTCAGCCTTTTGGTAATTTTTCGATTAAGACTGCAACTTGAAAGGATTCACTGAGAGACATATCTTCTGTGTAAATGTCATGCAGAATGAGTTGGAAATCTTGAGCTTGGCTGATCACAGTTTTTGAATTAACCATTACAAAATTCAGGAATCTACCAACCACAAATTTCTTTGAGCCGGTATCTTCCGTTTTGTACTTTTTCTCCAACGATTCCCAAAGTTCCTTTCTTTGTCTTGATTGGACTGTAGACGTTGTATAATGTGTTGTCAAGTCCGTTCAAGACATAATTCCGGCAAAGGAAATCGACATGTTTCCAAGCATCAACCGCAGCAACAACTTGCTAGTTGGTTTCATTCTCTTTCAGGATAGGAGCATCTTCACGGAGGAAACGAGCCAGGTTCAGAGTTGTAAGATAGAACAACATTTTCTGTTGCCATCTTTTAAAGTCAGTTTCTAAAAACTTTTCTGGCTTTTCTCCATGATTTATTGGCACTATCACCACAGGAGAGGGGGTTGGCCTCATTGCAGCCACCACAGTAGTACTTGTTTGGGCATTAGTTTCAGTAGCCATCAATTCTAATATATAAAACAAAATTATAATTAGAATTTGCACTACACAGAAAATTAAACCAAATTCACAAAATTAAATTTTGTAAAAATAAAAGAAACAAGAATGTAACTTTTATTTTCTAATTAATTTGAAAATAAAATAAAATTTTATTTAAACAAATTAATTTCACACAGAAAATTAAATTCTGTAAAATAAAATAAATAAAACTATAAATTTTATTTTTCAATCAATTTGGAAATAAAATAAAATTTTATTTAACCAAAATAATTCCACACAAGAAATTAAATTCTGTAAAATAAAAGAAATAAGAAAATAACTTTTATTTTTCAATTAATTTGGAAATAATATAAAATTTTATTTAACCAAATTAATTCCACACAGAAAATTAATTTCAGTAACACTTCAATAATTAAAATATCGAAAATGTAATTTTAATTAATGAAAACTCGTAAAATAATTTATAAAATCCAAAATTAATTTACGAAAAATTCCACAAAAATATATTCTGAATTGTTAACGACACCAGTATCATACTACTAGTTGTTGTCAAAAAAAAGAGACAGTATATTACTACTATCTGTCAAATAGCATATAATCACTATTTGTTTTTCCAACCAGAATATTATTTTGTAAATCCACAGAAAATAATTTTCTTCCGAAATTATTTACAAAGAATGAAAAAAGGAGACAAACGAAAAATTCTGTAAACAGAATAATTCGAATCTGTCTTAAGATTTTATTTTATTTACACAAAAGATTGTTCCAACAGGAATGACACTGCAAAAGAATTGACGTAAACAGTGATAGTGTATGAAAATAAAAAACCACAAAATCAATCAAAAAAAATAAAAAATAAAAATAAAAAAAATTAAAAAAAAAAATCAACAAAATTTTCAAGTTTTTTCAATAATGTGATGCAATGGGATCGGGATTCAAATATATCAATCACGAAATAAGTTCCAAAATTACACCAACGACGACAATAATGGACACTAAAAACCACCCTTAAAAAAAAATAAGAAAAAATAAAAAAACAAAAAAAAAAAAACAAAAAAAAAAAACAAACAAAAAAGAACAAAAGTTGAAGAAGAAAAAAAGAAAAAAAAAAAATAAAAAAAATATCAAACTAATTAAAACCAACGAACCCGAACCGACCAATTTTCAAAGCTTGAACAAGAAAACAAATCAATCCACCAAACCAAAAAATGGAAAAATGGATTGATTAGCCAAAAAGATTGACCAAAGGTCACAAATTGAACACACAACAAAAAAAAAAAAAAAAATCAAAATTGATAGCCATACTCTCTCTCCTTCTAACACAAAAAAAATATCAATATATATATATATAGTGAATTTGTTTTTTTGTAATAAAATCCTAATTGTATCCAAATTGGATTCCTCCTCAATATATATATATAAAAAATATATTACCCCCAAAACAAAGTCAAAAACTTTTTTTTTCCAAAAACCAATTCCACCACCATAAAAGGAGGGTATACCCCAATTATAGGAGGCATATGTTAGGATAAAGTTATCTTCTTTTAGTTATTTACGCATCGTTATATATGTATTTTAACCTTATGTTGCAGATATATTAATTGGGATTAGTTGGTCATTGCAGAGGGACAACGATGCAAAACACTTGAGGAACAAAACTTTCCGACATTTGAATGAATGGATTCAAATATTTGGCAAAGATCGAGCAACAAGAGAGTTTGCTGAAGGCCCTGTTGATGCAGTTGAGGCTATGAATGTTGAGGAAGATGTTTTGTTGCATGGTCTTGCAGATAATGACACTTTCTGAAACAAATGGGATTAAATAGTCAGACCGGTGAAGCAATGGACTATTCAAACTCAGCAACTCAATGACCTTCTGATAGTTCTGCCAAAAAGAAAGACAAGAAAAGACCTAGAGCCAATGATGAAGTAGTTGAAGGGCTGACCATGTTTGCTGACAAATTGGTGCATGTCTTGCGAACAACCAATGATAATCTAGAATTCATTGGAAAAAGAATGGAGTATTCACATGATCTTGCATCTAAACGGGCATCACTAAACAATGAACTTATGAAGTTGCCAATTACTATAGATAAAATGTTAGATGCTTGTGAAATCACATCCCACGATGTCCAAAAGCTTGACATGTTCTTCAACTTAACACATGATGATAGGTTAAGGTAGGTGATGAGGTTACTAAGTAGGCATACTCCATAATAAACTTGTTGCATTTTATGGGAGTATTTTCTTTTCGGCCATGATTTGATATGCATGGTAGGGAAGGTTTTTTGTTAAGTCTATTATAAACTTGTTGATAGACTTAATTATTGCTTCTTTTGTGTACAAGCACCCGTATTTTGTTAACTATAATTGGAATGCTTTTTATATATTTGGTTATGTGTTCAATGATAACTTTTATTTTACCGTTTTATTTTCATTACAACATTTGACTAACATGTTGTTTGTATTATGTTGTTCTATATCTCAAATAAAATAAAATAAAATAAAGAATAAAGAATAAAAAGTTAACTGTATTGTATTTCTAGCATGATGTTCCTACATTTGTCTAGGTGTTGGGTTTGTTTTGAAGTCAAAAAAATTTCATATTTGGTGCATTCATGGTATTAATTATACTTAATAAAGTAGTCATAAAATTTAAAAATCTCAATTACAAATTAAAATAAATTTATGTAATTTTTATGAATATTCTATTTATTTAATTTTTTAAAAGTTCTAGTAAAAAAATTAAATAAAATTTATAATTTAGATTTAATATTCCTATTATTTAGTAAATAATTCAAAAGAGCAAAATAGTCTTTTAAGCATTTATCCTTCTCCATAATATCCCAAACAAACATGAGATTCAATATAATAGTCAAATGCAGACATCTAATCTCATGACTAAACAAATATAGGATATAAATCCAATCCAACCAAATAGTCCATGGACAATGTATCCTAAGACTAACAGTTCGATAGATTACAATCTCCCTTATCTAGTCCATCTAAACAAACACACCCATTGAGGCTCTATTTAGTTGGTTGGGTCTTATTTTGAGAAGTAGCTTAAAAGTT
The DNA here is from genome assembly GCA_025200525.1 of Camellia lanceoleosa. Taxonomy (NCBI): domain Eukaryota; kingdom Viridiplantae; phylum Streptophyta; class Magnoliopsida; order Ericales; family Theaceae; genus Camellia; species Camellia lanceoleosa. The sequence continues at coordinate 139,311,119 of CM045760.1, read as the reverse complement.
AATTTTTAAAATTTTTTTTTTAAATATGTATAGAAAAATAGAAAGGTGATGTGACTTAATAAAGTTAAAAAGTTTTAAAAATTGGCTTTTAGAAATAGGCCCAAAAGACAAAATAAGTTAAAAAGTTAATAAAATAAGATGTCAAATTTAAATCATGATTATTTCACTTTTTTTCTCATAAAATTATAAAAAAAATAATAAAAAATAAATAAATAACTAAAAATTCAATCTAAACGGAACTTATTTTAACCGTGCTAAAATATAGTAAAAATAAATAAAAAAAAGTCAAGCTAAAAAATTTATTTCCAAACAAAAACTAAATCATGCAAAGTCATTTCTGATACAAAAAATTAAATACAAAGGCACTACTTCATATGCAAGGTTATGTATTTGCAGATTTTTGAAAATTCAGGTTTTTCATTAAATGTGTTTTGTTTAGATTATAGAGTTATGATTTTTTTTAAAAGATCAAAAATTCAAATTATACACTTTAAATTCTCTCCTTCGCTCTCGCTCATATTTTCTTACAAGGAAACATATTTTGTCATATTTTCTAATAATAAAACATTTCAAATTTTCTCATAATTTTTCAATTTAGATTTGTTGTCGTCTATAGTTTTGATGGTTTTACTATATTGTGAAGGTGAATTTTTATGAACATGATAACAAACTGTTTCATATCAACTAGTTAGAAAGAGTTAGTCAGTAGTTAGGTTATTATCACCCACCCTATAGAAAGTATCTCTAACGCAACATAAAATAATTATCTGTCTATATCGTTTTAGTATATTTCCATAACAGTCACTAGGTGGATTGAAACTTTAGAAAATGTATTCTCCAATAGAGACAAAATGAGGCAAAACAAAACTTCTTCAATCCATATTCATGGCAAGCTGTGAAAAATAAATAAATAAATTGGAAGGATGTTTGAGATTAACTACTACCATTACATCATGCTCTCAATATAAAATCAACACATCTTATTATATTAATATAATCTAGCTCTTCACCTTATGCCTTTGCCTTTGGCTTTGGGAAGAACACAATTCACTACATGACATTCACTATATTAAACTTTCCATAATCTTGGGCAATATTATTGAACTTTAAAACAAAATTTGAAAATTTAACAAAATGTTAAGGTAAAGGGTTAACAACAATTTGTTTGGACTTTGATCTTAATAATTCCTTGAAGACACCCAATTAATTAAATTTTGTTGGTAACACGTTGTGATATTGTTAGATTTTTGTAATTTGCAATTCCATTTGACAAAACTCTTCCATTGTAATTTTATTCGCTCTTTTGTTTCAGTGAAAATGTCAGTGTTTAGATGCAAATCCAATCCAAATTATGCATGTGCAAAGGAATTTGTGATCTTGAGTTTTTTATTTTTTACTTCGCTGACTATGTACAGGGATCAAGCTGAAATGAAGCCAAAGTTGTTTGACCGCTCAAGCGGTCATTTGTGGGCTCAAGCGGTGAATATGAGTATCCAGTATCTCTGCCTACAAACTGAATTTTTGGGAAAGATGTTTCACCGCTCAAGCGGTGAAATGTGCACTCGAGCAATCGGCCTATATGTTTTGCACCGCCGTTACTCATATTGCTCGAGCGGTGGAGTGTGCGCTCGAGCGGTCTTCACAATCCTGTTTACTATAAAATGCGCCATTTACTTTTTTTAGGATTTAAGCCATCCAAATTCTAGGAGAACAGAGCTACCAAGGTTTTCTATATTGGAGGATATTTTATATAAGTATTTCCTTGATGATTTGAGGGTGATCAATAGATCTATGAGTTTTATATTAGTATCATCAAGAGGTTTATCTTTATTCTTTTATTCACAAAAGAGAGAGTGTTGTTCGGTGGATTCCAAGAAACTTGCGCCTGAAACTTTGGTGGATTTCGGAGTAGTTCATCGTCGTGGATTCGACATCGGCGTTGTGGATTCAATATTGAGCAAGACAATTCGGGCGTGGATTCATTAGATAATTCATGGTACACATGTGTAATTCCTTTTTATTTTCTTAGTAGATTGTTTTGTGGCTTTGGCCCATAATTTTTTTATCACAATTGGAGACGCTCCAATTGTGATTTTTTTTTCACGTTAAATCATTGTGTCATTTTATTATTGATTGTTTAATTGACATTCACTATTTAAAATTAAAATATAATCACAAATTAATATCTAAAAAATTTTAAAGTTTTCGGATATAAATTTTATAGAAGGATAAGAGTTAGGCACCTACTGAAACCAATTGTTGTACCCCTAAAATATTCAAATGGGTAAATATAATCATCAGCTTTGTATTGTTTTATTTGTCATCATTATCATCATTTTGGTATAACCAACCATAATTATTCACATAGTTGCATTTTATTTTTGTTTATTTCTAATTGCTAATTTGGGATAATTTATTTCTCTCATCTGGAAAATTTAAAAATTCTAGTGTGTTTGCTCTCTGTGGATTAATTCCCATAACAAACATATACTACAACATTTTCTAGAATACTTATCAAGTGAATTTGTGGGAACTGTTACAAACAAAATATTTATACATAATTTTTAAAGTTCATCAATCAATTGGGCTAGTTCAGTCAACTACTTTTATGCACTCTCAACTAGAAAGTTAGGGGGTTGCAGACACCCTATTTTAACCGCCCTTAAAATTTAGGTGCCTTACGCTAAACACGTGATAATGAAATTTTATGTTGTACAAATCGTTTAATTTCTTCAACAAAAGGATTCGGTTTCAAGTTTTAAAACCTAAACCTTCCACTCCCTTTGAATCAAAACTTTTTTTTTCTTTTCCTTTTTTTTCTAACTTGACCACTCAGAGACCTACTGGCCAACAAGTGGCCTACATGGCCGACCGTCCCTCTCCATGGCCAGCCGGCCATGTTTAGCACAACAGATATTTTGATAGCTGCCAGCTGTCCCCATGCCCATATCTTGCACCAACTGTCTGATTACAAATATTTCCGATGTGAGAAGGCGTTTTTCTATAAATACATGACATCCCCTCATGGTTTGGGGTTAGAAAATTTTTCCAAGGGCCAAAAACTTGTCAAATACTCTTCCTTCCTCTCTTGCAATATACATACACCATACATATACCTCCTTAGCCAAAACGTGAGATCTTTTGTTGAGATTCTTAAGCACAACTTCAGCTATTGAGAGTGTTCAACTTGTGGTTTGTGAACTAAAAGAGCATTCTCTCTTTTAAGAGGTATACTTTGAGCTTTTATACCATCTCTTCTCTCTCTTTTCTTGGGGTTTACTTACTATTTTCAGAGTATTTTGAAGCCTGAAATATGTGGATTTAAGTCACAAAAAGAGGACTTGTTAGGCACCCTTCCTTTGGCTTGTTGGTTGGTTGAAACCCCTTGGCTTTAGCCCATTTTTGCTCACTTTTTTCACACTTAAAAACCTGATTTTCAACACTGTTTTGGTCCTATTTCAGAGCTTTTTAGTGTGTTTAATTATGCTTTAAATACTATAGATGTGTTGATGTAAGTCCTTATGGATATAGCTTTCAATCCATTTAAGTTGATAGTCTTTTCTTGCTTCTTTTTTGTAGCTTTCATACATATTTACACCATTGTAATCACCCACTTTCCATTAGCACTCTACAATCTCCCTCATTTCTTTGTTCCTTTTGATTAAAAAGTTAAATCAAACAAAAGATTACCGTTCAAAGCATAAGAAAGTGACCCTTCATACTAAATGGTTTAATCTCTTCGAAGATTCATTATCAGGGCATTACATCTCTCTTATGCTAAGCATGATCCCTTGTTTGATACTTTTCTTTATCGTCAGTGCATTACTTCTAAGGGACTAACTTTCTAGATAGATCCTTGGAAATTACAAAGGAAAGTGTCATTATAGCTTATTATCAAGTTTGGATTTAGAGTCAATATCACTTATTTTGGGTTTGATTAGTCATTATCGCTCTCTTTGAGTTTGACTAGTCATTATCGCTTATTTTGGGTTTGACTTAAAATTTATTATCACTTGTAAATGAGTTTAATTCTTTCTTTGTAATTCTCCCTATAAAAAAGGGCTTGAAAAGTTTATTTCTCAGGTTAAGTCGTGCTTGCTATCTTTATTGCTTTTGGACTTAGTAGACGTAATCATCACCTTTGGGACAACAATGAAAAAAAGACAAGAAATGGAAAAGTAATGTAAAAGGACTATAGAATTGGAGTAAAAGAAGGTAAAAAAGGTAATACAGTTGGGTTAGGTTCAATCGAATGTTATATTGAACCTATTGCGTCTTGAATTATTGCATACCTTTCAGTGATGTTTAATAGTTCAAAAAGTAATGTCTACCTCTTCCCTTGAGGTAACCCTATGATAGGGAGAAGGTATTGTCTATCTTTCGTTTCATTTTATTAAGCTTTTGTTCTACTGGTTCTAAGATCATCACGTAACAAATTTGCGACAATTAATGATTTGATAAACGAATCTACTCCTTCCTTGATCATCTTCATGATAGGAAAGGGCAGAGAAGAGAAACATCTCTTGGAAGCACTATGTTTTTGCTCTGTTGCAGCAGGGTAATTCCTAGAAAATAGTGGCCGACCGGCCACTATTTTGTACGGCCGACCACTTTTCAAGGCCGGCCAGCCACATATTTTGTACAGATAGTGGCATTTTTACAGCAGAACCTGAGGCCAAAACAGAATAATTTTTTGACTACAAACAAAGCAGATTCTGGCAGCAAGCAGAGAGGTTTCTAGGAGGATGTTCTCCGTTATGCGCATGAGGCTCCTCACCTCCCGTTCCATTAAATTAGCACTTTAATATTAGTGTTGTAATTAATTAGTTGGCTTCTTTCATAGCTAGTTAATTTAGTTAATTCATTTAGTATTGTAATAATTAGTTTAATTAGGATATTCATTTGAACCCTCTTGTGCGAGGGCAAATTTCTAACACTTGTAATATTTTGTATGTCTTCCAACCCCCATTATTTCTCCCTTTTATTTACTTACTATGGTTGCATGTAGTATCATATTTTTGGTTTCATATCATAACCATGACTTGCACCCATTTTTGCATACATTAGGATTTGGTTGATCATACTTGATAAACATCGATTATTTCTTGCTTGAATACATACGCTATCACATGCCTTGAATTGATCCATATGTCATGTTAAGAAGCCGAATCCTATAGTTGCATTTTTTATGTGTTGCATTAGTCACTTTACATTTTTCTAATTATTTCCTTTCCTTTGGCTTGCCTCGGTTGAGTACTAGTTAAGTATTTTTGCTTTAGCATATTACATGTGTGTTCGTGTTGCCATATCAAGCATACTACCATGAGACTAAGTGCTTATTTGGAATAACTCTTTGAATACTTGTGGATGAAGGCTATTTCGCTTCAATTGGGATGATTTTGATTAATGTACATATGAGCTCGCTTTTTCAAGTAGCACATATTCAAAATTCTTTTCAAACAAACATGAAATCAAAGCATTCCAAACTGGGTGACGTAGTCTATACTTGTGTGCCTCACATAGTAAGTCAGCATAATAATCAAAACAAGAGCATATAATGTACATAAAAATCATATCATGATTAGTAGAGGTCAATCTTTGATCGGGTGATAGAGGTGCTCAATTCATGAACTTCCTGTCTCATACCTAAGTTCCCGAACCAAGACACTTTGGTTATGATGGACAAGTGGCCTTTTGCACGAGTCACAGGTTTCCTAAATTTCTCAAAAATATTTAGATGGCGACTCTGACATCTGGCAATGTAGTCCATTTCTGGTATCTCTGATGATAAATGGATTTTCTAAAGATTTGCCGAATTTGGACTCTCATTTGTGTTTTTTCTATTTCACATTGCACTTGTGAAACCAGATTCAGAACCACGGGAGTCTAAATTGTAAGGCTATCGTACCTAAGGAGACTGAACCCCTCTGAGGAGCATGAAACACCAGCTACAAAGGTCAATCATTGTCTTTGACAAAGATTGATTATTTACCATTCATTAGAAGATTTTTATTTTTTGTAATGATGGTCAATTTTAATGTAATTATTTGGGCCCATAATTTAGATGTCATTTCCACATCATTATAGATGTGACTTTTATATTATATAATTTCTCCTACCAATTGTAAACATAATTTTTTTTTATTGATAAAAAGAGTGCCCCTTGAAGGCATTATTGCAATCCCTAGCTCCGGTATTATGGCCAGATTTACCCCAATCCAAAAAAAGGGACCCACCATAGAGGTAAGTAGAGAATGCACCGACATAGGAGGTAGAGTTACGAGCGGAGTAAAGTACAATCAGCTTCACCAAATAAATGTGACGCTAATTATGCTGCCCAGAAATTGAGCCCTGCTTACTTGTGAAGGCCAATGCCTTTCCACACCACCGCCACCCAGGTGGTAACCGAAAACATAATTGAATCCTGCCAATTTACTTTGACATTTGAACAATTGAAAAAAGGATAGAGACACATAATTTAAATTTTATAATTGTACCTCTAATGATATGATAAATTATGTGTCAATTTTTTGATTTATTAAATCCTAATCATATAAAATTCAACTCCATCAACATATTATTGTTGGTGAATTGTATAATTATAAATCTTAAATTGTAAGTGTGGGAGGCAAAAATAAAGAGTTTTATTCCAAGCAGAAAATGTGCAGAATCCAAGTAGGATTTGTACATAGTAGCATTAAACAGAGTAGGATACACTCTGATAAGCAGAATAGCAAGTTCATAAGACCAGGGGACCAAGACCAAAGGTCCAATTCCATGTCTAGACATGCAGGTCCAGGACTAGAGGACCAGATTTAGAGGTCCAGGACTAGAGGAGACCAGGGGACCAAGACTAGAGATCCAGGTCCAGACATGTATGTTTAGGACTAGAGGACCAGATCTAGAGGTCTAGGAAAGGCAAGACCAAGGAACTTGGACAACAAGTCTAGGACCATAAATGTGGGTCTAGGATTAGAGAACCAGGTCTAGAGGTCTAAGGGACCAGGCCTAGAAAGCCAGGTCTAGAAAGCGTAGTTCTCAGTGGTAGACTTGGTCAAAGTTTGGTCCTTACTTTATGAGCCAACTACTTCTAGAAATCCGTGCTAGTAGAACATGATCCCATAAAAAGTAGGTTGAACATGAAAAGTGGCAAGGGAAGTAGAACCAACTCTAGCGGTCACTTTGAAAGCTATATAAAGCCATACCAAGTGACCAAAAAGGAAGACAATTAATTATCACCAGTTTGGACTGCTCTTATTCTTATATTTGCTTGCTCCATAACTTTTAAGTTTACTAACTTAAGTATCGGAAAGTCCCTTAGTTGCCTACCAGTCGAGTTCTTCATATTTCCTTGAGTGTTTCAAGTGAGGTTGAACCGTGTTCACACCAAACGCCGCCGTAGTTAAGGTGGTTCAATTTTTCCCCACGAAAATAAGTTTTTACCATTTCTCTATATTTGACAATGAACCAACATTTCTTGATGGATGTCATGTCCTTTTTGGAAAACCAGAGGTGCAAAATAGATCCCTTTTGTTCTGTTAAATGAGTAAGGATCCTCTGGTGTGCATCACGGAGGGAGTATTCCTGCAATGATACCTCTCAAGGTTGTTAATTACAGAAAAAAAAAAAAAAAAAAAAACCCCATTCTTTTAAAGATTTGACATATAAAGCTTTAAAGTGTTAGGTTAAGGTTGTTTCAATTTTTCGTATGCTTTCAATTCCAAAACTTAGAGCTAAAATAAATAATAGTTTTAACATATATCTCTTATAGTTAAATAGTTTAAATTCTCTTTTAACTATTATTTCGGAACAATCCATAATAACATCAAAGAATTGCTAGTATTAATTCTAAAATAGCCTTTGAAAAGGCAAATGTAGAATATCAAAGAAAAATTTTACAAGATTATTATTAAATTATTCTTGCACCATGTGGGTGAGGATTCTTTGTAATGGAAAACTTATAAAGTGTTCGTGAAGTGTTTTTTTTTTTTTCTCTTTTTTTGCAATTACTATTTTATAATATTAACAATATTATTGATTTATTATTGTAATAGCTATGTTCTTGTTCATGAAATCTAGTAAGCTTTTACAACCAGTTCTTATTAAAAATGGCTTTAGTTCTAGAAATATTAGAAAATTTTCTAGGAAAAATCACAAAAAAATGGTAAGAAGTCAAAAGAATTGTGTAAGTGGGATGTTTTTCAAAATTCCAAAACACATGACATGTTTAAAGTTAATTGCAAAATTATGGTATTTGAATTTTGTTGGACAGAACTACTGTAACAACTCCGACCTATGATTAACTACTAAACCATGATTAGCCATAAGTAATTATGCCTAATGAGTAATTAAGATGAAATTTTGAATTTATTACGCATGTGTTGCATTATTTGCGTTTCTATCTGGTCATGGTAGGAATATTTACCTGTATTTCCATTTTATTTTCCAATTGAAGGCCTTATCGGTATCCAATTGCGAAATTGACTTCATATATGTGTTATTCGGAATTTTTGGAAAATTATGATAGGTTTAATTGAAATTTGATTTGAAATGAATTAATTAGAATTCAAACATGTGGATTAGTGAGCTTATGCCTAGTTTAATTAGATACCACTAACCAAACCTATATAAGGCTTATTCGACTCAACACACACAAGTTACACACTCTCATCCCTTCATATTTGAGCTCATAAACATAAGAGAGAGAGAGACAGAGACAGAGACAGAGAGACTTCGGAAATTGAGTTCAAACACTTGGATGTTGTAGAGACTTAGAAGAGTTGGCTTAGAGACTCAACAATTAGCTAACTAGAGCTCAAATAGACATCTAAGGTGTGAAATCAAGCTTCTAACTTTGAAATTTAGTTGGTTAATACATGGAATCAAGTGAGATAGGTGAATTAACATGAGAATTAAGCTAGAATTGGAGAAATGAACTCAAACCATGCAGGCATGCATATTTCATAGCATTTTGAAGTTGTTTTCCCAAGAATTTCCTCATGCATGTTACTAATTCACCTTAGCTTTGGATATTCATCTAGTTTCATGTCATTTTGTGTCATTAGATCATGTTTTGGAAGTTTTGAAGTCAAGGCAATACATACATGTTATGTTTTCTAAGAATTGAGTTTTGTTTTGCACAATTGGCAAGTTTTGGGCTTTGATTTTGAGAAATGACTTAGAATTCCCAATGTTTTCCAAGTTCACTTATGATTCCTCAAGTGTTTGGCCCAAAAAGATGAGTTTGGGAGCATTTGATTTGAGTTTGGAAGCTTGGAGGTGAATCTAGAAATTCTAGAATTTGACCTCTCCGCTCGAGCGTCAAATCCTATGCTCGAGCGGCCACCTTTGTTTTTGCATCTTCGCTCGAGTGACCAATAGTTGGCTCAAGCGTAAAAAGCATGCTCCCAGAAGTTCACGTGTTTTGTAGACTGCTCGAGTGACAAGAGTTGCGCTCGAGCGAGGACTTGAGTCTCACACTCGAGCGACCGTCGAGTGTGAAAATTACACAACCAGTACTTTTACAGACCACTCGAGTGAAAAAAGGTGCGCTCAAGCGACAATTCACATTTTGCATGTCCGCTCAAGCAAAAGAAGTTGCACTCAAGTGAGACCCTTATTTTCAGTAAGTTTTGTTAAATGTGTTCAAGTGCATTTTAGCATCCTCAATGCATCCTAGGCATTCCAAAGCCAAGATTAAGACATAATAATGAGGATAATAAGTAAAAACACGCCAAGATAAAAAAAAAAGGATTAATTTAATGATTCCATGTGTGTAATTCATTACGTGTTCGTTCTGTACTGTGTAGGTCACGCGCCACAAGACATCTGATTTGCCTACTTTGTCTATTCATTTTGGAGCCAACTGTGAGTAATAACTTAGTAAACCTATGTTTAACTTTATCTATTTTCTGTATATGGAATAAGACCTGTTTTATGAAATGTTATGTTATGTACAATGAATGATTGTCCAGTTTTTGATAAGTACTCGTGGCAACAATTTTGTGGTTCAAATATGTTATCTGTTCCCGTTACTAGAGGTTCCTTTATGGAACTGACAAGTTATCTATTCCCAGTATTGGAGGTTTTTTTATGGAACTGACAAGTTATCCATTCCCAGTACTGGAGGTTTCTTTATGGAACTGACAAGTTATCCATTCCCAGTACTGGAGGTTCCTTTATAGAACTGACAAGTAAGACCCGTAATGGCCTGTATATGATCTGTTAGCACTATTGAATGTACCAAGTTTACTCAAGCATGAAGAATGTGACTATGAATTTGTATTTGATCTAATTTCTGTTATGCTTAAACAAGAATATAAATATGAATCTATTTTTCGAATCCGATAGGGGATATCATTCTCTTAAACCCTTTACTTTATTATTATTTACTGGGCTTTCATTCACTATTTATATTATGTATGTAGGTGAGCAAACGCATGACAAGGCCTAAACTACTTCCTGGAAAGTTTTGGGGTCAGCCAGTCACCGTGCCTCTCGGGGAGGTTCCTGTGTATAGAAGTCGAGTTTTGTAGACCGAGTCAAGAGTTATTTTGTGTATCATGCTAAAAACGTTTATGTTTTGTTCTGTTTTGTTTATCTGTATACTGGGCTAAGTCCTTTTTGATGATGCTTGCATGGTGTTGTGAGATTTATGTGGACATGACATCTTATGTGTATATGTTACAAGGTTTCAAATTTATGTCCCATGTATGTCTACACAGCTCTATAGACTATGTATATTTTGTATATTGCTTCCGTAGCCCCTAATTATACGTTATTCTGTTAAGAGGTCTTTGGAAATCCAAGGACTACTAGCCAGTTACGACGCTAAGCCTACATGGGCGGATTGTTGAAGTAGCATCAAAAGCACAAGTTATACCACACACACAAGTCCATATGAGCTATATATGATCCTAGAAAAGAATTAGGGACATTTTATTTGCATGTGTGGGTGTGTGATAATCTTTATAAATGTGGAAACTTAATTTGAACCTGAATAAATGAAATTAAAAGAAATGAACAAGATTATTCCTATGTTTATTATTACCTTGTCTCTCTATAGCATCGTGGAAAAGGCAAGAAGTAATGATACAAGTGAATCCTCAAAGACTCGCATGAGTCGTATGAAAAAAATGCTTGCAGCCCTGACAGAAGCAATGATGCACCAACAGAGACAACAACCTTTGCCCCCATCGCCTCCACCAGCACAAAATAAGCCAGAAAACAATGATATAATCAACTTGACTCAGAAATTCATGAAGATAAAACCGCCAACTCTCCTAGGAGGTATTGAACCATTAAAGGATGAAACATAGTTGTTGGAAATGGAGAAATTATTCGAAGTGTTTCCCTGTTCTGAGAATCAAAAAGTTCTTTTGGCCACCTACAGTTTGAAAGATGAAGCCCGGAGATGGTGATTATTGATCCAAAATAGCAATGGAAATATAACATGGGCTCAATTTAATGCAATCTTCTATGACAAGTACTTTCCTTAAGGGTTGTTTGGGGTGTCCTAAATAAGTGTATTTTTTGACTTTTTGGACTAAAAAGTTGAGGAAAAAAAGATGGTTGTTTGGGTTAACTTTTTGATTTTTTATGAAAAATTGTGTATTAAAAAATTGTATAAATTAGGGTGTAGGAGAAGATAAGGACAGTAGGCAGTACGACTGTCCATCTGGGCAGAGTGAATTGATGATAAGAAATGGTTGCCTACTTTTCGGGCATTGTATTGAACGGTGCTGTTCGGCCCGTGGGGATCCTCATGGGTCCCGTTTTGATAATCCTTAACGGTTCAATGTGCAAAACTCGTCGAGTATTATATGCCTGTAAAAAATCACGTTGATCGGATATCGATAGCTATCGGATTAGTTTTTTTTCAACCATTAACTATAACACCATCCATATTTTTTATATAAAACTGATTTGATTATGTAGTTGTAGACGTCCCCGAACGTCTAGGGAGGATGAATCCCATTCTGTTCATTTGGGTTCACTACAATTCGGACTCAAATTGTCACGGTTCTTAATCTTGAACCAAAGAGTCCAAATCCGACAAATCGTTTTGAGAAAAACAGATTTTTTTGAAAGAAGTGCCAAACATGGACTGTTTTACCAGATACAGAGTCGCCACCTAAATATTTTATAATGGGGAAATTTAGGAAACCCTGACTCGGTGCCAAAGGCCACGTGTCCGTCATCACCAAAGTTGCCTCGGCTCGGGAACTCGGGTACGATTGGGAAAGGTCAGCTATGAGCACCCCCTCTCGCTCGATTCGAAGATCGGCCTCTACTAACCATGATATCTCGTTTTTGAAAACACATGCGTTCTTATTCCGATTAATTAGCTAGAATTACTATGTGATGCGCACAGCAAAACAAGTATAGACTAGATCGCCTAATTTGGAACAAAGCATTGCATATCCGTTTGTTTGGAAATGTTTTGAAATTTGCTACTCGCAAGTAGGCTAACATACGGATTTCAACGAGTTGTTCCAACTCAAACAATCCAACCTTCACCCACAGGCATTCAGGCAGTTAATCAAATAAGCATTTAGCCACATGGTAAGCATACTGTCATGTTAACATTCACACTCATGTGAGATGCTAAAGCATAAAATACTTACATCGTACTCCGCGCCAAAATAATGAAACTAGTTAGCAAAACATGCATGACCCTAATTCATGTTAAGTGGCTAATGCATCGCATACAAAATGCAATCTAGAGTAGGCTCAGCTAATCCTAGGATGGCATGTAGAATGTGACAATTGATACACGTATTCAAATTGAATTTGAAATACAATGTAGTTAGCATAATGCGTCGAGCCCGGTGCATGCAATACAAATGGATGAATGCACGCATGCATAGCATAAGGTATGCTAAATTAAACATGTCCTAATATTAACCATCAAAAGCTAGTAAATAAAAGGGAAGAAAGACGTGAGGTTAGAAGACATACACACACTCATGCACACTTATTACAACATTGTGCCCTCACAGGGAGGGTCCGAATAAAAGAGTCCGAATGTCCAAAATAGGTACAGTCCAAAGCAAAAATAAACAACTAACTAATCTAAGTTAATTACTTATTACATCACAAACTAATTTAATTAACCATCTAAGCTAATTAAATAATTACAAAAACAAATAAGCCAATTAACAAATTAACTAATTTCAACTGAGCATCCATCTAGCTAGCTACTGAAGCTAATTAATCTAAGTTATTACATAATTAGAAACCTCGGGACACGAGGGATGCACATGCTCGCTTCGGTTCCTCGCCTTGGAATGCCTTCCGGTTGCTCCTTAGAGACTCTGTTTGCAGGGTGTCCTCCAGTTCTGGGTGCTAAAACTTACCAAAACACTGCAGGGGAAGCTCCCAGTGGTCTGCCGGCCAAGGATGGAAAGCTGCCGGCCATAGATGGCCCACTGCCGGCCAAGGGTGGCACACTGCCGGCCATCAAAACATCAAGGGAGAGGCCAAGTCGGATCCACGACCATCAATTACGCATGTCGATGCATGATGGCCAAAGATCCAACTTGTGCAAATCAATATAGGAATGAATGCACAGATAAAGCAAATAAAGCCTAGAACTCTATCATGAATCATCAAGAGCTTCGGCGACCGAGAATTAAGGCACGTTCCATCACTTGGAGTATGAAATGCCCCTCGTTCCTCATGCTCGGATTAACACTTAATCCAAACAATGCAACACATAAGCATGGAAAACATGCAATACGACTTAAGTGTGCAAACATGCAACTAACTCAAGCATGCGAAATGAAGGGTAATGAACATGCAATAACATGTAATGTAATTAGCATGCGACAACATGCAAATATGAGGCAAATATGAGGCAAGCATACAACAATATGCAAGACAAGCATGCAACAACATGCTAGGATGGGCTTACACCAAAGATGAACGGCTCTCAACTAGGTCCAAATTAGTAGCCAAAGGGATGAATTAAGCCACGCAATATACTCAAACATGCAAAATGCGAGAGGTTCAACAAAGGGGCCTAAAGGGGCAACTCTCAAAAGTGCCTAAGAAGTGACAAATGTGCAAGTGTAACAACACTATATGCACTGAAATGAGATGATAAATGATGCCAAATCATTTAAACAACACAAGTAAAGCATGCGAAGGTCCTAAGTCATGAAAGCTAGCAAAGAGCAATACAAAGGAGGCATGCAATACATGGCATGAACGCATGAACTAAGCATGGACAGAGTTTAATTAAGCCTAAACAAGGACTTAAACATGCTGGAATGAAGGCTCAAACACCTAGACATGCAAGCATACAAGCTAAGCCTTAAACTAGGCAATAATGCGCGACATTCAAAGACACTTAAAGCATGAATGAAGTGAGAATGTGACAATGGTACATGCTCTGAAATGAAGCATTAAATGATGCCAAATCATCTAAGTATCTTAAAGATAGCATGCATGCATCACCGAAACACAAAGCTTGCAAGGTCAATTACACTACAGCTATACAAAGCATGCATTATTTGACTAGGAAGCATAAATACAGAGGCAAGGCAGTCCCAAAACATGAACATTTCTAGTTCAAAGCATGGCCAAAAGATGCTAGCATGATAGACTAACATAGCATGCAAGATTGGCTAGTAGGCATGGTTTCCATGGCAAGTGTATGAAGCAGGTAAGAACTCATCAAACCAGCAAAAATCAGTGAACTAAATAAGCCAAAATATCCCCAAATAATTATGGAAATGTGGCCAATGCATGCCAAAATGAGGGGCTTCTTTGGAGAGCCACACAAGGGATTATTAGGCACATGCAAGATGGACAATCAACAAGGCCAAACCAACTCTAGAAATGGCTCAAGAGGGTCCCAAAACCCACTGAAAAGGGCCTGGAACAAGGCCTAGAGGCATGCAAAATGGGGTCTCTTTGGAAGGCCAAAAAGGCCACCAAACAAGACAATGAGAGAGGGGGTCACCCCCCCTCTAATTTTGGCCTTCAAGAATACAACAAGGCCACTAAAAATCCACTGGATTTCAGTGGCTAATAGGCCAAAACAAGGCCAATGCAAATACTCACATGTATAGCTCAAAACATGAAGAAATAAAGCATGAAAGAGGGAAGATGACTCCAAAAAAAATGGAACCTTAAAAAAACTCAAAGATGAGGTCAAAACAAGACTCTCTCCAGTTTATAACAAAGCTCAAAAATGAACACAAATAGGGCTAATCTATCATGGAAAAATGGCCCTAAAGAGAGGTTATAGACAAGGGACAGTAGCTGGCCCCAAATGGCAAAGAGCCCTTCAATAAAGTTGAAGAGGGGCTCAAAAAAAGGCACTTTACAGTTTACATCAAGCCACGAAAATAATCACAAATAAGGCCAAACTATCATACAAGAAAAAGGCCTAAAAGAGGGATAATGACACAAGTGGTAGGAGGAGGCCTCAAACGGAAAAGAGTCCTTGATCAAACATGTAGAGGAGCTCAAAATATGATCCTTTTCAGTTCATGACAAAGTCCAGAAATGCTTGCAAGTAAGGCTAAGCAATGGAGAAAAATAATGCAAGAAAAGGGAAAATGAAGACTTACCCTTGAAGAGCAGGCTTTCAGCAACTTCTGGACCAAGATGGGGGCTTTTTAACTTCTGCAAATCAGTTCCAAGGTGATGGAATGGATGATGGAGGTGGTAGGCTTGGAGGTGTAGTGCAAAAGTGCAAGGAAAATGGAGTTTTGGAGCTTGGAAGAGAGAGATATGGAGGGAAGTGTATGTATGTTCTAACCAAAAGGTTCAACCCTAGCAATGGAAGAGGAGAGAGAGGCTCTCAAAACTTGCTCAAGAAGTTCTAAGTGTTCTAACCCTTTTGAATATATGATATATGGCCTCATATATAGCAAAAAGCAAAGGTTGGTCGAAAATATCTCAGCCAAGACAGCCGGAGCAAGCTGGTGCAAAATATCTATTGAAATCTGCTTTCTGGCATCAATGGCCGGCACCTTATCATTTTTGGCCGGCACCCTACCATTCTTGGCCGGCATGGGGCAGGAATTGGCCATTAATGGCCGGCACACTTCTATACAGGCCAGCATAAAAAATCAGCTTTAGTCCCCGACTTGAAGAAAGCCTAACTCCTTCATATGGATGCCTTTTCAGGTCATTCTTGTATGCAAATCGAAGCCCCGGAAGTTATCTTTCCAATGGTGGCAGCTTTGCATCAAAACTACAACTATGCTAAGAGATATCCCTCTTTTGGTGAAGCCGCGCAGTTTTGATCCTACTCGGAGTCATGCTAAACTTCTCCCAAACTTGTTTTCTTCTCTCCTTTCCTCTTTTCTTCAACTCCAAACCCCTAAACAAGGTGTTTTGAAAGATTTTTCAAAGAGTTCATCTCTCTCTCACTCATTTCCACTTTGTCCTCGCTCGGTTTATTGAAAAGCGCGACATTTAACAAAATGCGAGCGTCGGAACATCGTAGGAACATATTTTCAAAAATGTTTTGAAAGAGAGGGTTTTAAGGTCTAAAAACCATCCAAAATAGTTTTGGTCCAAAATGGGGTGTGAAGTTGAGATTTGTCTCTCTCCTTGCCGAAGAAACTAAACCTTTGCCCGACACACCTTTTACCACCAAGTAAACCATCAGTAACGCCCAAGTCTTGAGGGCGGTCAAAAATGGGGTGTCTACAGCAGTTAGCGATATCCGATCAATGTGATTTTTTACAAATATATAGTACTCAACGAGTTTTACACATTGAACGGTTCAGATTATCAAAACAGGACCAGTGATGGCCCCCACGGGCCGAACAATACCGTCTTATTTGTGCACCCCACCTGTGCAATTTTTTCAAAAAATTCATCTCTGTGTCTGTGGGATGTCAGAGTTGTTTGTAATAATTTTGTGTAAAATTATTATTATTATTTTTTTTGGTGAATAGTGATCACTTTTTAACTTTTTTATTAACTTTTTAACTTTTTGGATTTTTTTGAGTATCCCAAACCAGGCCTTAGTGCTTTCGGGACCGAAAGGTTTCAGAATTTCAGGAACTCAAGCAAGGCAACATGTCTATAGCCGAGTATGAGGCTTAATTCACTGAACTAGCTCGGTTTGCTCCTCATATGATGGATATGGACTACAAGAAAGCTCAAAAATTTAACGGTGGATTGGATTTAAATATATTTGATCGGGTAGGTGTCCTCAAACTACCTACGTATGTGGAAGTGCTCGATAAGGCATTGATGGCAGAGGCCATTCTGGCAGCAAAGAAACAAGCTCTAGCAACAACAACAGAATAGAAGGGTAAACGATCCGGATTCAATTTCAAGAAGGGCCGGTCATTTTTGAAAAGGCATAATACGAGGTCCTCTAGTAGCTCTAGCCAGAGTAGTGGCTCTATTCCAAACTATCCTGATTATGGAAGGAAGCATAAAGGCACGTGTTACTGTAACTTAGGTGCGTGTTTTCGGTGTGGCAAGACTGGCCACATGATTAGAGATTGTCCGCTAAGATTAGACAATGCTAACCATCCTGCAGCAAGTTCAGCCGAATCCTCTCCTGTAACGAGGATCAATGTGAGAACTAATACCAGGAGTAATACCAGAAATGAGACACTAAGGCAAGGGAGAGTGTTTACGCTAGTGCCTGGAGATGTACAAAAAACCGAATCTGTGGTGTCAGGTATAATTTCCATCTGTGCTCAAAATGCGTATGTCTTGATAGATTCCGGTTCCACATTCTCTTTTGTGTCGCATGATTTTTCACAAAAATTGACTCGACCATTAGAACCTATGAATTGTTTACTCTCTGTGTTTGCACTATCTGGAGGTTCTATGATATGTGCTTATGTATATCCGGCATGTGACATTATAATTGGTGATATGATATTGTACGTTGATTTGTTGCCTTTGAACATTGATCATTTTGATTGTATATTGGGCATGGATTGGTTGACGAACTATTGTGCCACTATTGATTGTGAAAATAAAACCATCAAGTTTAGACCACCTGGTTTGCCTGAGTTTGTTTTTACTGGAAATGGGGTGGTTCCTTGTCACGACCCAAACCCGGCCCTATGGGTTTAGCACCGTAACTGGCCAGTAATCCGAGATTACCAAAGGCCTGCCAATCAGTAATACAAGAAATCTGAGTTCGGGGCTGGCGGAAGCCAAAACAAAGAAAAACTAGTGTCCATAGAGTCGTTAATCATGCCAAAAACATTTTTCATACATTTATGCAGTCCAAAACAGTACGGTCTATATACAGTCAGATACAACATGTACAACATTCAAGACGGGACTCAATCCTCGATATGATCAAGACAAGAAATGCCTATACAACAGTACAAAACAGTAGGAGACTAGTGGGGACACAAAACACCCCAAGCCATGGCATGGCGTCTCGGAACCTCGCAGTAAGGCACATAGGCTGGCTGACAAAACTGGGGACAAATCCCACGCTCCTAGCTCCGGTCTGGTTGCTGAGAACCTACATAAATATATAAACAGTGAGCTAAAGCCCAGTGAATAACATACAGTGTAAAGAGGTTATGAATGAATGTCCTTACAGTAATGAAATCAATTCATTATACAGTATTTCAATCTTTCAGTATTTCAGTCAATCAATATTTCAATCAATCAGTCATATGTGGTACATCCATTAGCCTATAAATGAGGTCCAAAAGGACCGGCCTTTGCACTCCAACAATAATGATGGCCATCAATCAAGATGGTTCCACAAGGAAACCGACAGAGCTCAGTAACGATCCAATAACATGGGTGCTAAGGATGCCTGTCTGATTAAATACAGGACATACATTCATTCAATAAACAATATCAATTCAATAAACAGTTCAGTTCAGTAATCAAGATGTAACCATTTTGAACATATCTTTACACAATCTGTTACTCACAGTGATTGGGCTATCAGTAGCTAGAGCGCGTCCCCGAGAGTCAACCCTAAACAGTAAACAGAATAGAACACACACTAAGTCTACAGTTGGAAAGGATGATAATTAAAACCCTAAATTCCCTCGGTGTGGTTCTATGTCTAAATCCTCATTAAGATGCTTTAAACTAGGCCTAAGAATGCCTAGGATGCGATGAGGATGCAAAAATCTGATTGGAAGGCACTTTTCAAAAGTTCTCGAAACAGGGTCTCGCCGAGCGAGCCTTCCTTCGCCGGCGAGGTTGAAAATCAAAGGCTTCGCCGGCGAAAATCCTTCGCCGAAGCGGTCTCGATGAAACAAAGAAAAAATCTTGGATGCTCAATTTTACGCGATGCTCGCCGATGCTCGCCGAGCGAGCTTCCAAAATCAGGTTCGCCGGCGAGACTTCCTTCGCCGAGCGGTCGATGAAACAAGATAAAGTATCTTGGATGTTCGATTTTTACGCTCGAGCCACCAATCCTTCGCTCGAGCGGGGCTCAGAGGAAAATGTTGGTCGCTCGAGCGAGGAATCCTTCGCTCGAGCGAAGAAGCCAAATCTGGAATTTCCAGATTTGCCTTCCTAGCTCAAACCAAGCATTCTCAACTCAATTCTCGACCTCTTGGGCTCAAATTCTGGAGAATACATCCCAAAACAATGTATAACAAGTTTCAAAAGCCAATTTATGAATTCAAGCCCCAAAGGTGAGTCAATTAAATCCATTTTTCAAACCCAATTTCAAGAACAAGTTTAAAACATGCAATGCATGAGCTTTAAACCAAATTCAAGTTTCAATCTTGCTCTTATTGAGCTCCAATCTTTGAAAACAATGTGGAAAACATGGATTATGATAAAAACATGGACATGCATGTATGATTCTCCAAGAATTCAACTTCAAAATGTGCCAAAAGACCATGCATGCAACATTCAAGCTTCAATTCACCTTTTTATGAGCAAATTCATGCCTTGACTTCTCTATAACCATGATTCATGCAAGATTAAGCTCAAACACTAAAATAAGAAGATGAATTCCTTACCTAAGTCTCAATTACAAGGTTTAGGAAGCTAGATTAGCAAGTATACTTCAAGTCTCCTAGCAATCTCCAAGTTCTTGAGCAATTTCAACAAATAGGCTTAATTCTCCCACTCTCCCTCTATTTCTCTCTCTAATTTCGGCTAGAAACAAGAATAAGGGGCTGATCAATGTTTTCTAAGTGTATAAGGCACACATGATGGAAGTAGACAAAGTTCACTCAAAATGGCAATTCGGTAATTAAGCCTAACTTTCAATTAATCAATTTTTAATCTAATTTAATCATTCCTAATCAATTTTCAGATAAATATACTATAAAGTCAGAAATATTCTACTGATTCTAAAACATCAAACGGTTCCCAATTCGGCCGCCGATAAGGCCTTCAATTAGCAGTTTAAACATACGAATTCAAACAGATAATGAATCAATTAAACAGATAGAAATGCAATTCAATAGGTTAACTCATTCAATTTCGTTTTCAGTTTCATTCAGTCTGTTCAGTAGTTCATCCAGTTCACTTATCAGTCATTAGCGGTCCAGTTTAGCAATAATCAGTATTTAATTCAGTGGTTATTCAGTAATCGGTACGAGGGTTGTTACATTCCTCTGCCATACTTGATTTCATTTATGAAAGCCAAGAAATTGTTAAGAAAAGGATGTCAGGGCTACTTGTGTTGTGTGTTGACTAAGTTTTCGGATAGTGCTAATGTGGAAACAATTCCTGTAGTTTGTGAATTTTCTAATGTATTTCCTACGGACCTACTTGGGGAGTTAATTGATAGGGAAATTGAGTTTACTATTGATGTAAAACCCGGGATACAACCAATTTCTAAGACCCCTTATAGAATGTCAACTTCTGAACTGAAAGAACTAAAAACCCAACTCCAAGAACTGTTAGATAAGAAATTTATGCGACCAAGCATTTCACCTTGAGATGCTGCAGTCCTATTTGTTAAAAAGAAAGACAGGTCTTTGAGACTATGTATTGACTACCGTGAGTTGAACAAAGTAACTATGAAGAACAAATATCCATTGCCTCAAATAGATGATCTATTTGACCAACTCCAGGGAGCACAAGTGTTCTCCAAGATAGACCTTAGATCTGGGTATCACCAGTTAAAGGTCAAGGCAGAAGATGTAGAGAAAACTACACTCATAACTAAATTCGAACACTATGAATTTTTGGTAATGCCATTCGAAGTAACTAATGCACCCGCGGCATTCATGGACTTAATGAATATAGTGTTCAAACAATTCCTTGATGAGTTTATTGTTATGTTTATCGATGATAGATTGATTTATTCTAAAAGTACAGAGGAACATGAAAATCATTTGAGAATTGCTTTACAAATCCTAAAGGAAAAGAATTTGTATGCAAAATTTTCCAAATGTAAATTTTGGCTTGACAGTGTGGCATTTCTAGGGCATGTAATCAATAAGGATGGTATCTCTATAGATCCACAGAAAATTGAAGTTATTGTGGATTGGCCTAGATTGGCAAATGTGTTAGAAGTTAGAAGTTTTTCTGGGACTTGCCGGCTACTACAGAAGATTTGTGAAAGATTTTTCAAAACTTGCTATGCCATTGACACAATTGACACAGAAAAATGTACCATTTGACTGGAATGAGAAATGGGAGTTAGCCTTCCAAGAATTGAAAACTAGATTGGTAACTGCACCAATTCTGACCTTGCCTAACGGAACTGATGGGTTTTAGATTTACAGTGATGCCTCCTATAAAGGTTTGGGTTGTGTGTTGATACAAAATGGGAAGATAATTGATTACGCCTCTCGGCAACTTCGTCCTAATGAAAAGAATTACTTGACTCACGATCTTGAATTGGCAACAATGGTGTTTGCTTTGAAAATTTGGCATCATTATCTGTATGGAGTAACTTGTGAGGTATACACAGATCATAAAAGTTTAAAATATTTCTTCACCCAAAAAGAACTGAACATGAGACAGAGGCGATGGCTCGAACTAATTAAAGACTATGATTTGCAAATTCTATACCATCCGGGAAAAGCAAATACAGTGGCAGACGCTTTGAGCCGGAAATCAGTTGGAACCTTGTCATGTTTGCTTACTTATCAGAAAGAATTAATAGCCGACTTGGAGGAGAATGAAATTAAGATAGCCCTACGTGAACAAGACGGGATTCTAGCCGCCATCTCTGCCAAGCCTACTATCATAGGAGAAATTAGAGAGAAACAACATGAAGATGAGTTTTTGAAGAAAATTATTGATGAGATTGACTCAAAACCAAGGCCGGGATTTGTGTTTGAGAATAATGTGTTGAAATTCCAAAATAGACTTTTTGTACTAGATTGTTCTAACTTGAGGAAACATGTTATGATCGAAGCATACAATTCTAAATTCGCTATGCATTCAGGGAATACGAAGATGTACTATGATTTGACACAGAATTTCTGGTGGCTTGGAATGAAGAAAAGCATTGCTGACTTTGCGGCTAGATACTTACATTGCCAACAAGTTAAAGCTAAACATTAACGACCTGCTAGATTACTTGAACTGTTTCCAATACCAAAATGGAAGTGGGGACATATTACTATGGATTTCATTGTCGGACTGCCTCGCTCTTCTCGAGGTATGGATTCTTTTTGGGTCATTACTGATCATTTAACTAAATCTGCTCACTTTTTACCTGTCAAATCTTTGTATAATACAGATAAGTTGGCTAATTTATATGTCAATGAGATTATGAAATTACATGGAGTTCCAATGTCCATAGTATCTGACAAAGATCCCAAGTTTACTTCGAGATTCTGGCAGAGTTTGCAACAAGCTTTGGGGACTGAACTGAGATTAAGCAGTGCTTATCACCCACAGACAGATGACCAATCTGAACGGACCATTCAAACAATGGAGGACATGTTACGGATGTGTGTGTTAGACTTTCAAGGCAATTAGGAGACCTACTTGCCACTGGCCGAATTTGTGCATAATAATAGCTACCATTCGAGTATCGGGATGGCCCCTTATGAAGCTTTGTATGGTAGAAAATGCCATTCTCCAATCTATTGGGCTGAAATAGGTGACAGACCTTTGTTGGGACCGGAACTTGTCCAAGAAACAACAGAAAATGTGAAATTCATTCAACAAAGATTGAAAACTGCACAAAGTTGTCAAAAAAGTTATGCGGATGTCCGAAGAAGAAATAGGGAATATGAAATCGGGGATCACGTGTTTATCAAAGTAACACCGATGAAAGGTCAGACGCGGTTCGAAGTGAAAGGCAAATTGCCACCGAGATATGTTGGACCATACGAAGTCCTTGAGAAAATCAATCCAGTAACGTATCGTGTAGCCTTACCGCCGGTCATGGAACATATGCATAATGTTTTCCACATCTCCATGCTTCGGGACTATCTACAAGATCCGTTACATGTCATTAAACCGACACATGTGCTTTTGAAAGATAACTATACCTATGAGGAGAGGCCAATTCAAATTGTGAATCGAAGAGTCAAAAGATTAAGAAACAATGAAATTTCATTAGTAAAAGTGGATTAGCAGAACCATGGAGGGACTTATACAACTTGGGAGACGAAGAAAGATATGATGCAAAGATAACCTGATCTATTTTCTTTGGACTCAGTATTCTTCCAAAATGAACGTAAATCGAGTTTGGTGGACCAAACTCTTTAAAGAGGGAAGACTATAACAAGCCCAACCTATGATTAACTGTTAAACCATGATTAGCCATAAGTAATTATGCTTAATGAGTAATTAGTACGAAATTCTGAATTAATTGCGCGTGTGTTGCATTATTTGTGTTTCTATCAGGTTATGGTAGGAATATCTATCTGTATTTCTGTTTTTTTTTTTTTTTTTTTTTTTTTTTGCCAATTGAAAGCCTTATTGGTATCCGATTGCGAAATTGACTTCATATATGTGTTATTCGAAATTTTTGGGAAATTATGGCAGGTTTAATTGAAATTTGATTCGAAATGAATTAATTAGAATTCAATCATGTGGATTAGTGAACTTATGCTTAGCTTAATTAGATGCCACTAACCAAACTTATATAAGGCTTATTTGACTCAACACACACAAGTCACACACTCTCATCCCTTCATATTTGAGCTCATAAACATAAGAGAGAGAGAGAGAGAGAGAGAGAGAGAGAGAGACTTAGGAAATTAAGTTCAAACACTTGGATGTTGTAGAGACTTCGAAGAGTTGGCCTAAAGACTCAACAATTAGCTAACTAGAGCTCAAATAGACATCTAAGGTATGAAATCAAGCTTCTAACTTTGAAATTTAGTTGGTTAATGCATGGAATCAAGTGAGATAGGTGAATGAAATTGAGAATTAAGCTAGAATTGGATAAATGAACTCAAACCATGCATGCATGCATATTTTATAGCATTTTGAAGTTGTTTTCCCAAGAATTTCCTCATGCATGTTACTAATTTACCTTAGTTTTGGGAATTCATCTAGTTTCATGTCATTTTGTGTCATTAGATCATGTTTTGGATGTTTTGAAGTCAAGGCAATACATGCATGTTATGTTTTTTAAGAATTAAGTTTTGTTTTGCACAATTGGCAAGTTTTGGGCTTTGATATTACGAAATGATTTAGAATTCCCAATGTTTTTCAAGTTCACTTATGATTCCTCAAGTGTTTGGCCCAAAAGGATGAGTTTTGGAGCATTTGATTTGAGTTTGGAAGCTTGGAGGTGAATCTGGAAATTCTAGAATTTGACCTCTTCGCTCGAGCATTAGATCCTGTGCTCGAACGGCTACCTTTGTTTTTGCATCTCCGCTCGAGCGACCAAAAGTTGACTCAAACATAAAAAGCATGCTCCCAGAAGTTCACGTGTTTTGCAGACCGCTCAAGCAACCGTTGAGCGTAAAAATCACACAACCAATACTTTTACAGACCGCTCGAGCAAAAGAAGGTGCGCTCAAGTGACCACTTACATTTTGCATGTCCGCTTGAGCGAAGGAAGTTGTGCTCGAGCGGGACCCCTATTTTCAGCAAGTTTTGCTAAATGTGTTCAAGTGCATTTTAGCATTCTCAATGCATCATAGGCATTGCTAGGCCAAAATTAAAACATAATAATAAGGATAAGAAGTAAAAACACGCAAAGATAAAAAAAGGATTAAGTTAATGATTCCGGATGTGTAATTCAGTACATGTTCGTTCTGTACTGTGTAGGTCATGCGCCACAAAACATCTGATTTCCCTACTATGTCTGTTCGCTTTGGAGCCAACTATGAGTAATAACTTAGTAAAGCTATGTTCAACTTTATTTATTTTCTGTATATGGAATAAGACCTGTTTTATAAAATGTTATGTTCTATACAATAAATGATTGTCTAGGTTCTGACAAGTACTCGTGGCAACAATTCTGTGGTTCAAATATGTTATCTGATCTCGGTACTGGAGGTTTTTTTATAGAACTGACAAGTTATCCGTTCCCAGTACTGGAGGTTCCTTTATGGAACTGATAAGTTATCCATTCCCAGTACTGGAGGTTCCTTTATGGAACTGACAAGTTATTCATTCCCAGTACTGGAGGTTCCTTTATGGAACTAACAAGTATGACCCGTAATGCTCTGTATATGATCTGTTAGCACTATTGAATGTACCAAGTTTGCTCAAGCATGAAGAATGTGAATATGAATCTGTATTTGATCTGATTTCCGTTATGCTTAATATAAATATGAATTTGTTTTTCGAATCTAGTAGGGAATATCATTCATTTTAAACCCTTTACTCTGTTATTATTCACTGGGTTTTCGCTCACTATTTATATTATGTATGTAGGTGAGCAAGCACGTGACCAGGTCTAAGCTGCTGCCTAGAAAGTTTTGGGCTCAACCAACTATCGTGCCTCCCGAGGAGGTTCCCGTTTATAGAAGTCGAGTTTTGTGGACCATGTCAAGAGTTATTTTGTGTATCATGTTAAGAACGTTTATGTTTTGTCTTGTTTTATTTATCTGTATACTGGGCTAAGTCCCTTTTGATGATGCTTGCACGATGTTGCGAGACTTATGTGGAGTTGACATCTTATGTGTACATGTTATGAGGTTTCAAATTTCTGTCCCATGTATGTCTGCACAGCTCTATAGACTATGTATATTTTGTATACTGCTTTCGCAGCCCCTAATTATACGTTATTCCGTTAAAAATAAATAATAAAATAAAATATAAAAAAATAAAATTGCAAACTAAGGCCAAGTTTGGCATGTCTCAAAAAAGACAAAAAATCAAAAAGTTAAACAGTTATCACTATTTACCAAAAAAAATATTAAAAATTAATTTTACATACAAAAATACAACTCATCGATCACAATAAAGTCATATCTGTGCTGCTGTTCAAAAGGAAAATTGCACAGTTGGGGTGTAATTTGAACACACTGATGTTCGGCCAGTGGGGGGCCATCACGGGTCCTGTTTTGATAATTTGAACCGTTAAATGTGTAGAACTCGTCGAGTACTATATGTTTGTAAAAAATCACATTGATCGGATATCGATAACTACATGATCAAATCAGTTTTGTATAAAAAAAAAAAAAGGATGGTGTTATAGTTAAAGGTTAAAAAAAAACAAATCTAATCAGATAGTTATCGATATCCGATCAATGTGATTTTTTATAGGCATATAGTACTCGACGAGTGCTACACATTAACGGTTCAGATTATCAAAACGGGACCCGTGATGGCCCCCACCAGCCGAAAAGCACCGTCCAGTGAAATACCTGAAAAGTAGACAATTACCCTTACCATCTATTCAACCTATGCATGAAGGACAACCGTGCAACCCAAAAAACAAATCTTCTCCTACACACTAATTTATACAATTTTTTAATACACATTTTTTCATAAAAAGTTAAAAAATTAACCCAAACAACCATTTTTTTCCTCAACTTTTTAGTCCAAAAAGTCAAAAAGTACACTTATTTAGGACACCCCAAACAACTCCTTAAGATTTAGAATAATATAGAAAGACAACTCAATACACAAGACTCTCTCTGCTATGAAATTTAAAATGAATTGGGGTCACTGCTATGCTAAAGACACAACAGTGAGTGACTGTTGTGCTTCAATTTGAGATGCATTATGGATTTTTTTATGATCTGAACCGTTCATTTTGTAGAGCTTGTTGAGTATTTCATGCCTATTAAAAATTATATTAATTGGATATCAATAACTATATGATCGAATTGTATATTTTTATGCTATTTCTCAACAAACCTTACAAAATGAACGGTTTAGATCATAAAAATAAGTTCATAATGCACCTCAAATTGAGGCACAACTTAGCACAACAGTGACCCCATTTTCAATTTAAAAAGAGTTGAATATATGTAACCTTAACCCCATATATAGACAAACTATTTTCGTATTTCAAACTCTTGAAACTCAAGTCACAATGGAACAATCTTACCAATGACAACAAAGGGAAGAGACATACCTAGATTATATGAATTAAGCTTTAGTGACTCACAAAAACCTGATATAATGTAGCGTAGTGAGATTGCTATCTTTTTTTCTTTGTTTTTTTTTTTTAAAAAAAAGAAAAAGAAAAAGAGGTTGCATCAAAATATTGGATATAACTTTTATTTATAGTTTCTAAGATAAAAATAGCATAAATATTCTAAAAAAGTTGATTAGTGAGAAGCTAAGGAAGGATGATTTTAATTTATATATATATATATATATTCTAATCAACTTTAACTTGTAAAGAACTGCACCAATAAAAACAAAGTTGATGTGAAACAAATCTCCAACAAGAAGATATCACAACTCTCTTTATATTTTGCTTCCTTTTCCAGCCCATTAGCATTTTGTATTGTGTTTGGTTCATGAATTTAGATATCAATTTGAAAAGAAAAAAAGAAAATATAAGTAAAATATAATTACATTTTACACACCTTCTTTCTTTTTCTTTCAAAATTCTTTTCTAAACTTGTGAATCAAACACTATCTTAATCATTGAAGAAGTATGAATTACCGTTATATGGAACTGCTAAGTACATGTTTTGTCAAATATTGTGATGAGAAACCTCTTTTATTGTATTCAAGGATATTTTGTTTTCAATTTTACCCTTTTATGTTGAATTTTTTAACCTATTTGTTTAAGTTGTTCAAAAAACTCTATCTGTTGAAATTATCTGTTAAAAATTTCTATCTATTAAATTTTGATCTATTAAAATTATCTATTCAAAAATCTATCTATCTATTCAAATTTATCTTTTTTCTTATCTGTTCAACAAAGCAATCACTGTCTTCAATTTTTTAATCTATCGAAACAATGATCTGTACAAATTTTTCTTTCTTTATCTATTGAATATCACCAAGCTAATTCAACCTATATGTGTTAATTAATTATAAGTTAAACTTATATGTGTCAAATTCTTATCATAGATCGATAGATTGAACATACCGATCATCCATTTTAACAAATCAATCATCCATTTTCACTCACTCTCTGTCGCCTCTTATGTTCAACCTAAGAACAAAAAAAATTGTAATATGTTGCAATTAGTTTCATCATCATCAACAACAACAACAACTACTATACCACAAAAATAAATAAAAAAAATAAAACTAGATCTGAAATAATACGATCTATTCAAAATTTGAACAACAACTTATCAATCCTTTCTTCTCATCTTCTACATACAAAGAAAGAAAAAAAACTATAGAGAGAAAAAGAAAGTAAGAGAGAAAGTGTAGATTTGGAGATTTGGATCGATGTAAATCTAGAGATCAATGGCCAAGACGGCTGCAGATTGGTGTAGATCTGGAGATGGTGACACAAGTCCGACAAAGAAAGGTACTACACGACGACTCTCTAACTCCACAACCACCACCCCAAAACCCTAGCCATAATTGATATTGGCAATTGAGAGAGAGACAACACAACTTGATCTTTGCTTTCCTTTTTTGTGGCTTCTACCATCGGGGCTTGTTGGAGTAGTGTCGAATATCGTCACCAAAACCCTAACTCCACAAAACACATGAAAGGAGAGAGAGAGAGAGAGAGAGAGAGAGACGGAGAAGGCGAGAAGGCGACGGCGGGACGGTGGTGTCAGGGGAAAAGACGGTGGTGGTGGTGGTGTCAAAGATAAAGAAAAAAGAGAGAAAGAAAAGAATAAAGATGATTTGATGGTTTTTGCACCATATAATATATATACATGGATAGTTTAGTCATTTCGTAGAAGCTTGTCCTTATGGACAAAGTATTTTAGAGTGTGAACTTTTGGGCAAAGAAAATCTTAAATTTAGATTTATGAATCGAGTGCCAATAAAAGAGAGTTTTCTAGATTTTGTAAAGGTAAACTAGAGTCTGTCTAGATTGTGAAGCCATGCCCAACCTGCAAGCTTGTAACAAGTGGCCCATTGGGCATCCGCTAGCCCGACCCACGAGCTAATAAAAAATTATGAAAACATAAACAAAAAATAATAAAAAATAAGATTTAAATCTTGGCCCGTTACACTAAGTCTGTGGGCCAGCCAACAGACCCAATCCGTTGGTTTATGAGAGACGACTTGTTGGCCCACCCATCAGTCCGGCCATTGAGCCTGTTGGGCAAGGCTTTAGGCCTAAGATTTTGGCATACGGGTCAAGCCAACTCGAGTATACTAAAAAAGGCATGTTGGGCTTTATCGAGGGACATCCTTGGGCTTCTTAATTTTTTTTAATTAAAAATGAAAAATCTAAAAATTCCCGAGATATTGATTTGTGATTATGTATCAATTTCAAACAGTAAACAACAATCCCAATCAAACAATTAAAGACAAATTGATACAATGATTTAATGTGGAAAAATCACAATTGAAGCACCTCCAATTGTGATAAAAAATCACAGGACAAAGTCACAAAACAATCCACTAAGAAGACAAAAAATAATTACACAAGTGTACTCTCAATTACCTAGTGAATCCACACCCAAATTGAATCAACCCTAATATTCCTCTTTTACCACCGTCTGCACCTCGGAATTGTCTTGCCCAACTTTGAATCCACAACGATGATGTCGAATTCATGACGATGAGCCACTCCAGAATCCACTAAAGCTTCAAGCCCAAGTTCCAAGAAATCCATCGAAGAACAACTCTCTCTTTTGTGAATAAAGGAAAACAAACAAACCCTTGATGATGTTGATATGAAATTCACAGATCCATTGATCACTCTTAAATCATTAAGAAAACACTCATAAAGTACCCTCCACTATAAAACTCTTTTATATTGTTCCTCTTTGAAAATCTGGATGGCTCAAACCCTAGAAACAGCGAATAGTGCACTTTATAGAAAACAGGATCACGCAGATCGCTCGAGCGCACATTTCATCACTCAAACGGTGTGACTAAAAGCGGTGCAAAACATATAGGCTGACCGTTGAGCGCAACTTTCACCGCTCGAGCGGTAAAACTTTATTCGTAGAAGTTAAGGTGCTCTGCAAAAATACTAGATGATCTGTTTTTTCACTCGAGCTCACAAATGATCGCTCGAGCAGTCAAATAATTTCAATTGCATTTTTTCTTTTACTTCAAAGGCGCTACCCCTCAACCCCGCCGTGGCACTGCCTTAGACCCACCATAAAGCGCTGCCCCCTAGACCCTCGTGAGCTAACCGAGCAGCTCGATCCCCGACATACTCAGCGAAGTGGCAAACATGAAAAAATTAAGATCACAAACTCCTCTGCAAAGCATAATTCGGGTTGGATTTACATCTAAAAACTCATAGTCTTACTGAAATAAACAATCGAATAAGATTACTACTGAAAAGTGTTTTGTCAAACGAGAACTACAACAAAACTGATTTTTTATTGCTCTCCATTAACGACATACAGTAAATGTAAGCCATGGTTTCTCACTTTTACGACTTACTTTTTTTGCATGTCCTAAATAATTTTCCAACCACGACGTGTCCATTGCGTAGGCCATTAACGCTAATAACGAAGATTTTTTTACGGCTTGCAATGTTAGCCGTAAATAATAAAACTTTCTACGAAATATGACATGTCGTTAAGACATCAACTATACACAACACGCGTACACCAGCCGTTAAAAATATTAATCATTTCACGACGCACAAAAAATCAGCCGTTAAAAATATTACACTTTTTACGGCACACAAAAAGTCAGCCATAAAAAAGTACAATTTCCACGACGCACATATGCTAATTGTTAAAAATATTTTACTTTTCACAACACGCAATTTCTATCGTGAATAATATGACCAAAATAAAAATAGGCGCCAGAATAAAATACACTGGCGCCAAACAGTGAAATGAAATACTCTTTGAATTGGGCATAGCTCTCTCTCTCTCTCTCTCTCTATAGACCATTACCTGTTACACGTTCCAAACTCGCTTAACACTCACCACGGCTACCCCTTTTCCTATTCCCTTTTTCATATCTAATTTCTGTGTACCCTTTTGTTGTTTTCTTATTGGATTTTTGATTTTTTGAAGAAAAAAATGTGTTTTTGATTTTGGCTTTTTTGTGTTTAGATGGATCGGTATCAGAGCGTAGAGAAACCGAGGCCAGAGACACCGATTAACAAGAATGAGATTTGTATAACCACTCAGGGGAGCACGAGGAACTACATTATTTATGCTACCACTCTGTTTCAGGTCTCTCTCTCTCTCTCTCTCTCTCTCACACATTGAAAAATTAGGGTTTTGATTGAGCAAATAACAAATTAGAATTGTGTTTTAGGTTGTGATTTTTTTTTTTTTTTTTCAATTTCTTGAATGTGAGTTGGGAAAAATATCTGAATCTGAATTGGAAAAATTAAAACCTGAATGTGAAATTAGGTTCTTCGGTTGAGCACAAATTTTTTTTTTTAATAAATTTGTTGAATCTAAAGAAATTGGGTTCTATTATGAAAATTAGGGTCCTGTAGTTATGATTGTATAAAAAAAAATAATTAATTTATGGAATCTAAAACTAGAAAATCCTACAGGAACTCCATTAGTATTAAAAAAATATTATATACTTTCTTGAATTAATTCTTGAATTTATTATTATTATTATTAATTTGTTCAGAATTAAAAAATTTGAATTCAAATAAGTACTATAAAAAATTGACTATAGAACGAGTAGAAGAATCTATATGTGATTGGAACAACATAGGTTGATTTGAATGATTTTGTATTATATAGCTGCATTCTTTTGTCATTTATATGGCCAATGTCTTCCTTTAGTTCCTATAATTTTTATTGACTTACATTCATTGCAATTACATTGGAATTTTTGAGTTACTTAACATTCATGATTTACACAAATATGAATGTATGTTATAAACTTTTAGATATAAACGTTATAAACAAGTTAAAATATATCAACTTTTAGATTGTTAGGAAATTCATCAAAATCTTGAAAGTTGATCTAAAGATACACATTGTGATTTTGGCATGATAATGTCAGTGCAGAGTAGTGTAGTGCATCTTATACTTTTTGTATAATCATTTCCTTTTTTAAAGTTTCTTGCATCGGGTATTTTTTTATCCCAATATATATATATATATTTCTTGCATTAGGTACTGTTTAGCTTTATAATAAATAAATAGTTTAACCTTATGTTCATCATGAGTTTGAGAATGCTAGTTTATTTCTGCTTTCCTAGACTGATCATGTTTCCTTTTTTCCCAATGCAGACTTAAAATTTTTGTTCCTATTGCATTCCTTGCTTTCACAATCATGGTGCCTGTTAATTATACCAATGGAACTTTAGAGCATTCTAATTTAACTTACAGCAACATAGATAAACTTTCTATCTCAAACATTCCAATTGGATCACATAGGTAAGCAAAACTCTAGGCTAAATTTGCTATATATTTTAAGTTACTTTTTTCTTTTGCCATAAATATATGCTGAATTGGTTTGGTTTGGTTTGGTATAAATATGCTGAATCCTCTCCATAGAACTTTGATCTTTATATTTGCTCTTGAGTGCTTTATGTGGGAATTACCTCTTCTATTTAGTTTGTGGAAAAAATTTAATGCTTTTTAGTTGGTTTGTTGTTGGTGGAAACAAGACAATATTGAGAGAGAGAGAAGGGAAAAGTAAATTTACAGTTTCTTCACATATTTTAATTTAATAAATAATTTTTCTCTATGGCATGTAGCATTTAGCTTAGAATAGGAAGTAATTAAATTTTCTTTCAGATTAACTCATCTTTTTTTAAGCTTTCATGAAGTTTCATGATTAAGTTATATCCCTTCCCTTCTGTCAATTTGCATCCTTTTTTTTTTGGCAGCAATGTTGATTTAGAAATACATTTTTTCACACAAAATTGTCAAAACTATCTAAAGGTAAGGCATGCAGTTAACTCTCAAAAGATTTAGGACTTTCTTAAAAGTTGCCCTTTGGATGTAAAGTATACCACTCAACTGTTAGAGCTAGTGGTTAGATTATTCATGATTTTTCCTCATTAACATAGAAGGGAACTTAGGTTCAAAGAGTTGTTACTTATAAGATCTCAAATTTCAGTGCAATAAATTTCTACTCATGTTTTGGATTGTAGATTTTGGACCCATTTGGTGATGGCTTATGTCTTTACCTTCTGGACATGTTATGTGTTGAAAAAGAAATGTGAGATAATTGCTTCCATGAGGTTTCATTTCCTTGCATCAGAACATCGACGCCCAGATCAGTTTACAGTAAGTTTACTCTTTGTCTCATCAAGTTAATATGTATATGTGATTACTGTATTTTTATTCCTTTTGTTTAATAGTCAAAATTTTATTTCATTTGGAAAGATGGTTAATATATGGGGGGTGTTTAGAAAGTGTGGGAAGAGAGCAGATGCAATTGATTTTTACACGTCTGAGATCAAGAGACTATCAAAAGAAGTAAGTACTAGACATTCATTTTCTTATATAATGCTCATACTTTTGGATCGTTTGCCTATTTGTCCCCTTATGATTAAGCTTCTTAAATATGATATTCTATAGCTATCTTCACTTTATATACCAATTGAAATTGATCATTGTTTTGAGACAAGAAGAAAAGGGTACCATAAGCTTAATATTCCCAAACTTCATCATTCTTCATTTTTCTTCTTCTAGTTAAGGAAAAAGTTACTTTTCTCTTGGTGATTATTATGCTAATTCTTTCACTTGAACCTTGGTTATAGATCTCAAAATCATATGAATTCTTATTATAGCACAAAATTATTGTTTGAATGCATGCATGGCTTCAAACCCTAAAATTCATGAACTCTCAACAATTAATTAAATATTTATAGTTTTGGTTTAAAACTTACATAATGATATTCCCAAAGTGACAGCTGATTCTAAGGATGAGACTCCAATTTCGTTTTGAGGGGATGCAATGATATTTTACCATTTTATTTTATTTTTTTAAAAAAAAAGTTCGCCTTTAACGTCCTGTGATTTTCTGGGATTTGTTAGTTCCACAATTTTTGTTTTTTAGGGTTGTTGTTCTTGCATATAATTATATAGTCCTTCCTGAATATTTAGGTCCCTATAGGATTAACAATATTTTGGATATTTGTTAATTGGATTGATTTGGTTAGTCATAGCCTATTAAAAGCTATTACATGTCATAACATTAAACTTTTTTATTCTATTTGCAGATGCAATTGGTAAATCTAGATATATAAAGCTTAGTTCTCAGAATTCAAAGCACCCAGATCTTGGAAATGCAAGTGTAGTGATCACTAGGGGACGAGCATTGAAAAGCGCTGAGAATTTTAAAATGATAAAGAAGCTTGCTGAAAAACTTGGTGCTGCAGGTTTTTCTCTATAATATTATGTCCCTAGATTTCTTAATTTTCTCTCTTTTTTTTTTTTCTCATTGATAATTTTTTGTTTTCTAGGAAAGTTATCCCCAAGGTTGTGAAAAGCGATTGTGGTTGCCGTAACGGTGGTGGTGGCGCGGTTGCAGTTGCGGGGAGTAAAGGCCGTAGCGTAAAGGTTGCAGTAACCGGAATCGTGAATTTTTTTATTTTTCACACAATTTGAAAAAAATTTTACCGATACGCATATTTTTTCCATGATCATATTTATTGGGTTTAAAATAAATATTGATCAATTTTTGTAAATTTTTAAGTATGATCCAATATATTTCATATTTTTAAATCACTATACACTGAGTTTTTTACATTTTATTTGAATAATTAATGACTTTATATTATACAAAAAATCAATTACTAACTATTATATATAAGATAAACAACAACAAAAGTAAGAGAATAAATAAGAGCCTAAATATACATATATATATATATATATATACATATTTTAACTAAGCCAAATAGATAATGATCACACTTATTATTATTATTATTATTATTATTATTATTATTATTTTCAAACAATATATAGATCGACACACACAAACAAAATGGTTGAATGATAGCAGCTAAATAGAATAGTATAGGTCTTACAGTTTTAACAAATCAATAACATGTTCTTCATCTTCCCTCTTCTCTCTCTCTATCTCTTACTCCTCCATCTTCTCTTTTTATCTTCCCTCTTCTCTCTATCCCTCTTCTCCCATTTAAATTTTTTTTTTTTTTTTTTGTGTGTGTTTTTTTAAGAAGCAGTTCGGAACCGTTACGTAATAGTGCGTAACAGGCTGTTATGGTACCGTTACGATCGCTACGGCCAACACACTTGTGAATCTCAATCACACTGCAAAAGCAGCCGTAACGGGTGGCGGTAACCACCACAACCGTTACGTAACGGCGTTACATAATGATTACAGCCGCTTTTTAAAACCTTGGTTATCCCTAATTGTTGACATATTTTCAAAATTTTTTTTTTTTTTGAAACTCTAAATGCTATCATGACTCACGATAATTTTCATTCAGAATGCTCTAGCATGGTTTTTGTGTGTGTTGATTTCTGACCACACTGCCAAACTGGTACTCAGCTGGAGAACACTGGCAGAATAGATTCCCCAAACGACCTGTCACAGAAAAGAAGAGATTCTGGCGGTGGTTCATCCACCCGGGGGCACTCCGACGATCAAGTCAGTAAAATATCTCTCAAAGATAACCAATAGTACTTAACTCACTAGAAAAAGTATAAAAGACATAACTTAGACCCATGGGGGTGCCTCCCTTTTATAGCCAACACAATCCTAGTCCCAATAGAAACCTAACTCTAATGGACTTAGGATTACTGCTAATCTTGGACTCCCAGTAGGATTAGGATAAACTCTCTAAGAGTCTTATCTTTACCCAAACTGAAGTCCTTCATCATTCTAGAACTCTTGTCCTTTACTCGCTTATCCCGGATTCTGGTATCTTCGCGAATAACCTCGGCCTAGCCAAGATTACCTCGGCATCATGACCATGACACGTGGCACCTCGGCTGGCACTCCGGTGACACCTCAGCCACGTGTCGTCATTCAAAAAATGTCCCCACAGTTTTGATTTCTTAACCTCCCTTCTTTCGTGTCACTGTTACATTTTGTTTTTTGTATTGTAGTTATAGTATTATATAATTTAGACTAATTCTTATCTTTTTCACAGTTGGGGCCACTCGTGCAGCTGTTGATGCCGAATTTGTTCCTAATAACCTCCAGGTAACAACTATTATGGTTTTTTTTCTAAATTTAAATGATTCATGTGACTTTGGTATTACTCTACAGTATTCTTTTCAAATGATTTGGATATCTTACCAAAGCTAGACCAAATTTGACTGATGACATGCAAAATTGTTAGGTTTGTAGATTTGTGATTTATTCCTTGTTTAATTGAAACATTTCATTCAAGACTAACAATCAGATTCTGATTGTTTTCAATTTGTGCCGCTTGCAATTTTGTTCTATTCAACTCAAATCGACAAGCCTTTTGTTTGTTCGTTTGTTTAGGGAAGCATAATCGACGGTAAAACCAAAAGCTAAGATTTGAAGGTGTATAGAAATTCTCAGTTTTTTTAAAGCTAATTGTTAAGTTGGCTTTAGGTTAAGTTGGGGGGAGTTATATAAGGTAAGTGTTCGAATCTACAAGAAAAATATCATAACTTAAAAGGTCTTTTGGATATTGTTTGTTAATCGGGTTTCTACGTACATAAATAATAATTGCTGCAGAAGCCAAAGAGAAACTAAACCATACTCCTGATGGTAATGACTTTTTGATGTCCAAAATTTGGTAGAAGTGGGTTAAATAGTAGTCATCACACCCACGAGGACATATGCTTGAAGTCTCATATGTAGGTTAAAGAAATTTATTCTAATATGAAGCTCGTGACATTTCCAAGGATTTTAGGCCTTGTCAAAGAAAGTTATACTAGAGTAATGAAATTAAAGTACCAATGACATTTGAAGATGATATTCATTTTGCATTGGTCTCTGTCCAAACAAGCTTTAAAATTACATATCTGTCCTAGTATATATGTTTGGATTATATCATCAAAAGTTGACTTTAATGAGAACATTCTTGAACAAGAATTAGGAATAAGCCAAATTTTCCAACTAGTGTAATTATAAATAGAGAATTATGGAATTACATATTGAGGAAAATATCACAACATGAAAGGTTTGCTAATGCAACTGTAAGAGTCCATTATGACATTGTGTCTCAACTGAAACCTACATGGTGGCTAGTCTCGTTGCTTGAATTTCTCAGGATGCATTCCACAGAGTATTGGTGCTGACATGGTTCATTCTGCTATTGGTAGACTATATTTTTTAACTTACTCTATCAATTCAGTCTGACCATTCTATACCACTTGCTTGGTTCGATGACTATTCTCTTTCATGTTCAAGTTGTTATATGTAATTGTTATCTTTAGAATTGCATATCAGTTTCCACTATATTATAACATTTATTCATGTTTTTGGTTACCAATAGAAATTGCTTTCCCTTTTCTAACCACTAGTGGGATAGATATAAAGGCATTTTTCACTATTCCTCTGTTACATTGTTTTACCATTGTCGAGATATGGCATAAAAGTTTCGTGATTTGTGTCATGTACAATTATTTTTTTGAGCTTCTGGGCAGAGGTACATTATAACTCCATTTATACATAAGGAGGTAAGCATATGTCAATTCATGATACTATAACTGGCCCATATGTTACGTGGGATATTGTGGAAAAGTTGAGGATGATACGCTGTAAACTCATTTCTTACGGAGCATGCACCAAAACAAGTTATGTAAAAGCATGAAATTCAGTTATCTACTTTCTCACTCATTTGTTCCTTATGGAATTTCCCAATCCCATCTAGTGCCATACACATTGCATTTAATGATTAATGATGTGACCGGCTAAGTTCTAGCTATACATATGATATTCATTTAAATTGTTTTTCACTATAACATAATTGGCCTGTTGAATCTGTTAGATCACCAGTTGTCCCAAAAACTTAAGCTATTAGGAAGCGGGCTAACAATGTATATCAAACTATCTAAAAGAATCATCCTCAAGCTCATACTAATTTTGTCTCTAAATTAGTACTTAATTATCTTCTTCGTATTGCCTTTGAGGAATATTGAACCTAAGCGAGCTTGTGTCCTTGTAGTTGCTTTCTATCTTTGGTCTCGTCAACCAACTGAATGTGATTTGCACATAGTGTTTATTAAGAATCTCAAATGATGTACTAGTATTTGTTGCATGCGTAGTAGATCTCAATTTCTTACTAAGCAACCTGGAATTGACGTATTCATCGTTCACCAAAACAATAGGCAAGATTTGCTTCATTGTTCAAATAAAAATTGCGTGCATCTTGTAATAGCATTTTGAGAACTTGAGACTACTTTGCTTACCACCTCTTTCCAATAAAAAGTCAACACTTCGGTATGATGCTTTTACAACCCCCTCCAAACAAAATTGAAGCCACGAAAATACATTCAAGCTTTTCTCAAATCCATCCTAGAATTAAACATGACCATTGAACCTGTCACAGTGTAACAATCCCGACTCATGATTAACGATAATCCATGATTTAATATGCCTAATAAGTTATTAAGATCAGATTTTGAATTAATTGCATATGTGGTGCATTATTTATGTTTTATCTGTTCATTGTAGGAGTATCTGTTTGAAATTTCTGTTACCTTTTGTAAATCAAAGGCCTTATCGGCATCCGATCACAAAATTGATTTGGTATGTGTGTTATGTGGAATTTATAGAATTTTATGATAGGTCTAATTAAAATTCGATTCGGAACGATTAAATTAGAATAATTAATGTTACTTAGCTTAGCTTAGGCCAATTAGTTAAATGCCACTAAGTGGGCTTATACAAGACCACTTCTATTTCTCTTATACATGTTTTTGACACTCTCATTTCCCATCTTAAAGCTCCAAACGTGAGAGGAAGAGAGAATTAGAGAGTGAGAGTTGATCTCAAGAAGCAAAAGGAAGAATTGCTAGGAGATTTAGTGAATTGCTCAAGATTTTGCTTAAGTGGAGCTCAATTGAATAGCCTAGGTAAGAGCTCAACCTTACAACCTTGAAGTGGACTTAATTCACCCATGAATTTGAGTGAATTGAGCTAGGAGATATAAGAACCAAGCTTAAGAAGTAGGAAGGAAGACCAATTCATACATGCATGTACATTTCATTACATTTGGAGCATGTTTACTAGGAATTCTCTCATGCATGTCATAAATTGAGCTTAATTGTAAGAATTCATCGTGCTTTGCATCCTCTCATTTTATTTGATCATGATTTAAAAACTTGAAGCTCAATCATTTCATGCATGTCATGTTTTTGGGGAGTTTGTGAAGTTTAAGTTGAGTTTGCGAACAATTGGCATGCCTTTGGGCCTTGATTCCATGAAAGGATCTTTAAATCATGATGTTTTGTGAATATCTAAATGTTTTTTAGAATTTTGGCCTAAGAAGATGAGTTTTGAAGTGTTTAGTTTGAGTTTGAAGCTTGGAGATCAAATCTAAAAATTCCAAAATTTGAACCTACGCTCGAGCGTAGGAGTTCACACTCGAGCGAAGCACTCTGAGTGCGTGCACTTCCGCTCGAGCGACATGATATTCGCTCGAGCGTGAAATGCATATATCTAGAAGTTCATATGTCTTGCAGCACGTTCGAACTACAGAAGTCACGCTCGAGCAAGGGCTTAAGTCTCACGCTCGAGCGAAGATCGAGCGTCCATCGAGCGTGAAAAATAAGCAACTAATACTTTTCAAGAGTTTACAGTCCGCTCGAGCGACCCTCACTTTTTGTATGTCTACTTAAGCGATGAAAGCCACGCTCGAGCGTGGACCCTGTTTTCAGCAAACTTTGGAAAATGTGTTCTATTGCAATTTTTGCATCCTCATTCCATCCTAGGCATTTCTAAGCCATGATTAAGTCACCATAATAGGAATAAGAGTAGAAACACACTAAGAACAAGTGAAATAAGTTATGTACAATTCGAACGTGTGTTTCAGGTGTGTATTTGTTATGTGTTAATGTAGGTCACGTGCCGTAGACCGTTTGATTAGCCTGCTCTGTTTGTCTGCACCCGAAGCCAACTATGAGTAATAACTTAGTAAAGCTACGTTCAACTTTATTTATTTTCTATATGATGAATTAAGATATGTTTTATGAAATGATATGTTCTCTACAATGAATGATTGTCTAATCTCTGACAATGTATTCGTGATATCCTTAGCATCATGTGATATCTGTTAGCTATTATCCGGTATCGGAGGTTCCATTATGGAACTTAATATGTTTGCACTCTATTACCCATACCAAAGGCTCCATCATGGGGCTCAGCATGTTTATTCTCTGTTACTCGGATCCGGAGGTTCCTTTATGGAACTGGTTATTCATAACCACCATATGTTCTGCATCTGTTCTGTATTTGTTCTGTTAGCGCTAATAGATGTACCACGTATGATTAAGCATAAAATCTGATTTCTTTATATGATGTGAACAAGAATATGAATATGAATATGTTATGAATCTGAATTATGATTTCTAAATCTGTATGGACATCATTCATTAAAATCCTTTACTCCGTTATTATTCACTGGGCTTCCGCTCACTATTTATATTACGTATGTAGGTGAGCAGGCGCGTGACCAGGCCTAAGCTACCACTTGGAGTTTTGGTGTCAGTCAGCTATCGCGCCTCTCGTGGAGGTTCCTTCTTGAGATCTGCCCAAGCTTTTGTGTTTTGGAACTTTTGTGCCTCATAAATGTTTACGTTTGCACTGAACATATGTTTGAAAGTTTTATATAAATAGCTCAAGTGACGTAAGACTGATGCTTTTACAACATCACATATATGAGTATAAAGTTTTAAATTCTGTCCCATGTATGTCATCACAACTCATTGGACCACATATATTTTGTATATTTGCTTCTGTAGCCCCTAACTATATAATATTCTATTAAGAGGTCTTTGGTAATCCAAGGATTACTAACCAGTTACGATACTAAACCCATAGGAGCGGATTTGGGTCGTGACACATAGCCTCCTTAATTATCCACTAAAAGTTTTAACAGGGTCTTTCCAAACACTCCCTTATAGGAGAGAGGATAACGCAATGAGCTCTGCATTCAAAAGCATCTAACCCCCATATCTCAACATCATGCAATTAGTTGACACCTCCATACACTTGAGACCACCCTTGAAAAACACGACACCCATAATTTTTTCAAAAAAGAAGCAAAACTTGAATTGTGTACCTGTTCAGAGAACTCATTGTAAGCATCCACTTCAATATGCTTTGAACTGAATTCATTTTTTGTGGACAATCATTGACTTGTGAGGTCTCATTTATTGTTGTTCATTATACATTCTGATGGAATAAGGAATCCTTTGTTCCTTATTTTGTGATTCCCTTGCAAAATATAACACACTACCATTGCTGTTTAACTAATTAATGATGTCAAAAATAAGGCCGACAATCACCTCCTGCTTCTAGTTTGCCTAAAATCTTTATCTTCATCTTATAATTAATGTTTCAATGAAATTACTCCTTTGGGATTACATCATAATTTGATTTCCATTTTACATTCTAAAATCTATCATCAAATGAACTAATATTAACAGAATTAACTTTGTATTTAAAACTTAGCATCAAATAACTTATTTATGTGAAATGTTATGGATTGAACAATTCACATTACACTATACATTTTCTACAAATGAAGTAGAGGTTCTATGTTTGGGTTTTCTTTCTTGCTTTTAGTAATATTTTGGAGTTATTATTAGTTTTGCTTGTGCAATAGGGAACTGCACATGCCTAGGTGTCAAACACACAAATACCTTAGCAGTAAAAAAAAAAATACATAAAAAGCTTAATAAGCTCTCTATGTTTATGAGTTAATGACTTGGTGTATGAAAAGAAATGTTTTGCTTTATGTAGATTTTATTTGTTTATACGTTGAGACTATTGAGATCTTGAATTTTTGCTAATTTTTCATCATGACATTACTTTTATGGGGCCATTGAATTATCTTATTAATTTTAGAAATATTTTTTGATGCTTTAAAATTTGTTGATCATTTCTTAATACCTAAAGAAATCTTTTGGTCTCTTAGTCGTTGGTTTTTGTACTTATGTAAAGTTTCCTTCGTCATGCAAATAAGAAATGCAATATCTGAAACTTATTTAGCATCACAGAGGTCTGCCAATTCAGCCGCTCTTTTGGTTGGAGACCCTACCGCTATGCGTGATCGTGAGATGTTTGTGCTTGAGGATACTGTTGAAAGCATTGTTGCCTGACAATCAATTTCATAAGCTTTGACTTTGAGTAGAAATTCTAACATCTATGGATAGTTTTTGATATGACATTGACGAATGGATTTCTCTAATCTTTGGATAGTTTTGGATTTTGTTTATAATATAGTTTTTGGATAGTTTAGAACTTTTTGGATAATTTAGAAATTTGGGATTTTTAGATAGTTCTGAAGTTAAGGATAGTTTTTAGATGTTTGGAATGTATAGACAATTGTTGAATGCTCATAATTTATGCATATAGTTTCTTTTTGATACTTGAAATAATATTTTGATGGTTGATTGATATTTTGTGAAGCTTGTTTGTAATTCTTGTTGGATTGTACAAAATAAGTAAAATAGAACCTACTAAAAAAAAAAAAAAAAAAAAACTATATATTCTACGGCAAGCATAATAAGTCTTTGTATTACATATTTTATAGTGCACAATCAATGTTGTTATTTGTCTCACCAATTAACAGCGTGCAAAAGTAGTTGTAGAAAAAGTAACAACAACGCACAAAATCTGCCATTAAATAGTTTTTAACGGCGTACTTTAGCATGTCGTAGAAAAAGTAACAATGATACATAAAATCTGCTGTTAAATAATTTTTAACGGCATACGAAACATGTCGTTGAAAGTGAATAACTATCTATGGCTGGTTATAGTATAATGCGCGCTGCACGTTGTAGAAGTTAACAAAAACTTAACAAAAAATTTACTATTAAAAAAATTAAACAATACTGCAGTTATTTAAAATTAATACGTAAATG
Organism: Camellia lanceoleosa; assembly: GCA_025200525.1. Taxonomy (NCBI): domain Eukaryota; kingdom Viridiplantae; phylum Streptophyta; class Magnoliopsida; order Ericales; family Theaceae; genus Camellia; species Camellia lanceoleosa. The sequence goes on along the minus strand of CM045760.1, from coordinate 139,267,767 downwards.
CAAGACCTTTCTAAATTTTGCCAAATGTCCCAAAATAATTTCGTGCACCTAGGTGATATTAAAAATAATTGGTTTGGTTAACAAGTCTTTTGAGGTATTGATTAACAAGGTTTAAATTAATTGTATATTATTTATTGCACGTACTCTCATTTATTATGTACAAATATTTTAAATTTTTTATCAAATACCCCTTTACTCCATTTGTAATGCATTTTATTATTTTCTTAGACAACTACATTTAGAAATATATATTTTGATAAAATAATCATTTTATTTCATTCCATTAAACCAAAATTATCTTAAGGCACTAATTAACAAAATCCTTAAATCATAGTTGAGGAGATAAAATAACCTTTCATGAGACCTTTTCCCAACAGGAGATATAAGGTGAGAGATAAGAATGAAAACAAAAATATTATGTTATTATGTACTCAATAGAAAATTTTAAAAGTATTCATAATTTTAATGTGTGATGTAAACGAAGTTTGGGGACTTTGAAATAATTATTTAGTCTTTCCAAACAAGGCCTTACAAGATGAATTTAACCTAATTTTTTAATTTTGAACACTTTTATAAAACTAAAAAAATTAAAATAAAATAAAACTTAGCATTGTTCATAATGGGAAGACCTACCTACAATTGTAAAATAAAAACTTGCTTTAATGTACTCAAATAGTGGGAGTCCAGGCTTAACACAGTTGTATGAGGTTTGCCTTGTAGTCGGTAGCATGTTTGATAATAATAAATAAATAAAGTGAAAGAAAGCAAGCTCTGCAAAGAAAACAGCCGATCTCACACACATTCTCCAAAGGTGGTTTTTATGTAAGAGGTGGTTTTTGTGTAAGCTTTGGGTTCAACTACAGTGCATGGAAGAGGTTTTCATATATGGTAATAGTATGTGTATCAATTAGTGTATTAATTAGTATATTAATATTAATTATGATATTATTATTAACTTCACTTATTAATTACATTACAAGTATCAAATTTTTTTTAATTATATCATATTATCAATTGGTATATATAACATTATTTTTTCAAGTATGATATCAAAAATAGTTTTCTAATAAAAAAAGGGAGATAAATTACCAATACACCCCTTGACGTTTGATTAAAATATAGATCACCTCCTATATTTTTGGAAATTATATTTCACTCTCTGAGATTTCTCATTTCATAACAAATTATCCTTTTTATTAATAAATTATCAAGTCAATTAACAGTTTTTAATGATGTTAGAAATATATTTCAATTAATAATTTAAGTAATTTTATTATTTTATATGAGAAAAATTATGAATTTTATTTTTTCAGTTAATTTTGTTAAATAAAAAATTATAACAAAGGAGTATTCGTAATTTTTTAAATTATAAAAGACAATTTATATTTTAAACAAATCTCAAAAAATGTACTTGTAGTTTACCTTAAAAAGGGTTATGTCACCGGGAGTGATGTGACTTCACTTCTTTCTTTTTTTTAGCTAACAAGTAGTATGAAAAAGTAATTTGGTATTCATGGGGCGTAGTTATTTTAAATGTGTTGTAATTAGTGAAAATATAGAGTTTATAATTTTGTATTGAATGATTAAAAATAATAGGAATATGATGATTTGTGATTGACAAGTGATATGACGACATGGCGCTCCTGAATCAAGAAATAAATTTTCAATAATATGACATTTATATAATATTTCACATTAAATTATTTATATAAAAAAAATTAGACTAATCTTTTTTAAAATTTAAAAAATACATTAAGTACCATAAAATTTAACATAATTCTATTGAACTTTCTTCAAAATTTGTTAATTTAAATAAAATTTAGCTAATATCTCAATAATATTTTGTTAGTTATATGAATAAAAAAATGATGTTATTTATTTAATATTGAAATATATACAGTACATTCGTATTTATTCTTGTGTTTATAGAAAAAATTTATAATACACATTCTTTTTTTGATATGTACTATATGTATAATTAAGAACTTTGTGATTTTTTATTATAACTCGTTGTGTTATTGATTATGAGTACAATTATATCAAACTTATAAGATTAATTATATTTAGTAGTAAATTAACTCATAACAAAATGGTAATTAGAGTCATATTAATAAACTTCTTTATTAGTGGTGAGCATGATTTAATTTGGTTTGTTTGAGAATAAACTCATGACCAAACGATTACTTACAAATTTTTAAAATTTGAAAAGAAACTATAAAAATATTAAAACAAAATCAAACTAAAGAAGTAATTTTATAACATAATCACAATACATTACTCATAACTTACTCGAACATTAAGCAATGTGCTATCATTTCACTAGACTTTACTTACTATTCAATGAGTTTCCACTTACTATTTTATTACACTTCACTTACTACTCAATTTTTGTTTCACTTATTACTTAACGAGCTTTCACTTACTACTTCAATAGACTCCATTATCTACTTAATTTTGGTTTCACTTGCTACTCAATTAGCTTCCATATGCTATTTCATTAAAGTTCACTTACTACTCAATGAGACTCTACTTACTACTAAATTAAACCCTACTTATTACTTAATGAGACTCCACTTATTACGGTTGATACTCTACTTACTACTCCATCAAACTTGACTTATTATCCAATTAAACATTGTTTGTTTCGCAATGAGACTCAACTTACTACATAATCAAACTCCTTCACTACTGCTTAAAAAGACACCACTCAATTGGACTTGATTTACTATTCCTTTAAATCCCACTGGCCTCGTTTGGGAAGCAACCAGTTTAACCAAAAAATCAAAAAGTTACTAAAAAAGTCAAAAAACCAACAACCTATAGCAAAAAGTTAAATATTCATTTTTCTCTCTACTTTTTGCACATCTTTTCGTAAAAAGTTAAAAAGTCATCCCAAACATACTAATTTTTTTTATATCATATTTTAGCCAAAAAGTCAAAAAGTTACAAAAAAAACCTGTTCCCAAACGAGGCCAATTCCATTATATTAAATCCTACTTATTATTCAATGAGAGACTCCACTTACTAATCAATTAAATTTCACTTATTACTCAATTAAATATATTGTTTACTACTTAATAAGACACTACTTAATTGGACTTAACTTACGACTCAATGAAACTCTACTTACTATTTTATTAGACTTTGCTTACTACTCAATTAAACTCTATTTATTACTCAATAAGACTTGACCTACTATTCAATTAAACATTACTTACTACTCGCTAACACTTAACTTACTATACTAACTACTCAATTAAATTCATTCATTACTCAATCAAATATGACTTGCTCAATAAGACAGCAATTCATTTGATCTATCCTACTCAATGATACTCGATTTACTATCATATTAAACTTGAATTACTCCTCATATTAAACCATGCTTATTACTCCATTAGACTCGATTTTTTATTCAATGAAATTTCACTTACTATTTAATGAGACTCCACTTGCTTGATAATTAGACTTTCACTTATTACTTAATCAAACATTTGACTACTGACAACTATTGAGTGATAAGTAGAATTAGAACGAATAAAATGATTTGACTTATTACTTAATCAAATATCTGACGACTAACAACTATTGACTGATAATTAGAATTAGAACAAATAATAAGTATTATATTTAAGAGTGATAAGTATTGTCAATTTGTCGTAATAAGTGATAAGTACTATCACAATTGATAGTAAGCCAAAGCACCTTCTGCATCATCATCGACAACTTGTGCTCTATGCCCCATCCAAAAATAGATGTACATGTCCTTTTTGTATGAACCCTATTCTCATAGTCACCTGTTTGCTCTACCACACAAGAAATTATTACTCAATGAGATATTCCAATTTCTACTTACTACTCTATTAGACTTTAGTTAATAGTAATTGAGTTTTCACTTACTACTCAATCAAACAATACTTACTACTTAATTAAACATGACTTGTCAATCAATAAGACACCACTTCAATAGATTTAAATTAATAGTCAATGAAATTATGCTTAAATAGAAAACAGTAAATATAAACATTACCAAACAGGTCCTTAAATAGTAATTACTATTTTGAGGTGTTGTAGGTAAAAATAAAAAAAATAAAATAAAATAAAAAACTATTTTATATTAATGTTTTTAGGGTAAATTACACTGACACCCCCTGATATTTATGTTTATTATAGTTTCCCCCCTCACCTTTTGGAAATTACATCTTTCCTTGAGATTTAAAGTTTCATTACAGATTTCCCCCCTCAGCAATTTAATTTTTTTAAATACCAATTTTGTCCTCATTGGGTAAATTACATTGACACCCCTCATATTTTAGAAATCACAATCTCTTCCCTAAGGTTTACAGTAGCATTACCAATTGCCTTCTCGGTTAGTATTGTTGGAAAAAAATTCATTGAAAAAAAAATTTAATTGAAAAAAAATTGTTAGTAAAATTTTTAAATTTTTGTTTAAAAACCAACGTAAACTTATTTTTTGAATTTACGTTTTTTTTTCTCAAATTTACAAATTGAGACAGTCATTTATAAACAAAAAAATATATATCAAATAAGTTTTTATGGCAGTTTTTTAAATTTTTGTAAATATAAATTGAAAACTGAAAACGAAATGATTATCAAATAGATCTCAGATGGTAAAAATGTCATAAAATTAACACATAATTAAATAATTTACCAACGTAAGAAATGATTTATCAAAAGATTCTTGGGCTATGAATGGTTTGATTTTTAGGCTTTTTTTAAAAAAAATAAAAATTAAATTGGTTAAGAAATAAAAAATAAAAAAATAATTATCATTTGAGGGTAAAAAATAATTATAATTTTAACTTTTGGGCATGTATATACATATGTATGGCTGTTTCAATTTAATTTGTAAAAAATTATTTCTAACCACTCGAAAGATAAAAATTATATAAAAATGATAATCATTTTTTATTTCTTAACCAGATTAAATTTTAATTTTAAAAAAAAAAATTCTAGAAATTAAACTATACGTAGCCTAAGAATCTTTTGATAGGTTATTTCTTATGTTGGTAATTTATTTAATTATTTGTTAATTTTATGACATTTTTACCATCTGAAGCTTATTTGGTAACCATTTCGCTTCAGTTTTCAATTTATATTTACAAAAATTTAAAAGACTGTCATAAAAACTTGTTTGATAAGTTTTTGGGTTTATAAATGTAATGACCCCAAAATACGTGTCATATTTATCAGTAATTAATTATGTGTATATATGAATTAATTGAAGAATATAATTAGAAAAAATTACAACAAATTGACAACCATAATGGGAATTTTTAGAATCATTTGTATATATATGATTATATATAAGGCTTGACCCATTGTTGACTCAACAAGAGAAGAAAAAAGGATCTTCTTCTATTTTCTTGAAATAAAGTAGAATCATCCATGATCTTATGATATGTAAATGAATTGAAAATCATGTGAAATTTGAACATGCATGGCATGAATTTATGATCATTTGGCATATTTGGGATGTTTAGAAATGAAGCTTTAAGTTCATGGTTTTCCAACTTAACTCATGGGTTGATCTTATATATGATGCAATTGGGTTTGAATTGAAGTTGTAATGTTTCATTTATGTTGTTGATCAAGTGTTTTGAGCCTTGGTTTCATAAGATTGGAAGTGGTTTGAAATTTTGGGAAGTTGAATTACATGATTTTCACATGTTATTTGCATCATTGGGCATCTCATGATCATGAAATTAATTAAGGGAAGAATAGAATGGCATGAATTACATGATTTAATGATAGTGTGTATTGAAGAATGTGTTATAATATTGATATTGTAACATTAAGATATGTTATTATGAATTATGTTTAAAAAGTGCTATGTTATGTTGTGGTTTTGAAATGATAAATGTTTAATTTGCAAATCTAGTATGTCATCCATAGATAGTTTATGTATTTAAACAAATGTTATGTTATGTTATGTTCTATAGAGTATGCCATTATGTATGTTCTTATGAGATGATTATGATTATATATAATATGAAATGTTGGAATTCGTTCATTAACTCTTTACTTTAATGTTACTGTTTTAGCTCATTGTTTGTATTTATTTATTAATAGTATATGTTTTGTGCTTTGTATATGATCTTTTGGTTACATGTTGATGTTATGTAAAGTTAGTGGGTAAATTAACATTTTTGGCATGTAATTGTATGTTCATATAAAGACTATTAGTATTTTGTTTCCCATTTATTTATGTTATGTTCATGACAATAAATGATTGTCTCAGTTTGCAAATTTGAGAAAAAAAAACGTAAATTCAAAAAATTGAGTTTATGTTGGTTTTTAAACAAAAATTTAAAAATTTTACTAACAAAATTTTTTTTCAATTTATATTTTTTTCAAATAATTTTTTTTCAAATTAATTTTTTTTTCAATGAATTTTTTTTCCAACTAATACTAACCGATGAGGCAATTGATAATGCTACTTTAAACCTTAGGAGGGAATTGTAATTTCTAAAATGTGAGGGGTGTCAATGTAATTTACCCAGTGAGGACAAAATTGGTATTTAAAAAAGTTAAATTGTTGGGGGGAGGAATCTGTAATGAAACTTTAAACCTCAGGGGGGAGATAATTTCCAAAAGTTGAAGGGGGAACTGTAATAAACATAAACTTCAGGGTGTGTCTGTATAATTTACCCATGCTTTTAAAATTAAGTTTAAATAACTTACAATTTAAAAATATTTTATTTACAAACTTTTTCTTTTTTATTTATTTTTAATATTATATTAAAAATTAATTTTTTACAATATTGACTATTTTAAAAAATTAGTAAATTTTAATAAATTTTAATAAATTAATATTTACATATCATATTTTACTTCTTACAAATCATAACAAGACAAATATAGAGGAAAAACAGTTAAATATGATATGTCATTAGTTTTATATATTTAAAATTAATTTAAAATATAAAAGATGACATATTTTTCAAGAATTGAAGACTATTTAGCAGGTAATATTTTAAATAATTAGTTTATTCATAACAAATAATAAATGAGTGAATACTAAATAGTAAGTCTGTTTGTAGCAACTGATAAGTTAATATCATTTTTTTTATTTCAAAATTAACCAAAACTACTCTACCTTACAAAAAAAACTGCCTTACTTTTTTCTTTTTTTTTTTTATCTAGTTTTACTTTTAATTCATCTGATGACTAATATTTATCTTATTTAAATTTAATAATTTATATTTTTTTATGCACCATACATAAAAATCACTCAGTAGAATTTTCCCCTACCTTTATATACCCCAACAGACTGTTAAAAACAAAGGTTGTGAGGTTTAATTGGAATGGTAACAAAAGCAAAAGACAAAAAAACATCAAACCTCAGAGCTAGTTTTGAAGCTTTTGATGAAAGTAAAGAAATTGCTTTTTAAAAAGAGACTACCAAAAACAAAGACCTTAAGCCTACCTATATGGCCCCATTTAACACCTAAAATTAACTTTACACATCAGAAATAGAGTGATTAAAAGGACTTCAATGGTCCTACAAACAAGCAGCCACTCATTGCATCCAAGAGGGAATTCATAAAGCATTACAAAATTTCAAGGCTACTAAGCCAAGTAATATTTTCATATATTCAAATGATGAGAAGTTATTCAGTGATTCGGAAATATAGTTAGTTGGTATTTTAATATTGTTGTGATTAGGGAAGGAGGTAGGATTCAGGATTTTGTTTTGGAACATGGAGGAACAAAAAAATTTGAATCTTCTGTAGTGCATTTTTTATAACGTCCTAAAATAATATCATTTTTAGTGAAGGAAAAGATAAATGAGACACCTTTCTTTTATTTATTTATTTATTTTTAAGTTTAGCCTTAAAGCAACATAATTTTAAGACACTACAATGTGCACTATAGACAGTGCATTATACAATATCAGGATTTAAAACAATAGAAAACATAATATTTAGTTGGAATATTTACTAATAAATCTCATCTCATAAACAAGAACTCCTATTAGTGAAGAGTTTTTTTTTTTTTTTTTTCTCCATGTGATCCTATTTTTTATTTTGATAGTGTTTTAGTGAACAACTATATCATTTTATTAATGTGACAGGTTTGATGTGATACTCCAATGTGGTAGGTATTAATGTGACACTCCAACAATATATCACTCCAAAAAAATTAAAAACTCCGTAGTGTATTTTTTTAAATGTAACAACGTGACAGATATGATGTGACATTTCAAAATTTTTACTCAAAAAAAAAAAAAAAAACTTTGTAGTGTACTTTTTTCAAATGTGACAATATGTCGGGTATGATGTGACACTTCAAAAAAAATAAAAATTTCTTAGTGCACTTTTCTCAAACACGACAACGTGATGGGTATGATGTGACACTTTAAAAAAAATTAAAAACTCGTTATTGTATTTTTCTCAAATGTGACATGTGACACTCCAATATGACGGGTATGATGTAACATTCTAAAAAAATTAAAAACTCTTTAATGTACTTTTTCCAAATATGACATTCTAACGTGACGAGTATAATGTAATACTAAAAAAAATTAGGGCTTGTTTGGTTTGTTTTTGGGAGAGTTGTTTTTGAAAAAAATTTGAGAGAATTGTTTTAGAAATTTTTTTTGGTTTGTTTGGTTGTATATTTTGAAAGTAGTTTTGGAATTTGGGAGTTTGGGATGATTTGATATTTTGTTATAATTGAGGGTTGGTTTGGCATATACTATATAATCCATCTTTTTATCTTTTTATCTTTTTTTCATCACATCACCTCTCTACTTTTCTGCACATCTTTTCGTAAAAAGACAAAAAGTACACTTTTTTAGGACACCCCAAACCGACCCTGAGTAGATGTGTGTAAGAGAAAAAATGATTGAGAATGAAAGAAGAGAGAGAAAAAGTGATTGATTGATGTGTAAGAAAGAGAAAGTGATTTTGAAAATTTTTTGAGAAAAATCTCAAACCAAACAATTTTTTGGAATTTTTTTCTAAAACTCATCTCTAAAACTCAAATCAAACATACTCTTAGTGTACTTTTTCCAAATATAACACTCCAATGTGACAGGTAAATGAATCATTACACATCTAAAATAACTAAATAAATCACAAAAAAAATACGAGACATATATAAATTATAAATCTAAAATATGAGACTTATCAATCTCCCTATTCAGTTATTGGCGCGTGGCGAACCACGAGGAATCCCAAAAGACACCGGAAAATATTTCCAAATGAGGGACCACAGGCCATAATCTTTACACGTGGTGTAACAGTAGTGGGTTGGTTTGTAGCTTTAATAATGGAGTGCAAGATTAATTTGTGTAAAAATGCTTTTTAGACGTTGACACCTATTCAAATCTAGTGTGCTTCCATGGTCCTTGTAAAGCACCTCTGTGCCAAGTAGACATTCATACCTGTATTTAGCCACCCTCTAATAAGCCAAAATGCCCACTTCACTTTACACACAGGAGACAGATAGACATTTGGTATGTTTTTTCTCAAAATTTCAAAAATATAAACAACCCACCCCCCCCAAAAAAAATTGAAAATATGTATTATTTTCAGATATTTTTATTTTTGTGAAAAAAAAAATTATTATTATTATTTTTTTATATTTCTTACAAAATAAATTATTTTAAAAAATCAAAAATAGTTCATCAGAAATTTTTTCGTATTTAATATATATCTCAACAGCAACTAAGACAACACATTTATATAATCTGCCACAATTGTTTAGTCTCATTTTCCATTATTAGAGTAATAATGCAACCAACATTAGAGAATAATTGAGAGAGAAAAAGCAACAAACAACTAAGCATTAGGAGGCAACTTTTTGGACCAAAAGAGTAAAATAACTAAACAAAAACATTTCCATTAACTAGAAACCTAAATCCCAGTCATTTTTCCCTTAGTTGTTACTCTACTAGTCCACTCATATACACATACAATATGAAGGTATTCCCGTACATATACAAGTAGTATAAGTTTAGTATACCCCATAATTTGGAATGCCAATCATGCCCCTCATCACATAATAAAACACCCATTTGGATTTTCATCACTAAACATCTCAAACGAATCTAACGGTTGTCGTGGATAAGAGTCCAAATCAGATGGTGGAGGTTCTGTCTCTGGACCAGGATGCACATAAGCGTATGATTGCGGTGGTGGTGAGGCATAGTATGATGTCGTATAACTGCTTGTAGGATACGATGTATTGTAACTCACAGCGTATTGGTAACCATCATGACGTGGAGGGCTGAGATTAACTGGAGGCCGGCCAACATAATGATCAGGTGCACCACCACTTGATGATGGTGCGTAGTATTGAGGTGGGTATTGATACCCGTGGTGGTGATGACGTGGGGGGATGAAACTAACTGGTGGTGGTGGGCCAACATGCTGATTTTCTAATCTTGTACTCGCTGGCCCACCACCACTTGATGGTTTATCTTTAGCCGTACTTTTTTGCTCCTCATTTTTCATTTTTTTACCGCTATTGTCACTATCACCATCACTTTCCTTATCACCGCCTTCACTATCACCACCCTTTTTGTCGGTCACAGGCAGCTGTTTGCCGGCCGATCCGGTTTCCGGTTTCTTCCCCTCAGATTTCGACTCCGCCACTTCACTACCACCTCTGCCGCCGTGTTTGGCAGCGCCATCTTCAAATTTTACTGCACCACCACCACCACCTTCACTATTTTTAGCTGGACTAGCACCACTTTTGCTTGCTTCCACTTTTACCGTCGGTTTCTCCTTCTTAGGACTGCCATGGTCATCGCTAGCTTGAGTATTGGTTTCCGGGTCAATCGGTTTTTCCTTGTTCTTTGATTTGTGCAACTTTTTTTCCTTCTTTTCAGCTACTATTTCTGGCCACAACTGGGCATGTTTACCAGATTTTTCCAGTTTCTTGATCAAAGTTGCTGCGTCTACGTTGCCATTTACTATGACTTTTTGTTGCTTGATGTCGACGTCTACAGCATTAACACCTAAACATAAATGAAAAAATCACTAAGAGAAAAGATGATAACAAATCGAAGTTTTAATTTCACTTTTATCTCATAAACCATTATTATTTTCTATTGTACCCTTAAACTATCAATTTCGTCTATTTAGCTCTTAAAATTTCTGATTTTTGTTCATTTTATCGAATTGGAAACCATTTTACAACTCAGTAACCATTTAAACGTAATTTAATGAGCAAACATAATTTTATATTATAAACAATTTAAATCATATCAACAAAACCCTCATTCAATTGGTTGTGAGGTATAGTGGGTTTTTTTTTTTTTTTTTCCCCCCTCCACTGTACGATGTTATGTTATTCATTAAATTAAACTTCAGCTATTATTGAATTGAAAAATCATCGTCAGTTGAATCACATGCATGAAATTAAAAATTAAGAGAATAAATAGATGAAAATAATAATTCATGCATGAAAAAAAAAAAAAAAAAAATTTCCTAAATTGAAGTGAATAAAACCCGGATGAGGAAGAACATTACCATGAACGCCAAGAAGCACTTTTTTTACTTTCCTTTTGCAACCTTCGCAGTGGACGGAGACTTTGAGGACCGATGTCTGAGAAAAAAAGGAGCAGAGAAGAGGTTAATAAAAAGAAAAATAGAGAGAGAGAGATGTGTTGAGTTTGAAGATTGTGGAGTACAGAAAGTAATGGTTAATATACCTTGTATGTGAGGGGGTCTAAGGATTCTCCTTGACCTGGTGTTGTTGCCATTAGAAAGACTTCCTGGTGATTTCAAAGAAGAAGAAGTGGAGGAGGAGCAGAGATAGAAGGTAAAGAAGAAATAGGAAAGAGGAAAGTAGGAAGGGGAAGAAAAAGCAGGGAGTTGGGAAGTGTCAAAAGCAGAGAAAATTATGAGAGAAAGTGAGGAGGTAGTGTAGTGGTGGAACAATCCAGAGACATCTGACACTATCATTTTTAGTTTATTAATTTGAAAGTTGTTAAATTTCTAAAGTTATAAAGTTTAGAAAAATTTAATTATTTTTAAATTAATAAATTAAAATGATTTTAAATTTAGTAACTTTCAAATCAATAAACTAAAATGATAGGTGTCTGAGAATAAAAATTCTCTAAATTTGGCAACTTTTAAATTAATAAACTAAAATGATAGGTGTCAAAAGTCTCTAGATTATATTTATTGAGAATACACACAATTTAAAAAGTTTTTAATATTTATAATGTAATTAATGAGTAGGTCAATAATAATGTCATAATTAGTGTTAGTACACTAATTAATACATTAATTAGTGCATGTAGCACCCCCGATCATTATTAATCATAATTAAAAAAAAAACATAATGAGTCGTAATTAAACACAACATAATATATATCTTTTTCGATCATAACGAAAATAATAGATCATAATCATCAGCATAATGAGTTGTAACTAGCACTATAATAAATAACCAAGTAATAAATAACACAACAATAAATTATAACCATAACCAAAAATTACAAACTGAGATATATAGTTCATACCTTATTTTGAGGTATATATTATAGAATTTTCTATTTATTCATGCAAAAATCATATAGAATGATAGACAGACATTTGCAAATATAAAATTATACAAAAATTTACATTCAAAATGATGTGTCCATAAAATTTATTTTGAGATTTTTCTTTTATTGAAAATGAAATGGCCACACGATAACAACTCATTCTGTATAAAAATTTTGTACAAACCTTTTATTTGTATACCATTAATCTATAATGATATATAAAAAATATTTTTAATTATGAATTTATATCAATGGCCTTTTGATTTTTAATAAAAAAAATATTAAATAAATAATTTCAATTTTTCTACGTGCACAAATTTTAACTACCGAACTAAACATAATCTTCTTATCTATTGTTTGGATTTTAGTTGTCCAATTTAATGTAATATTTTTTATATTTGTAATCACTCTCCATATCAATTGACAAAAATTAGACACAATTCTTATATTAGGTGAAACATAGACATTTGATAGAACCCACATCATGTGACATAATTATATTTAATTTTATAATTGAATTCTACGGGCTTAAAATTTTTCATTATGTTAATATAGTTTTAGGCTTTCAATTTTATGTTTAAATAAAGTTAAAAGTCTGTTCGGTTGCATTAAACATGCATTGATCTTTTGCTTTTTCTTCTTTATTCTTTTTTTTTTTTTTTTTTTTTTAATAAAAAGGGTGCTCAAAACATTAAAAAAGTTCAGAGCCCAAAGTTTTGGGGGTATGAAGTCCTCATCACGTAATATACTACCAAAGGAAAAATAGAAGATTAATCAAATATAATAAAATCATCGGTAAATTAGTATCTCAGCATTTTTCCTAATATTTCACTGTTGTCCTTCCACTTTCAATTATAACAATCAACTCCTACAGTTTAAATCAAGTTACAATTTCACCTTTCCATCCATCTATTGTTAATAAAGTTAACGAAATTTGTCATTTAAAGTATATGACATTTTTATCATCTCATTAGCCCCCTTCACTTTTAGTAAAATCTCTCTTTAATCCTTACACTTTTACCAAAATATCACTTTAGTCCCTCCAACTTTATTAACAATAGTTGACAGAAGGGTGAAATTGAAACTTTACACTGTTACAATTGAAAGTAAAAGGACAGTGAAATTTTGATAAAAATGTAAGGGTATACATGTAATTTACCCTAAAATCATTTTGTGTACTTTGGTTCACCATTTTATATGTGTTCTGTTGCATCTGTGATAGACATGTTTAATTCTTGTTACACCTAACTAGTTAGGAGGTACTTGTAATATGCACAAAAAATTTTAAATTCACAAAATTCAATCACAGAAAAGAGTCAAAAATCTCAATATAGTGCGTTTAGAACTTTCAACATCATATGGCCCCAAAAAATCATTACAAAGATAATGAAAATTATTTTCTACATCTATAATAAGAGGCTTATCATCATTTGAGAGTCGGTTTCCACATCCAGTTGGTTAACATACTACTAAAAGTTTTTAAAGATTATATCAAGAAAATAAGAATTAAAGAACAAAATTTTGTTGTTAAACGCACATCATAATTAGGTTGGCACATGCCTTCAACGAATTCTAGTAAATTCCAAAACTCTACAAAAAAAAAAAAAAAAAAAAAAAAAAAAAAAATTGGCTTCAAGTTTTACACCCAATTTCATACCTAACCACCCTTACAATAGATCAAAATACAGCAAAGTCGCACAACCACAATCTCACAACTTAACAACATGGTAATAATCAATCACAAGTTCTCTTTGATGCAGCTTAGAGTAACTCCAATACGAATTAGGATTCTTAGCAATAACCTTATTGTGGTGGTTTAAATTCTTAACCACTCAATTGATTGTCTTATCGAGTTTAAACCACTCTTAAATCACCATTGCAAGATTATTACACCAAAATTCACCGTAAAAAATTTCCAACACTGTGAGGCATTTTTCCTAGTAGTACGGTCTTTATTTGGCCTAATCATTTTAGCTAGTGTGTACTCTAACAAAATTCCGTATAGTCTGCTATTCAAACTAACTAAATCAATTTTCAAAAGAAAAATGCTATATAAGTAAAAGACATTAACGTATGGCTTCTGAAGTGGCATTTGTACAATAGTAAATGACAAGATTTACTTTGTTGGAGAGAAAATGTATTCGTCTAACCTTTGTAAGAATTTAGATTTTTAAATCCATTTTATATGAGTGTCGCATCACCTTCGCATTTTATTTTGATTGTCCTTGTCGCTTTAGAATGGACCATTTTATTTGGACTGTAGGGAGCAGAGTTTTGGCCTAGGGTTGGCACTAGCGTGACTTGTTTCGGCAGAAAATTCTAGGAAGCTCCACCCTAGTGATGGTTAGCTTCGCCACAGCGGAAGTCAACTTTTCTCACTTTTTCGTTCAATTTATTTCTCTCAAACATAGAACCAAACCCACCTCTTACATCTCCCTATATTTTTAATTTCAGCTAATGTGATTCAATTGAAGGTTATTGTCTAAATCACTAATCGTTAAAATTTAATTTGATTATATAAAAAAAGATCATTTCAAAATTTAGGCAATTTAAACTATACAACAAACATTTATTATTTTTTATGAATTGTCCTGGATGGATACTTGGACAATTTTATCCCTCGTAAGAAGGTTGTTTGGTATGTGCTACGGGACTGTTTGAGAAGTGAGATTTTAATCTCATTTGGGCTAAAATCTACCAAAAAAAAAAATAAATAAATAAACAAAATAAATTAAAATAATTAATAAGGCTAAATGTTACATCAAATCCATAATCATTTTATTTTTTCTCTCATAAACATCACATTCAATTATAAAAAAATCTAATCATCGTCTGAAACACAAAAATTTTAGCCTACTAAAATAGCAAAAAACTAAAATAATGTACTAAAATAACAACTTTCCAAACATATTATATAAGTATACTTTTTGACTAAAAAAATAGAGAAAAAAAGAAGTATTTTAAAATAACTTTTTAACTTTTCACGAAAAGATGTATAATAAAGTATTGTAGTAAAATTAAAATGACCATTATACCCTTGCTAACTTTTTAACTTTTGTATAGTTGAATTCAAATGACAAAATAATAATTTTTCCCTCTAAACTTCCCTTACAAGCTTTCTCCAAATAGTATGTACTTTTTCGCTTTTTTATATTTGAGATATGCTATATAAGTACACTTATTGATTTTTTTTAGCTAAAAAAGCAGAGGAAAAAAAAAAAGATGTACGTTTGAAATAACTTTTTCACTTTTTACGAATAGATGTGTAATAAAATATTATAATAAAATCAAAATGACCATTTTACCATTATTGACTTTAAACTTTTTGGCCTTGTTTGGTTTGTTTTGAAGAAATAAATTTTGGAGAAATTTTTTAAAAATTTTTTTTGGTTTAGTGATTTCCAAAATCACTTTCTATCTCTTATATATCAATTAATCATTTTTTCTCTCTCGTCTCTCTTTCTTAATCACTTTTTCTTTCACACATATCTACTCAACTACAACAAAATATCAAATCATCTCAAACTCCCACACTTCAAAACTATTAATTTAAAATGTAAATTTTGTGGCACTAAAAATGCCCCTACTAATCTTCTGTATTGCTTTTTTTTTTTTTTTTTTTTTTTTTTTATATAAAAAATAGGGGGCATTTAGCCCCCAATTTTATACCCACAAATCAAAACCCTTTCAAAATATACAACCAAACAAACCAAAAAAAATTTTAAACTCTTTCCCTAAGATTTTTTTTTTAAAAATGTATCTCCCAAAATCAAATCAAACACACTCTTTAACTTTTAGATAATTAAATTCAAAGGACAAAATAATAATTTTACTCTTTAGACTTTTCCCAAATAGTATGAATTTTTTGACTTTTTTAATAATTTTTTGATTTTTTTTTAGTAATTTTTTACTTTCATAAATTATCCCAAACAAGTAGCAGGTGACCTAAAAGCAAAACATCAAGCAAAAGGGGTGGCCCGTTATTGATTGGACGTAAGAAAAACAATTGGCCCAACCTTACTGCATTAGGTAGGTATACATCAATCTAAAAACGAATACATCTGGGTTAACTGTATTTAGATGAGTGTAATTTACACAAAAATTAATGGTAGGAGTAGGATTTTTTTCATTTCCTCTATGTGGACAGTGGTCTATATAACAAGAAATGAAGATGTGCAATAAGCTTATCATGAGTCCAAAAATCCCAGGAAAGAGTGACATACCACAAGTGAAGCTGTTGGGGGCATGGTTCAGTCCATATGTCTGCAGGTCAAATGGGCTTCTGAAGCTGAAGGGCACCCGGTACTAGTACCTGGAACAAGATCTGACCAACAAGAGCTCTCTCATTCTCGACTGCAATCCCATCCATAAGAAAGCCCGTCTTGCTTAACAATGGCAAACCCGTTACTGAGTCCCTAGTCACATCAAATACCTGTTGAAATAATTTTCTGTATAAATAAAATAAATTAAAACTAAATCAAACAAAATAAATAAAAAACGTACCGAATTTATTTATCGAAACGAATTAAAAAATAAAAGACCAAGTCGAGTGTGTGACACTCTGTTCTTAAAACAGATTCGTCCCGCTACAGTCTTACAGTTGAGTGGCATCTATCTCCCAGGATACAATGATCTTCACAAATTTATAGAAGCACTTCAAACAAATTGGTACGGCGAACTAGAACCTTGTGCTCTATACTCTCTTTATTTTTTCCTAAAATTATATATGAAGAATATATGCAATGGAGCAAAATTGAACAGCAAAAGATGGGATTTACAGACTGATTTTCTCATCCTCTAACACTGCTGGAATGTTATAGGCACAAAAAGCCCTATCCAAATAGATGTGAATCTGTCCAACAGATTCAGTTCTGAAAGTGAACAGATGCAACATGTTTTGAATTCAAACAGATTCTGTCCGTTGCACTTGGAACAGTTTTATTCAAACAATTTGAAAAAGTATCCGTTGGTGGACAATGTTTTAAACTGTTGGAATATTTTTTATTAAACTATTTGAATAGTTTAATCAATAAAGCCGTTGGTGGAACAATTTTTAAACTGTTTGGAATATTATTATTAAACTATTTGAATAGTTTAATTAATAAAAGAAGAGGTACAATCTTTTAGAAATCACTTAGGAACCAAAAATTTGAATTTAGATTTAAATTAAATTCCCACAATATTTTTTTATTGAAAAAATTCAAATGAATTTTGTTTAAAAAATTAATGTTAGACCCGAAAACGATTTCAACTTTCCATTCACTCATAAATGGTTTTGACATTCCGTCTTCACCGTGTGACTTACCACGCGGCAAGGAACACTTTACATATTCGGATCCACCCCAAAAAATGTTTGGGGCCCACTCAATTTTGGGCTTAAAGATGGCCAAAAATATGCCTATATTAAACCATTTTTCCAACAATCCCCCACATGAATGGAATTTGACGAAGAGAAAATGCAATAACATGATCTAATAACAACGAGTACAGAAATTGAAAATATTCTGCAAAGGATAAGTAGCTTTTGGCTTTGAACCTACCCTTGTGAGGCACTATCGAATTTACTAGCTAACCAGTGAACATGATGTCTTGAACTGTTCAGCAGTTTATGTAAACCAAGACAATAGAACTCACATAGTATATTCCTAGACACAGTTTAGTTTTTGCTATTGTGTTCATTTTAGCCCTAAACAACCTGGTCTTTCATGAGTGCTCTAGAGAATTGTAACCCTTCACAAATCTCATAGAACCGACACAGTTCACGCTTATATAGGTGATTCTTATGAAGATTATCCTGCCATACTCCATTAGGTATACCTAGACATAAGAATCATTAAAAGTATTACTTAACCTAAAACACTGCAGACATCACCATATCATCATAGAAATGGGTAGGAGTTGGACTCCTCAGTGATCCTTCTAAGTCAATCACAACTCGGTTGTCCCTTTGAACCTAAATCTTGAAATCTCCAGTCAACTAGGTTGGGTTACCGTTGTGGTAGCTCTTATTTAATAGGCTTTAGTCCCATTCCCCTCGATGAATTCTCAACTAACTCTCTTGCTAATCATTTGATCAGTGGATCCGCTATGTTGTCTTTAGATTTCACATAATCAATGGAAATAATTCTATTAGAGAATAGTTATCTTATGGTATTATGTAATGTGTCGAGACTTATCGTTATACATATGACTCTGTGCTCTACCAATTGTTGATTGACTATCACAATGTATGCATATAGCAGGCACCGATTTTGGCCAAATTAGAATATCTTCAAGGAAGTGGCGAAACCATTCTGCCTCTTCTCCTGCTTTGTCTAAAGTTATGAATTCTGATTCCATAGTAGACCTAGCAATGCAAGTCTATTTGGAAGATTTCCAAGATACAGCCGCCTCACCAAGAGTAAAGACATACCCACTAGTGGACTTTGAGTCTCTAGTATCCGATATCTAATTTGCATCACAGTATCCTTCAAGTACTGCTGGATATCTAGTATAATTCAGCCCAATGTTACGAGTAAATCGGAGATATCTTAGAACCCTTATAATTGCTTTCTAGTGTTCTATTCCCGGATTACTCGTATATCTACTTAATTTACTTACTGCATAAGCTATATCCGGGCGATTGCAGTTCATCAAGTACATTAAGCTTCCAATAATTTGGGCATACTCTAATTGAGAAATACTTTCCTGTACATTCTTAGATAGAAACAAATTAACATCTACAGGTGTTCTAGCAAGATGATGATCATCTTTACTGAATTTGTCAAGTATTTTCTCAATGTAGTAAGCTTGTAACAAAGCATAACCTTCTGATGTTTTGGTAATTTTTATACCAAGAATTACATCAACAATGTCCATGTCCTTCATGTCAAAATGTTTATTTAATATTTTCTTAGTAGTTTTAATCATATCATTATTACTACCTATGATGAGCATATCATCTACATAAAAGACATACAATGACATAACTTTTGTCTGTGCTTTTAATATAAACACATTTATCACACATTAATTTTAAATCCATTTGACATCATTGACTTGTCAAATTTCTCATGCCATTGCTTTGGCGCTTGTTTTAAACCATATAATGATTTAACTAATTTACACACTTTCTTTTCTTTTCCTGGAACAGAAAAACCTTCTGGTTGTTCCATGTAAATTTCTTCATTTAACTCACCATTTAAGAAAGCGATTTTTACATCCATTTGATGAATTTCTAAATTGTATAAAGATGCAATGGCAATTAACATTATAATGGATGTTATTCTAGTAACCGGTGAGTGTGTCAAAGTAATCAAGACCTTCTTTTTGTCTAAAACCTTTGACCACAAGTCTTGCCTTGTATTTGTCAATTGATCCATCCGCTTTCAATTTTCTTTTGAAAATTCACTTGTACCCAAAAGGTCTACAACGTGGTGGCAAATCCACCAATTCCCAAGTATGATTTTGCAAGATGGATTCAACTTCACTATTAATAGCTTCTTTCCATAAAGGAGCCTCAGGACTGGACATAACCTCTTTAAAAGTTAAAGGTTCATTTTCTAACAAATATGTTAGAAAATCTGGACCAAAAAATTTTGAGGTTCTAGTACGTTTACTACGCCTAAATTCATCTTTCTCATTTTGATCTAACTCTTGTTCTTGGTTATGTTCTTGATCATTACTAGTCTCTTGTCCAGTTTTATTTGGAAATACATATTCAAAGAAAGATGCATTCCGAGATTCAATAATAGTATTTACATGCATTTCGGAATGTTCTGATTTATGAATCAAAAACCGATATGCACTACTATTCTTGGCATAACCAATGAAAATGCAATCAATGGTCTTAGGACCTATCTTAGTCTTTTTAGGATTAGGAATAGCCACTTTAACCAAACACCCCCACACTTTTAAGTATTTGTAAGATGGTACTCTTCCATACCACAATTCATAAAGTGTTTGATTCACTTTCTTTCGGGGTGCTTTATTTAAAACATAATTTGCAGAAAGTATTGCTTCCCCCCACAAGTTCTGAGGTAATCCAGAACTTATTAGCATAGCATTCATCATTTCTTTTAGAATCTTATTTTTCCTTTCAGCAATTCCATTTTGCTGAGGTGAGTAAAGAGCGGTGATTTGATGAATTTTTTTAGAAATTAATTTTGGTTTTTAGAAATTATTTTTTGAGTTTTCATTAATTAAAAAAATGGTTTAATATAGACATATTTTTTGCCATCTTTGAACCCAAAATTGAGTGGACCCCAAACATCTTTTGGGGTGGGTCCGAAGAGGTGAAGTGTTCCTTGCCGCATTGCCAATTACACGGTGAAGACGGAACGTCAAAACCATTTAGGAGTGAATGGAAAGTTGACATCATTTTCGAGTTTAACATTAATTTTTTAGACAAAATTCATTTGAATTTTTCAATAAAAAAATATTATGGGAATTCAATTTAAATCTAAATTCAAATTTTGAATTCCTAAATGGTTTCCTAAAGATTGTACTCCTTTTTTTATTGATTAAACTATTTAAATGGTTTAATAATAATATTCCAAACAGTTTAAAAACTGTTCCACCAACGGCTTTATTGATTAAACTATTCAAATAGTTTAATAAAAAATATTCCAACAGTTTAAAACATTGTTCACCAACGGATACTTTTTCAAATTGTTTGAATAAAACTGTTCCAAGTGCAACGGACATAATCTGTTTGAATTCAAAACAGGTTGCATCTGTTCACTTTCAAAACTGAATCTGTTGGACAGATTCACACCTGTTTGGACAGGATTTTTTGTACCTATAAATACCAACATTCCAGCAGTGTTAGAGGATGAGAAAATCAGTCTGTAAATCCCATCTTTTGCTGTCCAATTTTGCTCCATTACATATATTCTTCATATATAATTTTAGGAAAAAATAAAGAGAGTATAGAACACAAGGTTCTAGTTCACCGTACAAATTTGTTTGAAGTGCTTCTACAAATTTGTGAAAATCATTGTATCCTGAGAGATAGACGCCACTCAATCGTAAACACCGTAACAGAACGAATCTGTCTTAAGGATAGAGTGTCACACACTCGACTTGGTCTTTTATTTTTTAATTCGGTTCGATAAATAAATTTGGTACATTTTTTATTTATTTTGTTTGATTTAGTTTCAATTTATTTTATTCACACAGAAGATTGTTCCAACAATCTATCTCGACGAGACCCGGAAACAGAAAAACCCTATATTGCCCAAGGAACCTTATCACAGAGCCATAAGTTTGTGGAAGAAACGGCACCTCATCTTCTTCACTGCCTATTACAGTTCTATTGTCAGGAAGTATTGCATTACATAATTAAGTGTTCATAGATTGGCCCTATTTATTGAAAAAAAAAAAAAAAATAGCTTATCCTATCCCTAATTTTATAATAATAATAATAATATAATGATTATGATTATATTATAAATTAATCATCTCCTCCTCTCTCAAATAAAAATTGATTACTTCAAAAAAAAAAAATATAATAAACCAAAAAACACAAAAAAAAAATTTAATTAAAAAAAAAAAAAAAAAAAACTTTTTAAGTTACGCCAACAAGGCACATTATAAGCTATGAAGTATGATACTGATACCATATAAAAAATTAAAAATTAAAATATAATTAAATAATAATAATAATAGGATACACTTAAAAAATTATAATTTTTTATAATATATTATATATAAGCTCAAAGAATAGTGAGAAACTATTTTTTTAGAAATTAGATATTAGTTTAAGAGTCAATAATTTGCTTACCTTTATTTTCAATCAACATATTAATTTGATCAAATCTAAAGAAGTAGAGTACAATTTTAATCTCACTATTTTCTTCTTCCTTCAATACGAAACAAGAAAATATTATACATAAGCTCAAAGAATAGTTGGAAACCATTTTTTTAGAAATTAGATATTAGTTTAAGAGTCAATAATTTGTTTACCTTTATTTTCAATCGACATATTAATTTGATCAAATCTAAAAAAGTAGAGTACAATTTTAATCTCACTATTTTCTTCTTCCTTCAATACAAAACAAGAAAATATTGAAAAACTATTCTCGTATTTATTCTAACAATTATACCCTAATATTAGGCAAAAAAATATTTCAATTTCAATTTTTATAATAATTTGGATACATGACCAAGAGTGTCCAAAAAGTACATGATCCTTTTCAAAATTAACATCAAGTATTGGATATGTTTAGAAAGTATTGGATACGTATCCAAGGAGTAACGGTATCGGATGATAAGACTCTTTTAGAAGTACCTATGCTCCATAGATAATAAGTACAAAATAATACAAGAACTGCATCAAATAATCAGTCACCACTGATGTGTTAGTGTGCTCTACATACAAAAACCTGTATTTTATTCTATTAAACAAAGAATCGTCTGGCTTGTTAGTAATGATGATTTTACTTCTATTGTTATAGTTTTCTGAAGTGAATAGGAAAGTGCTATTTCTGGATGGAGAAGACGAAGAGAGGGAAGTGAACTGAGCAGATGCAGCCTACAAAAACCTTGAAGTAGAGCTCAAGGGCAAGAAGTTCTTTGGAGGTGAAACTATTGGGCTGCTAGAAATTTCCTTTGGTTGGATCGCTATATGGCTTGAAGTAATTGAGCAAGTTTCATGTATGAAAGTGTTTGACTCGGTCAACTATCCCTAATTCAAGACATGTTGGAGGACTTCCTCGGGTTATCAATGACCAAAGAAAGCTACCACCAAGAGACAATTTGGTACAATACTTCCACAAGATCCGCCAATTTAAACAGGCTTCAGCCACTAAAAAATGAGGATTCAGCTTTACATGCCTAAAAATGGGAGTAAATTAGAATTCTCTCCATCACTTAGATCTACTTTTTTGTGTGATCTTGCACATTAGTGTAATATATATGCATGAAAGCATATATATAATCAATATTTTTCAGCCTACATCGAATCTGATCTGTCAGCTTTTATATCAACTCTGTTCAAATTGTTAACACTTCAACAGATTATCAAACTATAGATTGGCTCATCAGAACCTACCAATAATGTGCAACTATCAATCCCAAAAGTGCATAATAAACTGAAATCACCAGCAAGATACCTTCTTATGGGCGATTGGAACTGCCAAGCCTTTTGCCTTGGCCAAACGAGCGACACCCTGATAGTTCCCACAAGAAAATATAGCAGTGTATGCAACCACTTGTGCCCCCCTGCAGCATATCAGATACGTATTCAAATAATAAAGAGTTTTAGAATAAAAACTAAAAGAATATTGAAAGAAGAAGCAACAATAGAATACTAACTTTACAAGTTAAATAACATCAATTATCTTTCACACAAAAACCCTTCCATTATTTGAGTACGTCTAAGAGAAAATTAAAAAATAATAATAATAAACAATAATAATGGGAAAACACACATAGGAATGTGTATGTGTTTGTGCTTCTTACCATACTGTCCTTTATTATTCAAAATTAGTTTAGCCATCATAATCTACGAAATCGTTTGTCATGGAGGATTCAAAAAAATTCCTTGTCCATTAGATAAGATTCTATGTTTCTGCCTAGGCACACTTTTTGTAGTCACAAATAATTGAACTATTTTGTCTAATAATAATACTTTGCAGATTTTGCTCCCTTTCAAAGATGAGACATCATTTATTTCTCTTACATGAGACTCCTTAAAACCCTTAGAGTAACCCTATCATTGGATTAGTTCCAAATCTGAAGGTGATGTTATATTTACTAATCCTAATGAAGAAGAAGAAGAAATTTCTGATTATTAACTTGATGAACCATTTAACTCAGAGTAGACATTATTTGATCCAACAATATACCTATCCATAACAAGTACTGTATATAAACACGTCATATTCTTAACATCTATGATTAGATTTATACAAGACCAATAGTTTGCTTAAAAAGTAGAAAATGTTAGGGTTTACTCAAATAAATCCATCCGCCTCTTCCTCTCATGAGCAAGTCTTAAATCTCAATTACATTTCTGCCTTCCACTTAGGTACTTTCTGCCCCTTTTCTGGCTCACATGCATTGTGCTTGATACTTTATGTCTCTCCATGTAACATTATATGTATGTAGAGAATGCAAATAAGGTTAGCCTTAACACATCCAAATTTACCAAAGTCAACACGGTCGCAGTCAATATTCTGGACCTTTTCTGTCACTAAATCCACTTCATATGCCCCAGTGACCAGTGGTTTCTGAACTAAGTCTTCTGCTCTCGTTGGGTAATGATGTTAGAAGATTGGATCCTTGTTGACATACAAATGCTTTCTCTTTCTAACTTGTGTTCTATAAACAAACCTTGGATTGAAACCAATAAGAAGCAGCTCCAGAACAGAGATCTAAATGCTAATAAATCCCCATTCATATTGAAATAGCTGTGAGCCTGTGACAATCAAATTAACAGATTGGACTAGATCACTGTTTTTATTTAATGGGTCAGATAAAGGATAAACCCCCAATCCAGTCTGAATATGATCCATTTACAGGCCTGGATCTCTTTCTTCTCTTGTTCTTCTTCTCTAATTTCATTTAGCAGCAATGTGCATATTGAATAGGAAAAATATCAAATACGTCCTATTTTTTCAATGAAATTTCCACTAAATCATATTAACACATGAATCAACTCTCTCACCATAGTGTCAATAGGACTTTATGGGAATTTCATTGGAAGAATAGGACTTATTGGATATTTTTCCTATTGAATAACCACAATCAGCCCTTCCCTAAACCTAATTTAATTCCCAAAATCCTAACCATAATTACATTTGCATTTCTAACCCTTAAAATCCGTTACTCTCCTTGCCGTCCAGACTTTCCAGAAAGCATCGTCCTTTGATTTCACACCAACATCAGCCAAAAACTTGAACCAACTTAATCTAAATCCATTCTTTAAGGCCCAATATGCAATCTAGAAGTTAAAAGTCTCAGCCCACTATATTTGATCATCAAGGAGCCTTACCTCCCACACTTAAGCTTAAACAAATACCATTTTCATCAATCAGAAAGGCAGTGGGGGCTAAAAGCCCATTATCAAATTTAAATTCCAGCAAAGCTTTCAAAGGAAATGCATTGATGTGGCTATATAATTTAGCTGTCCTAATTTTCTCTTTTCTTGGAAAGAGAACTTCAAAAGTGTTGCCCCTATGAAGCACGGATACTTCGAAATGGCCCCCATATGCATATCGGATACGGATATGCGTCGGATACAGCGGGATATGTATCAAATACGGCAAAGAAGTATCCCAATTTTTTTTTTTTAATTTTTTGAATTTCGGATACGTTTGGGGTACGCGAGGATACTTCAAGGATACGCTTGGGATACTTTCAGGATACGGGGGAAAAAAATAATTTTAAAAACTTATAATGGGGTCAAAGTGTAAAATAACAAAAGCTATCTAAAATAAAACAAAAAAAAAAAAAATCAAACAAACCCTAGCCTCTATCGCGAACAGCAACAACTCTGAGGAGTCGTCGTCGTCTCTATCGCGATTCGCGAACAGCAACAACTCTGAGTCGTCGTCATCAATCAAGGTTCGTCCTCTCTCGCTCTCACTCTCACTCTTTCACTTTTCTATCACTCGATCTCAGTCCCTCTCTCTCGCTCGATCTCTTTCTCCCTCTCACTGTACTAACCCCTATGAATTTCTTTTGTTTTTTTTTTTGTTGTTTTTTTTTTTTACAACTAAGCTAAGCTAAGCTACTAGTATCCACTTTTTATTTCCTCAAACAACAACATCAAGGAGCCTTGTGAAGTATTTTTTTTATCATTGAAAGGGTAAATTTTTTTCCCCCTTAATTTGAATTGCATTATAGTTGTTATGGGTGATGCTATATTGTTGGAATTGTTGAAATTTTATTGAATTGCTGATTTTTATTTTTTTTATTTTCATGCCAAAAGATAACTACATTAATGTTTTGTTTTATTTCTTTACCAAATTTATAAATTTTAGGAAATGAGTTCGAATACGGGAAGTTTAGGTTCAACAAGTGGTACACCAATGGAAGAAGATGATCATGCTCCTCTTTGGTGTTATGTTACAAAAATGGAAAAATGCGAGAAGGATGTGGTAATACCAAGTTTAAATGCAATTACTATCAAAATGAGTATAAGGAGTCATACTTTAGAGTCAAGGCACATTTGTTGAAACTTTCTAGCCATGGGATTAGAGTGTGCCCCAAAGTGACTCCTCAATACTTTACTGAAATGCAAAGGAAAATTGAAGAAGCCAAGAAGAGATTAACGATGGCTATGCCTAAAAAAGTTCATTTACCACCTTCCACTTGCCAATCTACTTCAACAGGTTCAAGGCCTTTAGATATTGGAGGATTTAGGATGGAGGGGTATGAGCCAAGAAAAAGAAAGGCTACAGGAACTTCTGCTCTAGAAAAGGCATTCAACCCTGTTATTTGGGAACAATTGCATTATGAGATTGCTCGCATGTTTTATTCAGTGGGGTTACCTTTTCATTTATCAAGTAACCCATATTATATTAGTACTTTTCAATTTGCTGCCAACAATCCAATTCCTGGTTATGTACCATCTGGTTATAACTTGTTAAGGACTACATTGCTTCAAAAGAAAAAGGCTAACGTAGAGAGGTTGTTGGAGCCAACTAGACCATCATGGAAGGAAAAAGGGTTGAATATTGTTTCAGATGGATGGACTGGTTCTCAAAGAAGGCCCCTTATTGATTTTATGGGAGCATCAGAAGCTAGGGCAGTGTTCTTGAAAGTTGTTAATTGTGAAGGGGAGCACAAAGACAAGTTTTTTATTTCC
This sequence comes from Camellia lanceoleosa, assembly GCA_025200525.1. Classification (NCBI taxonomy): domain Eukaryota; kingdom Viridiplantae; phylum Streptophyta; class Magnoliopsida; order Ericales; family Theaceae; genus Camellia; species Camellia lanceoleosa. The sequence goes on along the minus strand of CM045760.1, from coordinate 139,240,447 downwards.
AACTTAATTAGTCAACCAATTGAAGAAGTTGGACATCAGAATGTCATTCAAGTCATCACAAATAATGCTCCCGTGTGTAGTGCAGCTGGTTTACTCATTGAAAGTAAGTACCCGAATATCTTTTGGACACCATGAATCTTGCTCTTAAGAAAATTTGTGCTCCAAAGGAAATAGGAGGTACTTCTTTTGCTTATGATGAATGTCACTGGATCACACTTTGTGTTGATGATGTGATGTTTATCAAAAACTTCATCATGAACCATTCCATAAGGCTAGCTATTATCAATGAATTCGTACCCTTGAAGTTGCTTGCTATTGCGAACACACGTTTTGCATCTGCCATTGTCATGCTCAAAAAGTTTAAACATATAAAGCGTGGCCTCCAATCAATGGTTATTAGTGACCAATGGTTTCTTACAAAGAAGACGATGTTGGAAAAGCAGCATTTGTGAAGGAAAAATTATTGAATGGTGTATGGTGTGATAAGATTGATTACATTTTGTCTTTTACATTGCCTATCTATGAGATGCTTAGGTTTTGTGACACTGACAAACCATGCCTTCACTTAGTCTATGAAATATGGGACACCATGATTGAAAATGTGAAAGCAAGCATCTTTAGGTATGAAGGGAAGCTAGATGATGAGGAATCAATCTTTTATTCCGTTGTGCACAATATACTAGTTGAGAGGTGGGCCAAAAGTAACACTCCTCTTTGTTGCCTTACACATTCTTTGAATCCAAGGTAATAACTTAATTCATACTTTTACTAAATAGATTTCTTTGTTCACATTTGTCTTTTAATATGAATAACATAATTTAATTTTGAAACTTTCTAATGTTGTAATCTAGGTATTATAGTTCAACGTGGCTTAATGAAAATCCCAATCGTGTCCCTCCTCATAGGGATGAAGAAATTTCAAGTATGAGAAACAAGTGCTTCAAGAAATACTTTCCAAACTTAGAGGAGAGAAGGGTTGTAAATGTGGAATATGCCAAGTTTTCTGGAGATTTGGATATGGTTGGAGATTTTGACTCAAAGATTGATAGAGTATTGGATCCACTTATTTGGTGGTTTACACATGGGTCTCTTGCTCCTATACTTCAATCTTTAGCATTAAAATTGATTGGCCAGCCATGTTCCTTATCATGCTGTGAAAGGAATTGGAGCACCTATTCCTTTATTCACTTCATGAAAAGAAACAAAATAACACCACAACGTGCTGGATATTTGGTTTTTGTGCACAACAATGTTCGTCTCCTATCAAGGAGAAGTCGACAGTACATTGAAGGAGAAACCAAGTTATGCGATGTTGGTGGAAATGCTTCTGATTCATTAGAGGGTGCAGGCTTACTTGAAATTGCAAGTCATTCTCTTGATGAACCAAATATGGAAGCTGTGATATTTACTGATGAAGGGGAACAAGTTGAAACTATTGACCTTGAAAACTCTTAGTTTTATAGGAATTTTTCTTTTTTATCAAATTGTCTTTTGCTTTAGGTTTTATTTTTATATATACTACATTACTAAAAATTATAAAAATAATATTTTTTACAAACGTATCCCAACCGTACCCGTATTCTAATTTTTCAAATTTTGCCGTATCGCTGTATCCGTATCGTATCATACCCATATCGGTATCGATATCCATATCCGTGCTTCCTAGTGTAGCCCATTGTCTGTACATGCTCATGATATAAAGACTATATTGTGAGACAAAATGTCTAGCAACCCTATTTTGGGGTCTAATCCCCTCCTAGCCCAATGTGAACTTTCACCGAATAATTATGGGCATAGTAGAATTAAATTGCCGACTTCGACTGCAGTGCTGGTTAGATGATCTATCACACTACATCTACCAAATATCCCCGACATACATTCTCCACTCCTGTTGAGGTTGGAGGGCTGGCTGCTCTAATTTGAAGTCGGCATGGCATCCCGTAAACTCAGCAACGAAGTCAGCCAAAACCTGCCCTTTGATAGCCATTCTGGGCAAAAATTGGATAATGTCGTGTTGTGTTGGGAAGCGGAGTAACTGATGGTAAGTGCTTGGTATGGCCTGCATTGCATGCAACCAGGTTCTCTCCATGATTATATTGTATGGCAACGGAAGCTTGATGACCAGAAACTCCACGTCAATTGTCTTGGTGCCTGCACACACTAATAATGTGACCTTGCTCAGACAGTATTCGGGGATTAGTGTTGAAGCCAAACAAGGGATATTCGGCTAGTAGCAAGTCCAAATCAGTGAAGCCGAGCGTAAGAAATGTCTTGTGGTACATTATCTCCGAGGTGCTCCCCTGATCGATCAAAACGCGTTTGACGACGAATCTATTTACGCGCAACTCAATGACAAGGGCATCAGCCTGAGGGAGGATCACCCCTTCAAGATCAGTGTCGTCGAAGCTAATCTTGCTAGTCTTATGATGCCGTTACCGGTGTGCCGCTTAGACGGGCATGGTTGTAGCTGAATTGTATGTACACTGTTTGGCGGTGGAAGATTATATATCATATGAATTACACCAAGTGAAGGTGAGTCCGGGCGTAGAGCCACCGTGTTTGGTGGATTGCCCTTGTGGGGGAGATGCTGAACTAGTCGGCCATCTTGTACCAGCTCCTCGAGATGGTCCTTCAGGGTGTAGCATTTATCGATCTCATGCCCGTGGTCCTTATGGTATTCACACCGCTGATCCCTCCGTCTTGTGTCGGGGGGTGCAATCATCTGGGCCGGCCACCTAAAGAATAGTAGATGCTGGATTTTGAGAAGGATCTTGCTGATTGACTCAGCCAACTCAGTATACTTCTTGTCTGACCGCCTAGGGCATCTGCTTTCCACTTGATATTACTTGCTCGATTGACGCGAATATTGTTCACTCGATCGGCGCAAATCTCGGCGATTCTCTCGTTTTGGCCAACCTTTCGGCTTAGGGCTCCTTTCTGGTGGTACAACACTTATTGGTTGTACCAGGGACAGTGCTACCGTCTCCACAACCTTCTATCCAGCTCTGATGCAGAGGGCATCATTCTCCACCTTGTAGTACTCCTCAACCTTCTTCATTAAGGCCCAGACTATTTTGGGAGGCTGTCTAGTCAACGAGCTTCTGAGCGGACTATCAGGGTGTAATCCCATTTTAAAAGCAATGATGGCCATGGAATCATTGCAGGCATCGTCTACTAGGTTGAAACATTCCCAATAGCGTGCCATATTCACGGAGAGTCTCTTCCGGCTTGATTTGCATTGCCCAGAACAAGTCGGCCTGCTTTGGCTAGGTCTCATTGGTGATAAATCTTGCCATGAAGGATTTTTGGAACTGGCAAAAACTTTTCACTGAGGCCGGCTCCAGTTTATAATACCACCTAATGGCCAAGGGGCCTAGGCTACTGGGAAACATTCGGCACATGAGTGCTTCATCATCAGCATGCAATGTCATTACTTGCTTGGAATGACGAATATGATCCGAAAGATCTAATTTGCCATTACACAGAGTAAACGTCGGTGCTTTGAACTTTTTAGGCAATACGGCCCTTGCAATGCGTCATACAAAAGGATCATGTTTGTCTTCTACATCCGAGCCATCATCTCATTTTCCTCGCCTGTGCAGCGTATATGGGCTTCCCTTAAATGAGTTGAACGTGTCAACTCGCCTATTTTTCCTGGGCTCCTGAGATAATAAGTTGGAGGTGTTACTACTGTCATGTTCCCAATGCCGACGCCATTGATTATCCTTCTTCTTCTCTGGCGACCGGCCCCAGTCATGATATGGTAAGGTCTGCTGGGACTTTGCTAACTCCAGAGCCAACTCTTTACGTAGACGTTCGTTATCAGCCGCCATATCTTCCAGACATTGTTCATTCGCTTTGCTTGGTCCATCATCATCTTCATGGTTTCCTGCACCGAGGTCGAAGGCAAGGATGGAGCTATCGGATCAAAGTTCAGGGCTCTTTATGCAGTGATATTTTCCGGACCAAACGTTGTTCTGGGTGTAACATCATCCTCAACGAGCAAAGGATCATCTATTATGTCTACCATGGACGAGCTTGATTATTCCCACAAACGGCGCCAATTGTGGTGAAATGGATTTGGAAATACTCTCTAATCCAAACAGACCTTCTTGATCCTTGAGACGCTATCTGAAATAAGAACAAACACTCCGCTCGAGGGTGCCGGAATTAACACTCCAACGAGCAAGGTAGTCTTATGCTTGATTTTGCTTTACTCACAAGTTACCTCATTTTCTTTTTCTTTATTTTCTTTGATTGAGGCTCCTCTTTTTATACTGTTCTCCAAGAGGCCACTTCCTCCATCTGGACATCGTGACCTCATAACTGGGCCCCCATGACCCATGGGATCTTTGGCTCAATCGGCCCTTCAGCTTGGTTTTATTCGGCTACGGCCCCCTCCAAATGGACCTGGCACAAGCCGACTTGTATTCGGCTCCCTTCCCATGGGCTACGGCCCACTTGTGGACCAAAGGGCTGGTTTTGGGCCGACTTGTATACGGCCCTGTTCCCAAATGGGCAGTCTTCGGGCCTCCGAAGTAATCAAATTTATTTGGCCCCCACAGAACTTTTGGCTGCTAGTCCCACAAAATGCAACTCGGCCTTGGCAAAATTATTTCAACCTTGGTTATAATTGATTGAAGCTTTAAAGGCTGAAAAAATGACAAACATAATAAAATGTTGCATTGTGAATAAAAATGAAAGAAGTTCTCTAAAAAGCTGTGAAAAAACAATGGATATAAAATAGATTGAAACTAGTATTCTCCATGATTAGCTAGTAGTCAAAAACATATATTTTCATCCACAAGCTTTCAAGGGCTAACCCACTATAGTCATCAGGAATTAAGATACATAACAAAGTCACGATCAACTTAATACTTTCCATCCAAAACCACAATTGTAGGCATATATTAAGGGCTTACTTGGTAACGTTTATGTTTACATTTACAAAAAAATTGAAATTGTAAACAAAAACTTGTTTGGTATCCATTTTCGTTTTCAAAAAACTTGTAAACAGTTACAAAATTTACTAAATTTTGAAAAGTTGGTTTAGCTTGTTTACAAAAAAAAAAAAAAAAATTAGAAAACAAATTCCATTCCTTTCTCTTCTCCTACCCCCTTTGGCGACCACCCACCGGTCATCACCACCATCAGCCACCCCCAACCTCCAATCACTATCGCCAGTGATCTCCTCCAACAACCACCTCTAGCCACCACTTTCAATCGGCTGCAACCACCACTTCCAACCATCATCGTTGATGATCTCCTCTGACAACCACTTCGGCCACCACCTCCAATGGTTGACCACCATCTCTAACCGTCAACAACCACCTCCGGCCACTGCCAACCACCTCTTGCGGCAACCAACAACCTTTGATCACCACCTCCACGCAGCCAACAACCACATCCAACCACCATCTATGACTGTTGACAACTACCTTCAACCACCCCTTTCACTTGTTTACAAAACAAAATTTTAAAACACATACATGTACCAAACATGTTTTTTTTGCTTTTGCTTTACCAACAATAAACTGTAAACATTACCAAATAGCAGTTAAGTTTCTCATCATTTAAACCAACTATATTTAGGTGTCAAATGTTTACCCCAAGAGGGAGCCCACAGTACTTCAGAAGGCAAACCAACCTTGACAACCAAAAGAAAAATAGCCGCAGCCCCAACCTATCATCTCCTAGATTGAATATCTGCGACAAAACCTTATTTAGGTTACCTTAATAGCCTTTTTGAGTATGAAGGGAAGAAGCACACATTTTCTTTTCTTTTTTTGATCAGCAAAGTGAAAATTTCATGAAAAACATGAAATTAAAGGAACAAAGAAATGAAGTGCACCAAGAGAGATTCAGAAAGTACAAATACCTCTACTACTGCTACTCGCATCCACACAACCAACCCCTCAGCTTCACAAGTTTTTTTTTAATTATAAAGAAACAAAAATAAAAAACAAAACTAGTTAAGTAGATCTTAACTACACCACACCCAAATGCTTTGAATCTCCCAAACCCTTCAATCCCCCACACCACTTACTGTCTCCCACACGCTAACACATGTTCCCCACACTACCCAAAGCACAACACCTTACTCCCACACCAACCATTCTGACCACCCACGCGTCCACTGCCGAAATACCACATGCTCCATGTTCTTCCTCTGCTGAGACTCCATCACCTACACCACTGTCAACCATCACTCTACAACGCGTCCACTACCGACCACCATCCATTTGCAGACCCAAACTTCCACCAGCAAGACCCCAACTTGCACCCAGATGGATTTAAATCCACCGAAGTCGATAAATCTAAAACCACCTCTCCCATGGCTGAAAGACTCCCAAGGCTGAACACCATCCATCCATGGCCGAAACACCACCAGAAAAGACACCCAGAAGGATTTGAATCCGCCAGAGGTGATAAGTCTGAAACCACCTCTCCCATGGACGAACACCACCCATCCATGGCCGAACATGAGCACGAACACGAACACCACCCATGGCCGAACACCACCGTGAATGTCAACAACAAACACCCATAGCCAGCAACCTCCCAAATCGGGGACATCATTTGTAGACATTTTCAATGTTCCCATTAGAAGGTTCAACAAACAACCGGACGTCATTTGTAAATTTTAGACTAAAAACTCTTATCACTTTTCTACCATAAAAGATCAGTTGACTAGACTTGCGTCAGCAGCCACAAAGAACCCCAGTAACAAAAGTGTAAGCGAAGGGTATGAATTTTGAAGCTATATCCAGAATGGTTCAGAAGATCATGGAGCATAATGTTATGAATCATTCAACCCAAACTAGAAAGAACAAATAAATAAATAAAAAGAATGAAACTCCATCAAATTTTGCTATAAAAGAAACAACAAACCAAATTTGATCATTGTATAGGATGATTATAGGAAAAAGTAGACAGAGACCAGAAAAAAAACAAAAAACTAGCACAAGTAATGTTTCAAGAGAAATCGGGACAAGACCCCAAAAGAAAAAAGGCTCTTTAGAATGACATGCATTATGACCAAGTTATAGATACTGATTCTTGTATTGAAAGAGTGATTATTGACCACTACTCATAAATGATAATCATTCTGGAAAATCTCAGAAACCTGGAAGAATTTACTTACTTTTTGCAGAAAGTCGTCAGTTCTTCTATGTCAATAAGTTCCTTTTGGCAGCAAGAGCTGCTCACTTGCATGATTTCATGACCATATGATGATGAAGATGTCAGAGTCAGTGGCCGGTGGCAGAAGGTATGGCACATGCTTTAAAATTAGTCATCAACTATCGATAGTTTTGAATGATCCTGACAAAACCAAGGACCAAACATTTAGAAATTTGAGATAGAATGCTAAATGCTAGCCTATGCTAGTTCTGTTAAATATAGAAACAGACTGTTTATCAGTTCAAAAAATTTGCGAACCTCAGTATTTCATACCTTATGTGATGCATTTAAGAGCCAGACACCCATACGAACTATGAAGTACTCGAGTAGCTGAAGTAGAACATTCAATTGCTGTGGACAAGCTGGCACTTTCAAGACAAGATTTCCCTCATTTTTTTTTTACTAATCTATTTACTGCTCTTTCTTTTGTACAATCCATCCAACAACCTCAGAGCATCTGCCTTCTTTCCCGGTTTTGCAAGGACAGAACTGATATAGTTAAGGGTAGTTTCGCATGGAATAAAACCTTTCTCATCCATCTCTTTGAATAACTTCTTTGCCTCAGTTCGGTACAATTTTTTTAACATCTTGTCCAGCTCTGCCTGTTTTGATAACTTGCACCAGCCACTAATTACTATGTCATAAGTAGAAGAATTAGGTGGTACCCCTCGTACTTGCATCTCATTCATAAGCTCTCTAGCTTGCTTCATCTTTCCCACCTTGGCAAAATCACTAATAAGCGCATTGAAAGTACTTGTTTGGGGAATAAAGCCTTTGGTTACCATTTCACAATATAGCCTTATAGATTCTTTTTTATTTCCCATCTTTGCAAATCCAGAAACCAAAACATTATACGTATTGCCATTGGGAACAAAGCCTCTTTCCTTCATTTCATCAATTAATTCAGCAGCCTCATGCATTAAACCAGAAGCCAAGAGACCCCCTAAAAGAAAATTGTAAGATGCAATATTAGGTGAAACTCCTTCACTCAACATTTGAGAATACATGGAAAAAGCCATTTTTAAATGGCTACTTTTGCAGTATCCGTGAATAAGGGCATTGTAAGTGACAGTGTCAGCTGAAATGCCTTTTTCTGTCATCTCTTCTAATACTGAAGTTGCCTTTCTAGTCATCCCTACTCTGCATAAGATGTTTATGAGATTGTTATAAGCTAATTGATCGAGTCTAAGTCCCATATCTACAATCTGTTTATGCATAACCAGAATTTTCTCAGCCCTTCTATCAGCAGAAACCGCATCAAGCACTAGTCTATGACTAGTTGGTGTAGGGTGAAACCCCACATTCCTCATTTCATTCAACAAATTCATTGCTTTATCAACCTCACCTGCTTCACAAAGCCCTCCCACCATAGTGTTAAAAGTGATTGAATTAGGCATTAACCCATTGTTCTTCATCTCATCCCAGAGTTTGATAGCATTTTCCAAGTTCCCTTCTTTACAATAAGCATTGATCATTGTGTTGTAGGTTGCAAGATCTGGAGCCCAACCAGACTGCCTCATTCCTAAATAAAGAGATTGTGCTTCATATTTGCCAAGTCTCAAGAGTCCATTAATTAACACGTTGTATGCAACCACATCAAACCCTATATTCTTTTCTGTCATTTCTTGGGCCATGGTAAGAGCAGCTGACTCCTTTCCCACTTTGAAGAATCCATCCATTAGAGAAGTGTAGTTAACACGGTCAGGCGACAATCCCATGGACATCATATCTCTAAATAATGCCTCAGCCTCATCCATCATTCCACCTCTTTTCAAATTGTTGATAAATGCATCAAGTATGAAGTTATTCTCCTCCACCCCTCTCAATTTCATGTCCTTATAGAATTCAAGAGCGATTTCTTGTTTACCAGCCTTGAAATAACCATCAATCAGGATACCATAAGTGAAAACATTTGGCATGATGCTCTGGCACACCATTTTACTCATGACATTAGCAGCTGCGTCAAGCATCCCCATTTTGGTGTAGCCATTAATAACAGAGGAATATGTAATGATGTTCAGAGGAACGTTTATTGCCTCCATCTCTTGCAGTATGGATTTCACCCCCTTCATATCTCCCAATTTGCTACGTCCATCAATCAATGCAGAATAAGTAATGTGACTAGGAACTAAGTTAAGATTTAAAAGAGACCGAAACATGTCCTCTGCCTCACCAGGATTTCCAATCTTAAAGAGCCCATCCATCAATGTGGTAAACACAACCACATCAAAGGCAATTCCACGAACTACCATTTGACCTTCAAGGGCAAAAGCCTCCGTAGCATTTCCAGTTTTGAAGAAGGAATCAATGAGAATGGAGTAGGAAACATGATTAGGATCCACACCCATCCTTTCCATCTCCTTGAAAAGTACTTCTGCTTCAGCTAACCTCTTGTGTTTGCAGAAACCATTCATAATGGAACTATAAGTTACTGTGTCAGGCAAGAACCCGTTCATAAGCATCTCATCATAAACAATAAGTGCTTCCTCAAGCCCTTTCCATTTACAATACCCACTAATAAGCGAGGTATACGTGATAAGATTTCGTTTCAACTCCAATCCTTCAAATACAGAATCCTTGTTTTCAGTACCATCAATCTTCCAAGTACCACCATCATTGTCTATACTTCTCTGAGACCCCAAACGCTCATCAATGAGATTGTTTGCCTGTGCAAAATCCCCTATTTTGCAGAACCCATCAATCAGAGTGTTGTAAGTAACAATATCGGGAAAGATACCTTCCTTTTGCATACTCTCCATCAACTTGAGAGCTGCGTTGACCTCGCCTACTTCGCAATACCCATGAATCAAGGTGTTGAATCCCACAACATCCCGCCCAATCCGCCCGCATTAACAAGACTATCCATGACCCATTCGGCACGTCCTAACATCCCAATCCGGCAAAAACCATTTACCAAGATATTGCAAGTAAAACAATCAACAGGTACACCCTTCTTGACCATTTCAGACAACAACCCAAAACCCTGTTTAGCAAGACCCACGCTGCAAAACCCCCAAACAACAGTGTTATAAGTAACAGTGTCAATTTTAATATTGTTTGAGGATGTTCTTAGCAATTCTAATGCTATGCTAAGCTTTCCAACTTTGCAGAGAGAGTGAATGACCATGTTACGAGTAGCAACATTTGGAACAAACCCACAAGAGAGCATATCGGAATAGACGAGCCATACCTGAGAGACCAACCCAGAGGCGTTGAATTCGCGAATTAAGCGATTCCAGTAGGACAGACCGGGTGGAACGAGGCCGTAAGTCCACCGCATGGAAGCGAATGCATCAACGGCTCTGGATAATCGACCGCAGGAGAGGAAGAGATGGATGACAGTGCAGAAGAGGGACGCATGGAATCCACTGTGTAGATTGGATGATGAATATGAGGAGGTTGAAGAGGACGAGAAATTAGTGGACATTGATGATGAGAGAAGAGAAGAAAGTGAATAAGATGATGATGAGAGGGGATAGTAGTAGTGAGAGAATGGGTTGCTCTGTAAGTGTTTGATGAAATGCCTCATCGTAACTTTCAAGCTGGAGGATCAATTGACTTGAATTTATGGAGTCCCTCTATATGATCACCATCATCATCATTCTCAGCGTGAATGAAGCACTATCTGCGACGACTAAACCGAGCAGCTTTGTTTCTTGCGAAAATGAACAACGGCTTTCCAGGAAAGGAAAATCGCAGGTGGAGGAGGTAAGAATTGTCGGAAAAAATACATTGGGGAAAGAGCAAAGAGATGTTAAATGGGAATTTACAACCATGAGCAAAGAGATGTTGGGCTTTTTTGGTTGATGTTTCTGAAAAAAATTTTAGAAATTTTCAATATAAATAAATTTTAGAAATTTTTTTTATCAAACAAATTTTTTTTAAAAAATTTCTCAAAACACATAAACCAAACAACTTTTCCAGACAAATCTCTCTCACACACACATCAAATCAATCACTTTTTCCAAAACTCTCTCGCAAAATAATTTTCCAAAACAAATTTCCCAAAACACCAAACCAAACATATTTTCGTACTTTTTTTTTTCAAAACATGTTTCTGAAACACAAACCAAACAAGCCCGTTAAATGGGAATTTACAACCATCCTAATTTATTAACTTGCGTATGCCCTAAATGTAAATAATTTTAAGATATTAACTTGCATATGCCCTAAATGTAAATAATTTTAAGATTAAACCTATTATGTTAAAATTTATAAAGTTTGTATCATTTTTCGATAAAGTTGTTAAAAAAATATGTTGAAATATTTTTTTTCTTAAGAACTTATAACAACTCTCCCTAATTTTAATGTAAATTAAGAAACAAACATATATGGCTTGTTTGGTTTGTTTTTGAGAGAATTGTTTTTAAAAAAAATTTGGAAGAGTTGTTTTAGAAATTTTTTTGGTTTGTTTGGTTATATATTTTGAGAGATAAATTTTTTGTGGGAGTTTGGGATGATTTGATATTTTGGAAGAATTTAGTAGATGTGTGTGAGAGAAAAAATGATTGAGAAGGAGAGAGGAGAGAGAAAAAGTGATTGATTGATGTGTAAGAGAGAGAAAGTGATTTTGGAAATTTTTTGAGAAAAATCTCAAACCAAACAATTTTTGAGAAATTTTTTTCTAAAACTCATCTCTCAAATTCAAACCAAACAAGCCCATAAGATTTAAAGTTATATTGCATATCAAAGTACAAAAGGCAGCAAAAAAAAAAATGTAACCACTGAACAAAAAATAGAAATTAAAGTTCAAAGTGTAAACACGAAAAGAGTGGGTTAAAACTTTTCAAAATATGTATGTTTTACAAAAGATGTGTCAATAACATGTCTTCAAATATGTGTTTGCCCAAACTTCCTCCTCATTACTTTTCAGAAAGTCTTTGTATCAACTTATATGTATCCCCAATGAGGAATATGCACAACAATATGATAATTTGTGGAAACAAAAAAAATATAGATTAGTACATTTGTTAGAAATATACATATCAAAATACTTTGAGATTGAAATTACCTTATTACATCCCCATCAAAACAAGCTAGTTGTATTTCTCCTTTTAAACTCTATAGATTTTTCGATCCAATCCTACAAAAATCCAAATTTCAAATTATTATTCAATTGAAATTTTATAAAAAATTATATAATCAATAGAAATAAATCTATATGGTTACCTTCTGATAAAACGTCATTTAATCTACATAGAATACTACAACAACACTTCAGGATAAACAATATTTGTAGTTGAATCCAAACCATTTTTAGGGAAGAGAACACTTATACGATCAAAGGATGTACATCTAGACAATGCCACATATAATTGCCCATGGCTAAACACTGGTATACGCAAATCAACCCCAACAAATTTCACAAATTGTCCTTGAGATTTATTAATGGTTAAGGCATATGCCAATCGGATTGAAAATTGACGTCTTGTCATTTGGAAAGGCATTTCTGAAGAAGATGGTGTCAAAGATATCTTTAGTATGAATGCTAAATTGCCAAACTTTTCTCCAGTTAAAATTTGAGGTTTAATTATGCGAGTGTCGCACCTAGTAACCATCAATCTTGTACCATTACATAATCCATCTTTTGGTGCAATGTTTCTCAACAATATTATAGGACAACCTACTTTCAACTCTAACTTAAAAGTTAGCAGCCCAGGAGGATCCAATGAATTTAAATATTTATTAGGATATCTATTTGTAATGATAGGATCAATTTCATTATCTTCAGACATTTTATCTGCTGCAAGATAAGTATATAATCTCCCTGGAAAGATATTCAACGCAATAGTATTAATGTCACTGACATAATCGTTACGCTTAGATAGAATTGTGCGTTCAGTTAAAAATGTTGGGGTTGACGTCTCTATCATATTCAATTGTGGATAAACTGTAAAGAGTAATTCATGCAAATCTTGACATCTGTGTATTGTTGATGAAAGGTTAATGATTTCTTGAGGATTGGTCCCAATCTAAAAACAAAAAAAGTGAAATCAATAAAAAAAGTAAGAGTGTAAACACAATTTATAAATTTAAAATAATATATATAATAAAGGTTAAAGTAAGAGTGTGAACACAATTTATAAATTTAAAATAATATATATAATAAAGGTTAAAGTAGTGCTACCTCTATTAAGAAATTTGCAAAATTAGCATTTTCATGGCTTTTATGATTCAAGCACATATTCAAATCCAAAGTTAAGATATATATATGCTTCCATAGAACAAAGTGTCTCAATAATGCATTCACAATTTACTCACGAACTCCTCTAGATATAACTGGTAAGATTTCTCGAAAGTCTCCACCAAGAACAACAGTAATATCCCCAAATGGCTTTTCACTATCACAAATATCCCTCAATGTACAATCAACCGCTTCAACACAATGTCTATCCCCGTTTGGTAGAGCTGTGGGAAAGTGATTATAGATTATAGCTTAACCGATTATAGCTTATAGCTATGAGTATAAGTTGGTAACCTGTTTCATGTAGCTGTAGGATTATAAATTTAAGCAGCAAAGTAGTGTTTGGTAAATAAGCTGTAAAATAGGCTTTTGCTATGTAATTGTCAGTTTTATCCTTATGAACAGAAAATTTGTAATTTTGTCATTTTCGTTTCTTTAAATTTTGAAAAAGTTATTTCATTAATGGAAGTTGATTAATTAGTACCTAATTTGCTACATTTCATTACCTCAAATTTATTTTTTTTTTTTTAAATTTTTTTTTGTAATAACATTGAGTTGACAAGGAAACAAAAAAATGTCATTGCAATAAAAATATAATAAATTACTATTAAAGCAATAAAAATAAAACTTCCTACATATTTAAAGATCTCCTAATTTCGTCGGCAAATTGACATACAAATATTATGTCTCCTCACTTCTATCTCGTTGTCATCACAGTCAATATCATTTCCATGGCATGCTTATTGAGCCGAAGATCTTTCCTCTTCATTAGGCACATAATCCGCAAATCTATCATAAGAGTCAAATGCAATATCGCGGAACTCACTTCGTCAGATGAAATTATGAATTGTCATTGTTGCACAAACAAGTTTGACTTGGGTCGTCCAGCTGTAGTTTGGTCAGATATCCTTTATCATCAGCCATCTTGTTTTCCAAACCCCAAATGTTCTTTCCATTACACTTCTAAATGAGGAATATGCTTGGTTGAATTTTTCTTGTGCATTTTAAGGGGGTTGACCATGTTCAAATTGAGCTAGATGATATCTCTCTCCTTTGTAAGGTGCAAGATATCCTTTCATGTTTGGATACCCAGCATCCACCAAGTAAAACTCATCTATTTTAAAATTGCAAAATGAAATTAAAGTAAGCAATTATGGCCTCGTTTGGGAAGTGGCTATTTTAGAGGCTTTTTGGCTATTTTAGTAGGCTATTTTAGTTTTTGTGTTTGGAAAGATGAGATGGATTTTTAGTTGAGTTGTTGTATTGGAAAATGTGTTGAAATGATGTTTAAATTTAAAATGACCAATTTGTCCTTGAATTATAATTTTTTAAATTGATGTGAAGGGGTAAAATGGTAATTTAGCCGGTTGATGATGACTTTTCAGACTATTGACAAGTAGGTCGCTTACATCGTCCGGCAAAGCTATTTTTTCTTTTTTCTTTTTTTTTGTTTGAAAAACTGTGAACAGTTTAGCTTTTTTGCTTATTTCTCAATTTAGGCTATAATAGCCTCAACCTTTGTTTGCCAAACACCGCCTATAAATGTAAAAATAAATATAGAGATGTGAGTGTGGTGCATCTACTGTAGCAATAAAAATATAAAACAGTTACCTCCTTCTGATTTTGGAAAATTATAACTAGGATTCCTAATTGTATTTAAGAAGATCTGAGTATCGTGTGCACTTCCTTTCCATCCTGATAAGCAAAAGGTGAAACACATATCAAAGTCACATGCAGCCATTATGTTTTGAGTTGCATATCCCTTTCTACCTATTAAACGAGGTTGCGTATCTGGAGATATATATGCTTTGATGTGTGTTCCGTCAATTGCTCCAATACAATCCTATTACAAAATAGTTCATAAAATTATTTTTAGTCACAGATTATTAGAAATATCCGACCAACATTATTATATGTAACACCGAAGTTCCACTTGTAATTATTTTTTAACCTTAAAATGAGGATAATATTTGCGCTTCCTTCGAATATATGGATGCATACCATTTCTCGGTTGAGGCCTTACCCAATCAATAGACATCATTGTAACAACTTTAAACACATTCTTGAAGTATTTTGAAATAATCTCGCCGGAATATTGAAATCTTTCTTGGGCATTTCTGTTTTGAATGTCACCGCCAATAATATACAAAAATATTGTAACCTGCTCCTGAACAGAGACTTTTCGTCCAATTTCAAGGCCATACTTTGTATGTAACAAATCACACAATTGATAAAATACTTCTCTTTCCATTCAAAAATTTTCAAATATTCTTGTCCGATTCCCTTCTTGTAATTCTACCATCCACTTCCCCTCTGTTAAACTAGATGTCCCACATGGTTCTTTTATCAAATAATTTATCGCATATGTCACTATAACTGTTGCCGCCGTAGCTAAGAGCATGTTATTATGTTGTTAGGTTTCCAATGTGTTGTCTTCATCTTCAGTGTCTTCATTATGGTGATCATCATTCCATTCGTTATCACTGTTACTCATCTCCAAAATACCTACCCATTTAAAGGCTTAGTTACTATTATATTCATTTACACTCACAGATTTCAAAGTTATTAATACAAAATAGAGCTATTAATGAAGTAGGCCACTTCACACAACCAAACAAACCTTGAGCTTTTATAATGATTTGCATTTATGAACCAAAAGAGAAAAGGAAAACCTAAGCAAACACTTTTAATCTTTGTTACATGGCCAACCTAGGAAATCAAAATTATTTATCTACGAAAGGAATTAGAACCCTTAGGAAACCAAAATTATACTAATACAACCCTTACAGTATAAAATATTTATCTAGCAACTATTCAGAAACTTCAAGTTTCCAATGAACATGGTCCCACAATGGATCAATTTCCAAATATCACAGCAATTTCATATGGATAAGACTTCAGCTCACCAAAGTTGCAAGAATTTAGAGGACTCCAGCTTACCAAATATGCAAGAATTCAGTGTGAGGTCAATAAAGCCTAACGACACCGTCATTTTCAGATGCATTCCAGGGTTTTTTTTATTCCTGGTTTTATTTTACTTTATTTTACTTTCCAATGGTAGATGCATGCATGCAGTAATCATTTGGATAAAAATTAAAGAAACATGCATTGGCATCCTAAAACCATAAATGTATAAGACGAATCCAGCCTCTTGAATAAGCTCAGTTGCATGAATACAGAACTAGGACTTGCTTAAAAGTATAAACTGAATGTCTTTTATATATATATATACATCAATCCATTTAATTATGATTCTGCCCAACCACCAAACTACATCTCAAGCCAACACTTCTAATCTCTATTAATGAAGTAGGCCACTTTTAACCAAACCACACCTCATGTCTTTTATAATGATTCAGCATTGATTAAAAAATATTAATAATAAAAACGATGATCAAACCACAGTACCACATGTACTAAAATACATAACAGAGCTACAAAGTGAATTAGAAAGACTGGTTCACAAGAAGGAAAAGCTATTTTCAAGGATTAAGTCTAGGCAACTAGAAGATATATTATTTGCAGACTAAATAGACTAGATGGCTAGAGAAACTCCATTACAGAAAAAAAGTCAAAACCATCTTTTATGTAATACAAATGATCATTTCAAACAACAAGCAAATTGAACTTCCTAAAATGTTACCTTCAATGAACACAGCAATACAGCAGCAAAAGATTGAAATTCAAACTAGAATGACCTCCAAATTCAGCTCAGCTGGAAAACACCATAATAACACCACCTGGAAAACATCTACATATATATAAACCCATAAATCATATAACGCCCTCAAAATAAACCCATAAATCATATATTCTTGACATGCTTAGATATAAAAGAATAAAGCATAATTATATATCATCAGAGTATTCATTACAAAATGTATTACATGTTGACAACAAAAGTAAATGCCATATAGGCTTACAACTTTCCAAGTCAACACTTGGTTACAAAAAAGAGTGCTAACTCTACACAGAATAAGCCCTTGGCTTGATATACACATGTAATACAACCAAAAGTAACAAAAGAGCCCAATAGCCTCAAGCCTCCCAAGCTACGTCCTTGGAGGTGGCATACTACCTGTACCTGAAAATGATGTCCCATATAGGGTGAGCCAACGCCCAGTAGAGATATGCTAAACATAATATGAGCAATAACTAAAACATTAGTATTTGACAAATGTTTAACTCACATGAATTAATTCATAACCCATTTCAAATACGTGACAAATGTGTCCATGTTTCATTCTATTTTCATTACTTATTCAATTCCTCAATTCATAATCCTGGCTCAGAACCTGGCCATATACTTTAAATGAGATTACATCTCTTATCAACAGTACTTCCATTTCAATTGAGATAACAACTTAAATTAAACACTTCACACTTAACCAAAGATATACATAATTGCTGTATCAATCTCAAACCAAACACTTTCATACTTCATATATGATATACAAATTTGCAATATCAATACTTCAATAGATACACAAAATTGTTGTATCAATAGAGTCCATCCCCTATCTCCTCCCAAATAATATTCAGTTTAGGAGTCCATCATCTATCTTCCCCTAAATCGTGGAGTACATCCCCTATCTCCTCCCACACAATACAATGTATATAAACACATATCATATACATAATCAATTAATACATAAATTCAATGTATTATTCCAACTGTCATATTCGATGACATATACAATTAATTAGTTTTAGTTTGCCTAATCATCATGCATCGTCTACAACAATCAAGACTATCCTCCACCGATAGCCCAAAGCAGTTATTTCTAAACAGATAATAAATGCCTCAACAGATATAAAATCTTAACATTTTTAAAGTGAGCGATTTATAAATCCAACTCCACCATTCTAACCCATAATGAGCTAATTCCATTATTTCCAACTCAATTTCACATTTCCATAACAATTGTCATTAATTACACTAATGACCCAAATATACCCAAACATGGCATTTTCCCTATTTTTCTCAATATTGACCAAAAGGTCCAAATATTATCAACAACATCAATACTATCATTTTAAGGCCCAAAATATATATTTATGAGCCAAAATAACAAAACCCCTCTTTTGAAAATAACACATTTTAAGTCTTAACTTTTCCAAATCAACCCATCTATACAAATAACTCAATGTTTATGTTAAAACACGTAGGAATAAGTAGGAATCCCTACTTCGAAGTTAGAGCTCAAACGGAGAAGAAGACCAAACTCAAAGTGCTCCAAACTTCAAACTTTTTGGATCAAAATGTAGCCCTCAACGATCAACACACTTTTTACAAAGACACCAAGGAAGTGAAACACTCTAGCTAGATCAAACTCTAGAGAGAAGGGAGATTCTAGAGAAATGAGCTCTCAAAATCGATTTTGGAAAAGTAAGAGAGAGAAAGGGAAATGAAAAAGTGATCCAAAAAGGTGAAATCTCGAAGTTATACCAGTCGCCCCGCTCGAGCGTGGAAACCCCCGCTTGAGCGTGGAAACCCCCGCTCGAGCGTCAGACACAGACTTACGCTCGAGCGTCAAAAGCTCCGCTCGAGCATCGATTGCACACTTCCAGAAGTTTTGCAGACCATGGTCCCCGCTCGAGCGTCAAACTCCCCGCTCGAGCGGAGGAACAAAAACAAAGGGTCACACTCGAGCGTCAAAACTCCTGCTCGAGCATCTGAAGACCTGCTGACAAAAGTACTGGGAGATGGAAATTTACGCTGGAGCGTCAAACTCCCACTCGAGCGGAGAAGCAACAACGAAGGGCCCGCTCGAGCGTCAAAAGCGCCGCTCGAGCGTGAAGGCAAATTCTGGGCATCAACTAATGGTTCCAAAGCACAACCAACCTATTTCAAACCTGCCTAACACAACCCAAGACTCAAATACAAAGAGTAAAAGAGAGAAATGAGAATGAGACAACAACACAACCACGGAACCAAGTCCGGAATACAATATACAAAGGAAAGAAAAACCGAGATCGCTATAACCTTCCCCCCTTAAAGAATTTCGTCCCCAAAATTAAGTACAAGTTTTTCTCAATTCTCAACAACATTACAATTCATTTCCCAACAACTTGACCCATTACCGATCATTCTATCTCTATTCAAGAGGCATTTCACAATATATACTCAATATGTATTATTAGCATGCTTTCCTTGAAATTTACCAATCTCAACACATTTTCACAATTCTATATCATATTCAATATTCATGATATACTTCCATCTCTACAATACATTCAACATATACAATGTTACATTAAACTTCTATTTCAAGGCAAGTTCCAAAAAACTTCCATAAATCCAAAACATATACGATGTTTTACAACTCAAGACATATTTAATGCTCTCAAAGTTCATTAATATTACAAAATCTCAATACATGGTTAAACAATTACAAACAAGTCCGATATTTCTCACGGACATCCACTTCACATTCCCAAGTGGCTTCCTCCACTCCGTGATGTTTCCACAAAACTTTCACCAAGGGAATGGTCTTGCCTCACAAGACTTGGTCTCGTCTATCCAAGACCCGAACCGACCTCTTCTCATACGAGATATCCTCGTCAACCTCTAAGTCGGTCCAATCCAATACATATGATGGATCCGGCTCGTACTTCCGAAGCATACTAACATGAAATATGTCATGCACTCCGAACAACTGCGGCGGCAATGCTAAACGGTATGCCACCTCCTCAATCCTCTCAAGGATCTCAAAGGGACCGATAAACCAAGGGAACAACTTCCCACTCTTTCCGAACCTCATTAAACCTCACCTAGGTGATATTTTCAGAAAAACATGATCACCCGTCTCAAATGCCAAAGGCCTCCTCCTACGGTCGGCATAACTCTTTTGGCGACTCTGGGTTGTAACAAGCCTCCTACGGATAAGCTCAACTTTCTCCGTTGTTTCCCTCACCAATTCCGGGCCCAACAAACTGGAGACCTACACGGACGGCCATACAAGGTCTCAAACGGTGCCATACCGATGTTCAACTAAAAACTGTTATTGGAGGCAAACTCCACCAAGGGCAAGTGCCTCTCCCATGACCCACTAAAGTCAAGAACATAACCTCAAAGCATATCTTCAAGGATCTGTATAGTACGCTCGGACTGCCCGTCAGTCTGAGGGTGATAAGCCGTACTAAAGGTTAACCTAGTGCCCAAGGCACTCTGCAAACTCTGCCACAACCTAGCAGTAAAACGAAGATCTCTATTAGAGACGATCGACACTGGGACTTTGTGCAACCTCACTATGTCCCGAATATACAAATCGGCAAGAAGATCTACCGAATCTCTCACGCGCATAGGGATAAAGTGCACCGACTTAGTCAACCGGTCTACAACCACCCAAATAGCATCACTATCCCGCTGAGTCCTCGGAAGACCTATAACGAAGTCCATAGTGACATGCTCTCACTTCCACTCGATAATAGGCAAGGGTAACAACCTCGCTGGCCTTTGATGCTCGGCCTTCACTTGCTGACAAGTAAGGCACTTAGACACGAAAACTGCCACATCTCTCTTCATACCCCGCCATGAAAACTGGAGACCCAAATCACGATACACCTTGGTGCCTCCCCGATGCACCACAAGGCATGAATGGTGAAACTCTCGGAGTACCTCCTCTCGGCAAGACTCCGGCACAAACAAGCAGTCTCGGTATCTCACACTCAAGTCGGGATACACAGACAAACCCTTCTCAGCCTTCCCACTGGAGATCTTCTCTCGAAGGGACTCTACCTCAAGGTCACCTCTCTGTGCCTCTAACACTCTGTTCACAAGTGTAGGTTGCGCAATAACAGAAAACAAGGCCTCAGCCTCAACGGATTCGCCCAGAAGCAAATCAAACTCCCCAAGTGCACCTAACATCTCCCATTCCCGGATGGCTATACAAGCGACATCACTAATGGATTTCCTACTAAAGGCATCGGCCACAACATTGGCCTTTCCCGGGTGATAATGCAACTCAAAGTCATAATCCTCTATGAACTCCATCCACCTTCTCTGCCTCAAATTCAAGTCCCTCTCTGTAAACAGGTATTTCAAACTCTTATGGTCTGAGAACACCTCGAACCTCTCACCATAAAGGTAGCGTCTCCAAATCTTTAGGGCAAAGATCACTGCTGCTAACTCTAGGTCATGTGTAGGGTAGTTCCTTTCGTGTATTTTCAACTGACGTGAGCCATAGGCAACCACTTTCCCCTCCTGCATTAACACACAACCCAAACCCTCTCGTGAGGCATCACAATAAACCGCGTAACCCAAACCCATCTCCAGAATAATCAAAACCGGAGCGGTGGTCAATCTAACCTTCAACTCTTGGAACAAATTTTCACAAGTCTCACTCCATACAAACTTGACCCCTTTCCGCGTCAATCTAGTCAACGGTGTAGCTAGCCTGGAGAAGTCTTTCACAAACCGGCGGTAATACCCAACTAATCTTAGAAAACTATGGATCTCAAAAACACTCTTAGGCTGTGCCCAATCGTGCACTGCCTCAATCTTGGATGTATTAACAGACACCCCTTCCCCAGAAACCACATGGCCTAAGAATTTGACCTCTCTTAGCCAGAACTCACACTTCCCAAACTTGGCATACAGCCTATGGGCTCTAAGCAACTCAAGCACCACTCTCAAGTGTTCCTCGTGCTCCTCCTCCGAAGGTGAATAAATTAGAATGTCGTCCACGAAAACGACTACAAAGCGATCTAAGAATTCCCAGAATGTCCGGTTCATCAAATCCATAAACACCGCCGATGCATTGGTGAGCCCAAATGGCATCACCAGAAACTCGTAATGGTCATACCGCGTACGGAATGCCGTCTTTGAAATATCCTCCTCCCTGACCCTCAACTGATGGTAACCCGATCTCAAGTCTATCTTAAAGAAACAACGGGAACCCTTCAGCTGGTCAAACAGATTATCTATACGGGCATAGGGTATTTGTTCTTAACCGTAGCCCGATTCAATTTCCGGTAATCAATGCAAAGCCTCAAGGCACCATTTTTCTTTTTAGCAAAGAGGGCCGGTGCTTTCCACGGCGAAACACTAGGGCGAATAAAGCCTTTATCCAGCAACTCTTGGAGTTGAATCTTCAACTCACTCAACTCAGCTGGGGTAAAACGGTAAGGTGCCATAGAAATCGGCACTGTGCCGGGTATTAAATCAATAGAGAACTCTATCTCTCGATGAGGTGGCAAACTGACAAGATCCTCGGGAAAAACATACGAATACACGCAAACCACTCTCGGCAACTCAACCCCGGTCTCATCATACTCACTACTCATAAGGCTAGCGAGAAGACCACTAAGCTCACTCTGCCTTCGCGGATCATACACCGGTGGCAACACACTACCAACCCGATCCCCCAGAAAATGGAAACAATCCCTGTTCAAGGTACATACTATGACCCTCTGGCGGCTGTAACATGTCCGCGAGGGAACTCACGGGTTACAGTTCGGACTCCCCTTTTTGTTTTTGTTGCGGTTCGTAATCTGAACCAAAGAGTCCAACTCTGGCAAATCGTTTGAGAAAACAGATTTTTTTTTGAAAAGTAGTGCCAAACATGGATCTTTGCTTAGATCTGAGTCGCCACCTAAATATTTTAAAATGGGAAATTTAGGAAACCCCGACTCAAAGGTCAAGGCCACATGTCCGTCATCACCAAAGTGGTCTTGGCTCGGGAGCTTGGGTACGATCGGGGAAGGTCAGCTATGAGCACCCCCTTTCGCCCGGTCCGAAGACCGGCCTCTACTAACCGTGATATTCGATTTCGAAAACATGATGTGTTCTTATTCAAATTATTAACCTAGAATTACTATGTTATGCTCACAGCAAACAAGTATAGACTAGATTGCCTAATTTGGAAACAAACATTGCATATCCATTTGTTTGGAAAACAATTTGAAATTGCTACTCGCAAGTAGGCTAAAATACGGATTTCAATGAGTTATTCCAACTCAAGCAATCCAACCTCTACCCACAGGCACTCAAACAGTTTATCTCATGTAAGCAACTAGCCGCATGGTAAGCCTACTATCATGTTAACATTCACACGCATGCGATATGCTAAAGCATAAATACTTACATTGTACTCCGTGCCAAAACAACAAACTAGTTAGCAAGCATGCATCATAAGCTTTAAAAATCATGTTATAGTAGGTTCCAAACCCAACTAAATAAACCAAGTAAAGCATGCAAAAAGGCCAAGTACTCAAGGCTCACCAAAGAGGTAATGGACTACACTTAACACAACCATACATGGCATGCATTAGGCGACCAAAAATAGAGTTTTAACACATAAAACTAAGCCCAAAAGACCACTTAGATGGCACCTAAGTGACTCAAATTCAAAGGCATGCATAATGGCCAAAACAAAGGGCATACAACACATGCTTTCAAAGCAATAAAGAGGCGACTTAGGCAAGCATATGAGCATGCCACAGGGACTGAAATTTCATGTTGGATGGTTCCAAACCACCAAAATAATGCAAGCAACACATGCTACACACTCACATACTTGAGGCATACAAGCCCGGCAAGCCACAAATGCAAAGGAGCTATGCTAAACATGCCAAAATCGACCCGAACAACTACGGACAGACCTAAAACATGGCAAAATAAGCACAAAACATTCATAAGTCTAAGCCTAAATCATGCTCAAACAAAGGCTAACAACCTAAGACATGTTAAGGGAATTACAACGCATTACATGGCAACTATGCTAAACATGCATGGAGTACCAAAACCAACACACAACATGATTATATTATGACATAATAAGCATGAAATGCAGCCTAGACACTTAACAAACATGATTATATTATGAGGCCTTTCAAAGCCTAAGAGGGGCCAAACTTCCCCAAACCATAAAACACCCTTAACAAACAATTAAGAGGGCTTAAAAATAGAACTTTTTTGTATTAAACACTAAGCTTAAAAACAGCTTTAAAACAGGTAAAAATAGGATGCAAAAATGGGGAATAAAAGGCTAGTTTCTTACCCTTGTTGACCACCTTCACAAGTGTTGATGTTGTTGCTTCCTTGGGCTCAAATCCAGCCAAGAACACCAAGAACAACCTCTTGGAACCTCAGAAACCAAGGAAAGGTGAAAGACTAGGTGCTTGTGTGCAATAATATGAACAAATGCACCTAGAACACTTAAGAGAGAGAGGTATAGAGATATGATATGTATCAATCCTAGACCTAAAACCAGAGCTCTCTCTGAGTTGTTTTCTCTCCAAAAAGCCAACCCTAAAGCCAAGGGGGGAGGCCTCCTCTTATAGAGGAGGCAATCTTGTAAGCTTAGGCATTAAGGAAGACAAGAAGTGCATCCCTCCATACACGTGTATGGAGGGGAAGCCAAAGCCATACAGCTGTTTCAAAATATCTGAAAAAGCAATCGCACAAGAATCGGCAAAAGAATGTCATTTTGACAAAATTTAGTGCCGCCAAAGAACAAATAGTGCCGACCGTAATATATATTGCCGATGGCAAGAAAAACCAGCCGGTGGCCTCTAGCTAGTGCGGTGGTGTGGGGATGCCTCAAAGGCATTCCTTGCCCTCCAAAAAAACACAAGTGTTTGGTGCAAAACCGGACACAAAACAAATGAGTTTGGAAATCACGAGGCAAGGCGCCAGAGTCGAGAACTCCGGAACTCCAAACAAACACAAACATGGATAATCACCAAGTGTTCAAATGGTGACGCCCAAGTCTTGAGGACGGTCAAAAATGGGTGTCTCTAGCCCTCTCTTGACGTAACTCTAAGTCATAACAATGACGGAGTGAATGTCAAAGCCCAGAGACGACCCATTTTTGACAAGGCCGAAGACTTGGACAAACATGCAAGACAAACAAAGTATGCGCCCGGAGGCAGGGGCAAAATGCAAGAAAATGCAAGAAGCCGAGCATAACTTATGATCATGCAAAGAAAGCCGTAATGAAGCACGCATGCAACAGTTGTAAGCTAGCATATGCCAATCTACACTACAATGCAGAAAGGATGTAAGAGAATTATGCAATTCTCAAAACGCGTCTCACGGAGGATACAATACTGCGGCGGCTCGTCCGGTTGTACCGCCTCAAATGAATCAGACATACAATATCGTACCTGAAAAGAAAGTAAACTTAACAGGTACAATATCGTTAGCAATATGCATGACAATGCAATGACGAATGCAAAATGATATGCAATATATACAAAACTAAGTATAAACAATGCAAATGATAATGCAATGCAATTGAAACAATGCAAACTAAATGCAGAGCAATCGAATCATGATTCAATCATGAGCGGTTCGAAACTACACATATGTCAAATAGATTGATGGAAGTAACAAGTCCGTCTACCATAGAATGATGTCTGAACTATGAGTGATGTAGACGGACACAAGAACAAGTATTGGGTGGAATGGCATAAGTGGAGTGACAACCCGCTGAGGAAAGAATAATGATCCTAATGCTGGATGCAATAATTACACTACAATGTAATAGAAATGGATATGGCGTGTAGCCAAAACCGTATTTTGCCTAGGAAAGGCATGTACACGTACAAGCCATGTCTAACACAGAAAAGGTGCTGCCACCCTCAAACCAAGTTCATCAAGGAATAGGCGACACATGCGTAATCGTGCTTCAACGTGAAAAGTAAGGGCACATACCAGACCAAGCTCAACAAGGAAAGGTGCAAGCCATAGATGGAAGATGATGCGGTAGATGCATGCAACTAAAATGCAATATGTACAATATGCAATGGAATGGATATTTACAAAGGATGCACGACATATGCACTATATTACAATGAAATGCATGACTTATGCATGGTTTTTTTTTGGATTTTTTGAAATGCATGACATATGCAGTATTCGACGAAATGCATGACAATGCAGTATGATGCGATGGCTATGATTACAGTTTTCCCTATCTTCCCAACAGGGCGATACACTAGGTTGGTTCAAGATTCGTAATCGAGGCGCAAAACATGCCGCCTCAACCTATGGGGCTTCCATACAGATTTCAAGCCGAGGGTACACCCCCTGGGTATTTAAACCAGACTTTAGTCTCGGAAATCC
This sequence comes from Camellia lanceoleosa, assembly GCA_025200525.1. Lineage (NCBI taxonomy): Eukaryota > Viridiplantae > Streptophyta > Magnoliopsida > Ericales > Theaceae > Camellia > Camellia lanceoleosa. The sequence continues at coordinate 139,214,009 of CM045760.1, read as the reverse complement.
CGAACCTTTACGTTCTAGGCATAAGCCATTCGAACTATAGTTTTCACCGTCCCAGTTGGTCTTCTAGGAACTCACCACAAACACGCATGGTGGCTTTACCAGACCACCAAAAGTCGTTCGGGCACGACAAACACCGAAGGAATTGCACCTTCAGAGGATTTATGGTCTCCTAGACCGGGATGCAAAATGTATGCATGACAATGCATGTTTTTTTTTTGTTTTTGAAATGCACATGATGCATGATGTTTCTTTTTTTTTTGAATGATGCATGATGTTTTTGAAATGTGCGCCAACGCGCGACTTTTGAATGCATGACAATGCATGAATTTGAAATGCGCGGCAACGCGCGGCTTTACGAATGCATGACAATGCATAAATTGTGTGTGCCGAAGCAACGAAGGTCTTGCACCTTCCGAGGATTTAAGGTCTCCTAGACCGGCGATGCATGGTTTCAAAATGCGCGACAATGCGCGGCTTTTGAGATGATGATACATGACAATGCATGCGCCAAAGGTTTTGCACCTTCGAAGGATTTAAGGTCTCCTAGACCGTACGTGTTTAAGGTCTCGCCAGACCCGAAAGGCAATGCATGAAGTAAGTGAGACACGCGTGCCAATGGAAATGAGGCGCACGTGCCTATGCGAATGAGGCCAATGCGACACGCATGCCACATGGAGTGTAAGATGTAACAAATGAGACACGCATGCCTCATAAGATGCAAGATAATGCAAATGGACTTAAATGCATAACAACACACGTGTTTCGGAATACACGACGATGCATGGTAAGAGAATGTGTAACAGCGCGAACGATGCACAAGGCAACGTATGTATTTGAAACGCATGACAATGCTTATAATAAAAAACGCAATGACAATGCATGTGAGATGTGCATGACAATGCAAGGGGTGCATGTTACAACGCGTGTAGTACATGCATACCAATGCAACTGCGAGGTGCATGATGGCGCGATGTAATGCACCGAAGTAGTGCGATGATCGCGTGCAACGCACACGGGGCAACTTTTGAATCTTATAAAAGACAAAAGGATACAAAAAGATACAATCATTGCATGAATTTGAGTGCCACGCACAGAAGACATGGTCCGAGGTCCAAACGGAGGCTGGTTGAGCATCGGAGATACACTTTCTTGCACTTTCTTGAGCTATGAAGACCAAAAACCACTCATATGGCCTAAAAAAGGCTGTGGGAACATCACCGGCTGGGAGAGGAGGCCACCGGCTGTCCATCGGCTGAAAATAAATTCCATCGGCACAATATTCTGCCGGCCGGCACAAAATGTTGCCGACCGGCAAAAAGTTGCTGAGTCGGGGCAGATTTGACATTTCACCTTGGGTCTTTTAAAATAGGGTTTTAAACCCTATTCTTTCACTTCTCTTCTAGCCGAAAATCATATCCTCTCTCTCTAGAGCTCTTTTTCTCCCCTCATTCGCTCATTTCTTTGTGTTTTCGCTACCATTTTCGCTGCTCGATTCATGGTTCGTCGCTGTTTGGACATTTTCGACTGATCGAAATTTCATTTCGGCGCTCCCTTTGCCATTTTCCCCTTTTTGGGACTTGTTCCCCTTGATTTCCTCTTCATTTCCATACCTTTTTTCCGTCCCGACCTTTTCGGCCATTTTCCACCCTCCCGGGGTTGACTTTCGAGTTGGCTCTTCGTATTCCGAGCCTATTTTCATTCTTCGACCATTTTCCCGTCATTCTCGACATGGCCGACGACGTTCCACGCGGCGGGACTCCCTCGGATCACGAGATGGATCCTGAGGTCGAGCTCCTCCTGCTGAAGCGCCCTTCGACCCGACCCATCGGCATGATTCACGTCCTACCACCTGACGGATTACGCCAGTTCAGGAGCTTTGACTTGGTGTTGGATCCCGAGCTCTTGCTGCGCGAGCCTACCTCTCACATTTCCTTCGGCGCTTCCGAGGTAACATCCTTTCTCTGCTTTAATTTTCTGCACTGTAGAACCTTTTAACTGTCAACTGCCACAGCCGATGAGATTCTTTAATTGCTTTAGCTCTGATACTCTGATGCATTGTGTATTGTAGTTGATCACAAAAAACTTGCAACTGATATCTGTTTAAGAACGACATGCGCACACACTGCACTAGCTTTGAACCACTCAAACCACGACACACACCATATTTCACTGCAAACAACGACACTCGATATCTGTCTGAATCTGAAAAACTTGCACGCATGCCACATTTGCACCGAGCCACTCAAACATACTGACGCATCAAATGTTGTAGTTCATCAGAAGCACACCGCAATCGCAGATCTGCTTGAATCAAAAACTTATACAAGATGCCACATTTGCATTGAACCACTCAAACACACCGACGATCAAATGTTGTAGTTCATCAGAAGCACACCGCACCAGATCTGCTTGAATCAAAAACTTGCACGCATGCCAAAGTTGCAATCGATGCATCGCTTAAAATCAGACATTTTATATTGCTTCGCAATTATTTGTTTGAAAACAGGGAGACTCCCATACCATCTGCGGGTATGGGAACACTGTTGCTCGCGAGTGGTACGCCAAGCTACTCGACGCGGTTCGCCGCATCGTAGACCAGGTGGGCTTTGGCACATTCTGCAGGGGACTCTCCCAGCTCGCGACATGCAGACCTCTTCTTGCCGCCCTGGCAGAGAGATGGTGGGACACCACCGATTCGTATTTCTTCTCGGGCGAGGACATGACGATGACCCCACGATTTCTCGATGCTCACCGGCATCGGTAGGGTGATTCGATCCCTTTGATATTGCTATGGATGAGTGGACCAGAGCTCAGTCTACTTCGGCGCGGCACCACTTCTCGCGTCCGGCTTTGTCCCAGACTTCGTTCGAGGTGTGCCCGTCCAAATTTCGTTGATGCAGCTCTGATGACCCCAGAGGCCGCGGAGAGGTATGCACGCGGCTTTCTGATGTTTTTGTTTGGGACGATGATCTTCGCCGACCGGGCGAACACAGTTCCCCTCTGCCTTCTCAGCACATTGGTGGATGTGCGGGACATCTTGCATTTTGACTAGGGTGGCGCCACTCTGGCCACTCTCTACGGATACATGAGCTTTGACAGCACATGTTTCTGGGGCTACCAAGGCGTGCTGAGAGGTACATTTCCTTTTCCGCTTTTCACTTATCAGATAATCGTACACACGCACACAATCGTAGTCTACTTTACACTTATCAGATATCGTATAATACACGACACATCGCATTACACGGCTAATAATCGCATAACACCGCTCGTTATTTCGCTTTATTTTGTATTCTCGCTTATCCGATAAACATTCTCGGTATTCACCTTTAGCCAGGGTTTATGCCTACTTCCCTAGGCTCGCTTCGCGTCGGAGGCGAGACCCCATTGCTTGTCCCTTTCACGCCGCTTGACGGAGATGCGCCGAGGTCATGGAGACTTTAGCTTCTTCCGCCATTGACACCATCACCCCGCCGAGGTATGTTTTACTTGCGCTTATTTAAGCTTCGCTTCCATCAGATATTTGCAATATCGAGGTAACAAATCGTATTTCAATTCAGATCACCGGCCTTTTAGGCTCTTTGCGCCGATGATGCGAGATCGGTTTGCGGTGCCGCCGAGACTTCGCTACACGGATTCTCGCGAGAGGCTCGGTCTGCTTGCTTGGTACTGGCGAAGCGCTTCTTGCGTAGACCTAGGTGTACTGAAAGCGATTCCTGCACCCTCCCGAGCATATGAGGGACACTGAAAGCGTTATCGCCGAAAGCAGATGGCGGACTACATCATCTACCGGGAGGCGAGGACTTCAGAGGCGAGGGCGACACTCGAGTACGTCCGGACCTTCCCGATGCCTCCGAGCGTGGTCGTCGAGAGAGAGAGACCAGCGCCGCCAGCGACTGTAGCGGCAGTAGGAGGAGGAGCGCCGAGGAGGGCTCGAGTCCGCAGGGCGAGTCCAGAGAGGACGGGAGGCAGTTGGCCGCTGGTTTACTACCCGACTTTCCGGGGTCGGATGGGCGACCTATCGATCCCTTCGCCTCCGCCGACCGATCACGAAGTTTGTTTGTCCCCGACTTGCCTCCGTATGTGTGATTGCATTGCTGATTATTTCATTTCAGTTTATTTGATGTTCCACAGAATATTGATGCATCTGATTCCCTTGCAGGCGTCTTCTGGATACACCCGGCAGTTACTGGAGATGAATGCCTCCATGACGGGGATGCTGCAGCGGACCTTTGACTTTCTAGCCTTTTACGGCCTTCCGGTATGTTCTCTCGTCAGAAGCTTCAAACCATACAAATCGCTTCGCATAACTCGATGCACAATACAACACCGATACCCCTACCACTTGATACATCATACTCACACTGCTGATCCTCAGATCGATTCAACTGCCACGGCACTCACAAACTGCACTCATACATTGATTCTCAGACCGATTCAACTGCCACGGCATGCATGTATCAGATTTATACAATGATTCTCAGATCAAAAAATTGTTTCATACATACTGATGCATTTGCCTTTCATGTTTTTTAGCCTCCCTTCCCACTTCCTCCGGCGGGTGGCGTTCCAGCTAGACCTCCCATTTCTATCCGAGATGGCAGGATATATCCCCGTACCAGAGGGGGACGCACTTACGTCGGGAGTAGCTCGCGGGCTCCAATTCTAGACGACGAGTCCGAGGAGGAGACAGAGGCGGAGGCGGGGGCGTCGGAGGAGGAGACCGGGGATAGCTCGGGCTCAGACGGCGAGGCTCCTGATGATGCTCCTGGGCTCTTGCCCAGGAAGAGGGCGAGGACGGATCCTTAGGCGCGAGATCATCGATGCCGCCATGCACTTTTTCACGCTTTTTTCTTGTTTTCTTTGTATTTTTTTTTTCTTTTGGTAGTTAGATTACCTTGTACTGCCGCGAGCAGGTTTTTGTCTTCTTCAAAACTATGTACTTGAAAAAGATTATGAAATGAAACAAACTTTTTGTCTGAAAAAAGTGTTATATTTGTACATATCTCAGATATGTCACAAGATTTCATACTTTGCACTGCATTGCATCATGTTACACCTCAAATGTAAATGATATTGATCTGTTGTCTGAAACTTGAGCAATTATGCTGTAGTAATCAGATAGCCAACCAATTAATCAGCAAAACAACTCATACAAACCACTGCTCAAACTGGATATACAACCCATACTCTACTGGGGATTGACCTGCATATAGCCCATAACACAGCATTTGGTTCATTCTACACACAGCAAACCCTGAACAAATAGCCCCAATTTGACAAGACGGATCACAAACCGACATTTGCGGTTGAAACACACTCGGATGTCCCAAATTTTCTTCCTTTCTCTTGCTCAAGATTTAATGTAGAGAATGGCACAGCATTCTGAACACAAACGACGGTTTTTGAAATAATGAAGGGTTTTTAGCCAGGGTATCGAGCCTACCACAGAACACAGCGAGACAGACTCAAACAAAGAAACAAAAGGCACACAACCTAAAAGAACGAGACACACTCGAAAAAAAGACTTAAAACTAAAATCAAGACCGACAAATCAAAAGGACACGACACACGGACATGTTCACGAAAAGACCTCAAATCTCGAGGAGCCAATTCCTCCGGGTATTATTCCCACCCTTTCTGATTTGTGATACTCACATCACTCGGCCCTCAGGCTTATTTTTCTCTCAAAACCCTTTTCTTACTTTTCGCTCAACTTGCTCCTCTCTATTCTTTAATCTCTCATTTTTCAATCCCTCCCCAGGGTGATTAATGGATGAATAGGAAAACGCAGATTCACGCCCAACACTGTTAGCTCACGGCTATTTCTTCTGGTGAATAGGGTGCCCTGTTGGCAAGCATGTTAACGGGGGAAAGACAGAAGACCTGACTCAATTGTGCCCCTAGTTCGTCACTTTGACCATTTTTGTTTTCTAAAACAGTTTTGATCAAAAATGAGAGTTGGATTAAGACACTTATTCGATTTTTGATTTGAAAATCATGTGAATCAGGCTGTGAGCACTGAAAATTCTCCTTTTTGGGTCCAAACATGGTCCAATTTTGAAAGTGAAACAGTTTTCGAGAAAATAAGTCAACCTCAGTGAAAATTTTCAAAAACTATTTTTGCAAACAGTAGATGCTCAAACGAGCACGGAACTTACCCTCGAGATGCGCAACCTCGGATCGGAGGCAATGGAAAATTGCCCCTGGCTTAAAGGGGGATAAGGCAACGGAAAGTTGCCCCTGGTTTGGACGGTAACTTAGGGCAACTTATGGCAATGGATGGCAACGGAAAGTTGCCCCTTGTTTGGATGATGCCACGGCATGTCGTAAGCCAGTCCTTGTTGATGACGATCGGACCCTCGGGCGCGGAGGAGTCGAAGACGGTTTGAACCAATATATGGACATAGTCACCTCGAAGGTGTTGGTGGTTTGACTTCAAGAGGAAGTTGGTCACGTAATTCCAGGTCGCTAGAATTGAGACATTGGATTCGGAGGAGGCAAAAGTAATCAACACCATGACATGGACTGAGACGCTATGGAAGCGTTGGGGGCTGGACTTCAGGATGAAGTTGCCTGCGTATCCCAAACATGGGGATCAAGCCTTACGTAGTTCCGGTTAAGGTACACTCGGGTATTTAACCTCTCCTTTTTATGCTCTAACTTTTGCCAAGGCGTCTGTTGCAGGTTTTCAACCTTGCGAGCTTTGTTTTTCTTTTTCATTCTTTTTCTTTTCTTTTCTTTTACATTTTCATTTTTATTTTCTTTCTTTTCTTTTCTCTTTTTGTTTGTATTTTTCTTTTCTCTTTTTGCTTCTTTTGTATTTTTCTTTTTTCTTTCCTTTTTTCTTTGCTCTAACTTTTGCCTGGGCCGCCCTTCCGGGTTTTCGGCCCAGCGAGCCTCTCAAAGGGTAAAAGTGTAGCTTTGTCCATGCCAAATGGTTTTGAGATTGAAGCCTCCAGATCCGTGAGAGAGCGACTGTTGTATTGATTTGCAGGAAAAGTCCATCACAGTTGCTTCTCGAGCTTTGCTTGGTGGGATCTGATCTCCTTGATCTAACTTTGACGCCTCTTGCTCGAGGGCTGCCTCGAAATGGGCCACACAGGCATTTCATGGTACTGAACGTTTTGAACGGATCCAGTTTGCGACAGATGAATTGAAACTTGAGACCGAGAATGATCCTGGGCTGCACAATCTCAAGAGCGGTTCCACACCGGTCTTCGCAAGACTGCACAAGACATTTCGTTTTTGAAAGTTTTTAAGAAAACGACAAATCATTCGCGTTGAAGATAGTGTGGAACCAGTCTGGATCGGACCAGGATCCTTCTCAGTACTCACGCCGACGAGCATGATTTCACTCATTAAAAGCTTAGCAGGCCTCTCTTTCTCTCAAAATGATCAAAATTTTACAAAACCCGAGGAATTACTTCCTCTTCGTTTTCATCACCACAGTGTTCGAAAAAGGGGTTTTATGAAAAGCTTAGGTCATTACGACGATGTTTATGGCACAAGAGAGTAGGCGAAATTCATCGTTGCTCCATTCACATCTTCGCACGCTTAACTCAAATAGCAACAAATACAGACATGATACCCGCAAATGTTTATCATTCAGATTTTGGTATAACCGGCTCGGCAAAGCAAATGCTCAAAAAGCAAAAGCAACAAATTACAAGGCAAAACGGTGTTTGAGGCACCAACCCCGAAATCACCTGGTATACTAAACAAGAGGGACTGACTCATTACAAAAAGACAGACCTATAAGCAAAAGGACTGACTCAAGACAATAAGACAGACTCAAAACAAAATAAAAGACTGACTCGACACCCAAGTCAGGATTTACAAAACTAGCGTTGGCAGGTGCTCAAAATGCGCCAAACGCCACATCCAAAAACTTGCCGCCCACAGGCGGTTCACCTTTTGCTTACATACTCAAGAAGTCAGATCCTCAAAATCCAACAACTGAGTGGTAACGGACTTTGCTGAGGTGGGGAGGATAACCTCGTTGTCAATCAAACCTTGCACCTCGTGCCGGAGGCGGAAACAATTGTTAGTAGCATGGCCAGTCTGGTGGTACGACAAGATCGGCAGGGTCATGAGTATCAGGGAGATTCTTCGGGAGAGGCCGAGGCTCCAGGGGTTTAAGGTGTCCCCTCTCGGCAAGGATTTGAAGTGCCTTGGACAATGGCATGTAGAGAGCATGGAAGACCCTGCGCCATCGGGGCAGGTACTTTGGAGCCTGAGCACTCTTGCTAGATGCACTAGCAAACGGATCGTGAAAAGTGCCTTGGGTTTCTGATCCTTTCCGGATGCAAGGCTGGGAGGGGGAAGAACTGTTCTGGCATGACGGGGCCTATCCCGATTCTCTGATTGACTGGAATTTCCCTCAGGCGGAGTGGGGAAACCATCCTCCACAGCTTTTGACATAACTGCGGATATCTGTTGCTTGTTCATTCCCCGCCAAAGCCTCTATCGCCTACGTTAGCTTGTTCGATAGGTCGTCTCTGTCTTCATCTTGCCTTTTGTCTCGCCTCACCGATTTAGAACTTGGTTTGATGCGCTGCTTGCCATAGCCGAGGCCATCTTCGGTTGGTTGAGTTCAATTACAATCCCCCAATAGGGGCTCGGGTATAAAGCCTCCCAAGATATGGTGCGGCTGGTATAAACAGACATCCCATAGGCGAGATCCGCCATGGATCTTTGAAGATCACCTATCATCCCCATTAGTTCGAATGTGGTGGGCTCGCGAGCCTGATATAGCTGGGGGGTCCAAATTGGATGCGAAGAAAGCACTGGTGGATGCGGCATGTCAATGAGTTTCATCTGTGGGTGATTTCTTGACTCAACGCGCCGTCATGACCACAATCTCTTCGAAGTTCAAGGTCATGTTCACCCCGCTTAGCAAGGAGAAGACACTAGCTTTTTGGATCGACCCTCAATCTCGAATCAAACGGAAAACAAGCGATTTCAAATTTCAAACAGATCAAAACACGGGTGTAGTCGAACAACTGCACTCTACTACTGAACACTGTTCCCCAGAATCACTATTCAAAACTGAACTGATACCCGCAGACACAACTGATTCTCAACAACACTGATACTGGTGCCCTCAGGCCGGATACCCAAACTTGCAAACTGATATATGTTCTCGCAGAGATACACTCTAAAAGCACATAACAGTAAAGAGAGCCAATGCACCCCTATGTTGGGGTAGGGTTTCCCTGTCCTATTTTGTCAGGAGCTAGGGTTTCACTATGCACACAGCGGTTTCAAACAACCTATATCGGGTAAGCAACCTGTCCTAGTTTGGAATGGTCACTATGGATCCGAATATGCACTAGGTCGAATGGTCAAAGAGGGTGCCCCGGTAAAACCGGGATTTGTGTTCCCATACTGGCAGAGCCCGCAACCGGTCAGCCTTATGGTCATGCTTTGACAAGACAAGCCTCCAAAGAAACCGCCAGAATAGCAGATGGCCAACACGGTGTCCTAGGCGCACCAATGCACATGCAATGCAAAGAAACACAAATGTGTAGTCAACACAGGATATCACGAGTTCGAGGCAAGCTCTCTAAAATCTCAGAGTGAATCGTAATACGCCCGTCATGAGGAACTCACGGAGTTACGCGGACTTTTTGTTTGTTGCGGTTTGTAATCGAACCAAAGAGTCCAACTCGAAAATCGTTTGAGAAAACAGATTTTTTTGAAAAGTAGTGCCAAACATGGATCGCTTTGCCAGACATGTAGTCGCCACCTAAATATTTTAAAATGGGAAATTTAGGAAACTCGACTGCGTCAAGGCCACATGTCCGTCATCACCAAAGTGGTCTTGGCTCGGGAGCTTGGGTACGATCGGGGAAGGTCAGCTATGAGCACCCCCTTTCGCCCGGTCCGAAGACCGGCCTCTACTAACCGTGATATCCGATTTCGAAAACATTATGTGTTCTTATTCCAATTATTAACCTAGAATTACTATGTTATGCTCGCAGCAAACAAGTATAGACTAGATTGCCTAATTTGGAAACAAACATTGCATATCCGTTTGTTTGGAAAACAATTTGAAATTGCTACTCGCAAGTAGGCTAAAATACGGATTTCAATGAGTTATTCCAACTCAAGCAATCCAACCTCCACCCACAGGCATTCAAACAGTTTATCTCATGTAAGCAACTAGCCGCATGGTAAGCCTACTATCATGTTAACATTCACACGCATGCGATATGCTAAAGCATAAATACTTACATTGTACTCCGTGCCAAAACAACAAACTAGTTAGCAAAAATGCATGCCCTAGTTCATGTTAGAATGACTAATGCATCGCATACAGAATGTAATTAGGATAGGCTCGGCTAACCCTAAAATGGCATGTGAAATGCAATCATTCGACGCACGTATTCGAGTTGGAAATTGAAGATACAATGCGGTTTGTATGATGTACCGAGCCCGGTGCATGTCAACAAATGCATGGATGCACGCATGCATTGCATAAGGTATGCTAAAATAAACGTGCCCTAATCTACCATCATAAGCAGGTAAATAAAAGGGAGAAAGAAATGGGGGTTGGAAGACATACACACCACTCACCCACACTTATTATGATTCGCCTCGCCGAGGGACCAAAAGAATAATACAAATAATTAACTACGCAAGCTAATTAAATATTACAAATTAATTAAATTAACAAATTAATTAATCTAAGAAAACAAGAACCGCCTCGGTGAGGGCTCAATGCACGCTACGGATTCCGCCGGAATTACCTTTGCCATGCCTAGCTCGCCTGCTTTCCTGCCTTGCTCCTCAAACCGCCAAAGTCTCGTAACTACTTCCTTGGATATCGAATCACCACCGCTAAATGTAATAGCCACCGGCTGCTATATGTGGCCATCGGCACAGAATTAATCCACCGGATGATAATTGACTGCCGGTCGGCACTAAACACTGCCGGCCGGCAATGAATTCCTGCAGAACCTGCAACTCACAGTAGCAGAGGGCAAAACTTGCATGGCAGCTCAATTCAAACAATGTATGCACCAAACACATTCCTTATCATGTTTGTGACTCAAAGGAGGATGTGCCTCGATTCTCGGGCCACCAATCACACATTTCCATGCATGATAGTCCAAAGAACCAAGTTGTGCACTTCCATGTCAAATGCATGCAAACCAAACAAACAAAACAAGGCCCAATTCCTATCACCGAGTCAAGGAACAAGGCATGTATGCAAGGTGCAATGCAACCTAAGCATGTTAGCTAATATGCAACATGATCATAGCAAGACACTTATGTAAGCATGCAAGCAAACATGAGGCAATGCAAACCAAGCAAATGATGGTTTTAAACATGATCTAGGCAACTATAAATAGGCCTAAAATCAGTGGCCAAAATGCCCCAAAGATGAAAGCCACCACACACACACACATGCATATGTTAAGACTTAACACTTAGGCACTAAGTAAGCAACCCCCAAGCACACTTGAAAGGGGATATCATGGACACTTAGCATGCATCATAAGCTTTAAAAATCATGTTATAGTAGGTTCCAAACCCAACTAAATAAACCAAGTAAAGCATGCAAAAAGGCCAAGTACTCAAGGCTCACCAAAGAGGTAATGGACTACACTTAACACAACCATACATGGCATGCATTAGGCGACCAAAAACAGAGTTTTAACACATAAAACTAAGCCCAAAATACCACTTAGATGGCACCTAAGTGACTCAAATTCAAAGGCATGCATAATGGCCAAAACAAAGGGCATACAACACATGCTTTCAAAGCAATAAAGAGGCGACTTAGGCAAGCATATGAGCATGCCACAGGGACTGAAATTTCATGTTGGATGGTTCCAAACCACCAAAATAATGCAAGCAACACATGCTACACACTCACATACTTGAGGCATACAAGCCCGGCAAGCCACAAACGCAAAGGAGCTATGCTAAACATGCCAAAATCGACCCGAACAACTACTGATAGACCTAAAGCATGGAAAAATAAGCACAAAACATTCATAAGTCTAAGCCTAAATCATGCTTAAACAAAGGCTAACAACCTAAGACATGTTAAGGGAATTACAAGGCATTACATGGCAACTATGCTAAACATGCATGGAGTACCAAAACCAACACACAACATGATTATATTATGACATAATAAGCATGAAATGTAGCCTAGACATGATCAACACACACTTGAACATAAGGCTCCTTAAGGTAGCAAAATAGGTCATTTTCAAGGACAACAAGGAGAGGGGGTGGCCCTCCCCTTTTGGAGACTTCAAGGCACCATCTCCACCACTGAAATCCCTCAAGATTTCAGTGGTGAAGAGGCCCAAACACCCAAGTCTCGAAACTTGCACAAAATGGCACAAAATGAGGCCTTTCAAAGCCTAAGAGGGGCCAAACTTCCCCAAACCATAAAACACCCTTAACAAACAATTAAGAGGGCTTAAAAACAGAACTTTTTTTGTATTAAACACTAAGCTTAAAAACAGCTTTAAAACAGGTAAAAATAGGATGCAAAAATGGGGAATAAAAGGCTAGTTTCTTACCCTTGTTGACCACCTTCACAAGTGTTGATGTTGTTGCTTCCTTGGGCTCAAATCCAGCCAAGAACACCAAGAACAACCTCTTGGAACCTCAGAAACCAAGGAAAGGTGAAAGACTAGGTGCTTGTGTGCAATAATATGAACAAATGCACCTAGAACACTTAAGAGAGAGAGGTATAGAGATATGATATGTATCAATCCTAGACCTAAAACCAGAGCTCTCTCTGAGTTGTTTTCTCTCCAAAAAGCCAACCCTAAAGCCAGGGGAGGCCTCTTATAGGAGGCAATCTTGTAAGCTTAGGCATTAAGGAAGACAAGAGTGCATCCTCCATACACGTGTATGGAGGGCTAAAGCCATACAAATTGCTTCAAAATATCCAAAAAGCAATCGCACAAGAATCGCCAAAGAAAGAATGTCATTTTGACAAAATTTAGTGCCGGCCGGCAACAAATAGTGCCGACCGGCAATATATATTGCCGATGGCAAGAAAAACCAGCCGGTGGCCTCTAGCTAGTGCTGGTGGTGTGTGGGGATGCCTCAAAAGGCATTCCTTGCCCCTCCAAGGCAAAACACAAGTGTTTGGTGCAAAACCAGACACAAAACAGTCGAGTTTGGAAATCCTGAGGCAAGGCGCGTAGCCGAGAACTCCGGGAACTCCAAACAAACACAAACATGGATAATCACCAAGTGTTCAAATGGTGACGTCCAAGTCTTGAGGACGGTCGAAAATGGGGTGTCTACCGCGACAATAATTAATAACAGCTTGGTATGACGATAGCTAGTCCATATCCAAAATAACATCGAAACCCGACATGGGCATAACTACAAAAGGAAACGGAGGCTGACGATCTGTGACCTCTATATCACAACCTCTACATCTTTGTTTCAAAATCAACTCACCCCCAACAGGTGATACAACACAAATAGGAGATGCTAACTGTGCCAACTCCAAACCCAAAACAGATGCAAATGCAATAGATATAAAAGAATGTGATGCACCTGTAGACGCGCCCTGGGGCTTCGCTCTACAGTTCGGACTCCCCTGTTTGTGTTCGTTGCGGTTCGTAATCTGAACCAAAGAGTCCAACTCTGGCAAATCGTTTGAGAAAACAGATTTTTTTGAAAAGTAGTGCCAAACATGGATCAAGCGATGACATGAGTCGCCACCTAAATATTTTAAAATGGGAAATTTAGAAACCCCGACTCGGTCAAGGCCACATGTCCGTCATCACCAAAGTGGTCTTGGCTCGAGCTTGGGTACGATCGGGAAGGTCACTATGAGCACTCTTTCGCCCAAGACCGGCCTCTACTAACCGTGATATTCGATTTTGAAAACGTTATGTGTTCTTATTCCGGTTATTAGCCTAGAATTACTATGTTATGCGCGCAACAAACAAGTATAGACTAGATTGCCTAATTTGGAAATAATCATTGCATATCCTTTTGTTTTGAAAATGCTTTGGAATTTGCTACTCGCAAGTAGCCTAAAATACGGATTTCAACGAGTTATTCCAACTCAAACAATCCAACCTTCACCCACAGGCATTCAGGCAGTTTATCTCATGTAAGCATTTAGCCGCATGGTAAGCATACTGTCATGTTAACATTTACACACATGCGAGATGCTAAAGCATAAATACTTACATCGTACTCCGTGCCAAAACAGAAACCAGTTAGTCATATGCATGATCCTAGTTCATGTTAAGTGGCTAATGCAACACAAGCAATGGTGTAATCTAAACAGGCTCGGCTGTCCTAAGCATGGCATATGGAATGCTACAAATAGCACGTATTCAATTTGGAAATTGAAATACAATGCAGTTAGCGTGATGTACCGAGCCCGATGCATGTAAAAAAATGCATGGATGCACGCATGCATTGCATGAGGTATGCTAAAATAAACGTGCCCTAATCTACCATCATAAGCAGGTAAATAAAAGGGAAGAAAGAAGTGGGGGTTGGAAGACGTGCACACACCCACACACACTTATTACAGATTTGCCCTCGCTCGGAGGGGTCAAAAGAATAATACAAATTAACTAACTACGCAAGCTAATTAAATATTACAAATTAATTAAACTAACAAATTAATTAATCTAAGAAAACAGTAAACCGCCTCGGGGCGAGGGCTCAATGCATGCGCGCTCGGATTCCGCTCGGAATTGCACCGCCATACCTAGCTCGCTCGCTTTTCCTCGCCTCTCAAGACCGCCAAAATCTTAATATGCTCTTGGATGTTGGGGATCACCGCATTTGGGTAGAATGGCCACCGGCCACAAGAGATGTTCATCGGCACAAAATAGATCCATCGGCCATCTATGGATTGCCGGTCGGCACTGAACACTGCCGGTCGGCAAAGAAGGCCGGCAGAACCTGCAATTGACAGCAGCAGAGGGCAAGGCATAGGATGGCAATGCAATTCAAGCAATGTATGCACCAACCCTATCCCTTATCATGTGTATGACTCAAAGGGACATGGTCCTTGGTTCTCGGACCGTCAATCGCGTATTTCAATGCGTGATGGCCCAATAGACCGAGTTGTGCATTTTCATGTCAAATGAAATGCAAACCAAATAGTCAAACCAAGGGGGCTTCTACCTCTATCATGACTTGGTCAAGAGGTGAAGCATGCATGCCAAATGCAACCTAAGCATGCGAGCTAAGTATGCAATATGAGTATGCGAACAAACATGCGAGCATACAAGCAAACATGAAGTAAGCATACAAGCAAGCAAATGATGGTCTTAAACATGACTTAGGAAACTCTAATTGAGCCTAAAATCAGTGGCCAAAATGCCCAAAAGTGAGGGCTAAACACACATGCACACATGCAAGTAAGTTGGACCAACACTTAGGCACTAAACAAGCAACTTCCAAGCACACTTGAAAGGGGATATCATGGACAACTAGCATGCAATATAAACTCTGAAATCATGTCAAAATGTGGTGCCAAACCAACTCAAACAAGACAAACAAAAGCATGCAAACATAGTCCAAGTATACAAGGCAAGTCATGAAGGCTTGAACCACACTTAGTACAACCACACATGGCAATACTTAAGCAACTAAAATCAGAGTTTTAACACATAAAACTAAGCCCAAAAGGACTACTTAGATGGCATCTAAGTGGCATGAATCCAAAGGCATGCACAATGGCCAAAACATAGGGCATACAACACATGCTTTTAAAGCAACAAAGAGACAACTAAGGCAAGCATACAAGCACACCAAAGGGACTGAAATGACATGTTGGGTGGTTCCAAACCACCAAAATGATGCAATCAACACATACTACACATTCATATACTTGAGGCATACAAGCCCGGCAAGTCACAAATGCAAAGGAGCTATACTAAACATGCCAAAATCGATCCAAACGACTATGGACAGACCTAAAGCATGGCAAAATAAGCACAAAACATTCATAAGTCTAAGCCTAAATCATGCTCAAACAAAGGCTGACAACCTAAGACATGTTAAGGGAATTACAAGGCATTACATGGCAACTATGCTACACATGCATGGAGTACCAAAACCAACATACAACATGGTTATATTATGGCATAATAAGCATGAAATGCAGCCTAGACATGATCAACACACACTTGAACATAAGGCTCCTTAAGGAAGCAAAATAGGTCCTTTTCAAGGACAACAAGGAGAGGGGGTGGCCCTCCCCTTTTGGAGACTTCAAGGCACCATCTCCACCACTGAAATCCATCAAGATTTCAGTGGTGAAGAGGCCCAAACACCAAAGTCTCGAAACTTGCACTAAATGGCACAAAATGAGGGCCTTTCAAGGCCTAAGGGTGGTCAAACTTCCCCAAAGCACAAACACTCTTAATAAACTATCAAGAGGGCCTAAAAACAGAACTTTTTTGTATTAAACACTAAGCACAAAAATAGCTCTAAGATAGGTAAAAATAGGATGCAAAAATGGGGAATAAAAGGCAAGTTTCTCACCCTTGTTGACCACCTTCACAAGTGTTGATGTTGTTGCTTCCTTGTGCTCAAATCCAGCCAAGAACACCAAGAACAACCTCTTGGAACCTCAGAAACCAAGGAAAGGTGAAACACTAGGTGTTGATGTGCAATAGTATGAACAAATGCACCTAGAACACTTAAGGGAGAAAGGTATAGAGATATAATATGTATCAATCCTAGACCTAAAACCAGAGCTCTCTCTAAGTTGTTTTCTCTCCAAAAAGCCAACCCTAAAGCCAAGGGGGAAGGCCTCCCCTTATAGAGGAGGCAATCTTGTAAGCTTAGGCATTAAGCAAGACAAGAAGTGCATCCCTCCATACACGTGTATGGAGGGGAAGTCAAAGCCATACAGTTGTCTGAAAATATCTCCAAAAGCAGTTGAACAGTAGTCGGCTAGGCAAAAATGTCATTTTGACAAAAATGACTGCCGGCCGGCAACAAAGAGTGCCGACCGGCAATGTACATTGCCGGTGGCAAGAAAAACCAGCCGGTGGCCTCTAGCTAGTGCGGTGGTGGGGATGCCTCAAGGCATTCCCGCCACTCCAAGGCAAAACACAAGTGTTTGGTGCAAAACCGCACAAAACAATGAGTTTGAGATCCCGAGGCAAGGCGCCAGAGTCGAGAACTTCGGGAACTCCAAACAAACACAAACATGGATAATCACCGAGTGTTCAAGCGGTGACGTCCAAGTCTTGAGGACGGTCAAAAATGGGGTGTCTACAGCACACGTATCAATCAACACATTGGCCACCGAGTTACAAAATAAAAAGGTACCTCTCACGACCGATGGAGCCGTTACAAGATCTTGCGCGGTAACAGCATACACGCGCCCTGTAGGCCCCTAATCTACCTACTCACCTTTAGGAGCAAAAGACTGCTGCATAGACTGGGACGACGAAGCTCCCTGATTGGCCTTCGAGGCTTGAACTGACTGAGCTGGCTGAAAACTCTACCTCTGCCCAGATGTACCAGAAGTGCCACTCAACTGCGAGCAAAACCTTTTCAGGTGCCCCGCCTGACCACACTGATAGCAAGACAGTGGCTAGCCTCTGCCCTGACTCTGGCTCTAAGGTCGAGCCGAAGATGAAGCTGCTCTCTGCCCTCCACCCTTCTGCGGGCAAGATGGAGACTTGTGGCCCAGCTAACCACATTTGTAACAAGTCACGTCTCTCGACCGCCTCCTGTGGCCTCGACTTGCATCGGAAAGGTAGATCTAGCAAAACCACCCTGAGACTGCTGAGGGTTAGAACCCCTCTGTCTCCTGCCATCACCCTGGCCATCTTGACTCCTCTTGGAGCCTCTCTGCCTCTCCTCCTCCTCCTGCATCATACTCTCCATATGGGCCGCAGCATCTACAAAGCGCCCATAGTCCCAGGTCATAGAACCCCCATCTCTCATCTTGAGGCCATGCCTCAGCTTCCTCTCAAACTCAAGGTAATAGCGTTCCTCAGACGCCACAAGCTCATGTGCGAATCTAGATAGACTGGTGAATGCGGCCTCAAACTCAGCCACTGAAGAACTCAGCTGCTTAAGCTGGCAAAATTGATCCCTTAACTTCTCCCTGACAGTTGGAGATAAATACTTCTCCTGGAAAGCATCCACAAAAGCCTCCCACGTGCCACCAATACGACCCTTCATGAACTTCCACCACTGACCCGCATCACCCTTTAGCTGGAAAGATGCCAAGGTCACCTTCAATGCTCCGTCTTCGATGCCAAGCATCTCAAATGTCTTAGTCATCTGTTCCAACCACTCATCTACCTTAAGTGGCTCCTTATGATCCCAACAAACTCATCCGGGTTATACCGGAAGAACTCCCTCTTCAGAAAAGAAGGCCCTGCATCAACAACCTGGGCCTGGGCTTGATCCTTTACCCTGAGAATGCCCATGGACTCCCTCAATGCTCCTGCCATCTCGCGGGCTAAGGCGCCCATGTCCTGCTGACCTACTGGCTCGGCCATATTGGCCTGGCCAACACCCTCCTGCTGCGTTGGAATCTCATCCGGTATGGGCATCTCTTGCCTCCTAGGCCTACCTCGCCTACCACCACGTCCTCGTCCTGACATCCTAATAAAGGTAACGAAAAACATTAGCACATTCATAAATGTGCCGAAGTTAAAACACTCGCATCCTAATGCATGGACAACTGTAATTCACTCCACGTAAGCACATAAGCACTTACGAATTTCATTTTCGGATAATGATAGTCCTGAGGCGTTACTAGAGTTCCAGTTAGAAACAGCATTGATCAAGTGCTTTTCCAACAAGACTCACAGAAACCCAAGGATCCAATCAACATCCTAGAAATTAAATCCCATACCCAAATAATCATATAAGCATGTTATCACATAAGCACACAACATTACATTCAAGTCTCTAACAAGTGAGACAAACCCATTGTGATACTAATCACTTCCCGCATACCCAAAGTATTCAAACTTGGTACGCTCTGATACCAAGTTGTAACGCCCTCAAAATAAACCCATAAATCATATATTCTTAACATGCTTAGATATAAAAGAATAAAGCATAATTATATATCAGCAGAGTATTCATTACAAAATGTATTACATTTTGACAACAAAAGTAAATGCCCTATAGGCATGCAACTTTCCAAGTCAACACTTGGTTACAAAAGAGACTGCTAACTCTACATAGAATAAGCCCTTTGCTTGATATACATGTAATACAACCAAAAGTAACAAAAGAGCCCAATAGCCTCAAGCCTCCCAAGCTACGTCCTTGGAGGTGGCATACTACCTGTACTTGAAAATGATGTCCCTTATAGGGTGAGCCAACGCCCAGTAGAGATATGCTAAGCATAATATGAGTAATAACTAAAACATTAGTATTTGACAAACGTTTAACTCACATGAATCAATTCATAACCTATTTCAAATACGTGACAAATGTGTCCATGTTTCATTCTATTTTCATTACTTATTCAATTCCTCAATTCATAATCCTGGCTCAGAACCTGCCCATATACTTTAAATGAGATTACATCTCTTATCAATAGTACTTCCATTTCAATTGAGATAACAACTCAAATTAAACACTTCACACTTAACCAAAGATACACTTAATTGCTGTATCAATATCAAACCAAACACTTCCATACTTCATATATGATATACAAATTTGCTATATCAATACTTCAATAGATACACAAAATTGTTGTATCAATAGAGTCCATCCCCTATCTCCTCCCAAATAATATCCGGTTTAGGAGTCTATCCCTTATCTTCTCCTAAACCGTGGAGTACATCCCCTATCTGCTCCCATACAATACAATGTATATAAACACATATCATATACATAATCAATTAATACATAAATTCAATGTATTATTCCAACCGTCATATTCGATGACATATACAATTGATTAGTTTTAGTTTGCCTAATCATCATGCATTGTCTACAACAATCAAGATTATCCTCCACCGATAGCCCAAAACAGTTATTTCTAAACAGATAATAAATGCCTCAATAGATATAAAATCTCAACATTTTTAAAGTGAGCGATTTATAAATCCAACTCCACCATTCTAACCCATAACGAGCTAATTCCATTATTTCCAACTCAATTTCACATTTCCATAACAATTGTCATTAATTACACTAATGACCCAAATATACCCAAACATGACATTTTCCCCCTTTTTCTCAATATTAACCAAAAGGTCCAAATATTATCAACAACATCAATACTATCATTTTAAGGCCCAAAATATATATTTATGAGCCAAAATAACAAAATCCCTCTTTCAAAAATAACACATTTTAAGTCTTAACTTTTCCAAATCAACCTATCTATACAAATAACTCAATGTCTATATTAAAACACCTTGGAATGAGTAGGAATCCCTACTTCGAAGTTAGAGCTCAAACGGAGAAGAAGACCAAACTCAAAGTGCTCTAAACTTCAAACTTTTCAGATCAAAATGTAGCCCTCAACGATCAATATACTTTTTACAAAGACACTAAGGAAGTGAAACACTCTAGCTAGATCAAACCCTAGAGAGAAGGGAGATTCTAGAGAGAGGAGCTCTCAAAATCAGTTTTGGGAAAGTAAGAGAGAGAAAGGGAAATGAAAAAGTGATCCAAAAAGGTGAAATCCCGAAGTTATACCAGTCGCCCAGCTCGAGCGTGGAAACCCCCGCTCGAGTGTAAGACACAGACTTACGCTCGAGCGTCGATTGCACACTTTCAGAAGTTTTGCAGACCATGGTCCCTGCTCGAGCGTCAAACTCCCCGCTCGAGCGGAGGAACAAAAACAAAGGGTCACGCTCGAGCGTCAAAACTCCCGCTCGAGCTTCTGAAGACCTGCAGACAAAAGTACTGGGAGATGGAAATTTACACTCGAGCGTCAAAACTCCCGCTCGAGCGGAGAAGCAACAATGAAGGGCCCACTCGAGCGTCAAAAGTATCGCTCGAGCGTGAAGGCCAAATTCTGGGCATCAACCAATGGTTCCAAAGCACAACCAACCTATTTCAAACCTGCCCAACATAAGCCAAGACTCAAATACAAAGAGTAAAGGAGGGAAATGAGAATGAGACAACAACACAACCACGGAACCAAGTCCGGAATACAATATACAAAGGAAAGGAAAACCGAGATCACTATAACTGTGTTGAAGTCGCTGAAGATGACTCAACCACATTGACTATACGATCAAGTGTCTTGTTCAGTAGAGCTGCACTAGTAAATTTCTTTTTTGTCTTGCTCTTGGTTGACGAACCATCAATGTTTGATGACCGTTTTTTGTTTAACTCGAAAGGATGAACCACTTGCAAATCAGCATCATCATGAAATTCAGCATGTGGGGTATGAAATTCCTCTGGATTCTCATCAGTGTAAGGCATTACCCATGAGCTAGGAGTGTATGCCCATTATTCTGTAGCAGCTGCATCTGAGAATAGTATGTCTAAGTCTTCAATGAATTGCAACGGCATATGCCGAAATTTAGCAGCATCAGGATACCTCTGCAACAATTAGAAAGGAAAATTTAACAATAATAGTAACAAAATTTGGTGTATTTAATTGAGAAAAAACAAACAAAATATGTACATTAAGCAATTCACGTACCTCCAATTTCTTGGTCCACCACTCATCAGATACAGATATAGCTCCAGTCAATGTATCACGGCCTAAGCCTGCTTCACCCCTTAACAGATTATTCCATAAAAGCCAATCTTTTTTCAATATATCCCAATGATTTTTCATTTGTATTCATTGGTATGCTTTTCCAGTCATACTTTTAAACTTAGTTATCACATTTTCTCACCCGACCCTATCTAAGTGTGTACCAAGTCTATGTCTAACCTTCACTTGCTCAACACAAAGCTTAATAAAAATTTCATTTGATTTTGCATCCCAATAAGCTTTAATGGATGGTACTTGACTTGATTTTCCCTTGTTCTTCCTATTTTCAGTTTGTGTTTCCTCTTGGGTACTCATTCTATGAAAGAAAAAAAAAATTTAAAACAAACTCATTCATCAGTGCTTGCATTACAATAGCTAGATTAGTACAAAATAACCATACATGGCAACTACGTCAACATTCATTGGGTACTATAGTTCATGGTAAACTACTTAGCACAAAAACATCGGGTATCTCTAAATGACACCTATCATCATTTAAAGAGTAATGCAACTGACATAACAATACAAATCGTGAGTAGACCCACAACAAGCTGCTTCATGAAAGCATTGGATTGCTCAAGCATTTGGTTCTTCACTTTTAGTCGTACAGTCTCTATATGTTGATTTTGATCAATCATTCTCTCGTTCCTCAACCTTTCTACCATCGTCACAGATTTTGGGATACACCACCTCCAAAATTGACAATTTCTTTTCTCACAAATGAAATACAGTCTCCCTTTAGATGGCTTGTCAGATTCGGTAACCCTTATGGCAGCTCTTAGCCCACAAGCACATTTCAAAGCCTCATACCTCAAGTCGAAGCTCTCACCACTAGAATAATAGTTACTAAAGGATGACATGCCTCTGCATTAATTAAGAACATTAACTAATAAAGTCAAAAGATTTATGAACTAATAAAGTTAAAAGATTCAATTCATCCAGACAAGATTTTCAAATGGTTCTTCAAGGCTTACCAATGTGCTCTACAAAACTTTTTCTTCCCTATTCTCCTAAGGAAAAAGAGGAGAACCTCCAAAAAAAACTCATTTTCATTCAACTATTAGTTGAAATCAACTATTATTTACTCTTTTTTGGAGAACCTCCAAAAAATATTACTTAATTAGTTTTATAAAACAAAAGAGTTTAACACAATCTAGAATAAGAGTTCAGCATTAACCTTTTTTCTTTTATTTTATGTTTCTTATATACTAATATTTTGTTTTTGTAGAACAAAACATAACATTCCTTTCTTTTAATTAACAACACATGTGTTGGCCATACAAAGCACTGATGGAGGATGATTTTGCTAGCAACTCTTAACTTCTGTTTTTGCAACACATGTTTTCTTTTAATTAACAACACATATACTAATATTTTCTTTTAATTAACAACACATGTCAATAATATTTTCTTTTCTTAACTTCTTAACTTCTCTTAGCTTCTTATATACTAATATATACTAATATTTTCTTTTAATTAGCAACACATGTTTTTGCAGACATGATTTTACTAGCAACTCTTAACTTCTTGTCTTATTTTCATATGAAAAAAAAAAAAAAAACAGAAGTGCATAACTCACATGTTTCATGCTCTACAAAAAGTAATTATTACATATAAAATAATTATTAGATCATGCTTGTTTTGGATAGAATAGATCATGCTTATTCACAATTTCACCAAGAACACTGCTCGAAGTTAACAATCAAAATGGCTCAACAATTTGAAGTTATTCTATGTATTCAGATATGCACAGAAGCGTGATCATAATGTGGGAAGGTAAAATTATTCTGTCACGCCCTCAAAATAATAACCCAACATACACAATAATAAGATGCGTTACTTAAGAAAATAAACCACAATTCATTCATCAGAGTATTACTAAATAAAGACATTACATATAACATCCAAAATAAATGCCCTACGGGCTTACATCTTGCCAAGCCAACACTTGGACACAAAAGAATGAGTTCTAACTCAAATACAAATAAAGCCCTAGGCTTGAATGTTTACATGTAATTCAAATAAAAACAAATAACTAAAGACAAGGCTTCATAGTCCAAATCCTTCCAAGCTAAGTCCTTGGAGGTAGTGAATCACCGACACGAAAATGATGTTCCTTATAGGGTGAGCCACACCAAGAGAAATATACTAAACCAATTATAAGCATTGAATAAAGCAATAGCATTCAATAGATGGTTAACCATGATAATCAATTATATCAATATACAGTTTTAAGACACTAATGTCTATGACATTTATCAATTTCCATTATTATCAATATGGCTCAAACCTAGCCAAACTTACAACTGTGAACTATAAAGCATATTCACATTACTTCCAATATCAACAACACAAATGAGACTCAGGCTCATATCAAAACACTTCATACTTCCAGATTGATACACATTTTAGTGCTGTATCAAATAAAACACTTCAATATAAATAAGCACACATAAAAGTGATGCTAATGGAGTCCATCCCCTATCTCCTCCCAAACAATAAAACACTTCAATATAAATAAGCACACATAAAAGTGATGCTAATGGAGTCCATCCCCTATCTCCTCCCAAACAAAATCCGGTTTAGAGGTCCATCCCCTATCTTCCCCTAAACCGTGGAGTACATCCCCTATCTCCTCCCACACAATATGCATATGCAATGCTCAACCAATACATGTATTTTTCTGTATTAATTCGATAGTCAAAATTAATGACTTAGCCAATGTGATTAGTTCCAGTTTGCCCTAATCCACATGCAATGTCTACAACAATCATGACTATCCTCCACCGATAGCCCAAAACAGTTATTTCTAAACAAGAAATAAAATATAACAACAATAATAATCTAAACATTTAAATAGGAGAGTGATTAAATAATCCAACTACACCATTTAAACTTATAAATCTCCAATTCCATGAATTCAACTAATATTCCCAATTTTCCTCAAATTAATTGTACAAATCAATTTATTAAAACAACTAGGGTTTTTCCCAAAATTACCAAAATACCCCCACCATATTAAAGTACCAAAACTTAGAACAAAACTCATAAGATGGAGTAGGAAATCCCTACCTCGAAGAAATAACCCAAAAATTAGAAGACGAAGATGATGACCCAAACTCCAAAGTGCTCCAAAACCAAGATTGTTCAGATTAAACTGAAGCCCTCGACCCACACTATCTTTTTAATAAAGGATCTAGGGTAGAAACACACTCTAAGTAGATCAAACCTAAGAGAAAAGGTGAGTAGGGAGAGGGAAAACTCGGAACTAGGGTTTAGGATCAAAAAGAGGATGAAAAACTGTTTAAAATCCGCCACTGCCTATTTAAACTGGACAGGCTCGCTCGAGCGAAGACATGGTCGCTCGAGCGACCAGACACAAGAAACGCCAGACGAAGAAAATTCGCCGAGCCAAGAATGCAATGCTTAGTCGCAATCGAAGCATGCTCGGCGACAGAATGCTCGCCGAGCGAAGAACTCGAAAACATACACCTCGCCGCCGGCGAAGAAAAGCTTCGCCGGCGAAGAAACATCGCTCTCAGTCTATACAGACGCAATCTCGCCGGCGAAGAAGCCTGGATCGAGCCACGAGACAAAACTCAACCCTCACTCGGCGACCAAACCTCGCCGGCGACCAACAAAAAATCGACAGCAACACTTGGTTTAGGACCCAACCAACCTGAAACAAACCTGCCCAACACATCCTATAACTCAAATGAGAAAATAAAGGACGACAGCAACAATTATACAATGATAGGATCCACGGAACCTAAGTCCGGATACAGTAATAAAATAGGAAAAGACCGGGGTCGCTATAATTCAATAAGCTGAAATTCATTTAAAAAGAATGAGTAGAGAAATCATCTTCCAAGTCCATGAACCAACAGGTAACTATTTTGCTTACATTTTCCATTCATTTGTGTGCTATCAGGTTACATAAATCATTAAAATTACAAAACTAATTCCACAAATTAAGAGCTATTTTATGCTCAAGACACCCAGAAAATATAAAAAAATTAATATTAGGGCACTCAATGTCTCAATGAAAAGACCAAATGATTCAAATTGGCAGGCAGTTGAAAAATCGAACATCATATTCAACCTGATTAATTCATAACTCATATCATAACAGGAATATGGAAATACTACTGTGGGCTTATTCTTTATGAACTCTAGGAAACAAAATTCAAACAAATTGATTAATATCAACATGTTCATTCACTAAATTCTCTTCAATGTACAAACAGAATATTGAGAGAAATTGCAGATAACAGATCGCAGATCGTAGTCAAAGCACCTCAACTAATAACAGATCGTAGTCAAAAGGGGGTTTTCAACCCTAATCATAGAGTGAAGAAGAGAAAGAAGACACCATTTCACATAACCAAAAACAAAACCCTAATCGAGTCCATACATGTATCACAGTCATGAAATCTTACCTTTTTGGTGCAGATGAACGGAAAAACAGGGGGACGACTCTTCTTGGAAAGGTAGACGACAGCTCTACAAGCTCGATCTGCTGTGATCAGAGAGGTCGACCACTGTTTCGTGGGTGTTGGTCGAGCTTCTTCTCAGTTGCCAGAGGAGAGGAGAATAGGAGAGAAGAGTGTGAGAGGCGAGAGTTAGGGCAATCAAACGGGTATATATAGTGGCATTTTCGTAAATAATGGAGATTAGGAGGGGCATTTACATCATTTTAGCACCCACTATGCAGCTGCGCGCTTAAGCTATAAACTTAAGCATCCCCTGACCCACTTTCCAAATAAGTTGAAAATGAGCTTCATTTAAGCTATAAGTTGGTGAAATAAGCTACGCCAAATACATGTTTTTAGCTTAAATTAAGATAAAAGCTGAAATAAGCTGCTTATAAGTTCTACCAAACAGGGCTTATGTTGCATAGGAACTTCATCCCATATTATGAGTTTTGTTTCTCTAAATAACTCAGCTTGTAATGATTGTTTGCTAAACCCACAAAGTGAATTTTCCAAGACATGTAACGGAATGGAAAATGTTGAATGTGCAGTGCGACCTCCTACCAATAACAATGATGCAATTCCAGACGAAGCCACAGTAATAACGATATACCCAAAGCTGCGACATTTTAATGCAATCATATTGTACAGAAATGTTTTCCTTATTCTATCACCCCCATTCAGAAAGAAAATAGTTCCTTTATTTTGAAAAAATGAAGAAGTGATTGAGTTATAAGCATTATGCTGTCCATTATTGAGATAATCAATAGTAATTTGTGGATCTACATGTTGTGCATCACTCTGCAGTTGTTGATGTTCGAATATCAATCGATTACTAACTACTGCACTCCAATTTGCAGTAGGTTGTGGCATGGGTGTGTAATAACCCTGACCCTAATTAGCGCTAATTGAAATTTAGTTACGTCTAATAACAATTAAGGGGAAAATCTGGAATTTATTTGCATATGCATTACATGATTTATGTGTTTCTATTTGTTCGGTGTTGGATTATCTGTTTGAATTTATATGTTTAAACTGTCAATTGAAGGCCTTATCGGCGGCCGATTTAGAAACCGTTTGGTGTTCTAGAGTCAGTAGAATATTTCTGATTTATTGGTATATTTATCTGAAAATTGATTAGGAATGATTAAATTAGATTTAAACGAATTAATTGTCAAGTTTGGCTTAATTACGGAATTGCCATTGTGAGTGGGCCTTGCCTAATCTAATATTTGAGCCTAACACATCACTTTGGTCAGATACAAAACATTTTCCTCAGCCTTGTTGAGAGCCACAACCGAATTTAGTGAGAGAGAGGGAGAGAATGTAGGGGAAATTGGATTCATCTTGTAGCTTGCTTGAGAATTGAAGTGTAATTGGCATAATTGAACTCCTAGGCAAGAAGTTGAAACTCTAGGTAAGGAAATCATCTTCTTATTGTAGTGTTTGAGCTTAGTCTTGCATGATTCATGCTCATTTAGAGAGTTAAGTCATGATTTTGCTCACATATGTTGAATTGAAGATCAATTGTTGCATGCATGGTTGAATTAGTGAAATTGGAGTTGAATTCATGGATAATGGTCACATGCATGCCCATATTTATGTAAGAATCCATGTTTTCAGTTTGATTTCAAAGTATTGAGCTCTTTAGAGCAAGATTTAAAGCTGAAAATTGGTTTGAAGATCATGCATTTCATGTTTTCAAAATTGTTCTTGAAATGGGTTTGTAAATGGTGATCATGGGACTCACTCTTGGGCAATGATTTTTCAAATTGGCTTTTGAAACTTAATGTACTATGAGTTTAATGTGTTTTCCCAGATTTTGGACCCAAGAGGTTGAGTTTTGGGTGGTAGGAAGCTTGGTTCGAACTTAGAAAACAAATCTGGAAATTCCAGATTTTGCTTCTTCGCTCGAGCGAAGGATTCCTCGCTCGAGCGACCATCCTTTGTTCTGAGCTCCGCTCGAGCGAAGAAGTGGTGGCTCGAGCGCACATTGCACGCCTTCAGGTTTTTGGTGCACGCAGACGCACGCTCGAGCGAAGGAAGGCTCGCTCGAGCGAAGCCTTTGATTTTGTTAGATCGCTCGAGCGAGCATCGAGCGTGGTATCGCGCGTAAAATTTCAACATCCAGTACTTTTACTGTTCATCAGACCGCTCGAGCGAAGGATGGTTCGCTCGAGCGAAGCCTTTGATTTTGGAAGCTCGCTCGAGCGAAGGAAGGCTCGCTCGAGCGAGACCCCTGTTTTCAGCAACTTTTGTAAAACATTTTCTAAGGCAATTTTGCATCCTCATTCCATTTTGGGCACTCCTAGGCCATGTTTAAGGCTCCATACTAAGGGTAAAGGGTTAAGTACACACTTAGAATTATCAACATAAGTTTTGATACAATGAGAGATGCGTATTTCAAGTGTGTACCCATTATGTGATGTAGGTCAAGTGCCGCAATCTGTTTGACCCTTTTGGCTTCACCTACTTGTATCAACGCCCACTGTGAGTAATAACTCTGTAAAGTTATGTTCAACTTTAAGTATTTTCTGACTGATATGGTATGATCTGATTTCTGAAATACTATGTTATGAATTATGAATGATTGTCCAATTTTCTGAAATGTATGGTGGCACCCTTAGCTCATATGGCCCTCGCCCGGGGGAAACAATACCGCGGCATATGGCCCTCGCCCGGGGGAAACAATACCGCGGCATATGGCCCTCGCCCGGGGGAAACAATACCGCGGCATATGGCCCTCGCCCGGGGGAAACAATACCGTGGCATATGGCCCTCGCCCGGGGGAAACAATACCGCGGCATATGGCCCTCGCCCGGGGGAAACAATACCGTGGCATATGGCCCTCGCCCGGGGGAAACAATACCGTGGCTACTTGCGCGCAAGATATGGACCTTATGGTTGTTGGTACCAACATTATTGTGGTCTTTGGACCTAATTGATCGGATAGCTATGGGTGTACCACATATGATCTTATGCAAGAATTGGTATATGAATATGAATATGGAAATGATTATAAAAATGAAATGGAATCTGAAAAATGCATAAGACTATGTTTCTGATAGGATTGTGTTTCTGATGTAAGCTTTGATTTCTAATTATGCAATGGGCATCATTCATTAACCCCTTTACTCTGTTTATTATTCACTGGGCTTTCGCTCACAGTTTATTATATATATATGTAGGTGAGACGGCACAAGACCCTGGCCAGAGTTGATGGCCTCATGTTTCCCTTTTTGGTCAGCCAGCTGTTGCGCCTCCCGAGGAGGTTCCTGTCAAAGCCTAACCTTGCGGCAGTTTTGTTCCATGCTAGTCGTCAGTTGTGGTTTTTGTAAAGTTGGATCTTGGGACAAACTTGTGTAAATACTTTGTACATATTGGTGTACTTTGACTAGCATGTTATGTATATAAATAAGTTTTAAATTTTCAGTCCCATGTACGTCATCACAGCTCATTGGACCTTGTTTACTTTCAGTATTTGCTTCCGCAGCCCCTTATTGTTGTTATTATGTTTGGAGGCCGTAGGTAATCCATGGATTACTGGCCGGTTACGTCGCCGAACCTATAGAGGCGGGTTTGGGTCGTGACAGGGTGGGAAGTCAATTAAACTTTTGCCTAATTTATGAAGCATTTGATTCAAAATATGGAGACCATAATCTTCAATTTGAGCCTCAGTTGGGTTAGAATTGACAAATAATGTACGAATCTTATTTGCAAGATCATCACATATATGCATTGAAAATTGATTCCATAATGCACATGGATTTAGTGGAGAGCACTGGATGAGAATAATACTAAACAACCTCCTCAATTGATATCCAGTTTTTATAACTGCAACCTCTTTCAAGCATTGTATCCATTCTTCATCATCTTCTAAAAGCCCCTTTGCAACACATGCTAATTTAAATGTATCATGCACAACATTATCGACCGTGCGTAAAGACTGAAACGACTTTGGTCCTTTGAGAACGGTTAGTAACAAACGCAGATAAAATCTTTCACCATAATTAGGGCTAGCAAAGTACATTCTACCAATTGCATATCCCATTTCTCTTGATTTCCATCTCTTTTCTGACTTGAGCCACACAAAATGTTGTGGAAATTCTTGATAAGTGAATGGACATTCATCTTCACTGGCAGCACAATATGCAAAGAAGCCAGTAAGAGTTGACATTTGTTGACCAGCTCTAGATTGAATCATTTCTAATGACCCTTCTGGGTTAAAAACAACACGATGCATTCCAGGTAAAAGAAGTGCCAATCATACAACTGTTGGCATCTCTACATGCAAAGGATGACCAAATATTCGCCAAGCAGCTTCTGGAGGTCCAATATATCTTACATCGAGATATTGTTGAATCTCATTTATCATTCCTAACACCATCATTGTACGATCATAACCCTTATAAATGTACTTATGTATATACTTGACACATCTCATTCCGACACAAACTTCCACATTTATATGACAGTTGAAAAGTTTAGAAAGATATGTATTGTATGGTACAACATCCCTGTTATCAACTTCTTGCCCCCTCACAGTATGTACTTGACCATTATTGCGAAATGATGGATAGGGTATCCATCTTGATCCATAGTTGTTGTTTCTGTGAAAGCTCGAGGGTATCTCTTAGTGCATCTATCATTTTTCATACATGGTGCTTGCGGATTTCGAGCACCACATGGTCCATGTACCATACAACATTTGATAGTTTCAAAAAGCATAGGATCATCTTTTGGGTCTGAAAATTCTGCACAGACCAATTTGTCTACTTAAGCACATGTTCGAATTTTGTCTGGACCCTTAAGAAATAAAAGTGCATGCATTTTGTGTGTAAACTCTTTATTAATATTAATATTAAGTAAATACAAAATAAGAAGATCAAGTAACTTTTAAAGAGAAGTTGTAATATTTTTTAACAAAAAAATCATATAGAGAGAATATATAAAGAAACTAAAAAAATATAAAAAGTTTGAGATTCAAAACAAACATTCTCTCATAATCCCCTCATTATTTAGAGGCATTTATATAATTAATTATAAAGCAAACATTTATATAATTATTTTATTTTAATAATTAAAAAATCTTAGTGTAAATAACTTAAAAATTATTAACATGATATTATTTGGTGTTGAGGGTACATTGTTTGGTTCTGTAACCTAATTAATGGTTGAATATTGGAAGTAAACACAATGTGTATAACTTTACCATTTAGGAGGAAAAGAGGTTACACAAAATATTGACCAAGAATAGCTTGAATTCTAATGAAAAGCTTTTATTTCCATGAAGTTTTAATGGAAAGATACATGCCATGTTTTACCATTTCTCAAAAAGCTTTCTTGATTACTAATGAAAAAGCAACCATAAGTTTTTATTTCCATGAAGTTAATACCTGACAGTGGGAATTCAAAAAATCCAACCCAACACATTGAAAATACAATGGAAAATGCTGACCCAACACGCTGAGAGAAAGGAGGAGAGACAAAAATTGGTAACAAATGTTTTTTTCCAAAATATACAAAATATTTTTGGCCAATACACAAAATATTGGCCAAAATATTTACCTTATTTTTTATTCACTGGATTAATGGACTTTTTTAATTATAAACAAATATTATTTTATTCTCTCATAATCCCCTCATTTTCACAACAGAGGCATTTATATAATTAAAATTGGAGATGAATGTTTATTTTCAATCCCCTCAAAACAGAGGCATTTATTTTCAAAACAGAGGCATTTTCACTGCATTTATTTTCAAAATTGGAGGCATTTTTTATTTTTTTTTATTTTGTGTGTAAACTCTGTATTAATATTAATATTAATATTAAGTAAATACAAAATAAGAAGACCGAGTAACTTTTAAAGCGAAGTTGTAATATTTTTCAACAAAAAAATAATATAGGGAGAATATATGAAGAAACTAAAAAAATATAAAAAGTTTGAAATTCAAAGCAAACATTCTCTCGTAATCCCCTCATTATTTAGAGGCATTTATATAATTAATTATAAAGCAAACATTTATATAATTATTTTATTTTAATAATTAAATTTTTTTTGAGTAAATAACCTAAAAATTATTAACATTATGTTATTTGGTGTTGACGGTACATTGTTTGGTTCTATAACCTAATTAATGGTTGAATATTGGAAGTAAACACAATGTGTATAACTTTACCATTAAGGAGGAAAGGGGGTTACACAAAATATTGACCAAGAATAGCTTGAATTACTAATGAAAAGTTTTTATTTCCATGAAGTTTTAATGGAAAGATACATGCCCTGTTTTACCATTTCCCAAAAAGCTTTCTTGATTACTAATGAAAAAACAACCATAAGTTTTTATTTCCATGAAGTTAATATCCAACAGTGGAAATTCAAAAAATTCAACCCTACACATTGAAAATACAATGGAAAATACTGACCTAACACACTGAGAGAAAGGAGGAGAGACAAAAATTGGTAGCAAATGTTTTTTTTGCAAATCACTTGGTAGCAAATCGGATAATAAAATCCAAAATTTAATTTAAATAAAATTCGAACTTGAACATGTTGGACAATCTTCACTGTATTTGAAAAATAAATTCTGTTGTATACTTAACAACAAATAGAATAAAAAAAAAAAAAGGAAATGAAAGAATTTGTTTGATTACAAAAATCAAACCAAGAAAATAAAATAAAATAAATAAAATAGATTTTTATTTTGTTACGAAAACAAAAACAAAATCTGATTTAAATAAATAAATAAAATAGAAAATAAATAACTAACTTACTTGATTAATTTTTTGAATAATATTTTGATCAAGTCCAGTGTTAGACACTGTGTTCTTAAAACAGATTCATCCTCTCCACGGTGCTTTCAGAATGTGGACGTCTATCTTCTAGGATGAAATGATCAATCAACGAATAAATGCAGCACTACAATTTATTCGTACAATGAACACACAAAGTGTTTACACTCTTTCTCACAAAAATTAAATGCAGCAAAATGTAGAATATATTTGCAGAGAAGAAGTACGAAAATTATGAATATAAACATCAAGTGAGGGCTGTCTATTTATAGATGTAGTGGTGGCTTTCCATTTTGAATTAAACAGGTGAAAAACCTGTTTGAACAGGTATGATACCTGTTCAGTTTGAATAAACAGATACAAATCTGTTGGGTTCAAATTCAAACAGATAAAAATCGTAGGGACTTGTTTGGGTGTAGGGAAAAATCGGAACAGATTATTTCCAAAATTTGCTTGAATTCTGGACAGTTGGATAGATTTCATTTCAAAAAATAAAATTAAATCCAAATGTTTTTGGCCCAAAAAGATTAGTATTGGGCCGAACAAGCCCAACCCAACCACACACCCGCGCCCGCCCGATCGGACGGACGGCGGCGGCGGCGCGCGTGTGTGGTGATTTTTGGGTCCAATGGGTTTAGCCCATTTTGCCTATAACCTCCCTCTCTACGAAACTTGGGTACCTCTTGGGGCACACCTTAAGTTCCAATCCCATGACTTATAAACCCACTCAAAACATTCCACCAAATCAATGTAGAACAAGCC
The DNA here is from genome assembly GCA_025200525.1 of Camellia lanceoleosa. Classification (NCBI taxonomy): domain Eukaryota; kingdom Viridiplantae; phylum Streptophyta; class Magnoliopsida; order Ericales; family Theaceae; genus Camellia; species Camellia lanceoleosa. The sequence goes on along the minus strand of CM045760.1, from coordinate 139,180,306 downwards.
ATTTTTCAAACCTTTAAGGATTTTCTACCAAAACTCCATTTTCATGGAGTACACTTTGGCTTTAATTTTCCATTCACTCGATAATGGTTTTGAGTAACCAAATATATCACGTGAATCACAACGCGACATAGAACGCGTTACCACTTAGACCCGCCAAATTTGGCATATGAGTCCCATCTAAATAATAGACCAAAGTTAGGAAAAATTCTGTTATATACTTAGATTTTTCCAAACCATTTCTAGCAGAACATATAGAAACCCATATCAAGGAAACACAAAGCCAAACGCAAATGATAGCAGACTTGGACGAATTCAACCAAATTCTAACTCAAATTGGACCAATAGATATTGGCTCAACCAAATAGGTTATGTATAAATTGCATATCAACATGATTCCAATATATTCTAGGTGTTTTGATTTAAGGTTTAGAGAAACAAAAATCAAAATGAGGGCCAATCTACAGGTGACTTTTACAACTTGGCAACCTAAAACGAATCCCAAAAGAACAACCACCTAAAAAATGCCCCAACAAAAACATCAAACCCAGATCCTCTCCCTAAAATCACACCAAACTCATATCATAAAACTAAAATTCTTGGGTTCAAAACTTACTGTTAAACAATTACAAAAGATTAGACAAAAGAACACAAAAAGAGATAAAATTCCATTTGATTCAAAAAGAGGAAAGTTTAAAATATTTATGGGATGAAAGTTTAAAATTTTAAACTATTCTTTTAAAAAAACAATTTAAAAAATTTTAAAAAAACAATTTGAGCCCAAATTTCACTTTCTTTACTATTTCCTGTACTTATTCACCAACTGAAAATTGATCACTTTCTTTGTGGGATGATAAAAATCTGATGAAACTACTGCCATATGCTTGACATATGCTCAATTTGATCAGAAAGAGAATAAAATATTTGTATAAGGAATCCAGCCTTGTGAAACTACCAAACTCCAATCATCAATATGATAATAAAAAATAGCAAGCAGTTCATCTGCACATTGGGGTAAGGTTGATAAAAAACAGAGTCAACTCGGTGATAAAAAATAGAGTCAACTTGAATGTAGCCTTTGCAACTACTCTTTAATTTTTATTTTTAGATTGATGACTACTCTTTAATGTAGTCAACTTCTTCTTCTTCATGCCTACCAAACGTTACCAAAGCAATAACAAAATAAAAAATAAGAACTAAAGTAATAAACTAACCCAGCCATCAGCAAAACAGAGAGAAAAGAGGAGAGACAAAAGCAAAAGCAAAAGCAAAAAAATTATACATTTTCAAATACTTGCTCTAATCTCATTCCATGTGTTTTGTCGCCACAAACTGTTTTAATTCCCAAAATTTGTGGTCCATTTTAGGAATTAATGCAAAATTCTAAGTATTTGTCCTGATTGGAATATGGGAGGCCAAATATTGTTCATTTTAGGAGTTAAATTAACTTGGAATGTTATCAGCAAAAAAATCAAAATTCTACTATTGGTTTTCCCCCCCTCCCCACTCCATTACCAGCTATGTCCCGACCTTTGCCATAATGGGCTCCCATTTGGCAAGTATTTTTTTGACATCCTCTATGTCCTAAACAACTCCCAATAAATTAAGTAGGCCATTTCTATACACTTTGAACGAATAGATCAGAATGTTGATTCTTGTCAAATATAAAAATTGATTATTTTTCACCAATTATGAGAGTTTTTCATTGTATTAAGTTGCTTATTTATTCTAATTAGGACTCTTTATTGTGTTGGTTTTGGGCTTCTAGAATTGTATTATTGGAGTTGTATTTGATCTAATTCTTCTCATATTTATAAATAATCTCTTACCGACTGACACTAAAAAAAAAAATAATTATAAGAGAATAATATTGACCCACCTTTTAGATAGCTAGTTTTCTTCTTTCTTTTAGAGAGCAATTAGCAAACATTTATATAATTATTTTATTTTAATAATTAAAAAATCTTAGTGTAAATAACTTAAATAATTTATTAACATGATATTATTTGGTGTTGATGGTATATTGTTTAGTTCTGTAACCTAATTAATGGCTAAATATTGGAAGTAAACACAACGTGTATAACTTTATCGTTAAGGAGGAAAGGAGGTTGCACAAAATATTGACCAAAAATAGCTTAAATTACTAATGAAAAGCTTTTATTTTCACAAATTTTTAATGGAAAGATACATGCCCTGTTTTATCATTTCCCAAAAAGCTTTCCATGAAGTTACAATGGAAAATATTGATGACTACTCAAAAATTTGGTGATAAAAAACATTTAATTTTTATCACCATGAGCACAGAGCCAACTAATAAAAAACATAGCATACAAAGATTTTGGTGATAAAAAATAGAGTCAACTTGAATTTTTATTTGCAATTACTGTCTCTCCATGCAAAGCTTTGGTGATAAAAAATTTAATGTAGTCAACTTGTTCTTCTTCTTCTTCTTCTTCAATAAAATTTAATGTAGACAACTTTAAAGATTGTGGTGATAAAAAAACATAGCATAAAAAGCTTTGCAACTACTCTTTAATTTTTATTTTTAGATTGATGACTACTCTTTAATGTAGTCAACTCGTTCTTCTTCTTCAATCAATAGTCATGCCTACCGAACGTTACCAAAGCAAAACAGAGAGAAAAGAGGAAAGAAAAAAGCAAAAACAAAAAAATTATTGTAATGAAAGCAACCGAAGTGATGTCGCAGCCGGAGTGAACAACGGTGAGAGTGGTCAGAGTAATCTACAATTGAAGTAAGCTCTAATGAAGGCAAAAGCTGAGAGAGGGCAAAAAAATTCAAGAAGAAGAACATAATAATAGTCAATTACCCGAATCAATTCTCTTGAACCCAGCTGTAGACACCCCATTTTTGACTGTCCTCAAGACTTGGTTGTGCTTGCAGGTACATCCAGCAACAAGTTTGGTTCTTCGCCGAGCATTCGAACTTCGCAGCGGAACGTCACAAGTTTGAGCTTTCCAAATCCTGTTTCATTTCTGCCCTATCTTTGGACCATGCTTTGGTCCCTCCCTATTGCTTGTTTTAGTGCACTGCCGGCCATGATCAAGGGTTGCTGGCCATGGTCTAAGCCCTGCCAGCCATTGATGAGGCCTGTCGGCCATTAATGAGGCACTGCCGGCCACCACTGATGGCCGGCCGACCACCACTGATGGCCGGCCGACCACCTTGTTTCAACAGATAGTATTTTAGATATTTTGAGCCAGCTGTGGCTCACTGAGCCATCCTTCATACACGTGTATGAATGGATGGAGGCAAGTTTAAGCTTGTCAAGCAAGCTTTTGCTTGCATTGCTTATATAAGGGGAGGTGCCTCCCCCTTCTCAAGGGTTCAGAAAATTTAGAGACTATATATATATATCTCTCTATAGTTCTCACCCTCTCTCTCTCTCTCTCTCTATATTGAGCCTTAAAGTGTTGTTTCTTCACACTTTTGCACACAAACACCTACTCAAACACCTTCATTTTGGAGCTGAAGTCCATTGGAGCTTGTTTTGAGGTCTTGGCATTGGTTTTGGTCCAAGTTTGTTGCTAAAGTTACTGTCTTGCCTTAGTTCTTCAAGGGTAAGAGACTAACCCCTTTTAGGCTTTGTTTTGCTTAAGCATTTGGCCACCTTTGTATGCTATTTTAGGCCAAGCTTTCAACTACAAAATTTTTTTTTTTAAGTGTTTAAGATGGTTGTTTGAGGCCTTGTTTGAGTTGGGGGTGGTCTACCCCCTTTGTGGCTTGTTTTGCTTTGCTTTGTACTCTTTTTTAAAACCTTTCAAACCATCTTGTTTTGGCCTTTTAATCACTGAATTACAGAGGAATTTTAGTGGTAGAAAGTGGGTTTTGGGACCCAAAATAGGTGGGGGTGGTCCCTCTCCTTTTGTATCTTGCTAGCTTGTGTTAATTGACCTATCAAATGAGCACGTGTTTCTACCCTTTTGAAGCTTAGTTTGAGCATGTTTTTGTGACTTTTTGGACCTGCCATAACTCTCTTTTGGCATGGTTTGGTCACCTCTTGCATGCTTTTGGTACTTGTAGTGCAATCACGCTTCTTGGCCTAAATGCTTCATGCTTATAGTTCATCATTCTAGCATGTGTTAGCTTTGCTCCAACACATTTTTGCCACTGATTTAACATGCTTGAGGTATGTTTTAAGTGGTCTTGGTCATATATGCTTAGCTTTGTATAGCTATAGTGTAGTTGGGCTTCACTAGCTTTATGTTTGAGATTTCTAGCGTGCTTTGAATGTGATGATTACATTCCTTAACCTCATTTCTTACTTGATTTCAGTGTGTATAGTATAGTCACACTCTCACATGTGACTTATGCCTTGTCTAAGTTTGTGGGCTACCATTTCAGCATGTTTTGGCCTTTGTTTTTGGCATGGTTGAGGTCTATCCATAGTTGGTTTGGTCATTTGTGCTATGTATTGCATGCCTTTTGTGTAGAGCCCTTTGCTAGCCTTATGCTTTAAGCCCTCTAGCATGCCTTATTTGCGATGTTTATGTGATATGGCATCATTTAACATGTTATTTTAGAGCATATAGCCTTGCCATACTCTCACGTATATCACTCTTCAATTGTGTTTAAGAGTTGTGTCTCATGCCTTGTTAATGAGCCAATGCATGGGCATCTTTTTCTTGCCTTTTATGCCATAGTTTCATCACATTTCAGCCACTGTTTTGGCATGCATGAGGACTATTTAGGGCTGGTTCAGTCCATTGAGCATTGTATTGCATGGTCCTAGTGTTGTATCCTTCGCTAGTTTTGACGCTTAAGTCTCTTAACATGCTGTGCATACATTGTTTGCGTGTTAGAGTCTTGCATTTCATGCCAAGATTAGCATGTTGTTTGCATAGCATGTTACATGTGTGCATTGCATTGTGTTCAACCGGACGTTATGTTGAACACAAGATGGATTGGTCCACTTCATACTTGAAGTGATGAAAGTGAGCCAATCCCCTTTGTCTCCGCTGCCTTTGATCATCCATGATGAGGTAGTGGATTTAGAGTCTTGTTTGCATTACATTCATTGAAATGTGTGCAAGTTGGATCTTTGGCCATCATGTATTCCAAATGCTTGATTGATGGTTTTGGATCCAATGGTGCCTCTCCCTTGATATTTTGAGGTGATATGGAGTGGCATAATACATACATGCTCCTAGGGAGACCCTCTATTTCCTTTCTTTTGTGCTCTGTTGTAGCTTGGTGTCACAGCACACTAGTGGCTGGCAATGCTTCATAGATGGGCGGCACCCTTGCATTGTTGGCCGGCAGGTGGTCGGCAAGCCACTGGTGTATTCCCTAGCCTTGATTTGGTAAGGTTCAGCAGAGAGTTCTTGAAGACACCCGGCAAACAGAGCCTCTAAAGAGAAAATCGGAGAGCTTTTCGGGGCGAAAACTGAGCATGCATCTTCTGCTTCTTCGAACAGAGCCAAGGCAGCATAGTTTTAACACTTTACTTGTTAATTAGTTTGAATTTGTAAATTAATTAATTTATTAATTAGTTAATTGTTGTAATAATTAGTAAGTAGTTTACTAGTTATTTGATTGGTTTGTAATAATTAGTCTAATTAGCTTAATTAGATTAGTTGATTAGCTTAGCTTAGATTAGCTTAGCTAATTCATTCAGACCCTCCGTCGAGAAGGCAAATGTTGTAATAAGTGTGCGTGTGTGTGTGAATGTCTTCCAACCCCACGCCTTTCTCTCTTTTATTTATCCGCTTTCAATGGTTAGTTTAGGGCATATTTTGATTAGCATACCTTATGCTTGTATGCGTGCATCATTCATTTGTCTTGCATGCACTGGGCTCAGCGCATCATTCAAACTGCATTGTATTTCAATACACTTACTTGAATACATGTTTCAAAGCATGTTATCAAGTTGCTTAGTATGCCATGATTAGATAGCCGAGCCTATTTAGTTGCATTTTGTATGTGTTGCATCAGGCATTTTAACATGGTTAGGATCATGCACTGATTTCTAATTAGCTTCTGTTTTGGCTCAGAGTACACTGTAAGTGTTTTCGCTTTAGCATCCTTGCATGTGTATAAGTGACTACCATGATCGCATGCTTATCATGAGGCTATTTGCTTAAATGCTTAACTGCATGAATGCTTGTGGATGAAGGTTTCATTCCTTGAATTGGAACAATTCATCAAAATGTGAGTTTTAAGCCCATTTAAGGGTGGCAAATCATGTTGTTTCAAGCCCACCTTGTTTGGTGACAAATCCGCATTTTAGCCTATTTGCAAGTAGCATCTTCAAACCATTTTTGAAAACAAACATTGAATTGTTTTGTTCCAATTTAGGCGATCTAGTCTATACTTGTATGCTATGCGCATTACATAGTAAGACTAGCTAATAACCGGAATAGGAACACATGTGTTTTCAAAAACAACATATCATGTTAGTAAAGGCCGATCCTTTGATTGGGCGAGTGGGGGTGCTTATTTCAGGACCTTCCCCTCTCGTACCCAAGTTCCCGAGCCGAGGCAACTTTGGTGATGAAGGACACTGGCCTTAGGCACGAGTCAAGGTTTCCTAAATTTCCCAAAACAAAATATTTAGGTGGCGACTCTGAAATTTGGCAAAGCAGTCCATGTTTGGCGCTTTTTGATTAAAATCGATTTTCCAAAACGATTTGCCGGATTTGGACTCTTTGGTGATTTATCAGTCTTACATTGCACTTTGTGAGATTAGATTCAGAATCGTGACAAGAGCCTGAACTGTAGTAGCTAGAACCCAAATCCGCGCCCTCTCCGTAAGGGAGGCGTGCGGAGGAAGTTCGGGCGGTCTACAGTTTCTGGCGACTCTACTGGGGATTTAAAGAACTTGACTCGAACATTATGATATGTTGTTTTGTTTACACTTATGTGTTTCTTTATATTGCATTTGCATTAGTGCGCTTAAGTCACAGTGTTTGCCATCTGCTATTCCTGAACGATTTGCCGGAGGCTTGCTTGGAAAAGCGTGCCATAAGGCTGACCGGTTACGGGCTCTGCCACGATGGGAACACAAACCTTGGTTTTTACCGAGGCACCTTTTTTGACCATTTGACCTAGTGCATATCGGAAGCCGTAAAGACCATTCCAAACTAGGACAGGTTAATTACCCAATTATAGGTTGTTTGAAAACCGCTGCGTGTGTAGTGAAACCCTAGCTCTTGACAAAATAGGACAGGGAAACCCTACCCCCACCATAGGGGTGTTTTGGCTCCTACTTGCTTGATATGTGCTGTTAGAGTGTGTCTCTACAGGTTATATGTATCAGTTGCAAGTCTCAGTATCAGTCTGAGGACATCAATATTTGGGGGTATTAGATTTGAGGCAGTGATTTGGGGGCAGAGATCAGTGTTTGAGAACAGTTCTTTCAGCTTGTGATCATTAACTGTGTGTTGTGTTTATTTAAGCCGAAATGCTGTTCGTTTTTCTACTTATCATTTCCTTATTATGCTTTATTTATCTTTTTGCAAGGTAGTATTGAATCATTGCTTCCGAGGAGGCAGTTTCCCCCAAAGCACTCTGGGTTAGAGGTAGAAGGCTTAACCGATCTGAGGATCTAGTTGACGGACAAGCAGTGTTCTTTTCATTACCCCCGGTTACAAGATAGAGGGCAGTTAGGCAGAGAGTATCAGTACAACAATTGTTGGTTTAGTGATCATTATCCGCCTCACCTGTACGCAGTCAGGCTGAGATATATGCTTCCACCTCGGAGAGGGAATACATACTTGTTCAGTCAGATCAGCACTTTACAGTCGAAATGGAGGACATGATACGTCAACTCCAAGAGACCATGCAGGCCATGCAGCGGGATGCTGCTTGCCAGGTAGAGATTACCACGCGCCAAGCAGAAGTTGTAGCCCAATAGATAGAACTGATTGCCAGGCTCCAACAACAGCAGCAACTGCAACAAGCTGGAGCATTTGCTTCGCATCCACCCCCGCCCCCACCTAGAGTTCCAACACTCGGGGATACTGTAAACGTCCAGGAAGATACGGATGCTCCAACAGGGCCAGTCCCGCCACCAGTTCTACCACAGACTTCAAAGACACTGGCCTTCTCAACAGATACACTGTTTGAATCTGAGATGAACCTAACCACTCTAAGGATGGGTAAGCTTGAAAAGTTGTTTAAATGGGCCCAGGGAGTCAACTTGATCCCGGACATACAGAATGGTTACACTGATTCGGCGGTAACATTGCCAGACAGATTCAGGATGCCCCACATAGACCGTTTTGACGGCTTGGGCGACCTTATGGTTCATCTGACACTGTTCTCGGATATTTTGCACCCGATGGGCTTGACAAGACTCTAGAAACTATCACTCTTCGGCCGAACCCTGTCGGGTATTGCGGCCATCTATTACGCCAAGCTGGAGGACTCAGTGAAAAGAAGTTGGGAGGAGATAGCCAAGGCCTTCGTCGCACAATATTCATACAACACCCAGATCGAGGTCACGACCCGTGATCTTGAGGCGACCAAGCAAAAGTTGAAAGAAGGCTTTTCTGACTTTGTCACTCGATAGAGGCCTAAGGCCTCCATGATGACAACTCGGTCGCTCGAGAAGGATCAGATAAGGATGGTTATGTGCAACCTCCAACCCAAGCTGATGCAAAAAATGATCATCTTACCCCTCTCCACCTTTGCTAATTTACACAAGATTGGGGTACAGATTAAGGACGCCATGAAGTAGGGTCTGATCGACCAAGATAAGGAACAGCCCAAGAGGGCATTTACCCGCAGTTTGAATGCAGGCACGAGTAGTGCTGCAGCTACCAGAACCTCCGATGTGGGCATGGTCACCACCACCACGCCAAAAATAGCCACCCCATTCATCGGTGCGTCCGGAACTAGCTCACAAGCAGCTAAATATCCACCCCGAGGCCAGAGGACCTTTACTCCACTGTACATGCCTCTGTCCAAAGCTCTGGGGGTTCTAATCAGGAAAGGGCATTTGAAGCCCCTGGAGCCGCGACCATTACCAGACAAACTTCCTTCCTCTCATAACCCAGCCAAATACTGTGCCTTTCACCAACAGCATGGTCACGACACTGACCAGTGCTACAGACTGCGTCATGAGATCCAGAATCTTATTGACAACAAGGTGATTGCGCCTCCAGAGAAGCCGAATGTCACCACCAACCCTCTACCCTCACATAATCAAAACCCTCCACCTAGGTAGGTAAACTTCATCCAAACCGTGGCCATTCCATATGACCCTAGCATATACATCACTCCCTCCCACCTACCCAAGCCTAAGGTGTTTATCCCAGATAGCACGGACTTGTGCATGTTGAGTATCTCCCAAACCCAACCCGAACCAGTGGTGGTTATTGTCGAAGACAGAACTGGGATGACTTTGGAGGTAGATGGGAATGTTGATTCGGAGCTTGAGGGGTCTGGGAGCTTTGCGTACAACCTGAGTGGTTATATCACATCAACAGACCAGGCTAAGCCGAGGGTAGAGTTGCCAGCTGGGGCAGAAATTAGTGTGGTCCGAGAGGATGGACTTGGTCAGGGGCTAGATGACCTAGCGGAGCTGGAAGAAGACATTAAAAATCTGTAGTTCTTTAACGAGCAGGACTCAGGGGATGTGAACATCAACTAGTTCGACGTAGATGGATCAGCAGAGAATACAGGGTGGCTCAGCGATGAGCCAGATGTTGTTGAGGCGCCTCAGCCAGAACAAGGGCAATCAGAAGTTGGGATATTGTAGACACCCCATTTTTGACCGACCTTAAGACTCAGATGTCATCGATTGAGCACTTGATGATCGCACATGTTTGTGCTCGTTTCGAGTTTCCAGAGTTTTCAGCTGAGTGCCTTGCCCCCGGTCCTCTGAACTCTTTGTGTTTTGGCTTGGTTTGTGGACCATGCCTTGTTGACCTTGCCTGGAGAGAGAGAGAGAGAGAGAGAGAGAGAGAGAGAGAGAGAGAGGTCTGTAGGCGACTTTTCGTAGTCGTAGACTACTTTTCCCTCTTGTAGGCTAGTTTTCGATTTTCGGAGCCTTCGACCGAGCGCTTTGTCTTGATACCTCTTAACTTTCTCCTCTTGGCCTGGTTTTTGGACCATGCCTTGTTGCCTTTGCCTAGAGGGAAACAGAGGCCTGTAGACCACTTTTTGTGGCCGTAGACCACCTTTTCCTCTCGTAGACCACTTTTTGTACCCGAAGACTAGTTTTCGGGGCTTTCGGCTGAGTGCCACGCCTTGCGGACTCTTGTCTTGCTTCCTTTATGGTTTGGTTTTGAACCAAACCTTCCTATCCCTTGCCTGGAGAGTGGAACAGGGGTGTAGACTAGTTTCTCCTTCTGTAGACCACTTTTCTTCCCTGCCAGCCAGTTTTCTGGTCAGCCAGCTAGGGTGGGTGGTCTGTGGACCACCTAAAGTGGTTGGCAGCCATGCCACCACCTTCCTTTCTTTGTGTAGATCACATTTCCCCCCTTGCCGACCACTTTTTGTCCTTGCAGACCACTTTTTCTGGTCGGTCGACCAGTGGGAGTGGTCGGTCGACCACTTCAACTGGTCGGCAGCCTTTCTGCTTTTTCTGTAGATATTTTTCTTGCCAGCTGTTGGGCACAGAAAGCATCGTGTATGGAGGGATTGCACCAAACTTCTAGCTTGCTCAACAAGCTTGAAGCTTGGATTTCTATATAAGGGAGCCTCCTCCTTCTTGTGTCAGGCTAAGAATTTTGCATTAGGGCTATACATATCATATCTCTCTATATTGCTCTCTCTCTCTCTCTACATTTGCTCCATTTTGTGCTCAAAAGTGCCATTTCTTCACACTTTTGCACACAAACACATAGTGAAACACCTTCACTCTTGAGCTGAGGTTTTTGGAGGTTGCTTTTGAGTAGTTTTGGCTGGGTTATTGCCTCTGGAGTTGCTGCTTTGTTCTTGTTCTTCAAGGGTAAGAAACTAGCCCCTTAAAGCTTTGTTTTTGCTTAAGTCTTTGACCGTATTTGCATGATGTTTTAGGCGTAACTTTCAACTGCAAAAAGCTTTATTTTCAAGTTCTTTAAATGGTTGTTTGAGACCTCTTTGGTGTTGGGGGTGTTTCACCCCCTTGTATGCCTTATTTGCTAGGCTTTTGAGCCATCCCTTGAAGCTTTTGTTTTAGCCTTTGAATGGCCTTTCTACTACTGAATTCCAAGGAATTTCAGTGATGGAAATGTGGTTTTGAGGCCCCAAATGGGTGGGGGTTGTCCCCCCTCCTCTTCTCTTGTGTGCTTGTGTTGATGGCTCACCAAGTTAGCATGTTTTTCTACCACCTTGAGGCCCCATCTTAGCATGTCTCAGGTCTTATTTTAGCATGGCATAACACTGTTTTGGCTTGGTTTGATCACCTCATGCATGCTTTTTATACTTGTAGTGTAATCTTGCCATTTAGCCTTGTGTGCTTAATGATTTGATCCATCATTCTAGCATGTTTTTGGCTCCACTCCAGCAAGCTTATAGTCATGTTTTGCCATACTTAAGCTCTGTTTTAAGTGTTTTTGGTCATGCATGCCTTGCTTTGTATAGTCATAGTTCAATCTTGCTCACTAGCTTTGTTTTTTGAGTCCACTAGCATGCATTGCTTGGGCTATTTGCATAATTTAGCATCATTTGATACATGATTTCAGAGCATGTTTCATTGTCATACACTCACATGTGTCACTCTTTCAATGCTTTTAGAAGGTTGTGCTTTATGCCTTAAATATGAGCCAATATGTATCCATCTTGTCTAAGCATTTGGGCTACGACATCAGTGTATTTTTAGTGTTATTTTTCCATAATACAACTCCGTTTTTGGCTAGTTTGGCCACTTATGGTTTGCATCTTGTACTTGTAGAGCAAATCTCACTTACTAGACTTGCATGCTTGTTGTTTTAGCTCATTATCCTAGCATGTGTTGGCTCTACTACAACATGTTTTTGGCCTTGATTTGACATCTTTGTGGGAGGATTGCAGGTTGTCTTGGCCGTATGGTTCATGTATTGCATAGCTGTAGTGCAATGGGCTTGACTAGCCTTGTGTTTTGATGCCTCTAGCATGCTTTGTTTGAGATGTTTGCTTGCCATGACATCATTTAACATGTTATTTCAGAGCATATAGCATTGCCATATTCTCAATTCTTTCACTCTTTGAGTACTTTTAAGAGTTGTGCCTTTGTGCCTCGATTATGGGTCAATGCGTATGCATGCTTGTCTAGGCTTTTGAGTTCCCATCCCAGCATGTTTTGGTCTTTGTGTTGACCTAATTGAGCTTTATCTATGGTTGGTTCAATCATTTGTGCCATGTATTGCATACCTCTTGAGTAGTCATCTTTAGTAGCCTTGTGCCTTAGGCCCTCTTGCATGCTATACTTGTGTTGTTTGAGTGATTTGGCATCATTTCACACATGATTTCAGTGCATATAGTGTAGCTACACTCTCACATTTGTCACTTCTTCATCATGTTTGAGAGTTGTGCTCTTATGCCTAGTTGATGAGCCATTACATGAGCATGCATGTCTTGTCTTCTTATGCCTAAGTTTTGGTATGCTGCCCACTGTTTTGGCATGCATGAACTCAGTTTAGGGCTGGTTTGATCCATTGAGCATTGCATTACATAGCCCTTGTGTTGTATCCTTCACTAGCTTTAATGCTTAAGGACCCTAGCTTGCCATGCTCATGTTGTTATTGCATTGCATGGTGTTCGGAATGTTGTTGCATTGCGTTGTGTTTGGATTGGATGTTAATCCAAACATGAGAAACGAGGGCGTTTCATACTTGAAGTGATGAAACGTGCCTCATTTCTTGGTCGCCGACCCTCTTGATCAAGCATGATAGAGGCGGAGGCTTCTTATGTGTTATTTATGCATTCATTGATATTGAATTGTGCAAACTTAGCTTCTCGGCTATTGTGTATTGCGATGCTCGGTTGGTGGCCCAAGAGTCGAGTACCGAACTCCCTTGAGCTTGAAAAATGATAGGGAGGGTGGTTGTGCACACACACCTTGCAAATACACTGCTGTGCCTCTTCTTGTTCTCTGTTGCAGCAAATTGAAGCTTGGTAGAATTTTCTAGTCGGCATACCAGTAAAAGTGGCTAGCCGACCACTTTTTCTAGTCTATAGCAAATTTTTCTGGTTTACAAGTGGTCTGCAGCCTCCTTTTCTGGTTGGCAATGCACCAGGAGATTCCCATGTTGGAGTAGAAGCTATTTGGAAGTCAGTGCACCTTCCAGAGATCAAAGGAAAATAGAGGCAATTCGGGGCATAGTAATGGATTTCTGAGCAAGAAACCAAGCACATGCATTGTTCAACTTTCCAAAGCAGAGCTGAGTAGCGTAGTTTAATGCTTACTTGTTAATTAGCATGTTTATGTATTTTAATTCATTTGTTAATTAGTTAAAGTGATGTAATAATTAGTTGTAGCTAGTTATTCAATTTGTTATGTAATAACTAATCTAATTAGCTTTATTAGATTAGTTAGCTAGCTTAGCTTAGAAGTAGCTTTGCTTATTCATTCGGACCCTCCGTCGAGAGGGCAAATGTTGTAATAAGCGTGCGTGCATGTGTGCATGTCTTCCAACCCCCATTTCTTTCTCCCTTTTACTTAACCGCTTTCGATGGTTAGTTTAGGGCATATTTCGATTAGCATACCTTACGCTTGCATACGTGCATCTATTCATCTGCCTTGCATGCACCGGGCTCGACGCATCTTACAAACTGCATTGTACTTTAATACACTTTCTTGAATACGTGTTTCAAAGCATGTTATCGAGTGTTGCATTCATATGCCATTCTAGATAGCCAAGCCTATTTTAGTTGCATTTTTACATGTGTTGTATTAGGCATCGTTGACATAGCTAGGATCATGCATTGATTACTAACTAGCTTCTGTCTTGGCTCGAAGTACACTGTGAGTGTTTACACTTTAGCATACTGCATGAGATGTGTATGTTGCCATGTTAGCATGCTTACCATGAGGCTATTTGCTTAGTTGATAAACTGCATGAATGCTTGTGGATGAAGGCTTCATTACTTGAATTGGAACAATTCATTGATTGCGAGTTTTAAGCCCACTTGAAGTGGCAAATCATCATGTTTTCTTAAGCCCACTTGAGGGTGGCAACTCCACGTTTTAGCCTACTTGCGAGTAGTATCTTCAAACCATTTTCGAAAAACAAACATGAGATATTTTGTTCCAAATCGAGCGATTTAGTCTATACTTGTATGTTGTGTGCATCACATAGTAAGTTAGCTAATAATCAGAATAACAACACATGTGTTTTCAAAAACAACATATCATGTCAGTAGAGGCTGATCTTTGATCGGGCAAGCGGGGGTGCTCATTTCATGACCTTCCCCCCTCGTACCCAAGTTCCCGAGCCGAGGCAACTTTGGTGATGACGGACACGTGGCCTTAGGCACGAGTCAGGGTTTCCTAAATTTCCTAAAACAAAATATTTAGGTGGCGACTCTGTAATCTGGCAAAGTAGTCCATGTTTGGCACTTCTTGATTAAAATCGATTTTCCAAAACGATTTGCCAGATTTGGACTCTTTGGTGATTTATCAGTCTTACATTGCATTTTGTGAGATTAGATACAGAACCGTGACAGGAGTCCGAACTGTAGTAGCTATGAACACAATTCGCGCCCTTGCGCGTGGAGCGAAGTTTGGGCAGTCTACAGTTTCTGCCGACTCTGCAAGGGATTTAGAGAACTTGACTCGAACTCATGATATGTTATTTGTCTACACTTATGTGTCTCTTTGCATTGCATTTGCATTGGTGCGCCTAAGTCACAATGTTTGCCATCTGCTATTCCTGAACGGTTGCCAAAGGCTGCGTGCCATAAGGCTGACCGGTTACGGACTCTGCCACGATGGGAACACAAACCTCGGTTGTTACCGAGGCACCCGTTTTGACCATTCAACGTAGTGCATATCGGAATCCATAGTGACCATTCCAAACTAGGACAGGTTGCTTACCCGATTATAGGTTGTTTTAAACCGCTGCGTGCGTAGTGAAACCCTAGCTCCTGACAAGATTGGACAAGGAAACCCTACCCCTCCATAAGGGTGTTTTGGCTCTTACTTGCTTGATATGTGCCGTCAAAGTGTGTCTCTACAGGTTGTATGTATCAGTTTGCAAGTTTCGGTATCAGGCCTGTGGGCATCAGTATTTGGGGAATCAGTTTTACCTGAGGGTATCAGATTTGAGGCAATGATTTAGGAACAATGATCAGTGTTGAGAACAGTGTGTTCAGCTTACAAATGCCAACTGTGTGTTGTCTTTATTTTGAGCCGAAATGCTATCTGTTTTCTGGTTGTTTGTTTTCTTATTTTGCTTTATTTATCTTTTTGCAAGGTAGTTTAGCACAATTGCTTCCGAAAAGGTAGATACCCCCCGAGCACTCTGGACCAGAGGTCGAAGGCTTCATCAATCTGAAGATCTAGTTGACGGACAAGAAGTGTTCCTTTCATTACCCCCGGTTACTAGACGGAGGTCAGTTAGGTGCAGTTCATCAGTACAGCGGTTACCAGGTCAACGGTCCCTTTCCACCCCACCAATGAGTAGTCGGGTTGAGGTTTTCGTTTCTATCGCAGAGAGAGATATACCTGTTGTTCAGTTAGATCAGCACCTTATGGCAAGTATGGAGGACATGATGCATCAACTCCAAGAGATTATGCAAGCCATGCAGCGGGATACTGCCCGCCAGACAGAGTTTGCCGCGCGCTAGGCAGAGGTTGTGGCTCAATAGACAGAGCTGATTGCCAGGCTTCAGCAACAACAGCAACTGTAACAAGCCGAAGCATCTGCTTCGCACCCACCCCCGCCCCCACCTAGAGTTCCAATACTCGGGGATACTGTAAACGTCCAGGAGAATACGGACGTCCCAACAGGGCCAGTTCCACCCCCAATCCTACCTCAGCTATCCAAAGCACCGGCTAATCTAGTGGATACACCGTTTGAGTTTGAGGTGGATCCAACAGCGCTGAAAGTGAGCAAGTTAGAAAAGCTGTTCAAAAAGGCTCAAGGCGTTAATTCCATTCCAGATATAGAGGATGGATACACCGATTCGGCGGTGACTTTGCCGGACCGGTTCAAGATGCCGCATATAGACCGTTTTGATGGTTCTGGGGATCCTATGGTACACCTGTGGTTGTTCTCAGATATCCTAAGGCCAATGGGCCTCTCCAGACTGCAAAAGCTTTCCCTCTTCGGCCGGACCCTGTCTGGTGTTGCGGCTATTTGGTACGTAAAGCTGGAGGACTCTGTCAAGAGAAGCTGGGAGGAGATGGCTGAGGCCTTTATAGCTCAATACTCCTACAACACGCAGATCGAGATCACAACTCGTGATCTCGAGACAACCAAGCAGGAGCCGAAAGAGAGCTTCTCTGACTTTGTAACCCGTTAGAGGGCCAAAGCTTCTATGATGACTACAAGGCCGGTCGAGAAGGATTAGATACGGATGGTTGTGTGCAACCTCCAACCTAAGCTGATGCAAAAGATGATCGTCTTACCCCTCCCCACCATTGCTGATTTACATGAGATTGGGGTACAGATTGAGGACACAAAGAAGCAGGGTCTAATTGACCACGAGAGAGAACAGCCCAAGAGGGCATTTACCCGCAGTTCGAATGCGGGCACAAGTAATGCTGCAGCTGCCAGAACTTCTGATGTGGGCATGGTCACCACCACCACTCCAAAAAAACCTACAGCTACACCCTTCATCGGTGCATTTGGAACCAGCTCACAAACAACCAGATACCCACCCCAAGGCCAGAGAACCTTTACTCCACTGTACATGCCTCCGTCTAAAGCTCTGGGGGTTTTAATTAGAAAAGGGCATTTGAAGCCCCTAGAGCCGCGGCCATTACTATAGACCACTCGGAACTCCGCTCTGCGCACGAGGGTGCAAATCGTTGTTCTTAACTACTACAGCTCGGACTCATGTCACGGTTCTGAATCTAATCTCACAAAATGCAATGTAAGATTGATAAATCACCAAAGAGTCCAAATCTGGCAAATCGTTTTGGAAAATCGATTTTAATCAAAAAGCGCCAAAAATGGACTGCTTTTCCAGATTTCAGAGTCGCCACCTAAATATTTTGTTTTGGGGAAATTTAGGAAACCCTGACTCGTGCCTAAGGCCACGTGTCTGTCATCACCAAAGTTGCTTCGGTTCGGGAACTTGGGTACGAAGGGGGAAGGTCATGAAATGAGCACCCCCGCTCGCCCGAGCAAAGGATCGGCCTCTACTAACATGATATGTTGTTTTTGAAAACACATGTGTTCTTATTCTGGTTTATTAGACTAGGTTACTATGTGATGCGCACAGCATACAAGTATAGACTCAATCACGCAGATTGGAACAAAACAACTCGTGTTTGTTTTTGAAAGTGCTACTCGTAAGTAGGCTAAGACGCGGTTTTGCCACCCTCAAGTGGGCTTAGAAAAACATGATTTTGCCACTTCAAGTAGACTTAAAATTTACAATCATCGAGTTGTTCCAATCCAGGCAATCAAGCCTTCACCCATAGGCATTCAAGCAGTTAATCACTTAAGCAGTTAGCCTCATGGCAAGCATGCTATCATGGCAGTCACTTACACACATGCAAGGATGCTAAAGCATAAACACTTACAGTGTACTCCGAGCCAAAACAAAAGCTAGTTAGTAATCGATGCATGATCCTAACTATGTTAAGATGCCTAATGCAACACATGCAAAATGCAACTAAGATAGGCTCGGCTATTCTAGAATGGCATATGAAATGCAACAATTTTGGTACATGTATTCAAATAGGAATTGAAATACAATGCAGTTTGAATGATGCGCCGAGCCCGATGCATGCAATATGAATGAATGATGCAAACATGCTAGCATAAGGATGCTAATCGAAACATGCCCTAAAACTTACCATCGAAAGATGATAAGTAAAATTGGAAGACATGCACCACACACATGCACGCTTATTACAACAATTCGCCCTTTCGACGGAGGGTCCGAATGAATTTAGCTAATTAGCTACGCTAATTAAACTAATTATTACAAATCAACTAATTAACTAACTTAGCTAATTAATTATTACGAAACTTTAACTAATTAATCAAATTAATTAAATTACAAAACCAACTAAGTAAGAAACTAAAATAGGTTGCCACAACTCTGCCTCGGAATGATAAATGATGCATGCTCGGTCGCGTCCTCCTGGAAATCTACTACCGTGCCTCATTATGCCTCTGTTTGCACTGTTTTAGACTTCTAAAAACTATGCCAACCTCCAAGATATTTCTGATCCACCTCATGGAGATGCTGAGAAGTGGTCGGCTAAGAGGAGTGGCCATCGGCCAGAGTTTATGGCTATCGACCAATTTTGATAGCCGATCGGCATACTAAGTGGTCGATCGGCCATTGCTTCCTGCAAATTCTCCCTTTGCTGCAATAGAGCACTAACAGAGGCATGGCAGTGTATTTGCAAGAAAATGTGTGTGCAACCGCACTCCTTATCATGTCTAAAGCTTAAAGGAGTGTGGTGCTCGGCTCTCGAGCCACCAATCACGCATCTCAATGCATGATGGCCAAAGAGGCCAAGTTTCACAAATCAATGTTAATGAATGCACACAAATACCACATAAGACTCGATGAACCTCCATCTTATCATACATGATCAAAGGTGTCGGTGACCTAAGGGATGAGGTGCGTTTCATCACTTCAAGTATGAAACGCCCCTCGTTCCCCGTGTTTGGATCAACATCCGATCCAAACACAATGCAATGCAACAAACATGTAAAGATAATGCAACATGCAACATGAAAACAACATAAGCATGCAACAACAATATGCAAGCAACATCAACATGCAACCACATGCAAACAACAATGTCATGCAACAACAACATGCATACAACAATGCAATGGCAAGGGCTATGTAGTGCAACACCTAATGGACTTAAACCGCATATGGACAGACCTAAGAGGGTCCAAAACAGTGGCCAACACACCAAAACTTAGGCACAAAAGGGGCCAAGAGCACATGCTCATGTAATGGCTCATCAACTAGGCATAAGAGCACAACTCTCAAACATGATGAAAAAGTGACAAATATGAGAGTGTAGCAATGAAGTAAACTCTGAGATTACATTCCAAATGAGGCTAAATCATGCACATATGACAAACAAAGCATGCTAGTAAAATTGAAAGACCCTAATGTTATCATTAGAGTAAGACCAATGATCTATACTAGACAAGATATAGATGAATTTGATATTCAACTCCAAGAACTTTTAGACAAAAAGTTAATTGAAGAAACCAAAAGCCCTCACTCTAGTCCAGCTTTTATGGTAAGAAACCATGCTGAAATTAAAAGAGGAAAAGCCCGAATGGTAGTCAACTATAAACGGCTAAATGAAAATTTAGAATTTGATGGATATTTTATTCCACGAAAAGATGTTTTGATTAACTTAACCAAAGGATCAAAAATCTTTAGCAAATTTGATTGTAAAAGTGGATTTTGGCAAATCCAGTTTGATGAAGAGTCAAAAAATTAACGACTTCGATACACCTAGAGGACATTACCCTTTGGAATGTTATGACTTTTGGATTAAATATTGCACCACAGGTATTTCAACGGTGGATGGATACAATTTTTAAAGACCTTAAAGATTGTTGTGTAGTTTATATTGATGATATACTTATTTTCTCTAAAACCAAGGAGGAACATAAGAAACATTTAAAATTAATTTGTGAAAAATTCCAAAAACATGGAATTATTTTGTCTCCAAAAAAGATTGAACTAGAAAGAGAATTAATTGAATTTTTGGGAATAATTTTAGACCAGAAATGTTTAAAATTACAAGAGCATATTTTGTCCAAAGTACGAGATTTTCCTGATACTCTTGAAAATATAACACAATTACAGAGTTTATTAGGCATTTTAAATTATGGACGAAATTTTATTAAAAATCTTTCAAAAATAGAAATTCCTTGGTTAACTAAATTAAGAAAAAATGTTATTTTTGAATGGACAACAGAAGATGTTGCTTTAATTAAACAAATTAAAGAACATGTTAAAACTTTACCAGATGTTTATCTTCCAAAAACAGGTGATAAATTAATTTTAGAAACAGATGCCTAAGAAGCATGTTGGGGATGTGTTCTTAAAGCAATACCAAGTAATTTATGGCATCATAAAGAGATACCTTTATCAGAAAATGGGATTAGACCAAGAAAAATTTCAATACCCATAAAATTACAAAAAGAAGAATTAATTTGCGGATATAATTCTGGAACATTTAAACCAAATGAACAGAAATATATTATTTTCGAAAAAGAATTACTTGCAATAAAATTGGCAATAAAAAGTTTTCATATTTATTTAGCCCTAGAAAATTTTATTGTACGCACTGATAATAAGGCAGTAAGAGATTTCTTGATCAATAAAAAACCTATTGAGCAAGGAAGATGGCTAGCCTGGTATAATAAAATTTCTGAATATACCTTTGAAGTAGAACATCTTAAAGGTACTAACAATTTTCTTGCAGATTTTCTTAGCAGAAATTGTTTTAGAAAATTAAACTGCTAAACAAGTAAATTTAATTTTTGCAGAAGACCTCTAGACCAAGAGGAAAACAATAGATAAGGGTAAACAACCCGCTCAAGGAGATTGGGTGACAATTGCTAAAAAAGCAATACCCCGAGAAGAAAAAGTTTATGTTGTGTTTTCGGGAAGACAACCTGGAGTTTACACAGACTGGAACGAAGCCAATCTTCAAGTTATTGGATACTCAAGAGCAAGCTTTAAAGCATATAATAGCATGACTAAAGCTAAAAAAGCTTTTTACAGTGCACCAGCCATGCCTATTTTTCAAAGGAATCAAATGAGAACTAACCCAGTTCCAACTAATATTCAGACATCTAGACCAGATGAATCTGAAATAAAAGATTTTTTCAACCCTGGTATATCCAGAGAAATTTATACAGAATTCAATGGAGTTTGGAAAACTCACATTGTAGACAACAAAGTGAAGTTTCGAAAACACATGGGAGTTTTGGCCAACAAATTAGCTGAGCAAACAACTAAATTAAAAGATTTGCAAAATCTTTGTTTCAATATTCTTAAACAAATGAATTGGAATGAAGATTTTAATTTTGAAAAAATAAATAATTTTCTTCAACTATCAGACCTCATATCAGATGAGTTTTCTAATCTAGTTTTTGAACAAATAAAAAGAATTTGTCTTTTTGAAAAAGCAAGAACTTTGCTTCCAAAGGGCCAAGGTGACTCAAAATAGTCCCAAGGCTGGTCAAAACAAGACCCAAAACATGCTTAAACATAGCCAACACAAGCTAGAATTAAAGGCATGAAGCATAGAGCATACTAGGCCAACAAAGAGGATTACACTACACCCACCAAAACCAAGCATGAGATGACTTCACCAACTAAAATTAGAGTTATGTCATATAACACCAAAAATGCACTGATATAGCAGCCCAAAAGCTTAGGCAAAAAGCATGCAATGGGCTCATACTTAAAGCATAGAGCATGACTCACCAAAAGTATTGAAATAGTGAAGCATGAGAGAGTATGGCCACACTACACATACTGAAATCATGGTAGAAATGAGGCCAAAGCATGCAAACAACTCAAGTAAGTCATGTTAGAGACCATGAAACTCAAAGCTAGTGAGCAAGAATGCACTATGGCTATACAAAGCATGGCATGCATGCCCAAAACAACATAAAAATAGAGCTTGAGCATGATAAAACATGATTAAAATCTTGCTGGAGCGGAGCAAAAAACATGTTAGAATGATGGTCAAAAGCGTGATGCATATTAGGCTAGTGAGAGGATTTGCACTACAAGTGCAAGGAGCATGCATGATGTGATCAAACCAAGCCAAAATAGTGTTATATCATGGAAAAACAAGGCCTAAGACATGTTGAAATGGAGCCACAAAGAGGTATAAAAACATGCCAACTTGGTGAGCCATCAACACAAGCATACAAGAGAAGAGGAGAGGGGACAACCCCCTCCTATTTAAGGCCTCAAAACACACTTTCCACTACTAAAATTCCTCTGGAATTCAATGGTGAAGAGGCTAAATATAGGCTAAAACAAAGGCCTCAAGTGATGGCTCAAAAGCCTAGCAAATAAGGCATGCAAGGGAGTAGACTACCCCCAACACCAAAGAGGCCCTAAACAAATACGTTAAGAACTTCAAAACAAGAATTTTTTCAGTTAAAAGCAAGGCCTAAAACAATATGCAAAGTTGGCTAAATAAGCTATGAACACAAAGCCTTAAAGAGATAAGGGACTCACCCTTGAAGAACCTCTTTAGAACAGCAACTTCAGAGGCAAAAACCAAGCTTAAACCACCCAAATGAAACCTCCAAGAACCTCAGCTCAGTAATGAAGGTGTTTCACTAGGTGTTTGTGTGCAAAAGTGTGAAGAAACTACACTTTTGAGCACAAACAAACACAAGTATAGAGAGAGGAAGAAATATAGAGAGAGATATATACCTTGTATCTCAATTTTCAAAACCTCTGGAAAGGGAGAGGGGCCATCCCTCTTATAGAAATTCAAGTCCCAAGCTTGTTGAACAAGCTAGGAGCTTGTTAAAATCCATCCATACACGTGTATGGAGGATACACCAAGTGACCAACAGCTGGCACCAGCTGGAAGAAAAATATCTGTAAAAGCAGAAAAGGGGGGCTCGGCCAACAAACATGGCCAACTGGCTAAAAAGGGTGCCGACCGGCCAAAAAGGGTGCTGATCGACCACCACTGATGGTCGATGGAAAGAAGGAAAGGCAGATAGGCACAGGGCCTAGCCTATGGGTTGTAAGGCTGGCCAACAAGCCACCCCCTTCCCTTAGAAACAAAACCACAAGCTCTTAGTCCACAACCAAGCACAAAACAGACAAGTTGAGAGGTTCTAAGGTAAGGCGCGCAACCGAGACCTTCAGGAACTCAAAACGAACACGAGCATGGATGATCATCGAGTGTTCAAACGATGACGTCCAAGTCTTGAGGACGGTCAAAAATGGGTGTCTACAATTACCAGACAAACTTCTTGCTTCCCATAACCCGGCCAAATACTGTGCCTTTCACCAACAGTATGATCATGACACCGACCAATGCTTCAGACTGCGTCATGAGATTCAGGATCTCATTGACAATAAGGTGATTGTGCCTCTAGAAAAGCCGAATGTCACCATTGACCCACTCCTACCACATAACCAAGCTCCACCACCGAAACACATCAACCTGATCCAAACCGCGACCATTCCATATGACTCAAGCATATACATCACACCCTCCCACCTACCCAAGCCTGAGGTGTTCATCCCGGATAGCACAGACTTGTACATGTTGAGTATCTCCCAAACCAACCTAAACTGGTGGTGGTGACTGTTGAAGACAGAACTGGGATGACTTTGGAAGCAGAAGGGAATGTTAATTCAGAGCCTGAGGGGTCTGGGAGCTTTGCGTACAACCCGAGTGGTTATATCACATCAACAAATCAGGTTAAGCCGATAATAGAGTTGTCAGTTGCGATAGAGATCAGTGTGGTTCCGGAAGATGGACCAAGTCAGGGGTTAGATAACCTAGCAGAGCTGGAAGAAGACATCGCAAATCTGCAGTTCTTTGAAGAGCAGGACTCAGGGGATGTGAACATCAACTAGTTCGACTTAGATGGATCAGCAGAAAATACTGGGTGGCTTAGGGATGAGGCAGATGTTGTTGAGACACCTCAACCAGAATAGGGGCAATTAGAAGCTGGGATATCAGCAGTGGCCGGAATGGCTGAGAATCAGGAGAAGTCGCCGGAGAGCACCGGTGCTAAGAATTTTGCTCAGGATTCGGGCAGTTTGAGTACAGTAGATACTGAACAGGAGGTTGTATTGAAGCGTCTTGAGCAAGAAAAGATCGAGGATCTTGAGAGGGCTAGGAAGGCCAAGGCCCCTGCGGGGATGAAATGTGCTGTGAGCACATAAATAGTTGCAACAGAACCGGATAGCTGTCTGTCGGTTGTCAACGGGATGCGGTGGGAAGACGACGACTTACGTCTGGCCCACACTGATGAGGATTGGGGACAAAACCAACCAGATAATACCTAGTATGTTGAGGAGGTTAACCATATGACCAGGAGTGGGTAGTGTTTCAAGCCCCCACACTTGGACCAGCAGGAGGCATCTGGGAAAGACAAAGAAGTGAAGAGGCAGAAGGAAAAACTACTGGAGGAGGAGGCTGTGCTGAAACAGCTAAAGAAGATTCAAGCAGACATCTCTATCTGGGGACTGCTAATGGCCTCAAGAATTCACAGATAGGCTGTCCTTACAGCCATGGATAGGACCAAGCTTTTAATCGATACAACTCCAGAGCAGTTGGTAGGGCTGGTTTTCCCGGGAGGAGCTTCCCTGACCTTGACCTTCACCGACAAAGAACTACCGCCCGAGGGCTCAGATCATAACAAACCGCTTTATATCTCTGTTGAGTGTAGAGAGAAGTAGATACCGGTGGTCCTAGTCAACACGGGGTCCGCAATCAATGTATGTCCGTCGAGAATGGCGTATGATATCGGGTTGAAGCCCGCAGATTTTGTGCCTATGGCCCAGGTGATTCGGGCCTACGATAATACTAGCCGAGAGGTGATGAGGACCGTACGGATTAAGACTCAAGTCGGTCCGGGGCAACAGGACATTGAGTTTCATGTCTTAGATGTTCTTGCAACCTTCAATCTACTCCTTGGGTGGCCGTGGCTGTACCAGGTGAAAGCCGTCTCTTCCATCTTACACCAAATGCTGAAGTACCTCCACGGGAAGGGGGTGGCGATCGTTATTGGGAATTCTTCGATACATCCGCCGCCAGAGGTTTCTACACCAATTCTTGAGATTGAGCATGGCGCGGAGGATGTATTTTTGTCAAGATTCACCCTAGTTGAGGCCCAGGTTGTACAACACATGCTAGCTGTTGATGGGGGGCTATACGTCAACACACAGTCTGTCTACCTTATGAACAAGCTTCAGTACATCCCCAGGATGGGATTAGGGTGAAGTGGCCAGAAAGGCATTGCAACATCGGCCAAAGTGCCGTAAACCCATATAACTTTGGCCTAGGTTATCTACCTACGAAAGAGGATTGGGCGAGGAAAGGAAGAGAGATGGTCGGAAGAGCCAAAGCAAAGCAGGCCGGGAAGCACTATGAGTTGGTGCACCGACCTATCCAGGGGACCCTAAATGGACGCTTTGTCTGGGAGGGAGAAGACTTCCCATTCTGCGACTTTCCGGAGCCATGGCTAAATGCAGAGAGGCAACGCTTGTCGAGATTTGAGATTTTCTTTGACTTGCAATTATCCAGGGATGAAGTTGTCGAAGAGCAAACAGACCCACCAGCTGGGGCTGAGCAGTGCAAGGAGGAGGATTCCGAGAGCACATAAATTGAGATGGGGGTAGCACTGGCTTGTCTCCTCGCAGATCCTCAGATCATACCGGAGTGCTTGGGGGATAACTTCTCAGTTTCCATGATCGGGAATGTGAGCCCATCTTTAGGCATTCTTGATGCATCCATCGCACCCTCCCTCGTCCGGAAATACGAGGAGGGCTTTTTATCGAGCAGCACTGGGTCAGGTAGTGAGCCGAAATCTGATTCCACTGAGTCTGTGGAGTCAGAATCAGGTTCCAACTCGTCTGAGTCTGAGTCCGGTATTCTTGGGGGTCATAACCCGGATGCCACTATCCTGTCAAGGTCGTCTTTTTCTTTTTCCTTTGAGTCTATTGTAATAGAGGAATCAGGCGGACTGGATATTATTAATGAGAATGGTACGGCTGTGGCTTCCGAGTACTTTTCTGTGCCCTTAATTTATTGCATTAATCAGGATTTTCAAAATTTTGATGAAAACGACGAGGAAGAAATTCCTCCGATTTTACAACGTTTGATTAATTAAGAACAGGAGAGGTTTGTAAAACCTTTGGTTGATGAAATCACCACAATTAATGTTGGTACTGAGAAGGATCTACGGCTGGTCCAGATCGGGTCCACGTTGTCTTCAGAGGAGCGCGAGCGTTTAGTTGCTTTATTAAAAGATTTCAAAGATGTTTTCGCGTGGTCCTACGAAGACATGCTTGGAATTGATCCTGAGATTCTACAGCACCGGATCCCTCTTGACCCAGAGGCCCGACCTGTTAAGCAGAAGCTCTGAAGATCAAAGAAGAGGTCACTAAACAGATCGATGCAGGGTTCCTGTTAGTATTTGAGTATCCGACTTGGTTGGCCAATATAGTTCCGGTGCCGAAGAGGGACGGCAAAATTTGGGTATGTGTGGACTTCAGGGATTTGAACAAAGCCAATCCGAAGGATGATTTTCCTCTGCCACATATCGACGAATTAGTGGACTTCACTGCTGGGCATGCACTGCTCTTGTTCATGGATGGGTTTTTAGGCTACAATTAGATTTTGATGGCACCCGAAGACAGGGAGAAGACTACTTTCACCACCCCATGGGGAACCTATTGTTATAGGGTGATGCTGTTCAGCTTGAAGAACGCTGGGCTACGTATTAACGAGCTGTGACCACGATTTTGCACGATATGATCCATAAAGAGGTTGAGGCGTACGTGGACGACATGATTGTCAAGTCCAAGAAAAGAGAGGGCCACTACACCGCCTTGCAAAAATTCTTCCAACGGATCAGAGAGTACGGGTTGCGGCTGAATCCTCAGAAATGTACATTTGGTGTTACAGCAGGGAAAATCCTGGGGTTCTTGATCACACAAAGGGGTATCAAGGTCGATCCTTCTAAAATCAAGGCCATCTTAGAAATGCCACCACCGAGGACTGAAAAGGAGGTGCGAGGCTTTCTGGGTAAAGTGCAATTCATAAGACGGTTTATTGCAAAATTAACCTTGACTTGTGAACCACTGTTTGGTCTCCTGAAGAAAGGAAAGAAGTTCCAATGGGACGACTGATGCCAAGTTGCTCTTGAATAGATCAAGCAATATCTACAGAACCTACCTGTGTTGTCACCACCTGAGCCGGGGAAACTGTTGATTTTGTACCTATCAGTGACCAAAATGACAATGGGCTACATGCTTGCACAGGAGTCTGAGGACAAAGTGGAGAAGGCTATCTACTACTTGAGCAAGAAAATGCTGGATTATGAGACCCGTTACACTTCGCTGGAGAAGGCTTGTTTGGCCTTGGTATGGGCTACCAAGAAGTTGAGGCACTACCTGTTAGCTCACTCTGTAATACTGGTTTCGAGATTAGATCCCATCAAATATCTCTTCGAGAAATTGGCACTTACGGGTAGGCTAGCTCGTTGGTTGCTTCTGCTTTCCGAATTTGATCTAAAATACATGACGCGCAAGTCAGTGAAAGGAAGAGCAGTAGCGAAGTTCCTAGCCGACCATCCAGTTGATAGGGATGAAGCAATTGAGTATCTATTCCCAAACGAGGCCATTCTGCATATTGAAGAAGAGACTTGGACGATGTACTTTGACAGAGCGTCAAACCAATACGGGTATGGGATAGGGGTGTTGCTGATAGCACCCGACAATTTCCGCATACCCTTAGCATTCAAACTCTAGTTCAAAGTATCGAACAATGAAGCAGAGTATGAGTCATGTTTCTCGAACAATGAACTAGGGGCAAAATGGTTGGATGTCATCGGGGACTCGAACCTTGTTGTATCTCAAGCTAAAGGAGATTGGAAAGTTAAAGAAGAAAAGATGAGAATCTATCACCAGACCTTGGACGCTCTGATTCCTCGGTTTGAGAAACTGAACTTCGCTCATCTGTTAAGAGAGAACAACAGGTTCGCTGATTCATTAGCAACTCTATCTTCTATGATAGACATCCATTTCAGAGTCTGGATGCGTTCGATCATCATTGAACAGAAATTCGTGCCGGCCTACGAGCTAATTGCTGCCATAGATGAGGTACAAGATCAGAACCCCTGGTATTACGACATTTAGAACTTCTTAGAAAAGGAAGCGTATCTACCAGGGGCAAATGGCAAAGATAAAAGGGCAATTCAAAGAATGGCTGCTCAGTTCATTGTCTGCGGGGGTAAACTGTACAAGCAGGGTCATCTCGGGAAGCACAAACTGTGTGTTTATGCTGAAGAATCAAAGCGCTTGATGGAGGCCATCCACGGAGGAGAGTGCGGAGCGCACATGAGCGGAGTGATGCTAGCCCAGAAGATCCTTAGACAGGATTATTACTGGTCAACCATGGAGGAGGATTGTATTGGCTTTGTCCGGCGATGCCATAAGCCAGATCTATGCAAACCGCATGAACATTCCGCCGTCGAAGCTGTACAACAAGACTTCGCCATGGCCGTTTTCAGTCTGAGGGATTGATGTAATTGGGGCTGTCACTCTGAAGGGGTCCAACGGGCATAAGTACATTCTGGTAGCGATAGACTACTTCACGAAGTGGATTGAAACCCAATCTTATGCGGTGTTGAAGGCATCGCATGTCGCTAAGTTCATCAGGAACAACATTATCTATCACTACGGGGTCCTGAATGAGATTATTTCAGATAATGGTTCCCATTTCAAGAAGGAGGTGATCGACTTGTTAGAGAAGTACAACGTGGCTTTTCATAAGTCATCTACATATCAGCCGCAAACCAATAGAGCAGTTGAGGCCGCCAACAAGAACATCAAGCATATTCTGCAGAAGATGGTAGAAACCTACAGGGACTGGCCAGATAAGCTGCCATTTGCTCTTTGGGGCTACCGGACTTCAATTCGAACTTCTATTGGGGAAACTCCGTATTTTTTGGTTTATGGGATGGAGGTTGTTCTACCTATCGAAGTTGAGGTTCCGTCATTATGGGTATTGGCTGAGTGTCAGATAACTGAGGCAGATTGGCAGCAAAGCAGGTTCGAAGAATTTATGCTCTTTGATGAAAGAAGGCTGAAAGCACTCTATTACGTCCAGGGTTATCAACGAAGAATTGCCAAGGCTTGCAACAAGAAGGTTAAGTCCAAGAATTTGAAAGAGGGGAATCTAGTGCTCAAAGACAATCGAGCTCCCATCCACGACTCTATGGGAAAGTTCAGACCCAATTGGACTGGCCCTTACATCATTAAGTCTATTTGGTCGGGTAGAGCTATCATTCTGATGGACCTACATGGCCTAGAGTTCTCCTAGTCGATCAACATGGACAAGTTGAAGAAATACTATCCCTGAGTGGCTCGCTAGGCCGAAAACCCGAAAGGGCGACCTAGGCAAAAGTTAAAGCATAGAAAATTTGAAATAATAAAAACTAAGCTCGGAAGGTCGAAAACCCAAAAAGGGCAGCCTTGGCAAAAGTTAGAGTGCAAAAGGAGAGTGTTAATACACGAGTGAACCTGAACTGAACTACGTAAGGCTTGATTCCCATCTTCGGGATATGTAGGCAACTTCATTCTGAAGTCCAGCCATAAACACTTCTGTGGAGAAGTGGTTTGGAAATACTCTTCAGATCCTGGGGGACGCTCGTGATCCTCTGCTAGTCACCTGAAAAAGAATAAACACTCCGGTCGTGGGTGCCAGAATTAGCACTCCGACGGGCAAGTCAATCTCTGCACTCAGGATTACTTGTATTATAAGTTAAGCGTAATGGTTCTCACATACATTCCTCTAACTGATGATCTTGTATTTATATCACTCTCCTTCTTGGGCCTCGGGACTGAGCTCACTCTCAATTTTCCGTGTAACTATTTATTCGGCGTGGTTTCCAGCAAACCGTTTCTCATTCAGCCCTTTACTCAATTGGCTATACGGTCGAGTAGGGCAGGATTTAAATTGCAGGACGGGGTCGAATGAAATATATACTTCGACCCAGGTCCAAATATTTGGCCTCTCCATGAGTCCCAATATTCGGCCCCCACAATTGCCCCCCAAGCACTTCACTTACGACAGTTAGTTGGAGTGTTTGGTTTTGAACTTCGAAAAGTCAGAGCCGAAATTCGGCGGCTAACCTCATTTCAACGCGTTTGTCAGAGCACACGCCCCTCAGTTATCATTTCAACTTCCCACCCCTTCGTATGCCTCCATTTATTATGATTTAAAATCTTGTTGTCTTCTCGAACACGCACATCCTGGATGCTTAAAGTTTTTGAACTACCTTCCGACTCCTTTCTGCAACTTCCGTTTGTCCTCCATTGTCTTCTCCATCTCTTGTAAGTCTCCTTCCTCTCTGCTTTCTCTTTGCTTTGAGTCCTTTTTCCTAGTTTGACCTTGGTTTAGCACATTCCTATAAGCTGATCGAAATGGCTAAGCATCTAAAAGATCTTCTCTCTATGGATCGAATTTCTGGCTTTTGACGACATTTTTCTATCCCTGATGATGTCCGTCTGTCGCTTGTGACAGACGGCACTCTCGATATGGAGAGGGATGATGAAAACACAATCATTTTTCCTCTCTTGTCGATTGTGGAGGGTGGAGTCCGTTTCCCGCTTCATCCATTCCTTAGGACTGTCCTTTGCCATTGGAGTCTAATCCCCTTTCAACCCAATGTCAATTTGTTAGAATCATAATGGGTATTATAGAGCTAAACCGTTGCCTTACGATTAACCTCGGCATCCTGCTATTTGATACTGTTATGCCTTGGCGAAGTCTTCTGGTCGGCATGGACGCTATTTTCTTAGGGCTAAGGACACTAACCATCAACTAGTCATTATGCTTTCCAGCTCTAGAAAGTGAGTTGATGACGTTATGGTTGTTGTCCGAGGCAATTGGGAATTCGGCGAAGGCGAGGATCGCATTGATCCTATCCCTAGATGGAGGGGCAAACCAGGTGGCCGTATAGCTTCTTGTGTCTATTTTTCGTTGTGTTTATAAAACTTCATTTTTGAGACCTCATGGAGTTTGCTTATGTAGGAAACGATTTAAAGAAATTCCTGACCTCAATCAACGACACCGTTCTTTCGGAAATCAAAGTCACGCTCAAATATTTCGGTCGTCCAAGTCTCCAGAAATAGGGGAGGGCGGCCCACGTGCTGCTTCGCTATGAGCCGACCTATACGACCTTCTCCGCGGCAGAAAACATCCCAATACCGAAGGGTGAAGAGTCTCTTACCGCTCTTATTTTGACTGACTTCAAAAACTTACGACAAGTCGATTTCGAGGGATCCGATTCAGAGCGGGCGGAAGTAGTCGAGGTCGCCGAGTCCGACCAATCTGAAGCGGAAGTAGATGAGGCATTGAAGTTGGCCTTTGAGGAAGCCGGCCTTAATTTAGCCGACCCTCTGTCTACTTCGGGGTGAGGGAACCTTCCATTTGAAGACATTTTTAACGGTTTGGAGGACCTTCCCGACACATACCTTGAAGACATGGCTAGGTTAAGCCGCACACAATTTGCCAAGAAGGCGAACGCAAAAAGGATGGCCGCGCAGCGAAGAGCAGTGGCCATTCGATCTCAAGTGCTAACTGCCACCGAATCCCAACTTTCCCTGCCTGTTGCCGAATCTCAACCCCCCTTGCTTGTTGAAAAAATGGCAAAAAACCAAAGTGCTGAGTCCGCTATGGTTGTGCAGGCCGATCAAGAGGCCGAACAAAGGGCAGAGAAGCATCCTGTCGAGGTCGAGGCTGGCTCAGAAGACCAACCCGACAAACGACCTCGTTTAGAGGAATCAGATGTGATCGTGCCCTTTGTCATTCAGCCGAAGATAAAAAATTCGATGATCTCTTCTGATGCTTCGGTCATTAAAGATCCTGCCGTCGCACTCAGCATGGCTACGTCCGTTTCTTTGCCGGCTGACAAGGCGGCTTTCTGGTCAGAGCCGGATCTAGTTGCGATAGCATTAGCCTCTCAACCGGCTCTTTTGGTATATATTTTGACATCATCTTTTTATTTTATGCAAATACCGTTTTGGTTCTAATTTCCTGTTTTGTAGACGGTCGGTAGGATAGCGGAGATGGGTCGTCGCTATCATGACACCGTCGAACAGCTTGGCCGTTTATAGATGGAAGTTGAAGGCCAAAGGAGCAGGGCCGAGTTCAAGGTAATGAGGGCGAAGATGGAGGGAGCGAGGGCCGAGGCCAAGATGGAGAGGGCCAGAAATGCAGATGATCTCAGGTTGGTTGCTGAGCAGAGGGCGAATACGAGTGAGGCTGCGCTCAAGTTAGCCCAAGAGGCGATCGCCAAAACTTGAGGCGGACTTGGCAGAAACGAAGGCGGAGAAGGAATTAGTCGATTCTGAAGCTTCGAAGGTGTATGAGGCTGGAAAGAGCGCCGCCCTCGACGACTATGTGGAGCGAGTCCCCAAATTTGAGAATCGGGGATTCAAACATGGCTGGCTCAAAGCCCTTGCTGCTGCTAATGTGACATTGGCTATGCCGATTCCATACGAGCAAGTGGATGTTGAGCAGCTGGAGTCTGACTCCGAGGACTAATTTGAGCGGCGTTTTTGTTTTAGGATTTCGTATGTATTTTTACAACTTTTCGTTTGGTAATTTTCATGTATTGCTACAACCATAGTTGTTTTGCTAGGCATTTTCAAGTGAAGTTGTAGCTTTTTGTTTAGAAATTTTCGTATGTAAAATGGCTACAATTTGTCCTCAATTTACTAATGAAAATTTCCTTTTTTACCTTGCTATTATTTGTGTTAAATTTTGCTGTTGATGAATGGTATTGCTTTCAATTGTAAAATGGCTACGTTTTGTTTTCAATGCCGAGTATCATAATTCATGGAGTGGCTGCGGCATAAATCGATCGGCATTGAGTTTATATACTTGGCCGATCAGATTAATAAATCTGCCCTTGCCCCAGCCAGTGCATGAGCTTCACAAGCCGAATGGCGCTAGTTCGTGGAATGGCTGGGGCATAGATCGATCGGCATTGGGTTTAGATACTTGGCCGATCAGATTAATAAATATGCCCTTGCCCCAGCCAGTACATGAGCTTCACAAGCCGAATGGGACTAGTTCGTGGAATGGCTGCGGCATAGATCGATTGGCATTGGGTTTAGATACCTGGCCGATCAGATTAATAAATCTGCCCTTGCTCCAGCCACTGCATGAGCTTCACAAGTCGAATAGGACTAGTTCGTGGAATGGCTGTGGCATAGATTGATCGGCATTAGGTTTAGATACTTGGCCAATCAGATTAATAAATCTGCTCTTGCCCCAGCCACTGCATGAGCTTCACAAGCCGAACGGGACTAGTTCGTGGAATGGTCCGATCAGCATCTGGCTTTTGGCGTTTAGAATTAATGATGTCGCCCCGGGGGCGTTGCATACATTAAGGATAAATGGGGTGAGTTCGCGCTAGTAATTCCATTTATTTCTATTCAGACTTGATTTAAACTAGCCTGGGATAAGTGCAAATGTCAAACAGACTGTTTTTCAACAGCAGAGAAGAATGACGAACATTGGCTGAGTTAGACACTACAATGAATCACAGTAGTGAGCCTACGTGCACGGAAGGAAGGACGTCTAAGGAACGCAAAAAATGCCAGCCTCCTAGTCGTCGAAGTAGATCACCCCGAAAAGACAAACAGTAACGGGGAAGCTCCCTGCAACCGCGACCAAAAAGCGAGCCTGATGCGACGCCACGACCATTGAGTTTTGCGATTTTCGTGGGAAATAAACCGATGACTGAGGCGGATTCCCTCGTTAAAGATCCAGGTGTAGCAGTCGAGTTCGCTCGACAGATCTTTCTACCAGAGGTCCAGCAGTCAATAGTTAGACGTCAAGATTTCGAAGTATTTTGAGAAGGCATCCATGGGGCGGTGAAGGGGTTGTACACTGCTTATGAGGTCGGCATGCGTCTGCGCGCCGCATGATGAGAAATAGAGAAGAAGGATGAACGAATCCGTAGCTTGGAGGTTCGCGCGGAGAAGGCTGAGCGTGAGCTTAGGGAGCTTAGGAAAGCTCAAGCCACCGAGCCGCAAGTGGCAGGTCAATCTAACTCGATCGTGGAGGAAAGAGTGACACAACGGCTGTTAAGTCACGCCATTGCCGACCGAGATACGGCAAGCATATTTGCTGTAGAAAATGCGAGGGCCATGGGGTATGAACAAGGCTTCCATGTGGGCCAGAAGGTTAGGATCGACAAAACGAAAGAGAAACTTGTAGAGGAGGTCTGTCGGTGCAAGAACCGCAGCTTTAGGCACGGTTGGATTAAGGCACTTCAAGAGCAGAGGGTGTTGATTCAGCATTGCCGTGGTACCAACGTGATCATTTTTCCTTTCTCCGCCTTTGAGGTCGAAAAGAGTGACAATGAGGGAGAAGCCGTGTAAAAGTAGACATCGTAGGCATTGTAATGCAAAACCCATGTAATTTTCGACTGATTGAATAATAGTACATTGTCTATTTCAAGTGTTTGTGTTTCGTTGTAATTTTTATTCGGCACACACGTGTTTGCATGTTTTTTGTTTTATTGTATAAATGTTTGAATAAATGTATAAACATTATATAAACATTGAATATTTATTCGGCATAATTGCATAAACATTGACCAGCCCTGGCTCCAGATTTGGAGATTTAAACAAAGTCGTCATGCGCCGATGAAGCTCCGAATCCGGAGACTATTTGGCCAATTGTGGTATCCACGATGGGCGCTCTGAATCAAAGAGGCTTTTTTGGCCTAAAGGCGTCAAGCGTCGATGAGGCTCTGAATCTAGAGACTGCCCAATCGTGGTCCACGAAGGGCACTCCGAATCCGGAGGCTTTTTCGGCCCAAAGGTGTCATTTGCCGATGGGGCTTTGAATCTGGAGACTATTTGGCCAATCGTGATATCCACGAAGGGCGCTCCGAATCCGGAGACTTTTTCGGCCCAAAGGCGTCAAGCGTCGATGGGGCTCCAAATCTGGAGACTGGCTAATCGTGATCCACGAAGGGCGCTCTGAACCCGGAGGCTTTTTCGGCCCAAAGGTGTCATACACTGATGGGGCTCTGAATCCGGAGTCTATTTGGCCAATCGTGATATCCACGAAGGGCGCTCCGAATCCGGAGGCTTTTTCGGCCCAAAGGCGTCATTCGTCGATGGGGCTCCGAATCTGGAGACTGGCCAATCGTGATCCACGAACGGCACTCCGAATCCGGAGGCTTTTTTGGCCCAAAGGCGTTATGCGCCGATGGGGCTCCGAATCCGGAGTCTATTTGGCCAATCGTGATATCCACGAAGGGCGCTCCGAATTTGAAGGCATTTCTGGCCCAAAGGCATCATTCGCCGATAAGGCTCCGAATCCGAAGACTTTATTTGGCCAATCATGATATCCACGAAGGGCGCTCCGAATTCGGAGGCTTTTTCGGCCCAAAGGCGTCATTTGCCGATGCGGCTCCGAATCCAGAGACTATTTGGCCAATCATGTTATCCATGAAGGGCGCTCCGAATCCGGAGGCTTTTTCGGCCTAAAGACGTCATTCACTGATGGGGCTCCAAATCCAGAGACTTTATTTGGCCAATCGTGATATCCACGAAGGGCACTCTGAATCCGGAGGCTTTTTTGGCCCAAAGGCGTTATTCGCTGATGGGGCTTCGAATCCAGAGACTTTATTTGGCCAATCGTGATATCCATGAAGGGTGCTCCGAATCCGAAGGCTTTTTCGGCCCAAAGATGTCATTCGCCAATGGGGCTCCGAATCCGGAAGCTTTTTCGGCCCAAAACAATTTTGAACTAGACTTCGCGGTAAGTAAACAGACATCTTTGCATTACAAAACTGGAAAGTGTACATGGTGGGTCATTCAAAACTAGTATCATTCCCCACAGGTCAGGTTTAATGATAGAATTTGCGTAAGTGCGTTGAATTCCAAGGCCGTGGCAGACTTCTTCCGGATATGTCTTTGAGCCGATATGCCCCTACTCCCGAGATCGAATCGACCTGATAGGGGCCGTCCTAGTTTGGACCCAATTTTTCATCAGCCGGCTTCCTGGCGGCTGGGAGTACTTTCTTTAGAACCAACTCTCCCGGTGTATAACGGCGCAGCTGGACACGTTGATTATACGACTTAGCAAGCTGGTACGGATACCGCGCCATGGATGCAAGGGCACGTCTCTGCGTTCTTCAATCAGAATCAAATCCAGGGCCAGCACAATGTCGTTTTGGCCCATATCAAAAACTTTCGATTTTAAGGTTGGGAGGCTGATCTCCAAGGGTATGACTGCCCGGGTTCCAAAGCATAGAGCAAACGGCGTTTCCCTAGTAGATCGTCTCGACGTAGTTTGATGAGCCCACAACACACTTAGCAATTCTTCGACCCATCTGCCTTTAGCTTTTTCTAGCCTTTTCTTGATGCCATCTATAATGGATTTGTTAGAGGCTTCGGCTTGACCGTTGCTTTGAGGATAGGCCGCAGTGGAAAAGTAAAGCCGGATACCATATTTGTTACATAATTCTCGGTAGACGCCACAATCGAACTGGGTGCCGTTGTCTGAAATGAGTGCTCTTGGAATGCCGAATCGCATTATGATGTTCCTTTAAACAAAACGCTTCACGTCAGAATCTCAGATGTGCGCTAGTGCCTCCGCTTCTACCTATTTTGTAAAATAATCTGTCGCGACAATCAAAAATCGCTTGTTACCTGGGGCACGAGGCAATGGTCCGACGATGTCAAGCCCTCATTGGGCGAACGGCCAAGGACTGGTTATGGAGCTTAGCTCTCTTGACAGTGTGGGTCAAAGAGAGAACTTCGCCTCTGTTCACACTTTTCATGTAACATTGACATCGGCTCTCATTGACGGCAATAATAACCGTGTTATAGCTCGATGGGCAAAAGCACTGCGAGTGGCGCCACAACTGCCTTCATGTATTTCAGTCAGAAGCTCTTCGACTTTGTCCGGATGCACACATTCTAGGTCTGGACCAGAAAGGGACTTTTTATAAAGCTTTCCTTGTGGATCCAAGTAGTAATGTAGGGCTTTGTTTCGCAGCTTGTGCGCTTCTTTCTTGTCCTTTGGGAGTTGTTCGGAAGATAAGAATGCAGCAATGGGATTCATCCAACTCGGTCCAGATTCTATGACATTGACCTGGACTTCCTCCGAAGGACCAATGCTTGGCTCCAGGATGAAACCCACCTCGATGGTTCGTTTGATCTCTGAGTTAATAGCGGAGGCTAGGCAGGCTAGGGCGTCTGCATGCGTGTTCTGATCACGTGTTATCTGATTCAATTCATGATGGTCTAATTTTGCTAGCAAAGAGTTAGCAGTTTTCATGTAAGTTTTCATATAGTCATTTCTTGTCGCGTACTCCCCCTTCAGCTAATTGATCACCAGTTTTGAATCGCAAAATACAAGCAGACGCCGAGCACCCAGAAGATGTGCATTCCACAAACCGGCTAGAAGGGCTTCGTATTCGGCTTCGTTATTTGACGCTTTGAAGCTGAGTTTGATGGCCTGCTCAATTATTGCGCCGTCAGGAGCCATGATTACTACTCCGGCTCCACTGCCCCGCTGATTGGATGACCCATCACAGTACAGCTGCCAGATGTCTCCAACGTAAATTCTCTAGTTTGGCTTAGGTCGAATTTCATCAGACTTGAAGTCGGCAAGACCCCCGGTAAATTCGGCCACGAAATTGGCAAGCAGCTGCCCTTTGATTGAGGTTCTAGGTAGAAACTGGATGTCGTACTGGCCAAGTTCAGGAGCCCACTTTGAAACGCGTCCTGAAGCTTCCGCACTACGTAGTACTGATCGGAGGGGGTAATCTGTTAGCACCCCGATGTTGTGTCCCTGGAAGTAATGCATCAGTTTTCTTGCCGCCATGACCAGGGCTAGGATGAGTTTTTCCAGTAGTAGGTAGCATGTTTCGGGGTCGACCATTGCTTTGCTCACATAATACACTGGCCACTACTCGCCTAGCTCTTCCTTTATCAGTACGGCGCTGACAGCCCGGTCGGAGACTGCCAGATACCAGATGAGCGGGTCACCTGCCGAAGGTGTTGTTAAGAGTGGAACTGATTAGAGGTAGGTTTTTAGGCTGTTAAAAGCGGCTTCACACTCGGCGGACCATTTGAAAGCCTTGCCCTTCTGTAGTGTATGGAAGAATTGTCGACAACGATCTGTAGACCGACTGACGAACCTGTTGAGTGCAGCGGCCATCCTTATAAACTTTTGAATCTCTTTTACTGAACGAGGGGAGTTGAGTTCCAAGATTGCTGTGATTTGCCTCAGGTTGGCCTCGATTCCCCGGTGGTTGACAATGTAACCCAAGAACTTGCCGGAGCCGATCCCAAACGCATATTTGGAAGCATTCAGCTTCATTTTGTATTTGCGTAAGATGTCGAACATCTCTTCTAGATCGGCTAGATGGGTTTGCTCTTCTCTGGACTTGACCACCATATCATCTATGTACACTTCCATAGTGTGGCCGAGTTACTCCTTAAACATAGCTGTGACCAGTCTTTGGTAAGTTGCCCTGCATTCTTCATCTCAAAAGGCATAACCTTATAGCAGTAGGTTCCTCTTGGGGTGAGGAATGCAGTTTTTTCTTGGTCCTCAAGATGCATGGCGATCTGATGGTAGCCTCTGTAAGCATTGAGGAAGCTCATACGCTGATGGCGTGCTGTCGCATCTACAAGTTGGTCAATTCTGGGTAGGGGAAAACAATTCTTGGGGCAGGCTTTGTTCAAGTCCGTGAAATCAACGCACACTCGCCAAGTCCCATTTTTCTTCTTCACAACCACTGTATTAGAGAGCCATGTAGGGTAGGTCACTTCCCTGATTGCCCCGGCGTCAAGCAGCCTATCAACCTCCTCAACAACGGCGGCAGTGTGCTCTGCGGCTGACCACCGGCTTTTTTGAATGATCGGCTTGCATTTAGGGTCAACATTCAAACGGTGCTGTGAAACTGATGGATCTATACCTGACATCTCGTATGGAGTCCATGCAAAGACGTCAAGGTTGCTGAGCAGGAAAGAGATTAGCTGCTGTCTATCGGCTTGATTCAGGGAGGCGCCGACCATGAAGAACTTCTTTGGGCTTCCGTCAATTTCAACTCGGTCTAGGCCTTCCGTGGCCTTTTCACTTGGAAGCCGCCCAATATCGTCGAGGCTCTCCTGATTTGGCACCTCAATGGAATTCACTTGCAACTCCTTTGCCGTTTTTCCAGCGAGGAAATAACATGCTTGTGCTGATTTCTAGGAGCCGCGGATTTGCTTAATGTCGCGTTCTGTTGGAAAGCGTAGTAGCTGATGATACGTACTCGACACGGCCTGCATGGTGTACAACCAAGTTTACCCCATAATGAGATTGTACACCGATGGCAGCTTGACGACCAAGAATTCTACATCCACTGTTTGGGAGCCTATTCGAATAGGTAGTGTGATTTTTCCCAACGGGTACTCTAGATTAGCATTGAAGCCGAATAGTGGATAAGGCACCGGGGAGAGATCTGATTCAGAGAAGCCGAGTTTGGTGAATCTCTTGTAGTACATAACCTCCGATGTGCTCCCTGGATCAATGAGTACCCGCTCAACTGTGAATCGATTTACGCATAACTCAATTACCAAGGGATCGATGTGGGGAAGTGTCACTCCGGCCAAATCTGAATTATCAAAAGCAATGCTCGCAGTTTCATGGGGCCGTTTAGTCGGAGTGAGTTGACTTTGAGGGTCATGATTTGACTGAATCGTATGCACCGTGGATGACATCGGCAGGCTATATATCATGTGGATCATGCCAAGTGGAGGGGAATCCTTTCTTAAGGCTATTGCTTTGGTTAAGTTGCCTTTTCGGACATACTGTTGTAGCCAGCCATCTTGTTCCAATTCCTCCAAGTGATCCTTCAATGTATAGAAACTCTCAGTATCATGGCCATGGTCTTTGTGAAACTCGCACCGTCTATCCCGTCTTCTCGTGTCAGGAGGTTCCATCATTTTGGACGGCCATTTGAAGAACGGAAGGTGTTGGATTTTGGACATAACCGCGTTGATCGGCTCTGTCAACTCCGTATACTTCTTGTCAGCGTGCTTCGTGCGCCTGCTATTAACTTGCAGTTGTTCATTTGCTTGGTGGGAGCATTGGTCGCTTGATCAGCGGGAATCCCGTTTCTTGTCTCGTTTGGCTCGATGCCGTGGTTCAGGGCTCTGAGGTGGTGCAGAATTTATTGGCTGAGTAATTTCCGAAGGGGCTGTCTTGTTAGCCACGTTCTCGACTTTAACTCGCAAGGCGTCATCCTCCACTTTGCAGTATTCCTCAACTTTCTTCATCAACGACCACACAATTTTGGGAGGCCTTCTAGTCAAGGAACTGCGGAGAGCACTATCAGGATGCAAACCCATTTTGAAGGCGGTGATGGCCATGAAGTCGTAAAAGGCCATCGAGCATCGACAATAGCGCGCCGAATACGCTCTTAGTGTTTCTCTTGGCTGGATCTGCATTGCCCAGAGGAACTGGAAGTCTCAAGTCGTGCCTTCTTCTTGGGCTCCGGGGATAATGAGTCGGAGTCGCTATCAGTGTCTTGTTGTCGGGCTCGAGGTCGTCGACCACCTGCCCTCAGAGGTCGTTTCGGATCTTGGCGTACAGCTTGTTTGGATTTTGCCACTTTTAAGGCCAAGTCCTGATGGAGACGTTCATTCTCAGTGATCATGTTCTCCAACCTCTGTTCATTTTGCTTTGCTTGTTCCATGATTGCTTGCATTGCCTCAAGTTCTGACGTC
This sequence comes from Camellia lanceoleosa, assembly GCA_025200525.1. Lineage (NCBI taxonomy): Eukaryota > Viridiplantae > Streptophyta > Magnoliopsida > Ericales > Theaceae > Camellia > Camellia lanceoleosa. Next base: position 139,139,733 of record CM045760.1, on the reverse strand, counting down.
GAGGGTGAGGCAAAGTTCAAAGGGCATCTCGCGGGGATAGTCTCCAGTCGAAGCATGTTTGCTGGGGTGAGGTCGTCTCTCTGCGTGGTCTCATCAGTGACTATCGGAGGGTCTTCCGTTACGCCCGCCATGGATGTATTTGAGTATTCCCACAAACGGCGCCAATTGTGGAGAAGTGGTTTGAAAATACTCTTCAGATCCTAGAGGACGCTCGTGATTGTAGACACCCCATTTTTGACCGTCCTCAAGACTTGGATGTCACCGTTTGAACACTCGGTGATCATCCATGTTTGTGTTCGTCTTGAGTTCCTGGAGGTCTCGGCTACGCGCCTTGCCTCAGGATCTCTCGACTCGACTGTTTTGTGTCTGGTTTTGCACCAAACACTTGTGTTTTTCCTTTGAGGGGCAGGGTAGGGCTTGTTGACCATCCCCACCCATCACTGGCCATGGCTTGAGGCCACCGGCTGTGTTTTGTTGCCACCGGCCAAATATTTGGCCGGCCGGCACTGTAGATGGCCGGTCGGCTATCTTTGTTTGGTCAATTGCATTTTTGGCCAGCCGATTACTGTGCATCTGCTTTTGCAGATATTTTCATGCAGCTGGCATGCACTTGGCTCCCCTCCATACACGTGTATGGAGGGATTTCCCTCTTAGCTAGCTTGTCTTGTAAGCTTATAAGATTGAGCTCTATAAGAGGAGGCTTCCTCTCCCTCTTTTAAGGTTACAAAATTTCAGAGGAGAGCTCTGGTTTTTAGGGTTAGCATAATTGTATCTATCTTATATCTATTTTTCTCTCTTTTTGCCCTTAAGGTGTTTTAGTCTTAGATTTGCACACAAACACCTAGACTTACACCTTCTCTTGGAGCTGAGGTCCTTGAGGCTTTTTTTTGGAGTTTTGGAGCTGATTTGAACCTAAAGAACCAGCTGGTCTTCCATTTTTGAAGAGGGTCTACAAGGGTAAGACTTTTGTCCCTTTTTATCCCATTTTTGCATTGTATTTTTGCCTACCTCACAACTATTTTTGGGCTTAACATATAACATAGAAAAGTTCTATTTTTTAGTGCTCTAAATAGTTTGTTAAGGGTGTTTTAAGTTTTGGGGTTGTTTGATCCCTCTTAAGCCTTGTTAGGCCCTTGTTTTGTGCCATTTTGGTTGAGCTCCGGGACCATTGTGTTTGGGCCTCCTCACCACTAAAATCTTGAGGGATTTCAGAGGTGAGAATGGTGCCTTGAGGTCCTAAGAAGGAGAGGGCCACCCCCTCTCCCTGTTGTCCTTAAAAAGGGTCATTTTTGCCTCTTGAGGGAGCATCTAATTTAAGTGTATGTTGACCATGCCTTAGCTGTTTTTTGTGCTTATCATGCCATGATTTAGCACTATTTTGAGTTGGTTTAGGTACATCATGCTTGCTTAGCATACATGCCTTGTAATGCCATGATTTGCCTTAATACATGCATAGCGTTTAGACTACCATGCTCATGTATTTTGGCCAAGCTTTGTGAAGCTTATATGCATGTTTTGATGTGTTTGAGGTCTGTTTTTGGTCATTCGGGTCATTCATGTTTTGCTTTGCATAGCTACCATGTAATCCCCCTTTGTATGCCTTGATGCATTGACCATGAGCATGACATCCTTGCATCTTTCCAATGGTTTTGGAACCATTTTTCATGACATTTCAGTCCTTGTTTCATTTTCACATGCTTGCATTTAATGCTCCTTTAATACTTTAAAAGGTTGTGTTGTATGCTTCATGTTTAAGCATTTGTGCATGCCTCCACGTGTAGATCATTTAGATGCCATCTAAGTGGTTTTTGGGGCCTACGTTAACATGATTTAGGACTATTTTGATCCATTTTGGTCATTTGCTTCATGTGCCATATGATCATGCTTTAGGTCCTTGGGCTTGGTTGCATGCTTAGCTTGCATTAGTAGGTTGATTTGGCATCATTTCCTACATGTTTTTCATAGCTTACATTGCATGCTAATTGTCCATGTTTGCCTCCTTTTAAGTGTGCTTAGAAGTTGTCACTTTATGCTTAAGTGTTGGCCCATCAACATGTACTTGTGTGTGTGTGTGTGTTGGCCCTCATTTCCAGAGCATTGGCAACTATTTTAGGCTTGTTTGAGGGCTGCCTAAACTAGTTTAAGTCCATCCCCTTTACTTGTTTGCATGCTCACCTTGTATGTTTACTTGCATACTTGCATGTACACATTGCATTGCCATGTTGCATATTAGTTCACATGCTTAGGATTGCATTACATTGGCATGCATGCTTTGCCTCTTGAGTTGAGGATGATAGAGGTTGAGCCCCTTCGTTTGATTATGTACATTGCATTCTATATCAAAATGCACACTTGATTCTTTGGACCATCATGCATGGAAATGCGCGATTGGTAGTCCGAAAATCGAGGCCCATCCTCCTTTGAGTCATATATATGATAAGGAGTGTGGTTGGTGCATACATTGCTTGAAATGCATTGCCATGCCTTGTTTTGCCCTCTGCTACTGTCGAAACAGGATTCTGTAGGAAGCTTTGGCCAGCCAGCCATCTACAGTGCCGACCGGCCATCCATCAGTGGCCGATAGTTTAATCAGTGGCCAGTGAGCATTCCCCATGGCCGGTGGCCATTCTTCTCAGCCAGTGGTGTTCCCCAGTGTCCATGGAGCATACCTTAGGAGTTGTGCAATTTTCAGAGGAGCAGAGCAGGAAAACAGAGGCAACTTGTGCATGACAGTGGCTTTCCGAGCGGAGCCGAGCACGCATTGCATTGGGCCCTCTTCCCGAGGCTGTTTACTGCTTTATTAGATTAGTTAATTAGCTTAACTAATTTAATGGGTTTGTAATATTTAATTAGCTTGTAGGTTAGTTAAATTGTATTATTCTTTCGGTCCCTCAGAGCGAGGGTAAATTTGTAATAAGTGTGGGTGCATGCGTGTATGTCTTCCAACCCCCACCTCTTTCTCCCTTTTACTTACCTGCTTTCGATGGTTAGTATTAGGTCATGTTTACTTTAGCATACCTTATGCTATGCATGCGTGCATCACTCATCAGTATTGCATGCACCGGGCTCGGCGCATCATGCTAACAGCATAAAGTATTTCAAATCTAACTTGAATACATGCTATCTGTGCATTTTCACATGTCATCCTTAGATTAGCTGAGCCTAGTCTAGTGACATTCTGTATGCGACGCATTAGCCATTTTAACATGGACTTGGATCATGCATGATTACTAACATGTTCTTTGTTTTGGCTCGGAGTACATTGTAAGTATTTTATGCTTTAGCATCTCGCACGAGTGTGAATGTTAACATGACAACATGCTTACCGTGTGGCGAGATGCTTATGTGATATAAACTGCCTGACTGCTTGTGGGTGAAGGTTGGATTGTTTGAGTTGGAACAACTCATTGAAATCTGTGTTTTAGCCTACTTGCAAGTAGCGAATTCCAAGGCATTTTCCAAACAAATGGATATGCAATGTTTTGTTCCAAGTTAAGCGATCTAGTCTATACTTTTGTGTTGTGCGCATCACATAGTAATTCTAGCTAATTAACTGGAATAAGAACGCATGTGTTTTCAAAAATTAGATATCACGGTTAGGAGAGGCCGATCTTCGGATTGGGCGAGAGGGGGTGCTCATAGCTGACCTTCCTCAATCGTACCCAAGTTCCCGAGCCGAGGCAACTTTGGTGATGACGGACCCGTGGCCTTAGGCAAACGAGTCAGGGTTTCCTAAATTCCCCCATTAAAAAATATTTAGGTGGCGACTCTGTATCTAGCAAAACAGTCCATGTTTGACACTTCTTTTCTAAAAATTTGTTTTCTCAAAACGATTTGCCGAATTTGGACTCTTTGGTTCAGATTAAGAACCGTGACAAATTGAGTCCTGAACTGTAGTAGACCCACAGACGAACAAAACGGGATTCATCCTCCCGGGACGTTCGGGGACGTCTACAGTGATCCTCTGCTAGTCACCTGAAGAAGAATAAACACTCTGGTCGAGGGTACCAAAATTAGCACTCCGACGTGTAAGTTAGTCTCTGCACTCAGGATTACTTGTATTATAAGTTAAGCGTAATGGTTCTCACATACCTTCCTCGGACTGATGATCTTGTATTTATATCACTCTCCTTCTTGGGCCTCGGGACTGAGCCCACTCTCAATTTGCCGTGTAACTATTTATTCGACTTGGTTTCCAGCAAACCGTTTCTTATTCTGCCCCTTACTCAATCGGCTATAGGGCCGAGTAGGGGAGGATTTAAGCTGTGGGATGGGGTCGAATGAAATATATACTTCGACCCAGGTCCTAATATTCGGCCTCTCCATGAGTCCCAATATTCGGCCCCCCCCAACTTCCAAATCAACCTTGTCCGTGTGATCATGTTGGTCATCTTTGTCTATTCTGCATTCAAGAGCTCGATTGTGATCTCCAGTGCAGTGCTGTTCAGATTAGGGACAACTTTCCAATTGCCAGATCCGGGATTGTACATCTTAGTAATAGATCTCAGGCGTGTCCAGTCGTGATCCATATCGAAAATGGTTTTGAAGAGTTTTAATAAAAGTCGATTTTGCTCAAATTAATCTTTTTACAACTTAGACCATTTTTGGACCAAACGAAAAATTTTCAGTACTCACAACCTTCAATTACATTGATTTCAGTACAGAGTTCTCCTACACTTGAATACAAATTGAAGTTGCTTTTTATTACATTCATAAAGAAAACTTGAAGGTATTGATTAAAGCAAATAAACTCAAGGCATCGTCAGGTGTTCCTGCGGCCCCTCCCAAAGCTTGTGGAAGCCTCTGATGCCAAAGTAGGCCCAACCTACGCCTCTTCATCAAGCCAAGCTATGCACTTATCAGAGAGGGTGCAATTGAAAGTGGGAGCGGGGCCAGAAGCTCTCTCGTCCTCCATGCTGTGGCATACCGAGCTAGCTGTGCACCTCGGACTGGAAATGCAGCAGGGTACTCTACCCCATTTTCTGGGCAAGTCTAATCATATCCAAATTGGCACAGGATCCGGAATGGGAAGTAAAAGACACAGCGTGTCAGGCCAATCAGCTGAATGCCCGGCTGGCGAGACATGCTGTAACTCATCGCCGACAGATTGAGCCAGGGGCAGCACCAAGCAATGTTGACGGCGGACAAACTGCACATCCATTCATGCCACCATCCCTCATCTGGGGCATCGACTAGACGTCGCCGGAAGAAATAGCTGCGAGCTGAATATGCTGGGCATGAGTCCACAACCTTCAACTTATCCATCAACCATATCTGGGGAGGGATGAAAAATGAGAGATTAAAGAATAGAGAGGTGCATGTGGAGAGAAAAGTGAGAAAATGGTTTTGAGAGAAAAACCGAGCCTGAGGGCCGAGTGATGTGAGAAATATATGTGAGATAGGGTGGGAAACATTACCTGTAGCAGTAGTGGACTCCCCACGAATCTAGTCGTCTCTCGGCGATAGAAAGTATCCAAACCCATCAATGTCTCAGCTAGTGTCATGGCAATACAGCTCTTGCCCTCTTTTAAGCCTTGGGCAACCTCAATCAAACAGACGCTAGACCCTCCGGAGCCTGGGGCAAGCAAGAAATAAGACAACATGCACAAGCAAAGCGCATGTCACCGAAAACCCTGCCAGTGATGATCGCCGCGGTCACTAGCATCAGAAAACCGACGAATCAGACTTGGAATGTCCAGTTCTCCGTCGCGAATCAAAGACCGAGCGTCATGCAAAGTGAGCTCACACATCCGTCCTAAGGTTTGGATGTGGCCGAAGCGGAATTGGGGCAAGATTTCTTCATCGCGTTGAGATTCCATCAAAGCTTGGAAGTCTTCGAAAGTGGGACACATCTCTTGTCCGCCAAAGCTAAAAACATGAGTTACCGGATTCCAACAGCTTGCCGCAGCATGAAGGAACGGAAAACGCAGCGGGGTGTGGCTCAGCGTGAATAGTGCATTTATTCCGAAGCCCTGGAAATTCAACTTCTCTGAGCCATCCAAGTTAGCAATCCAATTTTGAAATTTTGGACAAGAAATGCCTCCATTTGGTGCAAAAACGGAGTTAGAATGAGGGAACCATGAAGCTCGAACCTTTATAGAGGATAAGGCACTGTTTGGAGGACATGTGGCCAAAATCTAGAGGTCCCCAGCCTCACTGGTCGGCCGACCACTTTTTCTAGTCGACCAGCCACATTTTCTGGTTTGCAGACCACAAAAGTGGTCGACAATCTGTTTTGGTGGTCAGCAGTGAGCAAAAAGTGGTCTGCAGCTACTTCTTGTCTCTAGAAGAGAGTCCCTAGCCTTCCTATGTGTTGAGAGTGCTGAAGGTCTGAGTTTATTCCCGCTTCGAATGCATCCTGTTGTTTTGTTTGTCCAATATGCGTTTGCTTATCGAGTTGTTGCTCTTTGATTATCGAGTTGTTGCTCGTTGATTATCGAGTTATTGCGATTTGTTTATCGAGTTGTTGCTCTTTGCTTATCGAGTTGTTATAATTCGTTTATCAAATTGTCCTTTAAGTTGTTTTGTTTGCTGCATTGGTTCATTACCTGACTTGGCAATACACGAATGTTCAATTTCCATCAATCTCATTTTTGTACAAAATGGTGCGGTGCGATGCGATGCTTAGAATACAAATGCAACACTTTTTGAACAAAAAGCTGTTTTCATTCCATCATGGTTTCTTTTTACAACAGGGTAGAAGTTTTAAGAAAAATAAAATTGCCTAACGCTGTACAATGTGCTATAACTACTAGTAAAAAGAAAACAAAGCAAAAATAACTGAGTCGGTGCTATCTGGCTCAAGATCGAGAGGCCCTCTTCATCCTCTTCAGCTAAGCAGCCTCTGCACCACCGCCGTCAACACCCCTGTCTGAACCGGAGCCGCCATCCTCGGAATCCTCCTCGGCATCGTCTCCGCCCTCAAAACCTAAACTGGTGTCATCACCTCTGCCCGCTGATGTCTCTGACTGAGGGTGTGTTGACTCCTCCTCCTCGCTGGACTCGTCATCATGTCTGGCAGGCGCTCGACACCTCCTTTGGCCGCGTGTCGGGATCCCTCTCCCTGCTACTCGAGAAGGCCTGGCTGGCCCAGGCTGTAGAGGTGTGACCTGAAAAGGCAGTTTGAATACATCAGCTAGGGCATGTATATTAGATGCAGATACAAGTATGGTGCATAGAGTGAGTGTATGCAAATATAGTATGTGAATATGATGTGTCGGATGTGATCTACACGTGTAGTGAATCAGTCTAGTGAAATGTTCAGTTTCGACATGTCATCAGAAGTATGATAAATACAAGGAAATTGAAAAGTACCGGAATGCCGTGGGTGTACAGCATCGTCTCTCTACACAAGACCATACCCTTGAGTGAGGCCATCGCCTCGAGCAACCCCTCAACGTATCCTCTGGGAGGCTGCGGATGCAAGTTCAAGTCATCAGTGAATGAATGAATGTTTAAATATCTGAATGATAGATGAAAGCTGTGGAACGTACAGATGCTGAGTCAGGGGCACTGACATATCGATGATCTGGCAATGAAGGCTCCAGCAGAATCTGGTAAGGCGTCCCATACCGCCAGCCTGTCAACTCGGTCGGAGGATCTGGCCACCCAACACACTGCCAAGTGGGGGGCATCTCCCTAGTCCTACCTCTCGATGCGCTAGCCCTGCTAGTCAAAGGGATGTCTGTAGCTCGGGCGCAGCTCAATGAAGGAATGTCAGCAGCTCTCCTCATGAGGGCGCGAACGCCTGTCAGCAGGGGCATTAGGTATATGTGGAGGTATGTCGTGTACTCCCCCTCCTCTAGGAAAAGGACTGTGTCGGCACCCTGCATAAGGTCACTAAACTCCCGGGGAGAGAGACTCTCTATGGTCTGCATGTTTGATGAAGGCGGTGAAGGGATCTCCTGACCGGGATTACCCAGTGTCTGGCGCATGAAGCGCTCCCCAAGAAACCAGGCTCTACCAACTGGTCCCTCAAATAGAATCCGGTAACGGGAGGCACCCTATTCCCCAGTAAACTGAAACTGAGAATACCCTGGCATCGCAATCCAAGGCTGCCAGGTGATCTGCGGATAACAAGTAAATAAATTGATTAGTTGTCATAAATATGCAAGATGAATCAAAGCTGAAAGCATGAAGAACTGAGAGTTCTGAATTACCTCGGTCGCCCGTACTGTGTCAAAATAATGCCTGAGATATAGCTGGCATCGACCCTCAAATCTGCACGAGTACAGGACCTCAAGTGGTGCCTCAACCTCCGGATCAGGAGCGAGCATCGGGAAGTAGGCGCATACCCACAGCTGTGAAAGGCAAGACAATGGCAATGAGAATACAGAATATACAGAAAATACAGAATGCTGAGTGCAGAATGCAGAGTACGGAATGTAATGTGTGCAATGTGTGCAGTGTGCAGTATACAGGTAATGAAAAGCAGAAATGTAAATCAAAAGGGCAGAATGTACCTCCCAGGCTCTCCAATAGCCGCCTCCTATGTTCCCGCGCGTGGAGGTCGCGCCATATATAGCAAGAACGGTAGCAAGGCCATTTCAATCGAAGTGCCGAACCTGTGATAGGTCTACTAGAGCACTCAGAAGATGTAACCCGACCGTGTTCCCCCTATCTGAGAACAATGTGGTCCCAAGAAGGAACATCAGAAATCCCTAGGCGTACTGCTCTATGGCCTCAACAGTCTCGGGCACAGTCCCTTTGTACTGCTCCGTGAACTAGGTGTATCTAACCATGCCTGATAATCGGTAGATCAGCGGATAAGCTCCGAGTAGATAAGTCCAGGCTGCCTCCTACTCACCCATATTTGAATCATATGGGATCGGCCGACTTCCCACATCGAGGCCTGTCAGCATAGCAAAGTTGTACGGTGTCATCGTTATGTCCCCGATAGCTGAGAAATGGAAGGAGTTGGTGGTGTCCCACCATCTCCTACTAATGCACCCAGAAGGGTCCTACTCACCGCAAGACGCGACAACCCCGTGCAAAATGGGCCAAACCCTGCCTTATCAACGATATGTCGAACACCGTCTGGGAGCTCCGTGTACTACTCCTTCACTATGATTGATCCATATCCCCGGGTAAAACGAGAAGCTACCTGTGTTCAGAATGAGCAAAAATACAGTGTGAGCTGTGTTCAGAATGAACAGGAATGCAGTGTGTGAGCTGTGTTCAGAATGAACAGGAATGCAGTGTGTGAGCTGTGTTCAAAATGAGCAAAAGTGTTGTGTATGTAAATGTGTTCAAAACGAGTAGATAAAATACAGAGCGAAAGCATTAAGTGTGCAAGAAATGCAAAATACATCGCAGAAAATGTAAAAGTGCAGTACGCACCTTGCGCGCGTGGCGAGACAGGTGAGACTTTGGCTCCCGTAGTAGCAAGTCCCCGGGTGCTCGTCGCGCAAAATCTATGAAATGATGAAAAGTGCTCGGTGGTAGTACGTCCTCTTGAGGGTGGTACCTCTCCGGGTCGAAGGGCCGAATCCTGGGCGGTAATGGCATGATGTCAAGCTCGTCCTCTACTCGCGGAGAACCCCCATCATGTGGGATGTGGTCAGCCATCTGAAAGAAGGTGCAAAATGAGCGAAATGAGACAAAATTGCCAAAAGTCAACAAAAGTCAACTCTCGGGAAGAGAAAAAGTCAAAGAAAGTCAAAGCCTGGGAAAAAGGTGCTAAACTTTGAGAGAAACATACCTCAAGTGATGAAAATGGAGAAAGAAGCTCCGAAAATAAAATTTGATCGGTTCAAAACGAAGAGAATCGAAAGTTTTTCGCGAATCAACTTTGCGTGGGGCATTGGAAAATGTGTGCAAAGCCCGGATCTAAGAGGAAAAAGGGTCGAGAAAGGAAGGGGAGTCAATTTCGGCCTTGAGTTTGTGAGCAAATGTGTTTTGGAGTTGTGTACTTAAAGGGCCGAACCTCAAAAGACCAAACTGCCCCAATTTCACTAAACTGGTCGATCGACCAGTTTTTCAGGTCAACTGACCACCTAAGTGGTCTGCAGGTGGTCTATAGGTGGTGTAGGTGGTCGGCAGCCCTTCTGGGTGGTCTTCAGGGTCCCATTGTCCTCCCTGTGTGTTTTTATGCTGTTTGGAGTCCTTGACTCTCAAGAAAGTGCAAGAAAAGTTCACTATTTTCGGCTCAAATTGTCCTCGCGGGAACTTCAATTCACGTCTTCGATGCACAACTCATCGTCACCCATCAAGAACAAGGTGTATCCTTTTTAAGTACATTGTGACCCCTTCGAGAGGTAAATCGGAGGTTATGTTTGAATTGGTCTCGTTAAGGCATGTATTTCCTTATTCGGCATTTTACTTTAAACATGCTATTGATGTTGCATTGAAAATGCATTGTTGTTGTGCATAGAATGTATGTGCTGTGTTGCATTGCACTACACAAGTTCTTATGTCTCCACAGAGCATGCGCGTCACATTGTATTGCATTTTGCATGCTTTTACATTTGTGTAGGAATTGTCCATACCTATTGCAATGCATCAAATATGCATTGATTATTGTGTACAGAGTCTGTATGCGCCGCGTCACTTGCATTGTTATGCACTGTTTTCCTTGCATTATTTTGCGCACTCTCGTTGCATTGTTATGCACATTCCAGTTGCATTGTTATGCACCATTCTACTTGCATTGTTATGCACGTTTCACTTGCATTGTTATGCACATTTTAGTCGCATTGTTATACACATTCTCGTTGCATTGTTATGCACATTTTGGTTGCATTGTTATGAATCCTTCTACTTGCGTTGTCATGCACGTTCTACTTGCATTGTTATGCACCTTTTCAGTCGCATCGTTATGCACATGCTACTTGCATTGTTATGCACCCTCTCCACTTGCATTGTTATGCACCGTTCACTTGCATTGTTATGCGCACTCTACCTGCATTGTTATCCATCCTTCTACTTGCGTTGTCATGCACGTTCTACTTGCATTGTTATGCACGCTACTAGCATTGTTATGCACCCCTTCTACCTGCATTGTTATGCATCCTTCTACTTGCGTTGTTACGCACATTCTACTTGCATTGTTATCCACCGTTTTACTTGCATTGTTACGCACCTTTTCACTTGCGTTGTCACGCACGTTCTACTTGCATTGTTATGCACCTTTTCACTAGCATTGCTATGCGCGCTTCGGTTGCATTGTTATGCACCTCTTCGCTTGTGTTGTCACGCACGTTCTACTTGCATTGTTATGTACCTTTTCACTTGCATTGTTATGCACGCTTCAGTTGCATTGTTACGTACCTTTTCACTTGCGTTGTCACGCACATTCCAATTGCATTGTTATGCACGTTCCACCTGCATTGCTATGCACTTTTCACTTGCATTGCTATACACCCTTCCATTGGCATCATATGTGCACGCGTTTATCTTGTATCAAAATTGTATCTTGATATAGCATTGATCATGTGTTCCTATTACATTGTACTTGTCAAAATCTCTCTTTTGTGCAGGCACGATATTGTATGTACGGTTCATTTGAAGTTGGTGAAACCAGACGATATTATATGTACGGTTCATTCAAGAGAAGTTCCGGTTTAGTTTGACTGCCACCTTTCTCCACTCGCATTTGACATGCGTTTGGACGTACCTTTCTCCTCTCGCGTTTGACACGCGTTTGGTTGACTGCGCCTTATTGCACAGTCCTTCTCCTTTTGCGTTTGATACACTGGGAGGTGTTTCGTTTGAGACTTTAGGTGTTCCCAATAGTCGCTTTTAGCCTTCTTCGCGTGAGACGCAGTGAGAATTGTATAAATTTCTTACATCCTTTCTGCATTAGATGTAGTTTGGTTTGTATTTACCTGCATATGTACGAGTTTGCTGTAGCATTTCAACGTATAACATTCGCTTGCTTAAAATGTTATATTTATTTTGCATAAATGCTTCATTACATTCCTCTTTACATAATCATAAGTTATGTTCGGCGTTGTGTATGTCATTTTCATTTTGCCCCTGCCTGCGGGCACATCTCTTTGCTATCTTGCCTGTTTGTCTAACTCTTCAGCCTTGTCAAAAATGGGTCGTCTCTAGGCTTTGACATTCACTCCCGTCACTTCTTGAGTTCCGAGTTCTGTCAAAGAGGGGCAACTGTAGATACCCCAATTTTGACCGACCTTAAGAATCAGACGTCATCGATTGAGTGCTCGATGATCGCACATGTTTGTGCTCGTTTCGAGTTACTAGAGTTTTTGGCTGAGTGCCTTGCCCCCGGGCCTCTGAACTCTTTGTGTTTTGGGTTGGTTTGTGGACCATGCCTTGTTGACCTTTCCTAGAGGAAGAGAGAGGCATGTAGGCCACTTTTCGTAGTCGTAGACTACTTTTCCTTTTTGTAGGCTAGTTTCCGGTTTCCGGAGACTTCGGACGAGCGACTTGTCTCGGAACCTCTTAATTTTGGCATGTAGGCCACTTTTCGTAGTCGTAGACTACTTTTCCCTTTTGTAGGCTAGTTTCCGGTTTCCGGAGACTTCGGCCGAGCGACTTGTCTCGGAACCTCTTAATTTTCTCCTCTTGGCCTGGTTTTTGGACCATGCCTTGTTGCCGTTGCCTAGAGGGAAACAAAGGCCTGTAGACCACTTTTGTGGCCGTAGACCACCTTTCCCTCTCGTAGACCACTTTTTGTACCCGTAGACTAGTTTTCGGGGCTTCTGGCTGAGTGCCTCGCCTTGCGGACTCTTGTCTTGCTTCCTTTTTGGTTTGGTTTTGAACTAAACCTTCTTATCCCTTGCCTAGAGAGTGGAACAGGGGTGTAGACTAGTTTCTCCCCCTGTAGACCACTTTTCTTCCCTGCCAGCCAGTTTTTTAGTTGGCCAGCTAGGGTGGGTGGTCTGTGGACCACCTAAAGTGGTCGGCAACCATGCCACCACCTTCCTTTGCTTGTGTAGACCACCTTTCCCCCCCCCCTGCCGACCACTTTTTGTCCTTGCAGGCCACTTTTTTTGGTCGATCGACCAGTGGGACTGGTCGGTCGACCACTTTAACTGGTCGACAGCCTTTCTACTTTTTCTACAGATATTTTTCTTGCCAGCTGTGCCAGCTGTTGGGCACAGAAAGCATGCTCCATACACGTGTATGGAGGGATTGTACCAAGCTTCTAGCTTGTCCAACAAGCTTGAAACTTGGATTTCTATATAAGGGAGCCTCCTCCCTCTTGTCTCAGGCTGAGAATTTTGCATTAGGGCTATACATATCATATCTCTCTATATTGCTCCCTCTCTTTCTACATTTGCTCCATTTTGTGCTCAAAAGTGCCATTTCTTCACACTTTTGCACACAAACACATAGTGAAACACCTTCACTCTTGAGTTGAGGTTCTTGAAGGTTGCTTTTGAGTGGTTTTGGCTGGGTTTTTGCCTCTGGAGTTGCTGTCTTGTTCTTGTTCTTCAAGGGTAAGAAACTAGCCCCTTAAAGCTTTGTTTTTGCTTAAGTCTTTGGCCCTATTTGCATGATGTTTTAGGCCTAACTTTCAACTGCAAAAAGCTTCATTTTCAAGTGCTTTAAATGGTTGTTTGAGACCTCTTTGGTGTTGGGGGTGTTTCACCCCCTTGTATGCCTTATTTGCTAGGCTTTTGAGCCATCCCTTGAAGCTTTTGTTTTAGCCTTTGCATGGCCTTTCTACCACTAAATTCCAGGGGAATTTCAGTGGTGGAAATGTAGTTTTGAGGCCCCAAATGGGTGGGGGTTGTCCCCCATCCTCTTCTCTTGTGTACTTGTGTTGATGGCTTACCAAGTTAGCATGTTTTTCTACCACCTTGAGGCCCCATCTTAGCATGTCTCAGGCCTTATTTTAGCATGGCATAACACTGTTTTGGTTTGGTTTGATCACCTCATGCATGCTTTTTATACTTGTAGTGTAATCTTGCCATTTAGTCTTGTGTGCTTAATGATTTGATCCATCATTCTAGCATGTTTTTGGCTCCACTCTAGCAAGCTTATACTCATGTTTTGCCATGCTTAAGCTCTGTTTTAAGTGTTTTTGGTCATGCATGCCTTGCTTTGTATAGCCATAGTTCAATCTTGCTCACTAGCTTTGTGTTTTGAGTCCACTAGCATGCATTGCTTGGGCTATTTGCATGATTTAGCATCATTTGATACATGATTTCATAGTATGTTTCATTGTCATACACTCACATGTGTCACTCTTTCAATGCTTTTGGAAGGTTGTGCTTTATGCCTTATATATGAGCCAATATATATGCCATCTTGTCTAAGCATTTGGGCTACCATATCAGTGTATTTTTGGTGTTATTTTTCCATGATACAACTCTGTTTTTGGCTGGTTTGGCCACTTGTGGTTTGCATCTTGTACTTGTAGAGCAATTCTCACTTACTAGCCTTGCATACTTGTTGTTTTAGCTCATTATCCTAGCATGTGCTGGCTCTACTACAACATGTTTTTGGCCTTGATTTGACATGCTGTAGGACTGTTTTGGGTTGTCTTGGCTGTATGGTTCATGTATTGCATAGCTGTAGTGCAATGGGCTTAACGAGCCTTGTGTTTTGATGCCTGTATCATGCTTTGTTTGAGATGTTTGCTTGCCATGACATCATTTAATATGTTATTTCAGAGCATATAGCATTGCCATATTCTCACTTCTTTCACTCTTTGAGTGCTTTTAAGAGTTGTGCCTTTGTGCCTTGATTATGGGCCAATGCGTATGCATGCTTGTCTAGACTTTTGAGTTCCCATCCCAGCATATTTTGGTCTTTGTTTTGACCCAATTGAGCTCTGTCTATGGTTGGTTCAATCATTTGTGCCATGTATTGCATACCTCTTGAGTAGTCCCCTTTAGTAGCCTTGTGCCTTAGCCCTCTTGCATGCTATACTTGTGTTGTTTGAGTGATTTGGCATCATTTCACACATGATTTCAGTGCATATAGTGTAGCTACACTCTCACATTTGTCACTTCTTCATCATGTTTGAGAGTTGTGCTCTTATGCCTAGTTGATGAGCCATTACATGAGCATGCATGTCTTGCCTTCTTATGCCTAAGTTTTGGTGTGTTGGCCACTGTTTTGGCATGCATGAAGTCAGTTTGGGGCTGGTTTGATCCATTGAGCATTGGATTACATAGCCCTTATGTTGTGTCCTTCACTAAGGACCCTAGCTTGCCATGCTTATGTTGTTGTTGCATTGCATGGTGATCAGATTGTTGTTGCATTGCATTGTGTTTGGATTGGATGTTAATCCAAACACGAGAAATGAGGGGCATTTCATACTTGAAGTGATGAAACGTGCCTCATTTCTTGGTCGCCGACCCTCTTGATCAAGCATGATAGAGGCGGAGGCTTCTTATGTGTTATTTGTGCATTCATTGACATTGAATTGTGCAAACTTGGCTTCTCGGCCATCGTGCGTTGTGATGCTCGGTTGGTGGCCCGAGAGTCGAGTACTGCACTCCCTTGAGCTTGAAAATTGATAGGGAGGGTAGTTGTGCACACACACCTTGCAAATACACTGCTGTGCCCCTTCTTGTTCTCTGTTGCAGCAAATTGGAGTTCGGTACAATTTTCTGGTCTACAGCAAATATTTTTGGTCTACAAGTGGTCTACAGCCTCCTTTTCTAGTCGATAATACACCAAGAGGTTCCCATGTTGGAGAAGAAGCTATTTGGAAGTCAATGCACCTTCCAGAGATCAAAGGCAAATAGAGGCAATTCGAGGCATAGTAATGGATTTCCGAGCAGGAAAGCAAGTGCATGCATTGTTCAACTTTCCAAAGCAGAGCTAAGTAGTGTAGTTTAATGCTTACTTGTTAGTTTGCATGTTTATGTAATTTAATTCATTTGTTAATTAGTTAAAGTGATGTAATAATTAGTTGTAACTAGTTATTCAATTTGTTGTGTAATAACTAGTCTAATTAGCTTTATTAGATTAGTTAGCTCGCTTAGCTTAGAAGTAGCTTAGCTTATTCATTCAGACCCTCCGTCGAGAGGGCAGATGTTGTAATAAGCGTGTGTGCGTGTGTGCATGTCTTTCCACCCCCATTTCTTTCTCCCTTTTACTTAACCGCTTTCGATGGTTAGTTTAGGGCATATTTTGATTAGCATACCTTATGCTTGCATGCGTGCATCTATTCATCTGCCTTGCATGCACCGGGCTCGTCGCATCATACATACTGCATTGTACTTTAATACACTTTCTTGAATACGTGTTTCAAAGCATGTTATCGAGTGTTGCATTCATATGCCATTCTAGATAGTCGAGCCTATTTTAGTTGCATTTTTGTATGTGTTGCATTAGGTATCATTGACATAGCTAGGATCATGCATTGATTACTAACTAGCTTCTATTTTGGCTCGGAGTACACTGTGAGTGTTTACGCTTTAGCATACTGCATGAGATGTGTATGTTGCCATGTTAGCATGCTTGCCATGAGGCTATTTGCTTAGTTGATAAACTGCATAAATGCCTTTGGATGAAGGCTTCATTACTTGAATTGGAACAATTCATTGATTGTGAGTTTTAAGCCCACTTGAAGTGGCAAATCATCACGTTTTCTTAAGCCCACTTGAGGGTGGCAACTCCACGTTTTAGCCTACTTGCGAGTAGCATCTTCAAATCATTTTCGAAAAACAAACATGAGATGTTTTGTTCCAAATCGAGCGATTTAGTCTATACTTGTGTGTTATGCGCATCACATAGTAAGTTAGCTAATAATCAGAATAAGAACACATGTGTTTTCAAAAACAACATATCATGTCAGTAGAGGCCGATCTTTGATCGGGGGAGCGGGGGTGCTCATTTCATGACCTTCCCCCCTCGTACCCAAGTTCCGGAGCCGAGGCAACTTTGGTGATGATGGACACGTGGCCTTAGGCACAAGTCAGGGTTTCCTAAATTTCCTAAAACAAAATATTTAGGTGGCGACTCTGTAATCTGGCAAAGCAGTCCATGTTTGGCACTTCTTGATTAAAATCGATTTTCCAAAACAATTTTCCGGATTTGGACTCTTTAGTGATTTATCAGTCTTACATTGCGCTTTATGAGATTAGATACAGAACCGTGATAGGAGTCCGAACTATAGTAACTATGAACACAATTCGCGCCCTCGCGCGCGGAGCGGAGTTTAGGCGGTCTATAGATATCAGCGGTGGCCAGAATAGTCGAGAATCAGGAAGAATCGCCGGAGAGAACCGGTGCGAAGAATTTTGCTCAGGACTTGGGCAGTTTGTGTGCAGCGGACACAGAGCAGGAAGATACGCTGAGGCGTTTTGAACAAGAGAGAATCGAAAATGAAGACAGGGCTAGAAAAGCCAAGGCCCCTATGGGTGCGGAATGTGCTCTGAGCACAGAAATAGTTGCAACGAAACCGGACGGCTATCTGTCGGTTGCCGATGACATGTGGTGGAAAGACGACGACTTACGTCTTGCCCACACTGACGAAGACTAGGGTTAGAACCAACTGGATGACACTTGGTATGTTGAGGAGGTTGACCATATGACCAAGAGTGGGCAGTACTTCAAGCACCCACATTTAGACCAGCTAAAGGCATCTGGAAAGGACAAAAAAGTGGAGTGGCAGAAAGAAAAACTGCTCGAGGAGGAGGTTGTACTGAAATAGCTAAAGAAGATTCAAGAAGACATCTCCATCTGGGGACTGCTAATGGCCTCGAGGGTTTACAGACAAGCCGTCCTTACAGCCATGGATAGGGCCAAGCTTTCAGTTGATACAACTCCTGAGCAGTTTGTAGGGCTGGTTTTCCCGGGAGGAGCTTCCCCAACCTTGACCTTTACCGACAAAGAACTACCGCCCGAGGGCTCAGATCATAACAAACCACTCTACATCTCTGTGAAGTGTAGAGAGAAGTGGATACCGGTGGTTTTGGTTGACACGGGGTCTGCAATCAATGTATATCCGTCGAGAACGACATATGCTATCGGGTTGAAGCCCGCAGATTTCGTGCCTACAACCCAGGTGATACGGGCCTATGATAATACCAACCGAGAGGTGATGGGGACCGTACGGATTAAGACTTAGGTTGGCCCGGGCAACAGGACATTGAGTTCCATGTCTTGGATGTTCCAGCCACCTTCAATCTACTCCTTGGGCGGCCGTGGCTGCACCAAGTGAAAGCCGTTTCTTCCACCTTACACCAGATGCTGAAGTACCCCCATGGGAAGGGGGTGGCAATCATTTTTGGGAATTCTTCAATACATCAGACGCCAGAGGTTTCTACACTAGTTCTGGAGATTGAGCATGGCACGGAGGATATCTTTCTATCGGGATTCACCTTGGCTGAGGCTCGGGTAGTACAAGACTTGTTGGCTGTTGATGAGGGGCTATATGTTAGTGCATAATCTGTCTACCTCATGAACAAGCTTCAACACATGCCCAGAATGGGATTAGGGCGAAGTGGCCGAAAGGGCATCACAACATTGGCCAAAGTGCCGCATAACCCATATACCTTTAGCTTAGGTTATCTACCTACCAAAGAGGATTGGGCGAGGAAAGAAAGAGAGATGGTCGGAAGAGCCAGGGCAAAGCAAGCTGGAAAGCACTATGAGTTGGTACACCAACCTATCCGAGGGACCCTGAGCAGACGCTTCGTCCGAGAGGGGAAAGATTTTCTGTTCTGTGGCTTCCTAGAGCCATGGTTGAATGTAGAGAGGTGGCACTTGCCAAGATTTGAGATCTTCTTTAACTTGCAATTATCAGGGGATGAAGTTGCCGAAGAGCAGACAAACCCACCAGCTGAGGCTGAGCAGCGCAAGGAGGAAGATCTTGAGAGCACATAAATTAAGATGGGGGTAGCACTGGCTCGTCTCCTCTCAGATCCTCAGATCGTACCAGAGTGCTTAGGGGACAACTACTCAGTTTCCATGATGGGGGATGAAACGGTTGTGGGCCTATCTTCAGACATTCTAGATGCATCCATTGCACCCTCTCTCATCTGGCAATACGAGGAGGGCTTTTTATCGAGCAGTTTCGGGTCAGGTAGTGAGCTGGAATTTGATTCCATAGAGTCTATGGAGTCGGAATCAGATTCCAACTCTTCTGAGTCTGAGTTCGGTATTCCTGGGGGTGATAACCCAGATACCACTGTTCTGTCCAGGTCGTCTTTTTTGTTTTCTTTTGAGTCTGTTGTAATCGAAGGATCAGATGAACTGGATGTTATTAATGAGAATAGTACGGCTGTGGCTTCCGAGTACTTTTCTGTGCCTTTAATTTATTGCATTAATCAAGACTTTCAAAATTTTGATGAAAATGACGAGGAAGAAATTCCTCCGATTTTGAAATATTTGCTTGATCAATAGCAGGAGAGGTTTGTAAAACCTTTGGTTGATGAAATCACCTCAATTAATGTTAGTACTGAGAGGGACCCATGGCTGGTCCAGATTGGGTCCACGTTGTCTTCTGAGGAATGCGAGCGTTTAGTCGCTTTATTAAAAGATTTCAAAGATGTTTTCGTGTGGTCCTACGAAGACATGCCTAGAATCGATCCTAAGATTGTACAGCACCGGATCCCTCTTGACCCAGAGGCCTGACCTGTTAAGCAGAAGCTCCCAAGGATCTGCCCGGACTGGGCTCTGAAAATCAAAGAAGAGGTCACCAAACAGATCGACGCAGGGTTCCTGTTAGTATCTGAGTACCCAACTTGGTTAGCCAATATAGTTCCGGTGCCGAAGAAAGACGGCAGAATTCGGGTATGTGTGGACTTCAGGGATTTGAACAAACCCAGTTCGAAGGACGACTTTCCTCTGCCGCATATCGAGGAATTAGTGGACTTCACTGCTGGGCATGCGCTGCTCTCGTTCATGGATGGTTTTTCAGGCTACAATCAGATTTTGATGGCACCCGAAGATAGGGAGAAAACTGCTTTTACTACCCCGTGGGGAACCTATTGCTATAAGCTGATGTCGTTTGGGTTGAAGAATGCTGGGGCTACATACCAATGGGTTGCGACCACCATTTTACATGATATGATCCACAAAGAGGTTAAGGTGTACGTGGACGACATGATTGTCAAGTCCAAGGAAAGAGAGGGCCACTACACCGCCTTGCAGAAATTCCTCCAACGGATTAGAGAATATCGGTTGCGGTTGAATCCTTAGAAATGTACATTTGGTGTTACAGCAGGGAAAATGCTGGGGTTCTTGATCACACAAAGGGGTATCGAGGTCGATCCTTCCAAAATCAAGGCCATCGTAGAAATGCCACCACCAAGGACTGAAAATGAGGTGCGAGGCTTTCTGGGTAAAGTGCAATTCATAAGACGGTTTATTGTAAAATTAACCCTGACTTGTGAACCACTGTTTGGTCTCCTGAAGAAAGGAAAGAAGTTCCAATGGGATGATCGATGCCAAGTGGCTTTCGAGTAGATCAAGCAATATTTACAGAACCCACCT
Organism: Camellia lanceoleosa; assembly: GCA_025200525.1. Classification (NCBI taxonomy): domain Eukaryota; kingdom Viridiplantae; phylum Streptophyta; class Magnoliopsida; order Ericales; family Theaceae; genus Camellia; species Camellia lanceoleosa. The sequence continues at coordinate 139,119,363 of CM045760.1, read as the reverse complement.
GTGTTGTCACCGTCGGAGCTGGGGAAACCGTTGATTCTATACCTGTCAGTGACCGAAACGACGATGGGTTGCATGTTTGCGCATGAGTGTGAGGATAAAGTGGAGAAGGCTATCTACTACCTGAGCAAGAAAATGATGGATTATGAGACCCGCTATACTCCGCTTGAGAAGGCTTGTCTGGCCTTGGTATGGGCTACTAGGAAGTTGAGGCACTACCTGTTAGCTCACTTTGTAATACTTGTTTCGAGATTAGATCCCATCAAATATCTCTTCGAGAAACCAACACTTACGGGTAGGCTAGCCCGTTGGTTGTTTCTTCTCTCCGAATTTGATCTAAATTACATGACGCACAAGTCAGTGAAAGGGAGAACGGTAGCAGAGTTCCTAGCCGACCACCCAGTTGAAGGGGATGAAGCAGTAGAATATCTGTTCCCAGATGAGGCCATTCTACATGTCGAAGAAGAGACTTGGACGATGTACTTTGACGGAGCATCAAACCAGTACGGGTACGGGATAGGGGTGTTGCTGATAGCACCCGACAATTCCTGTATACCTTTAGCATTCAAACTCCGGTTCAAAGTATCGAACAATGAGGCAGAGTATGAGGCATGTATTGCTGGATTAGAAGCCGCCCTAGAAGTAGGGGCAAAACGGTTGGATGTCATCAGGGACTCGAACCTTGTTGTATCTCAAGCTAAAGGAGATTGGAAAGTTAAAGAAGAAAATATAAGAATCTATCACTAGACCTTGGATGTTCTGATTCCTCGGTTTGAAAAACTAAACTTCGTTCATCTATTAAGAGAGAACAACAGGTTCGCCGATTCATTAACAACTCTATCTTCTATGATAAACATCCCTTTTGGAGTCTAGATGCGTCCAACCATCATTGAATAGAAATTTGTGCCAGCCTACGAGCTGATTGCTGCCATAACTGAGGTACAAGATAAGAACCCTTGGTATTTCAATATTTGGAACTTCTTGGAAAAGGAAGCGTATCCACCAAGGGCAAATGCCAAAGATAATAGGGCAATTCGAAGAATGGCTGCTTAGTTCATCATCTGCGGGGGTAAACTGTACAAGTGGGGTCATCTTGAGATGCACAAACTGTGTGTTGATGCTGAAGAATCAAAGCGCCTGATGGAGGCCATCCACGGAGGAGAGTGCGGAGCGCACATGAGCAGAGTGATGCTAGCCCGGAAGATCCTTAGACAGGGTTATTACTGGTCAACCATGAAGGAGGATTGTATTGGCTTTGTCCGGCAATGCCACAAATGCCAGATCCATGCAAACTGCATGAATATTCCGTTGTCGAAGCTGTACAACATGACTTCGCCATGGTCGTTTTCAGTTTGGGACATTGATGTAATTGGGGCTGTCACTCCAAAGGGGTCCAACAGGCATGAGTACATTCTGGTAGCGATAGACTACTTTACGAAGTGGGTTGAGGACCAATCTTACGCTGTGTTGAAGGCGTCGCACATTGCTAAGTTCATCAGGAACAACATTATCTATTGCTATGGGGTCCCGAATGAGATTATTTCAAATAATGATTCCCACTTCAAGAAGGAGATGATCGACTTGTTGGAGAAATACAACGTGGCTTTTCATAAGTCATCTACATATCGGCCGCAAACCAACGGAGCTGTTGTGGCCGCCAATAAGAACATCAAGCATATTCTGCAGAATATGGTGGAAACCTACAGAGACTGGCCAGATAAGCTGTCATTTGCTCTTTGGAGCTACTGGACATCAATTCGAACTTCTACTGGGGCAACTCTGTATTTCTTAGTCTATGGGATGGAGGTTGTTCTACCTATCGAAGTTGAGGTTCCATCATTGCGGCTAATGGCTGAGTGCCACATAGCTAAGGCAGATTGGCAGCAGAGCAGGTTCGAAGAACTCATACTGTTTGACGAGAGAAGGTTAAAAGCACTGTATCACGTCCAGGGTTATCAACAAAGAATTGCCAGGGCTTTCAACAAGAAGGTTAGGTCCAGGAATTCGAAAGAGGGGGATCTAGTGCTCAAAGACAACCGAGCTCCCATCCATGACCCTAGGGGTAAGTTTAAACCTAATTGGACTGGTCCTTACATCATCAAGTCAATTTGGTCGGGTGGAGCTGTCATTTTAATGGACCTAGATGGCCTAGAGTTCTCCCAGCCGATCAACATGGACAAGTTGATGAAATACTATCCCTGAGTGGCTCGCTAGGCCGAAAACCCGAAAGGGCAACCTAGGCAAAAGTTAGAGCATAAAAAATTTGTAATAATAAAAACTGAGCTGGCAAGGTTGAAAACCCAGAAAGGGCGGCCTTGGAAAAAGTTAGAACGCAAAAAGAGAGTGTTAATACACGAGTGAACCTGAACCGAACTACGTAAGGCTTGATTCCCATCTTTGGGATACGTAGGCAACTTCATTCTGAAGTCCAGCCACAAACACTTCCAAATCAACTTTGTCCATGTGATCATGTTGGTCATCTTTGTCTTTTCTGCATTCAAGAGCTCAGTTGTGATCTCAAGTGCAGTGAATCACAAGACGAAAGGCGAAATTTCTGAGAAAGGTTGTAATGTTTTGAAACTCTCAAAGTGTGAATCACAATCCTATTTTCTATTGAAATGGAAATAAATTGTGAATCAAGATATTAACTTGGCATGACCTAGTTTTGAAAAGAGATATAAAGATGTTTTGGTTAGAACATGGCATATGCATTCACCTTATAGTTTTATTAAGATTTATACATTGTGTTTGATTATTTCTACTGAGCTTTGGCTCACCCTATGTGGGAAAAACATTTCAAGTGCTGATGATATGCTTCCGCTAAAATAGTAGCTTGGGAGGTTTTGGAGCAAGAGCTTCTTTTTGTTGTATTCATTTTTGTATAGCCAAGGGCTTTAAATATATTGGACCTCGAGTCCACTTTTGTTGTAACCAAGAACTATCTTGGAAAGTTATAAGCCTTTATGGCGTTTCATATCTGTTAGATTTATTTATTTTGATAATTTATTTAATTATGTTTTAATTTATTTGAAAGAAAAAAATAGAATCCAAAATTTATTTTGATAATTTATTTAATTATATTTTAATTCATTTGAAAAAGAAAAATAGAATCCAAAATTTATTTTGATGATTTATTTAATTATATTTTAATTTATTTGAAAAATAAAAATAAAATCCAAAATTTATTTTGTTGATTTATTTAATTATGCTTTAAATCCAAAATTTATTTTGATAATTTATTTAATTATGTTTTAATTTATTTGAAAGATAAAAATAGAATCAAAATTTATTTTGTCACATTATTTCTCACCTAAACATTTATCCTAAATGTTGTTAGAATGTATTTAATATTTGATTAAATCATGAATTCAAATAGCCCAAAACAGAGGTTCAAACAGCGCAACACAGCAGCAGTTCAAAAGGTTCAAAAGGTTCAAGTGAAAGATATTCAAATTAGTAATGATGGAGTGGAAGATATTCAAATTAGTAATAATAGAATGAAAAATATTCAAATGAATACAACGGCTATAAACGGCTATAAATTCAAATGAATACAACTGCTATAAACGGCTATAAATTCAAATGAATACAACTGCTATAAACGGCTATAAGTTTCATTATATATATCAAAGTCTCTAATGTAAACAAGTTACAAAAAAAAAAAAAAAAAATCAGAAAATATTCTTTGATCTATAATCACTCACATCTATTCTCTGAAAAATTCTCTGAGAAGTGTTCTTCAATTTTTGTTTACATCCTCTCTCAAGAATTATACACTGAGCCTTATAGCATTAAGCTCATCTTTCCTGCGTAAGATTTATAGAAAAATCAAAGCTTCATTTTATATATCTATCTTTGAGAGATAATTCTTGTAGCTTTCTGTGAAAGCAAAAAACATCTTCTTTTCAATCTTATAAGAGTGTAGTACACTGTAACAACGCCCGCGGGGGACCTCGCTACAGTTCGGACTCCCTTTGTTGTCACGATTCTAAATCTGAACCAAAGAGTCCAAATCTGGCAAATCGTTTGAGAAAATGGATTTTTGAAAAGTAGTGCCAAACATGGACTGCTTTGCCAGATTACAGAGTCGCCACCTAAATATTTTAAAAAATGGGGGAATTTAGGAAACCCTGACTCGGTGCCGAAGGCCACATGTCCGTCATTACCAAAGTGGTCTTGGCTCGGGAGCTTGGGTACGATCGGGGAAGGTCAGCTATGAGCATTCTTTCGGTCCGAAGACCGGCCTCTACTAACCGTGATATCCGTTTTTGAAAACATTACATGTTCTTATTCCGATTATTAGCCTAAATTTACTATGTTATGCGCACAGCAAACAAGTATAGACTAGATTGCCTAATTCGGAAATAAACATTGCATATCCGTTGGATTTGAAAATGCTTTGGAATTGCTACTCGCAAGTAGGCTAAAACACGGATTTCAACGAGTTTTCCCAACTCAAGCAATCCAACCTCCACCCACAGGCATTCAAACAGTTTATCTCACATAAGCATTTAGCCACATGGTAAGCATACTGTCATGTTAGCATTCACACGCATGCGGTATGCTAAAACATAAATACTTACATCGTACTCCGTGCCAAAACAATAAACTAGTTAGCAAACATGCATGCCCTAGTTCATGTTAGAGTGTCTAATGCACCGCATACAACATGTAATTAGGATAGGCTCGGCTAACCCTAAAAATGGCATGTGAAATGCACTTTATTCGATGCACGTATTCAATTTGGAATTGAAAATACAATGCAGTTTGTATGATGTGCCGAGCCCGATGCGTGTTTAGACAAATGCATGGATGCACGCATGCATAGCATAAGGTATGCTAAAATAAACGTGCCCTAATCTACCATCGTAAGCAGGTAAATAAAAGGGTAGAAAGAAATGGGGGTTGGAAGACATACACCCACGCACCCACACTTATTACAATTATGCCCTCACACGGAGGAGCCGAATAAATATTACAGTCCGAATAATAAATAAATTAATTATTACAAAATTTCTAATTATATTAACGAAATGGATGCAAAAGGAAGGGTGGCCACAGCCGCCCGCCTCGGGATACATGAATGATGCATGCTCGATCCGACTTGCCCAGAAAACCCGTGTCATGACACCGCTTTGCTTTACCGCCTCGCCTCTCCAAAAATTCCTAAAGTCCCAGAATACCTTCTACATGAACTGCAGTACCCCACCGGCTGGAGGAAGTGACCACCGGCTGCTTAAATTGGCCACCGGCTTCTTGTAGAGTTTATCGGCATAAAAAGTGTGCCGGTCGGCACATTGTACTGCTGGTCGGCAGAAAGTTCCTGCAGAGGACAGTTTGACAGCAGCAGCAAACCAGCAGTGCATGGCATGGATTTTGAGCATATGTAAGCATGGCCAATGCCTCCTATCATGCTTGGGGACTCAAGGAGGCATGACTCTTGGTTCTTGGGCCAGCAATTATGCATCTTGATGCATGATGGCCTAAGGAACCAAGGTTGCATTTTAATGGTAATGCATGCAAACAAACAAATGAAATCCAAGGCCTTATCATGTGTTAGTCAAAGGTCTTGGTGATCAAGAATTGAGACGAGTTGCACCACTTGGAGTGTGAACTCCTCTCAACCCTATGCTTGGCTTGACAATCCCCAAGCCAAGCCATGGAATGCATGTATGCAACCTAGCTCAAATGATGCAACAATGGGACTAAGATGCAAGGCATACCAAGTGTCATGCAACTATCACAATAGGCATGCAAAATGTTAGAGCATGCAAGGTATAAGTGGCATGCAAACATGGGCCAATCAAGCAATGGGATCAACCTACTACAACACTCGATGAACCAAACATGCATCAAGCATATAATGAACATACAATGGAGGCCTTAACTTCAATGGGGCAGCCCTCAAACCACCCCAAAACAGTGGCAAAACAAGCCCTAAATGATGACCAAAATGCTATACAAACATGCAAGTTCATGGGCCTAAACCCAAGGGACCAAAAAGAGCATCTTACTACCACTTACACAACCACTCATGGCATGAATCTAACAACCAAAAATAGATTTTTAGTATGCAAAATGACACCCAAATCCCCTCACATGGCACCCCCAAAATGCATTAATCATGGAAGCATACACAAGGCCTATTCTTAGGCATAAGAGGACACACCTTTAAAGCATGAAAGAGATGACAAGTACAAACATATGAGCATGGATTAGGGTCTGAAATAGCATGTCGAATGATCCCAAATCATCTAAATAGACTATCCAATGTATGTACATGGATCACCTACCCAAGGCCTACAAGCCATCATGCAAAACAACCATGTCAAGCATGCTAAATATGACAAAAACAGTGGCCCACAGCCCTTATACATGGCAAGATGATGTTAGTATCTCCATGGAACTAAGCTAAAACATGCGAGAAAACATGGCCTCAAAGCATGGCATACTTCTAGGCATAAGAGAGCATTTCAAAGCAAACATAAGAGGCATGTTAAGGACCATAAAACCAACCTAAAACAGAGGCATAACATGTCATATGAACCACAAATATGCTCTGAAATGCAGCCAAAAACCAACCATGCATACATGCTATTATTTGAGCCCAAAAACAAAGGCAAGTAAGGGACAAAGGGGAGAGGGGTGTCCCTCCCCTATATGAGACTTGAAACCATCTTCCTCACCACTGAAAACCCACTGGTTTTCAGTGGTGAGGAGGCTAAAAAAACCAAGTAAACAAGGCCTTACCCGAAAGACACCAAAAAGGCCAAACAAGGCCTAAAGGGGTGAGTCTTTACTCAAACCACAAAATGACCTTAATGAAGGTTCAAGAGCAAGTAAAAACAAGAGTTTTTTATGTTAAACACAAAACCAAAAACACAAAGCAAGACTAGTAGAAAGCTAGAGCAAGAATGGGGAATCTAAAGTAATGTTCTTACCCTTGAAGATCCTTTGAAGAACAGGTGGTGCAGCCCTCCTCTAGTGATCAAAACCAGTCCAAAATCACAACAATCAACCTCCCAAGTCTCTCAATCTCGAGCTAAGGTGTAATAGTGTGTGTGATGGTGCAAAAATGAGGTAAAACTACACTTTTAGGCCCAAGAACACACACACAAGAGAGAGAGAGAGAGAGTGTAAGCTCTGGTTTTTTAGTCTCTCAAATGGCTAACCCTGAGCCAAGAAGACAAGGCCTCCTCTTATAGAGGAGGCAATCTTGTCAGCTTAGCAACTAAGCAAAACAAGAGGCTCATCCCTCCATACACGTGTATGGAGGGGAAGAAAGTGCTACAAAGCTGTCTGAAAATATCTCCAAAAATAGCTGTAAAGTGATCGGCAGGGCAAAATGGTCATTTTGCCAAAAGGAGTGCCGACCGGCACAAAATAGTGCCGACCGGCACAATATAGTGCCGATGGCAACACTCGCCAGCCGGTGGCTTCTAGCCACTGCCGGTGGTGTGTGGGGATGTCTCAGAAGGCATTCCCTGCCCCTCCAAGGCAAAACACAAGTGTTTGGTGCAAAACCAGACACAAAACAGTCGAGTTCGGAGATCCTGGGGCAAGGCGCCAGAGCCGAGAACTCCGGGAACTCCAAACAAACACAAACACAAACATGGGTAATCACCGAGTGTTCAAGCGGTGACGTCCAAGTCTTGAGGATGGTCAAAAATGGGGTGTCTACAGTTGCCCCTCTTTGACAGAACTCGGAAGTCATAACAATGACGGGAGTGAATGTCAAAGCCCAGAGACGACCCATTTTTGACAAGGCCGAAGACTTGGACAAACATGCAAGACAAAACAAGGTATGCGCCCGAAGGCAGGGGCAAAATGCAAGACGATGCAAGAAGCCGAGCATAACTCATGATCATGCAAAGAAAGCTGTAATGAAGCACGCATGCAATAGTTGTAAGCTAGCATATGCCAATCTACACTACAACGCAGAAAGGATGTATGAGAATTATGCAATTCTCAAACGTCTCACTCGGAGGATACAATACTCGTGCGGCTCGTCCGGTTGCGTCGGCCTCAAATGAGCCGTACATACAATATCGTGCCTGCAAAGAAAGCAAACTTAACAGGTACAATATTGTTAGCAACATGCATGACAAGGCAGTCGAAAGTGTGTGACAATGCATGCAATGTGTGCAGCAAGATAGTAGGATTGAACACATGTGAGTAAAGCAATGCACGTATGCACGCAATGTGTATGGAAAGAGAACTTGAACACATATCAGTAAAGCAATGCACGCATACAATGCAATGTGTATAGGCAGGAATTTGAACACATATTAGTAAAGCAATGCACGCATACAATGCAATGTGTATATAGAGAAACTTGAACACATATCAGTAAAGCAAAGCACGCATACAATGCAATGTGTATAGAAAAGAACTTGAACACATATCAGTAAAGCAAAGCACGCATAAAATGCAATGTGTATAGAGAAACTCGAACACATATCAGTAAAGCAATGCACGCATACAATGCAATGTGTATATAGAGAAGTTTGAACACATATCAGTAAAGCAATGCACGCATACAATGCAATGTGTGTAGAAAAAAACTTGAACACATATCAGTAAAGCAAAGCACGCATACAATGCAATGTATATAGAAAAGAACTTGAACACATATCAGTAAAGCAATGCACGCATACAATGCAATGTGTATATAGAGAAGTTTGAACACATATCAGTAAAGCAATGCACGCATACAATGCAATGTGTATAGAAAAGAACTTGAACACATATCAGTAAAGCAAAGCACGCATACAATGCAATGTGTATAGAAAAGAACTTGAACACATATCAGTAAAGCAATGCATGCATACAATGCAATGTGTATAAAGGGGAACTTGAACACATATCAGTAAAGCAATGCACGCATACAATGCAATGTGTGTAGAAAAGAACTTGAACACATATCAGTAAAGCAATGCACGCATACAATGCAATGTGTATAAAAGAAAACTTGAACACATATCAGTAAAGCAATGCACGCATACAATGCAATGTGTATAGAAAAGAACTTGAAATTGATCATGGCAAACATGATGTTGGAATGCCACGTACTGCAACTCAGTATGATTGAAATGATTTAAAGAATTCACAAGATATAAAAGGATACGGGAAGGGACATCCTTCGCATGTCCTGAGCATTGCTCACGAAAGTTGTGGTACGAGGTCAACTCGAAGCTCCATTTATGTTCTGAATGCGCAATTTCTTGGACTGCCTTGAGTGATAAGGGTGCCAAATCACACGATTGACCCGAACAAGGGCGCAAAAGGTATGAGGATCGAAAGGGGGAGGTTACCGGTGTCAAACCCAGCACTCTGCTACCCTGCTATTCTTCTGCTTTACTTTCCTTTTTACTAGGAGTTTAAGCATTATTAAGGTCTATGTGTTTTATTTCTCAAAAGCGTGTGTTTTTTGTAAAAAAAAAAAAAATATGATGGAAACGAAACAGCTGTTTGTTCAAAAGGTGTTACATTTGCGTGTTCTATGCATCGCCTCGCAAGGCATCACACAACACCGTGGCTGAAATTGAAACTGTGTTTTGAAAATAAAGCATCGCATCGTAATAATCAGGTAGTAAACCAATTACAACTCGATAAGCAAAACAGGGGGACTCAGCAAACTAGCCAAATGCGAGTACACCTTGATAAACATTACAAAGACTTAAAGAGAGTGAAATACAACTCGATAAGCAAATATGCAACAACTCGATAAGCAAATGGGCGCGCCCTCATAAGAATTGATCACTGGACGGTATTGGAAGTGGTGGGATTTTCCGAATTCCTAGCATAAACAGCTCAGAGGGCAAAGGAGAGAACCACCGGCTGTACATAAAGGCTACCGGCCTTGAGGAATGGCCATCGGCCGAAATGGAGATCCACCGGCCAAAACAGATGACCGGTCGGCACTATAATTGGCCGGTTGGCACTGAAATGTCAGCACCAGCAGAATGTTGGCATCTGTCCTTTATTCAACCTTATCTTCTTCAAAAGGGTCTCAACTTCGTAGTTCTTTTCATTTCCACACTGATTTGCTCCAAATGGAAGAATTTCTTGCCCAAAATCTCGCAACTTGGATTAACAACTTGGATGGCTCGGAAAAGTCAATTTCGGCTTTTCAAAGATAAACGACTATTCACTTTGGCTGCATCTGCTGCATTTTCCATTCCTCCATGCCGCGGCAAGGTTTTGGAACCCGGTAACACATGTCTTTAGCTTTAGCGGGCAAGAGGTGTGTCCCACTTTCGAAGATTTCCATGCTCTAATGGAATCCGGGCGAAATGAGGAGATCCTACCCCAACTTCGTTTTGGCCATGCTCAAGCCTTAGGACAAATGTGTGGGCTCTCAATGCCCGATGCTCGTTCTCTAATTTGTGACGGGACATTAGATGTTCCGAGCTTGGTTTGTCGTTTTTCCGCGACTGGTGATCGGCGACCATCATCGCAAGGTTTTCGCAACACGCCTCTGCCTATGCTCGCTTCATTTTCTTCGCTCTCCTGTTACGGAGGGCCTCTCGTCCGTTGATTGAGGTTGCCCAAGGCTTGAAGGAGGGCAAAGTCGCATTGCTATGATCCCGGCCGAGACATTCTTTGGCTTAGACGCCTTTTATCGTCGAGAGACGATCAGATTAGCAGGGAGTCCACTATTACTGCAGGTAATGTTTCCCACCCCATCTCACATTTTATGTTTGCTCACATCACTCGGCCCTCAGGCTCGGTTTTTCTCACAAAAATCCTTTTTCTCACTTTTTCCCTCATCGTACTTCTCTCTATTCTTTATTCTCTCATTTTTTTCATCCCTCCCCAGGTGTGGTTAATGGATAAACTGAGGGTTGTGGACTCTTGCCCAGCATATTCAGCTCGTGGCTACTTCTTCAGGCAACGCCTAGTTGACGCCCTTGATGAGGGTTGGTGGTTTGAATGGATGTGCAGTTTGTCAGCGGACCGCATTGCTTGGCGGTGCCCTTGGCTTAATCTCCCAATGATGAGTTACAAAGATGACCACAACCCGGATCCAATTGATTGGTTTGACTCACTGTGTCTTCTACTTTCCATTCCGTATTCTGCGCCAGTTTGGTCATAATCACACTTGTCCGCCGGAAGAGACAAAGTACCCGGTTACATTCCCGATTCGAGGCGCACAACTGGCTCGGTATGCCACAGCGTGGAGGACGAGAGAACTCCTGGCCCCCGCTTCCGCTTTCAGCTGCACTTTGTCTGATGAGTGCTTGGATTGGCTTAATGAAGAGGCACAGGAGGGGCCCACTTTGGCATCAGAGGTCACTCACTGGAGGGGGCGCAGGGACATTTGACTTGACCATGCCCCGGATTTATTGCTTTATTAGTACTTTCAAGTTTTCTTTATGAATGTAATAAAAAGCGACTTCAATTGTATGCAAGAGCAAGAGAACTCTATTTGAAATCAATGAAGTTGAAGGTTGTGGTACTGAAAATTTTCCGTTTTGGTCCAAAAATGGTCTTAGTTGTAAAAAGATTTATTTGAACAAAGTCATCTTCATTAAAACTTTTCAAAACTATTTTTGATATGGATCAGAACTGGACACACCTAAGATCTGTCGCTGAGATGTACAACCCCGGATCCTAGTAACTGGAAAGTTGCCCCTTGTCTGAATGGTACCACGGCATTGTACGGCAACGAAAAATTGCCCCTAGTCTGAATAGCACTGTACCGGAGATTGCGATAAATGCTGATGGGCAAGGATGACCAAGATGATCAAATGGACAGAGTTGATCAGGGAAAAGTTTATGGCTAAACTTCAAGATGAAGCCGCCTACGTATCCCAAAGATGGGAATCAAGCCTTACGTAGTTCAGGCTTGGGTTTACTCGAGTATTTTCACTCTCCTTTTGCGCTCTAACTTTTGCCAAGGCCGCCCTTTGCGGGTTTTCAACCTTGCAAGCTCAGTTTTTATACTTTCTAATTTTTTGTGCTCTGAATTTTGCCTAGGTCGCCCTTTCGGGTTTTCGGCCTAGCGAGCCTCTCAGGGGTAATATTTCTTCAACTTGTCCATGTTGATCGGTTGGGAGAACTCTAGGCCATCTAGGTCCATCAGAACCACAGCTCCACCTGACCAGATAGACTTGATGATATAGGGACTAGTCCAATTAGGTCTGAACTTGTCCCTTGGGTCATGGATGGGGGCTCGGTTGTCTTTGAGTACCAAATCTCCTTCCTTCAAATTCCTGGACTTAACCTTCTTATTAAAAGCCCGGGCGATTCTGCGTTGATATCCTTGGACATGGTACAGTGCTTTTAATCTCGTTTCATCGAAGAGCATGAGTTCCTCGAATCTGCTCTGCTGCCAATCTACCTCGGCTATCTGACACTCAGCCAATACTCGTAGAGACGGAACCTCAATCTCTATAGGTAGAACGGCCTCCATCCCATATACCAAAGAATACGGAGTCGCCCCGGTAGAAGTTCTAATTGAAGTTCGGTAGCCCCACAGAGCAAACGGCAACTTATCTGGCCAGTCCCGATAGGTTTCCACCATCTTCTGCAGTATGTGTTTGATGTTTTTGTTGGCAGCCTCAACTGCTTCGTTGGTCTGCGGCCGATACGTGGATGACTTATGAAAAGTCACATTATATTTCTTCAACAAATCAATCACCTCCTTCTTGAAGTGAGAACCATTGTCCGAAACGATCTCATTCGGGACTCCATAACGGCAGACAATGTTGTTTCTAATAAACTTTGCGACATGTGAAGCCTTCAACACGGCATAAGATTGGGCCTCGACCCACTTCGTAAAGTAATCTATTGCTACCAAGATAAACTCATGCCCATTCGACCCCTTCGGGGTAACAGCTCCAATCACATCGATCCCCCAAACTGAGAACGGCCATGGCGATGTCATGCTGTACAGCTTTGATGGCGGGATGTTCATACGGTTCGCATGGATCTGGCATTTGTGGCATCGCCGAACAAAGCCGATACAATTCTCCTCCATGGTAGACCAAGAGTAGCTGCTCGAGGATCTTTCGTACAAAGATCACCCCATTCATATGTGCCCCACATTCTCCTCCATGGATGGCCTCCATCAGGCGCTTTGACTCTTCAGCTTCCACACACAGCTTGTGCATTCCCAGATGACCTCTTTTGTACAACTTACCCCCGCAAATGATAAACTGAACAGCCATTCTTCTGATTGCCCTCTTGTCCTTGGCATTTTCCCCTGGTGGGTATGCCTCCTTTTCCAAGAAGTTCCATATGTCGTAATACCAAGGGTTGTTATCTTGCACTTCATCTATGGCACAGATTGACTCGTAGGCAGGTGCAAATTTCTGGTCAATAATGACTGGACGCATCCGGACCCCAGATGGGATGTCTATCATGGAAGATAGAGTTGCTAGCGAATCTGCAAACCTGTTGTTCTCTCTTACTAGGTGAGTGAAGTTTAGCTTTTCAAACCGAGGAATTAACAAATCCAAGGTCTGGTGGTAAATTATCATCTTTTCCTCCTTGACTTTCCAGTCTCCTTTCGCTTGAGACACAACAAGGTTCGAATCTCCAATGACGTCCAATCGCCTTGCCCCTAGTTCTAGGGCAGCTTCTAGGCCGGCAATACATGCCTCATATTCTGCCTCATTATTCGAGACTTTGAACTGGAGCTTGAATGCTAAAGGGATACGGGAATCGTCAGGTGCTATCAGCAACACCCCTATCCCATACCCATATTGATTTGACCCTCCGTCAAAGTACATCGTCCAAGTTTCATCTTCGATGTGCAAGATAGCTTCATCTGGGAATAGGTACTCAACCACTTCATCCCCTTCAACCGGGTGGTCGGCAAGGAACTCTGCCACCGCTCTCCCTTTTACGGACTTGCGCGTCACATACTTGAGATCAAATTCAGAGAGCAACAGCAGCCAACGAGCTAGCCTACCGTAAGTCTTTGGTTTCTCGAAAAAGATATTTGATGGGATCAAGTCGTGAAACCAACATTACAGAGTGAGCTAACAGTAGTGCCGCAGCCTTCCTAGTAGCCCATACCAAGGCCAAACAAGCCTTCTCCAATGAGTGTAGCGGTTTCAGAATCCAAAGATCTTCTTGCTCAGATAGTAGATGGCCCTTTCCACTTTATCTTCCGATTCTTGTGCGAGCATGCAGCCCATTGTAGTCTCGGTTACTGACAGATACAATATCAACGGCTTCCCCGGCTTTGGTGGTGACAACACGGGCGGATTCCGTAGATATTCTTTAATCTGTTCAAATGTAGCTTGGCATCGGCCGTCCCAATGGAACTTCTTTCCTTTCTTCAGAAGACCAAAAAGTGGTTCACAAGTTAAGGTTAGTTTAGAGATAAACCGTCTTATGAATTGCACTTTACCCAGAAAGCCTCGCACCTCCTTTTCAGTCATTGGTGGTGGCATTTCTAAGATGGCCTTGATTTTAGAAGGGTCGACTTCGATGCCCCTTTGTGTAATCAGAAATCCCAAAGATTTTTCCCAACAGTAACACCAAACGTACATTTTTGAGGATTCAACCGCAGCCGAAATTCTCTGATCCTTTGGAAAAACTTTTGCAAGGCGGTATAGTGGCCCTCCCTTTCTTTGGACTTGACAATCATGGCGTCCACGTATACCTCAACCTCTTTATGGATCATGTCATGTAATATTGTGGTTGCAGCCCGTTGATATGTAGCCCCAGCGTTCTTCAACCCAAATGGCATCACTCTGTAGCAATATGTACCCCACGGGGTGGTAAAAGCAGTCTTCTCCCGGTCTTTGGGTGTCATTACTATCTGATTATAGCCTGAAAAGCCATCCATGAATGAGAGCAAAGCGTGCCCCGCTGTGAAATCTACCAACTCGTCGATATGTGGCAAGGGAAAGTCATCCTTCGGACTGGCTCTGTTCAAATCCCTGAAGTCCACACATACCCGGATTCTGCCATCCTTTTTCGGCACTGGAACAATATTGGCCAACCAAGTCAGGTATTCGGATACCAGCAGGAAGCCTGCGTCAATTTGCTTGGTGACCTCTTCTTTGATCTTGATGGCCCAATCAGGGCGGATCCTTCTGAGCTTCGTTTGATGTCGGGCCTCGGGTCAAGAGGATCCGGTCAGTACAATCTCAGATCGATTCGAGCATGTCTTCGTAGGACCACGCGAAAACAACTTTGAAATCTTTTAATAAGGCGACCAAGCGCTCACGTTCCTCCGAAGACAACGTGGACCCGATCCGGACTACCATGGGTCCTTCTCAAGACTAATGTTCACGAGTGATTTCATCCATTAAGGGTTTAACAAACCTCTCGCTTTTGTTCAATTAGTCGTTGCAAAAACCGGAGGAATTTCGTCCTCGCTGCTTTTCATCAAAATTTTGAAAGTCTGATTTAAGCAATAAACCAAAGGCACGTAAAAGTACTCGAAACCACACCACCCCATTCTCATTAGATACTTCCAACCGTCCAATTCTTCTCATAACAGACTCAAAAGAGAAAGAAAAGACGACCGACAAGATCGTGGCATCCGGTTATCACCCCAGAATACCGAATCAGAACTCAGACGAAGCCGAACTTGATTCCGACTCACAAGACTCGGTGGAATCAGATTCCAGCTCACTACCTGACCCGGTGCTGCTAGATAGGAATCCCTCCTCATACTGCCAGGTGAGGGAGGGTGCAATGGATGCATCCAAAATAGCTGATTGTAGGCCCGCAGCCATTTCATCTCCGATCATGGACACCGAGGAGTTATCCCCCAAGCACAACTGGTCGATCGAAGGATCTGAAAGTAGACATGGCAGTGCTGCCCCCATTTCGAGTTTGGCGTCCTCAGACTCCATTTCCCTGCTCTGCTCAATCTTGACTATTGGGTCTGTCTGCTCTTCAGCAACATCATCCCCAAGTATCTGTAAGTCAAAGAAGATTTCGAAACCCGGCACGCGCTTCTTCTCGGTGTTCAGCCACGGTTCTGGAAATCCACAGAACGGAAAATCCTCCCCTTCCCGGACGAAGCGTCCGTTTAGGGTACCGCGAATGGGCCGATGCATCAATTCAAAAGGTTTCCCCATCTGTTTTGCTTTGGCTCTTCCAGCCATCTCTTTTCCTTTCCTTACCCAATCTTCCTTGGTGGGCAGATAACCCAAGCCAAAGATATGAGGGTTGTGCGGCACTTCGGCCAATGTTGTGATGCCCTTGCGGCCGCTCCTTCCTAATCCCATCCCGGGGATGTATTGGAGTTTGTTCATGAGATACACTGCTTGGGCACTGACATATACCCCTTCGTTAGCAGCCATGATGTTCTGTACAATCTGAGCCTCGGCTAGGGTAAAACCTGATATGAACACATCTTCCATGCCATGCTTAATTTCTAGAACAGGCGTAGATACCTCCGGTGGCGGGTGGATTGATGAATTCCCAAAGACAATGGCTACTCCCTTCCCGTAGGGGTATTTCACCATTTGATGTAAAGTAGATGACACTGCCTTCACTTGATGCAGCCACGGCCATCCCAAAAGCAAGTTGAAAGTTGCAGGCACTTCCAAGACATGAAAGTCTATCTCATGCTGTCCCGGCCCCACTTTAGTCCGGACTTTTACTGTTCCCATCACTTCCCTACTCGTGTTGTCGTACGCCCGGATGACCTGGGCTGTTGGTACAAAATCTGCGGTTTTCAGACCGATTGCATACGCTGTCCTTGCTGGGCAGACGTTAATGGCGGACCCGGTATCAACAAGTACCACCGGTATCCATTTATCCCTACATTCCACAGAAATGTAGAGGGGCTTGTTATGCTCTGTCCCCTCGGGTGGCAATTCCTTGTCGAAAAATGTCAGCGTCGGGGTAGCTCCCCCTGGAAAGACCAATCCTACCAGTTGCTCTGGCGTGGTTTCTATTGAAAGTTTGGCTTTGTCCATGGCCGAAAGGACAGCCTGCCTGTGTACTCGAGAAGCCATGAGCAGTCCCCAGATGGAGATATCTGCTTGTATCTTTTTCAGCTGCTTGAGTACGGCCTCCTTCTCAAGTTGCTTCTCTTTTTGCTTCTCCGCCTCTCTATCCTTCCCCGAGGCCTCTGGTTGATCCAGGTGTGGAGGTTTGAAATACCGCCCACTCCGTGTCATGTGGTCGACCTCTCCAAGGTACCAGGTGTTATCAGGTTGGTTGTTTCCCCAATCTTTGTCTGTATGGGCGAGACATAAATCTTCATCCTCCCACCACATACCATCAGCAGCTGATAAACATCTGTCCGGCTCTGGCATGACTGTTTTTGCGCTCGCAGCATCTCCTATCCACATGCCCACAGCGTTCTCGGTTTCTGTGCACGCAGCAGTCTCAACTCCCACATGGGCCTTTGCTTTCCTGATTCTCTCGAAATCTTCAAAACTTGCTTGTTCTGACATGACTGAATGTTCAATCATCTCCGTACTCAAAACGTTCCAATCTCGGGCGAAATTCTAGACACCGGCGCCCCCCGGCGATGTGTTCTGCTCTTCGACCTTTCCGGCCGACGCTGAAACTTCCGCTAAATCCTCATAATCGAACCACGCAACTGCTGCGTCCTCTGGGTATCGGTCACTGTAAAATTGGAGATCGGCCAGATCCTTCCCTACAGCTGTTACATCATTTGTTCCCTGTCCCAGACTATCTCCTTGGATCACGCACAACTCTCCCCCTGTTGGCAATTCTACTTCGGGCCTATCTTGGCCTTTTGATGAAATGTAGTCACTCGGACTATATGTCTTCCCAACGTAACTCCCAGATTCCGCAGACTCTGACTCAACAACCTGTTTCTCCTTTAGAATCTCCCTCCCCCTGTTCTTGGCGGTCATTGCCACTGGCTTGGATTGGGTCATAGAGATGTCTATCATGCACAAGTAGGTGCAATCGGGGAGGAACACCTCTGGTTTAGGCAGGTGAGTAGGTGTGATATAGATACTAGGGTCGTAGGACACGGTCCCAGTATGGATGAAATTGAGTCTTTTGGGTGGTGGAGCTTGGTTATGTGCGGGGAGGGGATTTGTAGTAACGTTGGGTTTCTCAGGAGGTAGAATCACCCCATTATCAATGAGATCTTGAATCTCATGACGTAACTGGAAGCATTGATCGGTGTCGTGACCGTGCTGTTGGTGGTATGAACAATACTTGGCTGGGTTATGGGTAGGAGGAAGTTTTTCTGGTAGGGGCCTCGGCTCCAGGGGCTTCAGATGCCCTTTCTTGATCAAAACCCCCAAAGCTTTGGATAGGGGCATATAGAGTGGAGCGAAAGTTCTGGTGTTTCTAGGTGGGTATTTAGTTGTTTGCGGGTTGCTTCCGGACGCACCGGAGAATGGCGAAGCTGCCGTATTTCTTTGTGAGGGATTAGTGGTGACCATGCTCACTTCGGAGGCTCTTGTAGCAGATGTGCCACTCGGGCCTGCATTAGTGTTGCGGTTGAAGGTCCTTCGGGGTTGCTCCCGATCATTATCAATCCAGCCTTGCTTCAAGGCATCTTCAATCTGCACCCCCATCTCATGTAGGTCAGAAAAAGTAGGAAAGGGGACTACTATCATCTTTTGCATCAATTTGGTCAGATTGCGACAATCATCCGAATCTGTCTTTGTCCGTGGGCCTCAAGCTCATCATCGAAGCCTTGGCCTCCATCCGTTACTGAACTCTGAAAAACTCTCCTTAGGCTCTTGCCTAGTTGTCTCGAGATCACGGGTCGTAATCTCAATCTGTGTGTTGTATGAGTACTGTGCGATGAAGGCCTCAGTCATTTCGTCCCAATTTCTCTTGATGTCATCTTCTAGCTTGGCATACCATGCAGATGCCACACCTGACAAGGTCCGGCCAAATAAAGACAACTTCTGAAGCCTGCTGAGGCCCATTGGCCTTAGGATATCTGAAAACAGTCTCAAGTGCACCATGGGGTTCCCGAACCCGTCAAACCGATCAATATGGGGCATCTTGAATCTGTCGGGCAGCATCACAGCTGCATCGGTGTATCCATCTTCAATATCGGGGATGGTCTTGACCCCTTGGGATCTCTTGAACAGCTTTTCAAGCTTGCTTAGCTTTAGTGCGGTAGGATCAGTTTCGAACTCAGAGGGAGAGTCCAGTAGGTTGGTGGGTGTTTTTGACATCTGAGGTTGGATTTGAGGTAGAGTTGGAGGTGGGGGTGGTCCTGTGGGAAGTTCTGTATCATTCTGAACATTGGCTGTCTCCCCGAGGTTTGGAATTCCTGGTGGTGGAGGAACTTGATACGAAGTAGATGCTCCGGTTTGCTGCTCTAGTCTGGCAATTGTCTCTGCCTGTTCCCTCACAACTGTGGCTTGTTGCTTGGTGAATTCTGCCTGACGGACAGCATCCTGTTGCATTGCTTTCATGCTCTCTTGGAGGTGGCGCACCATCTCCTCCAAACTAGCCATACTATCCTGCTCTGGTTGAATTACCGGTATATATTCTCTTTCCGTTGGTGACACGGAATCCTGATCCCTACTGAACACAGGTGAGGTAGACAAGGCCCTCTGGGCTGATCGCTGTACTGATATCCTCCGTCTAGTAACCGGGGGTAAAGAGTAGTACACTGGTTGTCCGTCTACCAGATCCTCAGATCGATGGAGTCGACGACCTCTAATCCAGAGTGCTTGGGGAATATCTACTGGGTCAGAAGCAATAGTGCTCAACTACCTAGTAAAAAGATAAATAAAACGTATAAATAAACAGACAATTGGACAGCATAACGGCATAAAATAAACATTTAACACACGGTTGGGTATCATAACACACTGCTAGTGAACTTGATACACTATTCTTCAAATACTGATCATGGTTTCTGAATTATTGCCCCCAAGTCTGAATCTAGTACCCACAGATAACTGATTCCCCAAAATACTGTTACTAACGCCCTCAGGCCGGATATCAAAACTTGCAAACTGATATGCGCGTTCCCTGCAGAGATACACTCTAAAAGCACATAACAGGTAAAAGAGAGCCAATACACCCCTATGTTGGGGTAGGGTTTCCCTGTCCTATTTTGTCAGGAACTAGGGTTTCACTATGCACACAGCGGTTTCAAACAACTTATGCCGGGTAAGCAACCTGTCCTAATTTGGAATGGTCACTATGGATCCGAATATGCACTAGGTCGAATGGTCGAAAAGGGTGCCCCGGTAAAACCGAGGTTTGTGTTCCCACATCGGCAGAGTTCGAACCGTCACTTATGGTCATGTCTTGACAAGACAAGCCAAAGAAACCGCCAGAATAGCAGATGGCCAACACGGTGTCCGAGGCGCACCAATGCACATGCAATGCAAAGAAACACATAAGTGTAGTCAAAACAGGATATCACGAGTTCGAGTCAAGCTCTCTAAAACTCCCCAGCAGAGTCGCCAGAAACTATAACAACGCCCGCGGGGGACCTCGCTACAGTTCGGACTCCCTTTGTTGTCACGGTTCTAAATCTGAACCAAAGAGTCCAAATCCGGCAAATCGTTTGAGAAAACAGATTTTTGAAAAGTAGTGCCAAACATGGACTGCTTTGCCAGATTACGGAGTCGCCACCTAAATATTTTAAAAAATGGGGGAATTTAGGAAACCCTGACTCGGTGCCGAAGGCCACATGTCCGTCATTACCAAAGTGGTCTTGGCTCGGGAGCTTGGGTACGATCAGGGAAGGTCAGCTATGAGCACCCCCTTTCGCCTGGTCCGAAGACCAGCCTCTACTAACCGTGATATCCGTTTTTGAAAACATTACATGTTCTTATTCCGATTATTAGCCTAAATTTACTATGTTATGCGCACAGCAAACAAGTATAGACTAGATTGCCTAATTCGGAAATAAACATTGCATATCCGTTGGTTTTGAAAATGCTTTGGAATTGCTACTCGCAAGTAGGCTAAAACACGGATTTCAAGGAGTTTTCCCAACTCAAGCAATCCAACCTCCACCCACAGGCATTCAAACAGTTTATCTCACATAAGCATTTAGCCACATGGTAAGCATACTGTCATGTTAGCATTCACACGCATGCGGTATGCTAAAACATAAATACTTACATCAGACTCGTACAAAACAATAAACTAGTTAGCAAACATGCATGCCCTAGTTCATGTTAGAGTGTCTAATGCACCGCATACAACATGTAATTAGGATAGGCTCGGCTAACCCTAAAAATGGCATGTGAAATGCACTTTATTCGATGCACGTATTCAATTTGGAATTGAAAATACAATGCAGTTTGTATGATGTGCCGAGCCCGATGCGTGTTTAGAAAAATGCATGGATGCACGCATGCATAGCATAAGGTATGCTAAAATAAATGTGCCCTAATCTACCATCGTAAGCAGGTAAATAAAAGGATAGAAAGAAATGGGGGTTGGAAGACATACACCCACGCACCCACACTTATTACGATTATACCCTCACACGGAGGGGCCGAATAAATATTACAGTCCGAATAATAAATAAATTAATTATTACAAAATTTCTAATTATATTAACGAAATGGATGCAAAAGGAAGGGTGGCCACAGCCGCCCGCCTCGGGATACATGAATGATGCATGCTCGATCCGACTTGCCCGGAAAACCCGTGTCATGACACTGTTGCTTCTGTTTCTACTGCCCTGCCTCTCCAAAAATTCCTAAAGTCCCAGAATACCTTCTACATGAATCGCAAGACTCCACCGTGGAGGAAATGACCAACGTCGCTTAAATTGGCCACCGCTTTGTAGAGTTTATCGGCATAAAAGTGTGCCGGTCGGCACATTGTACGCCGGTCGCGTAAAAGTTCTGCAGAGACGCTTTGACAAAGAAGAAGAAACCAACAAAGGCATGGCATGGATTTTGAGCATATGTAAGCATGGCCAATGCCTCCTATCATGCTTGGGGACTCAAGGAGGCATGACTCTTGGTTCTTGGGCCATCAATTATGCATCTTGATGCATGATGGCCTAAGGAACCAAGGTTGCATTTTAATGGTAATGCATGCAAACAAACAAATGAAATCCAAGGCCTTATCATGTGTTAGTCAAAGGTCTTAGTGATCAAGAATTGAGACGAGTTGCACCACTTGGAGTGTGAACTCCTCTCAACCCTATGCTTGGCTTGACAATCCCCAAGCCAAGCCATGGAATGCATGTATGCAACGTAGCTCAAATGATGCAACAATGGGACTAAGATGCAAGGCATACCAAGTGTCATGCAACTATCACAATAGGCATGCAAAATGTTAGAGCATGCAAGGTATAAGTGGCATGCAAACATGGGCCAATCAAGTAATGGGATCAACCTACTACAACACTCGATGAACCAAACATGCATCAAGCATATAATGAACATACAATGGAGGCCTTAACTTCAATGGGGCAGCCCTCAAACCACCCCAAAACAGTGGCAAAACAAGCCCTAACTGATGACCAAAATGCTATACAAACATGCAAGTTCATGGGCCTAAACCCAAGGCACCAAAAAGAGCATCTTACTACCACTTACACAACCACTCATGGCATGAATCTAACAACCAAAAATAGATTTTTAGTATGCAAAATGACACCCAAATCCCCTCACATGGCACCCCCAAAATGCATTAATCATGGAAGCATACACAAGGCCTATTCTTAGGCATAAGAGGACACACCTTTAAAGCATGAAAGAGATGACAAGTACAAACATATGAGCATGGATTAGGGTCTGAAATAGCATGTCGAATGATCCCAAATCATCTAAATAGACTATCCAATGTATGTACATGGATCACCTACCCAAGGCCTACAAGCCATCATGCAAAACAACCATGTCAAGCATGCTAAATATGACAAAAACAGTGGCCCACAGCCCTTATACATGGCAAGATGATGTTAGTATCTCCATGGAACTAAGCTAAAACATGCGAGAAAACATGGCCTTAAAGCATGGCATACTTCTAGGCATAAGAGAGCATTTCAAAGCAAACATAAGAGGCATGTTAAGGACCATAAAACCAACCTAAAACAGAGGCATAACATGTCATATGAACCACAAATATGCTCTGAAATGCAGCCAAAAACCAACCATGCATACATGCTATTATTTGAGCCCAAAAACAAAGGCAAGTAAGGGACAAAGGGGAGAGGGGTGTCCCTCCCCTATATGAGACTTGAAACCATCTTCCTCACCACTGAAAACCTGGGTTTTCAGTGGTAAGGAGGCTAAAAAAACCAAGTAAACAAGGCCTTACCCGAAAGACACCAAAAAGGCCAAACAAGGCCTAAAGGGGTGAGTCTTTACTCAAACCACAAAATGACCTTAATGAAGGTTCAAGAGCAAGTAAAAACAAGAGTTTTTTATGTTAAACACAAAACCAAAAACACAAAGCAAGACTAGTAGAAAGCTAGAGCAAGAATGGGGAATCTAAAGTAATGTTCTTACCCTTGAAGATCCTTTGAAGAACAGGTGGAGCAGCCCTCCTCTAGTGATCAAAACCAGTCCAAAATCACAACAATCAACCTCCCAAGTCTCTCAATCTCGAGCTAAGGTGTAATAGTGTGTGTGATGGTGCAAAAATGAGGTAAAACTACACTTTTAGGCCCAAGAACACACGCACAAGAGGAGAGAGAGGGAAAATATAGAGAGAGAGAGAGAGAGAGTGTGTAAGCTCTGGTTTTTTAGTCTCTCAAATGGCTAACCCTGAGCCAAGAAGACAAGGCCTCCTCTTATAGAGGAGGCAATCTTGTCAGCTTAGCAATTAAGCAAAACAAGAGGCTCATCCCTCCATACACGTGTATGGAGGGGAAGAAAGTGCTACAAAGCTGTCTGAAAATATCTCCAAAAATAGCTGTAAAGTGATCGGCAGGGCAAAATGGTCATTTTTCCAAAAGGAGTGCCGACCGGCACACAATAGTGCCGACCGGCACAATATAGTGCCGATGGCAACACTCGCCAGCCGGTGGCTTCTAGCCACTGCCGGTGGTGTGTGGGGATGTCTCAGAAGGCATTCCCTGCCCCTCCAAGGCAAAACACAAGTGTTTGGTGCAAAACCAGACACAAAACAGTTGAGTTCAGAGATCCTGAGGCAAGGCGCGTAGCCGAGAACTCCGGGAACTCCAAACAAACACAAACATGGGTAATCACCGAGTGTTCAAGCGGTGACGTCCAAGTCTTGAGGACGGTCAAAAATGGGGTGTCTACATACACTTAGTGTTCTTGACTTAGAAAGTCTGTATAAAATTCGTGGAGGATTGCTCCATTTGTAAAGAGGTTGCTAGCACCCCCGTGAAGCTAGAGCACAGTGAAAAATCTCAAGTGAAGCTTGAGGAGTGGACATAGGCCGAGTTAAAGCCGAACCACTATAAATTTGTTTGCCTCTCTCTCCCTTATCTCTTTATTTTATTTAAATTGTTGTAACTATATTTCACATTTTCACTGTGCTAAAATCATTAACTGACATAGTTGTTAGAACACTTGTTTCAATTATTTTTATTTCATTAACTATATTTATCTATTGTGCTAGTCATAATTTTATTAGGGTATTATTAATTTTTAATTGTAAAAACCTACTTCACCCCCCTCTTAGATTGTCTTTTGGGTGACAATTAGTATCAAAGCCTGGGGCTCTTGTTTAGATTTAACAATCTTGAGTTTTTGATCCATAGCAACCATGTATTCTACTTACTTTGCTGTAGAACAAGCTAGCAATTGGCCACCTCTGTTTGATGGTAGTAATTACATTCATTGGAAAGAAAAAATGACTTTTTATCTTCAAGCTACCTGTAGACACCCCATTTTTGACCATCCTCAAGACTTGGTTGTGCTTGTAGGTACACCCAACAACTGGTTCGATTGCTCGCCCAGCATTCGACTGTCGCAGCGTAACGGCACCGGTTCGAGTTTCCCGGACCTTGTATCCTTTCTGCCTCATTTTTGGACCCTGACTAGGTCCCGTTAGAGTGGCCCTCATAGTGCACTGCCGGCCATGACTTTTCCCCTGCCGGCCACTAATGAAGCCTCTGCCATCCAGGTAATCACGGCCATTACCGATGGCTGCACCTCCCTATCTCACTGGTTTTTCAGCAGATCTTTGAGCCGCCTAGATTATTTACTCCTCCATACACGTGTATGGAGGGATAGAAGCCTTGAAAAGCTTGTTCAAGAAGCTTTGTCTTTGCATTGTGCTATATAAGGAAGAGCCTTCTTCCTTATGCAAGGGTTCTGAGTTTTGAAGAGGAAAAAATATGTCTCTCTCTATATTGTGTGTATTTTGTGCCTTAGAGTTGGATTTCTTTGCACTTTTGCACTACAACACCTAGATATACACCTCCATCCTCCATTCCAGCACTTTGGAAGCCATTTGAAGAGGTTGGAAGCTCAGAATCTTGGACCAAAACCTGCTGAAAAGCTGCTCTTCTAGGGTAAGTGCCTATTTCCCTCAAACTTGCACTTTCTTGCTTCATCTATAAGCCTTACTTGCAAGCATTTTTGGACTTTTTCATAAACTAAAAAAGATCATATTTTGAGCTCCTCTACATGTTTGATCAAGGACTCTTTACTGTTTCAGGCCTCCTCCTACCACTTGTCTCTTTATCCCTCTTTTAGGCCATTTTCTCGTATGATAGTTTGGCCTTATTTGTGATTATTTTCGTGGCTTGATGCAAACTGTAAAGTGCCTTGTTTTGGGACCCTCTTCAACTTTGTTGAAGGGATCTTTTCCATTTGGGGCCAGCTTCTGTCCCTTGTCTCTAACCTCTCTTTTAGGGCCATTTTTGCATAATAGATTAGCCCTATTTGTGTTCACTTTTGAGTTTTGTTATAAACTGGAAAGAGTCTTGTTTTGACCTCCTCTTTGAGTTTGTCCAAGGTTCCATTTTTTTTTTTTTGGAGTCATCTCCTTCTTTGCATGATTTATTTCTCCATGCTTTGAGCCATACATGTGAGCATTTCTATCGGCCTTGTTTTGGCCTATTAGCCACTGAAATCCAATCGATTTTCAGTGGCCTTGTTGTGTTCTTGAAGGCCAAAATTAGAGGGGGGGTGACCCCCTCTCTCCTTGTCTTGTTTGGTGGCCTTTTTGGCCTTCCAAAGAGACCCCATTTTGCATGCCTCTAGGCCTTGTTCCAGGCCCTTTTCAGTGGGTTTTGGCACCTTCTTGAGCCATTTCCAGAATTGGTTTGGCCTTGTTGAATGTCCATCTTGCATGTGCCTAATAATCCCTTATGTGGCCCTCCAAAGAAGCCCCTCATTTTGGCATGCATTGGCTGCATTTCCATGATTATTTGGGCATATTTTGGCTTGTTTAGTTCACTGATTTTGGCTGGTTCAGTGAGATTTCATACGCTTCATATGCATGTCATACAACTCATGCCTACTAGCCAATCTTGCGTGCTATGTTAGTCCATCATGCTAGCACCTTTTGGCCATGCTTTGAACTAGAAATGTTCATGTTTTGGGGCTGCCTTGCCTCTGTATTTATGCTTCCTAGTCAAATAATGCATGCTTTGTATAGCTGTAGTGTAATTGACCTTGCAAGCTTTGTGTTTCGGTGATGCATGCATGCTATCTTTGAGCTATTTAGATGATTTGGCATCATTTAATGCTTCATTTCAGAGCATGTACCATTGTTACATTCTCACTTCATTCATGCTTCAAGTGCCTTTGAATGTCGTGCATTATTGCCTAGTTTAAGGCTTAGCTTGTATGCTTGCATGTCTAGGTGTTTGAGCCTTCATTCCAGCATGTTTAAGTCTTTTTTTAGGCCTAATTAAGCTCTATCCATGCTTAGTTCATGTGTTCATGCCATGTATTGCATGCCTCCTTTGTATTGCTCTTTGCTAGCTTTCATGACTTAGGACCTTCGCATGCTTTGCTTGTGATATTTAAATGATTTGGCATCATTTATCATCTCATTTCAGTGCATATAGTGTTGTTACACTTGCACATTTGTCACTTCTTAGGCACTTTTGAGAATTGCCCTTTTAGGCCCCTTTGATGAATCTTTCGCATTTTGCATGCTTGAGTGTTTTGTGTGGCTTAATTCATCGCTTTGGCTACTAATTTGGACCTAGTTGAGAGTTGTCCATCTTTGGTGTAAGCCCATTTTTCCATGTTGTCGCATGCTCGTTACATGTAGTATGTTGTTGCATACTCGCTTAGCTTTACATGCATTGCATGTTCATATATTCATATTGCATTTTGTCATGGGTTGTTGCCTCACATTATGCTCATATGCTTGTTGCATGTTAGGTTTGATTGCATGTTTGCATACTTAGGTCATGTTGCATGTTTGCCATGCTTATGTGTTGCATTGCTTGGATTAAGTATTAATCCGAGCACGAGGAACGAGGGACATTTCATACTTCAAGTGATGACATGCGTCTCAATTCTCGGTCGCCGAAGCTCTTGATGATCCATGATAGAGTTCTAGGCTTTACTTGTTCTATTTGTGCATTCATTTTCATATTGATTTGCACAAGTTGGATCTTTGGCCATCATGCATCGGGATGCGTGATTGATGGTCGTGGAACCGACTTGGCCTCTCCCTTGATGTTTTGAGGTGATTTGGAGTGCCATGGTGCGTACATGTCGTAGGGAAACCCTCATTTTCCTGTATTTTGTGCTTTGTTGCAGTTTGGTGTCACAACACGCCAGTGGCCGGCAGCCTGCCATTGATGGCCGGCAGTGGGCCATCTATGGCCAGCAGATCTCTTTCTCGGCAAGAAGCCACCGGTAGCTCCCCAAAGAAGTTGTTTTGGTAAGTTTCAGCACCCAGAACTGGACGACACCCTGCAAATAGACCCTCTAAAGAGCAACCGGAAGGCATTCCAAGGCGAGGAACCGAAGCGAGCATGTGCATCCCTCGTGTCCCGAGGTTTCTAATTATGTAATAACTTAGATTAATTAGCTTCAATAGCTAGCTAGATGCATGCTCGGTTGAAGTTAGTTAATTTGTTAATTGGCTCGTTTGTTTTGTAATTATTTAATTAGCTTAGAAAGTTGATTAAATTAGTTTGTGATGTAATAAGTAATTAGCTTAGATTAGCTAGTTGTTTATTTTGCTTTGGACTGTCCCTATTTTGGACATTCGGACTCTTTTATTCGGACCCTCCAAGTGAGGGCATAATGTTGTAATAAGGGTGCGTGCGTGTGTGCATGTCTTCCAATCCCCTTTCTTTCTCCCTTTTATTTAACCGTTTACAATGGTTAGATTTAGGGCATATCTCAATTAGCATTCTTATGCTTCGCATGTTTGCATTCATTCATTTGTATTGCATGCATCGGGCTCGGCGCATCATACTAACTGCATAAGTATTCCAAATCTAACTTGAAATACGTGTTACTTGTCACATTTCATATGCCATCTTAGATTAGCTGAGCCTACCCTAGATTGCATTTTGTATGCGATGCATTAGCCACTTAACATGGACTAGGGTCATGCATGTTTTGCTAACTAGTTTCATTGTTTTGGCACGGAGTACGATGTAAGTATTTATGCTTTAGCATCTCGCATGAGTGTGAATGTTAACATGACAGCATGCTTACCATGTGGCTATATGCTTATTTGATTAACTGCTTGAATGCCTGTGGGTGAAGGTTGGATTACTTGAATTGGGATGATTCATTGAAATTCGTATTTTAGCCTACTTGCGAGTAGCCAATTTCAACCATTTTCCAAACAAACGGATATGCAATGCTTTGTTCCAAATTAGGCGATCTAGTCTATACTTGTTTGCTGCGCGCATAACATAGTAATTCTAGCTAATTAATCGGAATAAGAACACATAACATTTTCAAAATCGGATATCATGGTTAGTAGAGGCCGATCTTCGGATCGGGCGAGAGGGGTGCTCATAGCTGACCTTCCCCAATCGTACCCAAGTTCCCGAGCCGAGGCAACTTTGGTGATGACGGACACGTGGCCTTTGGCACCGAGTCAGGGTTTTCTAAATTTCCCCATTATAAAATATTTAGGTGGCGACTCTGTATCTGGCAAAGCAGTCCATGTTTGGCACTTCCTTTTTAAAAATCTGTTTTTCTCAAAACGATTTGCCAGATTTAGACTCTTTGGTTCAGATTTAGAACCGTGACAAATTGAGTCCGAACTGTAGTAAACCCACCAAAAGAACAGAACGAGATTCATCCTCCCGGGGCGTTCGGGGATGTCTACAGTTTCTGGCGACTCTGTTGGGGAGTTTAGAGAGCTTGACTCGAACTCGTGATATCCTGCTTTTGACTACACTTATGTGTTTCTTTGCATTGCATGTGCATTGGTGCGCCTAAGACACCGTGTTTGCCATCTGCCATTCCTGAACGGTTTGCTGGAGGCTTGTCTTGTCAAGGCATGACCATAAGGCTAACCGGTTATGGGCTCTGACAGCATGGGAACACAAACCCCAGTTTTACTAGGGCACCCTTTTTGACCATTCGACCTAGTGCATATTCAGAATCCATAGTGACCATTCCAAACTAGGCCAGGTTGCTTACCCGATGATAGGTTGTTTGAAACCGCTACGTGCGTAGTGAAACCCTAGCTCCTGACAAAATAGGATAGGGAAACCCTACCCCAACATAGGGGTGTTTTTGGCTCTCACTTGCTTGCTATGTGCTTTTAGAGTGTATCTCTACAGGGAACGCATAAACCAGTTTGCAAGTCTGGGCATCAGTTCGCGGCATTAGTATCGATTCGGGAATCGATTATATCTGGTATCGATTCAGCTTTGGGGCGATTTTGCGTAATCGTGATCGTAGAGTAAAAGATGATTTGGCTATGCTTGTGTCTGTTCTGCTTAGGCTGAAATGCTGTGTGTTTTCTCTTTCAGTTTAGAGAGTTAGTTCAGAATAGCTAGTATTCTCCTTCACTGAGGCAAGACAGATACCTGATCCGTCAGTCACCATTCAGAGCAGTGGACTTATCATGACATAGAATTCAGAAGAGATCGTGGTTATGACAACCGCGTTAGATCAAGGAATCACACTGCAAAGTGAGACCGACGTTGATATACCGCATCCACCTGTGCTGGGCGCACCCGGCCTCGATCCCCGCCATGTACCAAGGTCGTGAGCCCACCACATTCAAGTTGATGGGGATGATAGGTGACCTCCAGAGGTCCGTCGCAGATCTCGCTTACGGAATGTCAACTTCGCCACCAGCCGCACCATATGCCGAAAGTTTTGTACCACAGGAGCCCCCACTATTAGGACAGATTGTGATCGAGCTTAGCCAACCGGATATGGCCTCCAATTATAACCATGACGTATCAACACCAACCCAAGCCCTCGATCAAGATGAGGCCAGAGGTAAGAACAAAATGAAGGTAGACACCGATCCCATTGAACGATTGTTGTGGGCAGTCGAGGCTTTGAAAGCCGAGGGAATGAGTAAGCAATAGGTGCTTGTGATCACAACCAAGATCGTAGATGATGTTTTCCCCACTCCAGCCACGGGCAGTACAAGCCAGGCAGAAAACCGAGATAGGCCCCGTTATGCGAGCAGCCTTCATGCTCCCAATCTGCACCGGAAAGACCAGAATCCAAGGTCGACTTGCCGAATTCTTTTGCTAGTGCATCTAGCGAGAATCCCCAGACTTCAAAGTATCTGCCTCGAGGGCGCAGAGTCTTTCATCCCCTCTACATGCCTTTGTCTAGGGCACTTCTAATTTTGGCTAAAAAGGGGCATCTTACACCCCTTGAGCCGCGACCTCTCCCGAATCCTCTTCCAGCTAAACACGATGCTACTTTGTACTACGCATACCACCAGCAAACCAGTCACAGCACCAACAGTTGTTTTCGCCTTCGTCATGAAGTGCAAGATTTGATTGATGATAAGGTCATTCTCCCGCCTACCTCGGCCAAGTCAGTCACTACAGAGTTCTTGGATTTTGAGGATACTGCGAGTATGTGATCGGGGAGTGATCCACCTATGGACGACCCGCAGCATATTTTGGATGTGGCGTCTGGCACGCATTTTTGAGCATCTATGATTGCTAGTTTTTGTAAATTCTGGCTTGGGTATCGAGTCGGTCTTTTGTTCTGTTTTGAGTCTGTCTCATTGTCTTGAGTCAGTCCTGTTTGCTTAAGGGTCTGTCTTGTTGTAGCGAGTCAGTCCCTTTTGTATACAATGTCGAGTGATTCCGGGGTTGTTGCCTCGAATACCGTTTTGTAATTACTCCTTTTGCTTTCTTTTGAGTCTTTCTTCGCTGTGGAGCCAGTTGTAACCAGGGAATTTGAATGAAACAGCTGCGGCTATCATGTTCCCGTGCTTATTGCTATTTTGGGCTCGTTGTGCCAGAGGATTTGGATTGAACGGCCGTGCATTCCATCTGGCTCTCTCGTATCTTGAAAATCATTGGAATGACCTTTAGTTTTTCAAAACTGTTTTTGAACACTGTGGTGATGAAAACGAAGAGGAAGGATAAGCATGCTAAGCTTTTAATGAATGAAATCATGCTTGTTAGCGTGAGTACTGAGAAGGACCCCGGCTTGACCCAGACCGGTTTTACACTATCTTCAGCGCGAGCGATTTGTCGCTTTTTTAAAAAAATTTAAAAACAAAATGTTTTGCGCGGTCCTGTGAAGACCTGTGTGGAATCGCTCTTGAGATTGTGCAGCCTAGGATCGCTCTCAGCCTCAAAGCTCAATCCGTTTGTTTTCGACCTCGAACCCTAGATTCGAAGCAGAATGTTCAACGGTCAACCGCCATGTAAAGCCCGTGTGGCCAGATTTGAAGCAGCCCTCGAGCAAGAGGGACCAAAATCAGATCAAGAAGGTCGGATCTCACCGCAGAAGCTCGTGAAGCAAATGTGATGGATCCTTCTGCAGATCAGTACAACAGCCACCCTCCTGGATACGGATGGCTTCAAAACCCCAAAACCATTTGGCATGGACTTGTTACAATTTTACCCTTTGAGAGGCTCGCTGGGCCGAAAACCCGGAAAGGCGACCCAGGCAAAAGTTAGAGCAAGGAAAAGAAGAAAAAGATCAAAAAAAAAAATAAGAAAATAAAAAATGCGAAGAACAAAAAAGAGAAAAAATGCAAAGAAAAGATGAAAAGAAATGAAAGGAATTGAAAAGAAAAAGAAAAACGAAGCTCGCAAGGTCAAAAACCCGCATCGGGCGCCTTGGCAAAAGTTAGAGCCTAAAAAGTGAAGGTTAATACCCGAGTGTACCTTAACCCGAACTACGTAAGGCTTGATTCCCATGTTTGGGATACGTAGGCAACTTCATCCTGAAGTCCAGCCCCTAACGCTTTCATAACATCTCAGTCCATGTAATGGTTTTGATCACCCTTGCCTCTCCTGAATCCGATAGTTCGGTTGTGACAACCGGAACCACGAAGTCAACTTCCTCTTGAAGTCCAGCCACTAAAGCTTTCCCAGTGACTGTGTCCATATATTGGTTTTGACCGTCTTCGTCTTCGTCTTCTCCGTGTTCGAGAGTTCGTTTGCAATCGTCACCGATGAGAGAATGCTACGGCATCATCCAAACAAGGGGCAACTTTCCGTTGCCATAAGTTGCCACGAGTCACCATTCAAACAAGGGGCAACTTTCCGTTGCCACGCACCCCTTTCAAGCAAGGGGCAATTTTCCATTGCCTCCGATCCGAGGTTGTGCATCTCGAGGGTAGGTTCCATGCTCGTTTAGATTGGCTGTTTGCAAAAATAGTTTTTGAAAATTTTTACTGAGGCTGACTATTTTCTCGAAAACTATTTCATTTTCCAAAACTAGACCATTTCTGGGACCCAAAAAGGAAAATTTTCAGTGCTTACAGCCTGACTTGCATGATTTTCAAATAAAAAATCGAATAAAGTATGTTAATCTAACTCTCATTTTGGTCAAAACTGTTTTCGTCGGAAACCAAAACAAACAAAAATGGTCAAAGTGATGAACTAGGGGCACAGTTGAGTCAGGTGTTCCGTCTTTTCCCCATTGTTAACATACCTGCCAGAAAGGGCACAGCTGAAGCTGTCTGTAAAGGGCCAAAAGCTCTCTCTCAACCTCCAAACGACAAGGTGTCAAACCAAGTGCGAAGCACAAATCGGAATGGATCAAAATACTCCATTCCCTATTCGGAACATCGACTAGACGTCACCGGAAGAGATAGCCGCGAGCAAATAGTGTTGGGCGTGAACCCACGACTTTCTATTCATCTATCAATCACCCTGGGGAGGGACAAAAAAATGAGAGAATAAAGAATAGAGAGGTGTAAGTCGAGAGAAAAGTGAGAAAAAAGGGTTTGAGAGAAAAATTGAGCCTGAGGGCCGAGTGATGTGAGAATCACAAATCAGAAAGGGTGGGAAACATACCCGAAGGAACTGGCTCCTCGTGATCAGAGGTCTCTCGTCTTTGTAATACGTCTGTGTGTCGTGTCTTTTGTTTTGTTTTGATTACCTCAACTCTTGTTTTGAGACGGTTCCGAGCGTGTCTCGATGTGTTTAGGTTTTTTACCTTTTTGTTTTCCGTTGTTGAGTCTTTTTCACTGTGTTAAATCGTAGTCTCAATACCCGGTTAAGAACTCATTCTTGATTTCAAAAATAAAATCGTTTTGTGCTCAAAGTGCTGCGCCTTTCTCTACATTTGTGCAAAACAAGATTTGTTCTTTCATAAAACTGCAGGGTCCTCCCCCGATAAGTGTGAACGGTAAAACCTGGACCTACCTGAAGCTTTTTGGGTTCCGGATTGCGATGCAAAAGAAAATAAGGAAAGTTCGGAGCATCTGAGTTTGTTTCGACTCCTACAAATTCCATCTTCTCATCCAGTGTTTTCAAAATGAACAGAGGACCGTGTTATGGGCTGTGTGATCAGGAATGAGCTGTGTGCAGAATAAACCAATTGCTGCGTTATGAGCCATGCATTCAGAGTGAGCAGTGTGTTCAGAATAAGCCGTGTGCAGAATAAACCGAATATTATGCTATGGGTTGTGAGTTCAGAATGAGCAGTGTTTAGAATGGGCCGTGTGTTCAGAATTAGTTGTATGATGTATTAAAAGTCACAGGCTGTGAGTTCAGAATAAGCAGTGGTTGGAATAGGCCATGTGTTTAGAATGAGAAATGTTGTACGAACTATGCGTTCCAAGTAAATCAAGTACTGTGCCGACTATTTTCGTGCCAAAATAGCAATCAGAAGTGCTCTCTCGAAGTACCAATCCCTGCCAAAGGCACCTCAGTTGTCAGTATGATTAGGAAGAAAAGCGGCATTCGTGGTTTCTCCAGCAGATGTTGCTCCTTGTCGATATTCGTAACCTTTTGTCTTGTGAGTTGAAGGTTAGTGTTCGAAGAACACAGGGGAGATCCCTGTCAGAGTAGAGCGGTTCATCGCCACTCACCCCATGAGGTGCTTTCTAAAGCACCGCTTTATTTATTGCATTCCTTACACATCATGCATTGTATTGCATTCGACCTATCAAGTTTCTTTCTCGTTCATGCACAGTATTGTATGTACTGTTCATTCAGGCAAGTTCCATTTCAGTTTGACTGATACCTTTCCCCTCTTGTATTTGGCATGCATTTGGACCTACCCTTCTCCTCTCGCGTTTGGCGTGCGTTTGGATATCTTTCCTCTCTCGCGTGTAGTACGCTGAGAGATTTTTCTCTTGCCTCTCTCGCGTGTACTACGCTGAGAAGTTTTCCTTTCCTCTCTTGCGTGTGATATGCTGAGGGATGCTTCCTTTCTTCTCTTGCGTGTGATACGCTGAGAAGTTTACCTTTCCTCTCTTGCGTGTGATACGCTGAGAGATGCTTCCTTTCTTCTCTTGCGTGTGATACGCTGAGAAGTTTTCCTTTCCTCTCTTGCGTGTGATACGCTGAGAGATGCTTCCTTTCTTCTCTTGCGTGTGATACGCTGAGAAGTTTACCTTTCCTCTCTTGTGTGTGATACGCCGAGAGATACTTCCTTTCTTCCCTTGCGTGTGCTACGCTAAAAGTTTTCCTTTCCTCTCTTGCGTGTGATACGCTGAGAGATGCTTCCTTTATTCTCTTGTATGTGATACGCTGAGAAGTTTACCTTTCCTCTCTTGCGTGTGATATGCTGAGAGATGCTTCCTTTCTTCTCTTGCGTGTGATACGCTGAGAAGTTTTCCTTTCCTCTCTCGCGTCTACTACGCTAAGAGGCTTTCCTTTTCCTCTCTCGCGTGTGCTACGCTGAGAGATTTTGCTCTTTCCCCTCTCGCGTGTGCTACGCTGAGAGATTTTGCTTTTTCTTCTCTCGCGTGTGCTACGCTGAGAAGCTTTTTCTCTTCTCCCTCTTGCGTGTGCTACGCTAAGAGGTTTGTTTTTCCTCTCTCGCGTGTGCTACGCTGAGAGATTTTTCTCTTTCTTCTCTCGCGTGTGCTACGCTGGGATGCATTGTCTTGCATTCCCTTCTCGTATTGTTATGCATCACGCTTAGGTTGCATTGTTTTGCATCTCTTTCGCATTGTTATGCGCCACGCTTAGGTTGCATTATTTTGCATCCCTTCCGCATTGTTATGCACTGCTCATGCTTGCACTGTGATGCACATTTCAATCGCATTGTTATGCGCACTCTTTTTCTGAAACACAGGGATACGTCCCTACATTTTTTCCTTCTTGCTGAAACACCGGGATACGTCCCTATGTTTCTCATTCCTTGCGGAACACCGAGATACGTCCCTATGTTTCTCTTTATCTTTTTGAAACACCAAGATACGTCCCTACGTTTCTTCCTCTCCGGTTAAAAGCATTTGGAATACATTCCGATGCTCACACCATTCCAAGACACGGGGATACGTCCTTATGTCTCTTTATCTTTCTGAAACACCGGAATACATCCCTATGTTTCTTCCCCTCGGGTTAAAAGCATTTGGAATACGTTCCGATGCTCACACCATTCCGAGACACGGGGATACATCCTTATGTCTCTTTATCTTTGCGAAACACTGGGATACGTCCTTATGTTTCTTCCTCTCCAGTTGAAGGCATTTGGAATACGTTTCAATGCTCACACCATTCCGGGACACGGGGATATGTCTCCATGCCTCTTCTTCTTTTGGAAACGCGGGGTTGTTTCCCTCTGTTTCTCTCGTTGTTGGACCTCCTCTCACGATTTCAGCGTGATTTGAGTGTCCCGTTCCTTACGCGATTTTAGCATGTTTGAAATTTATCCCAGGTTGCGTTGTAGACGCGCTGGGCGGGTTGTCGAACCTCCTCTCACGATTTCAGCGTGATTTGAGTGTCCCGTTCCTTACGCGATTTTAGCGTGTTTGGAATTTATCACAGGTTGCGTTGTAGACGCGCTGGGTGGGTTGTTGGACCTCCTCTCACGATTTCGACGTGGTTTGAATGTCCCGTTCCTTACGCGATTTCAGCGTGTTTGGAATTTATCCCAGGTTGCGTTGTAGATGCGCTGGGCGGTTTGTCGGACCTCCTCTCACGATTTCGGCGTGGTTTGAGTGTCCCGTTCCTTACGCGATTTCAGCGTGTTTGGAATTTATCGAGTTGCGTTGTGAAGACGTTGGCGGCTTTGTCGGACCTCATCTCACGATTTCGGCGTGGTTTGCGTGTCCCTTTCCTTACGCGATTTCAACGTGTTTGGAATTTATCTCGGGTTGCGTTGTATACGTGCCTGCTTGGTTGTTTTTCTTCCCCTCTTGATTTCGGCATGGTTAGGGTTTGTTACCTGATTGCATTTTGCATGCATTCATTGTTCGCGCTATCTTGCGCATCACGCTGTCTTGCGCACCTTACCTGATTACATTTTGCATGCATTCATTGTTCGCGCTATCTTGCGCATCGCACTGTCTTGCGCACTTTACCTGATTGCATTTTGCATGCATTCATTGTTCGCGCTATTTTGTGCATCATCTTCTTCGCACCCTACGATTGCATTTGCATGCATTCATTGTTCGTATTGTCTAGCGATCGCGACCGTCTTATGCATTCATTGTTTTAAAGCATCGCGCTATTTTGCGCATCGCACTGTTTTGTGCACCCCATTGCGTTTGGCATGCATTTCAATCGCGTTATCTTGTGCACATCATATGCACTTGTTGGTGCATTACATTTCATTTTGCATTTGGCATGCATTTCGATCGCGCTATCTTGCGCACTCTACCTACACTTGTTAGTGCATTGCATGTTTGTGCACACATCGCATGCATTGTCACGCACTTTTCAAATGCATTGTAATGCATCTTCCTAACCATATTCTACCTGTTAAGTTCATTTCTTTTTCAGGCACGATATTGTATGTACGGTTCATTTGAAGTTGGTGCAACCCGACGAGCCACACAGGTATTGTATTCACTTCGTGTGAAACATGGTAAGAATTGCATAATTCTTTTACATCCTTTCTGCATTCTAGTGTAGTCGGATTCGTGTTCGCCTGCTTAAAACTATTGCATGTCTTGCTTCATTACCGCATCCGTGGCATGATTGTTAGTCATGCCCTTGCATCTTGCATATCGTTTGCATTTTGCCCCAGCCTTCAGGCGCATCTCTGCATGCTTATACTAATTGTTTGTCTGAGTCTTCGGCCTTGTCAAAAATGGGTCATCTCTGGACTTTGACATTCACTCCCGTCACTTTGTGACTTCTGAGTTCTGTCAAAGAGGGGCAACTGTAGACACCCCATTTTTGACCATCCTCAAGACTTGGTTGTGCTTGTAGGTACACCCAACAACTGGTTCGATTGCTCGCCCAGCATTCGACTGTCGCGGCGGAACGGCACCGGTTCGAGTTTCCCGGACCTTGTATCCTTTCTGCCTCATTTTTGGACCCTGACTAGGTCCTGTTAGAGTGGCCCTCATAGTGCACTGCCGGCCATGGCTTTTCCCCTGCCGGCCACTGATGAAGCCCTGCCGGCCATTAGTGTGGCACTGCCGGCCATTACTGATAGCCGGCACCCCCTATCTCAGCTGGTTTTCAGGCAGATCTTTTGAGCCAGCTGGATTTTCATTTGCTCCCCTCCATACACATGTATGGAGGGATGGAAGCCTTGAAAAGCTTGTTCAAGAAGCTTTGGCTTTGCATTGTGCTATATAAGGAAGAGTCTTCTTCCTTATGCAAGGGTTCTGAGTTTTGAAGAGGAAAAAATCTGTCTCTCTCTATATTGTGTGTATTTTGTGCCTTAGAGTTGGATTTCTTTGCACTTTTGCACTACAACACCTAGATATACACCTCCATCCTCCATTCCAGCACTTTGGAAGCCATTTGAAGAGGTTGGAAGCTCAGAATCTTGGACCAAAACCTGCTGGAAAGCTGCTCTTCTAGGGTAAGTGCCTATTTCCCTCAAACTTGCACTTTCTTGCTTCATCTATAAGCCTTACTTGCAAGCATTTTTGGACTTTTTCATGAACTAAAAAAGATCATATTTTGAGCTCCTCTACATGTTTGATCAAGGACTCTTTACTGTTTGAGGCCTCCTCCTACCACTTGTCTCTTTATCCCTCTTTTAGGCCATTTTCTCGTATG
The DNA here is from genome assembly GCA_025200525.1 of Camellia lanceoleosa. Taxonomy (NCBI): domain Eukaryota; kingdom Viridiplantae; phylum Streptophyta; class Magnoliopsida; order Ericales; family Theaceae; genus Camellia; species Camellia lanceoleosa. The sequence continues at coordinate 139,081,013 of CM045760.1, read as the reverse complement.
ATAGTTTGGCCTTATTTGTGATTATTTTCGTGGGTTGATGTAAACTGTAAAGTGCCTTTTTTTGAGCCCTTCTTAAACTTTGTTGAAGGGCTCTTTGCCATTTGGGGCCAGCTTCTGTCCCTTGTCTCTAACCTCTCTTTTAGGGCCATTTTTGCATGATAGATTAGCCCTATTTGTGTTCACTTTTGAGTTTTGTTATAAACTGGAAAGAGTCTTTTTTTTTACCTCCTCTTTGAGTTTGTTTAAGATTCCATTTTTGTTTGGAGTCATCTCCTTCTTTGTATGCTTTATTTCTCCATGCTTTGAGCCATACATGTGAGCATTTGTATCGGCCTTGTTTTGGCCTATTAGCCACTGAAATCCAGTGGATTTTCAGTGGCCTTGTTGTGTTCTTGAAGGCCAAAATTAGAGGGGGGTGACCCCCTCTCTCCTTGTCTTGTTTGGTGGCCTTTTTGGCCTTCCAAAGAGACCCCATTTTGCATGCCTCTAGGCCTTGTTCTAGGCCCTTTTTAGTGGGTTTTGGGACCCTCTTGAGCCATTTCCAGAATTGTTTTGGCCTTGTTGAATGTCCATCTTGCATGTACCTAATAATCCCTTGTGTGGCCCTCCAAAGAAGCCCCTCATTTTGGCATGCATTGGCTGCATTTCCATGATTATTTGGGCATATTTTAGCTTGTTTAGTTCACTGATTTTGGCTGGTTCAGTGAGATTTCATACGCTTCATATGCATGTCATACAACTCATGCCTACCAGCCAATCTTGCATGCTATGTTAGTCCATCATGCTAGCACCTTTTGGCCATGCTTTGAACTCGAAATATTCATGTTTTGGGGCTGCCTTGCCTCTGTATTTATGTGTCCTAGTCAAATAATTCATGCTTTGTATAGCTGTAGTGTAATTGACCTTGCAAGCTTTGTGTTTCGGTGATGCATGCATGCTATCTTTGAGATATTTAGATGATTTGGCATCATTTAATGCTTCATTTCAGAGCATGTACCATTGTTACATTCTCACTTCATTCATGCTTCAAGTGCCTTTGAATGTCGTGCATTATTGCCTAGTTTAAGGCTTAGCTTGTATGCTTGCATGTCTAGGTGTTTGAGCCTTCATTCCAGCATGTTTAAGTCTTTGTTTAGGCCTAATTAAGCTCTGTCCATGCTTAGTTCATGTGTTCATGCCATGTATTGCATGCATCCTTTGTATTGCTCTTTGCTAGCTTTCATGACTTAGGACCTTCGCATGCTTTGCTTGTGATATTTAAATGATTTGGCATCATTTATCATCTCATTTCAGTGCATATAGTGTTGTTACACTTGCATATTTGTCACTTCTTAGGCACTTTTGAGAATTGCCCTTTTAGGCCCCTTTGATGAATCTTTCGCATTTTGCATGCTTGAGTGTTTTGTGTGGCTTAATTCATCGCTTTGGCTACTAATTTGGACCTAGTTGAGAGTTGTCCATCTTTGGTGTAAGCCCATTTTTCCATGTTGTCGCATGCTCGTTACATGTAGTATGTTGTTGCATACTCGCTTAGCTTTACATGCCTTGCATGTTCATATGTTCATATTGCATTTTGTCATAGGTTGTTGCCTCACATTATGCTCATATGCTTGTTGCATGTTAGGTTTGATTGCATGTTTGCATACTTAGGTCATGTTGCATGTTTGCCATGCTTATGTGTTGCATTGCTTGGATTAAGTATTAATCCGAGCACGAGGAACGAGGGGCATTTCATACTTCAAGTGATGAAATGCGTCTCAATTCTCGGTCGCCGAAGCTCTTGATGATCCATGATAGAGTTCTAGGCTTTACTTGTTCTATTTGTGCATTCATTTTCATATTGATTTGCACAAGTTGGATCTTTGGCCATTATGCATCGGGATGCGTGATTGATGGTCGTGGATCCGACTTGGCCTCTCCCTTGATGTTTTGAGGTGATTTTGAGTGCCATGGTCCGTACATGTCGTAGGGAAACCCTCATTTTCTTGTATTTTGTGCTTTGTTACAGTTTGGTGTCACAACACGCCAGTGGCCGGCAGCCTGCCATTGATGGCCGGTAGTGTGCCACCCTTGGCCGGCAGATCTCCTTTCCTGGCCGGCAGGCCACTGGTAGCTCCCCCAGCAGTGTTTTGGTAAGTTTCAAGACCAGGCGGGACGACACCTCGCAAAATGCCTCTAAAGAGCAACCGGAAGGCATTCCAAGGCGAGGAACCGAAGCGAGCATGTGCATCCCTCGTGTCCCGAGGTTTCTAATTATGTAATAACTTAGATTAATTAGCTTCAATAGCTAGCTAGATGCATGCTCAGTTGAAGTTAGTTAATTTGTTAATTGGCTCGTTTGTTTTGTAATTATTTAATTAGCTTAGAAAGTTGATTAAATTAGTTTGTGATGTAATAAGTAATTAGCTTAGATTAGCTAGTTGTTTATTTTGCTTTGGACTGTACCTATTTTGGACATTTGGACTCTTTTATTCGGACCCTTCAAGTGAGGGCATAATGTTGTAATAAGGGTGCGTGCGTGTGTGCATGTCTTCCAATCCCCTTTCTTTCTCCCTTTTATTTAACCGTTTACAATGGTTAGATTTAGGGCATATCTCAATTAGCATTCTTATGCTTCGCATGTTTGCATTCATTCATTTGTATTGCATGCATCGGGCTCGGCGCATCATACTAACTGCATAAGTATTCCAAATCTAACTTGAAATACATGTTACTTGTCACATTTCATATGCCATCTTAGATTAGCCGAGCCTACTCTAGATTGCATTTTGTATGCGATGCATTAGCCACTTAACATGGACTAGGGTCATGCATGTTTTGCTAACTAGTTTCATTGTTTTGGCACGGAGTACGATGTAAGTATTTATGCTTTAGCATCTCGCATGAGTGTGAATGTTAACATGACAGCATGCTTACCATGTGGCTATATGCTTATTTGATTAACTGCCTGAATGCCTGTGGGTGAAGGTTGGATTACTTGAATTGGGATGATTCATTGAAATTCGTATTTTAGCCTACTTGCGAGTAGCCAATTTCAACCATTTTCCAAACAAACGGATATGCAATGCTTTGTTCCAAATTAGGCGATCTAGTCTATACTTGTTTCTTTAGCATATAACACATAGTAATTCTAGCTAATTAATCGGAATAAGAACACATAACGTTTTCAAAATCGGATATCATGGTTAGTAGAGGCCGATCTTCGGATCGGGCGAGAGGGGTGCTCATAGCTAACCTTCCCCAATCGTACCCAAGTTCCCGAGCCGAGGCAACTTTGGTGATGACGGACACGTGGCCTTTGGCACCGAGTCAGGGTTTCCTAAATTTCTCCATTATAAAATATTTAGGTGGCGACTCTGTATCTGGCAAAGCAGTCCATGTTTGGCACTTCCTTTTTAAAAATCTGTTTTTCTCAAAACGATTTGCCAGATTTAGACTCTTTGGTTCAGATTTAGAACCGTGACAAATTGAGTCCGAACTGTAGTAAACCTACCAAAAGAACAGAACGAGATTCATCCTCCCGAGGCGTTCGAGGACGTCTACACTACCACTTATGCTTTGGGCTCATTATCACTAAAGGTCCTAAAATCCCTACCAACGTAGTAGACCATATCAGTGTGCCTAAACTTGAGGATGAATTTGATGAGCGTGATTATAAACCCCTTCAAGCTAATGCTAAAGCCAAGCTTATTCTTGTGTGTGGACTAGATGCAAATGAGTACAATTGAATTTCTGGGTATATTACTGCTAAACAGATTTAGGATAAACTTGAAATCACCTATGAAGAAACTAGCCAAATAAAAGAGTCTTAGATTGACATGCTTGTTCATGATTATGAACTCTTTACTATGGAATCATTTGAATCTATTTCTGAGATGTTTTATAAATTTACCAATATTATTAACGCTCTAAAATCTCTTGGTAAATCTTATACTAATGGTGAACTTGTAAGAAAAATAATTAGGTCTTTGCCAAATGAATGGGAAAACAACGGGCTGAGAGTGACCTTGGCATCCTTCCAACTAAAGAGGGATGCGGGTCAATGGAGGAAGTATGCACGTGAGCGCTTTGGAGTGACTTTGGGGGCTTTTGTCAACACCTTCCAAGACAAATTCTTACCTCCCACTACTAAGAAGAAATTTAGAGATCAGTTTCTGAAGCTCAAGCAACTCAGTTTTCTAGTAGCCAAGTTTAAGGCAGCTTTCACAAGCCTCTCTAGATTTGCACCAGAACTCATGGCAACAGAGGAACGCTGTTATATCGAGTTCAAAAAGAGAGTGATGACCGAGCTTCTTTTCAAAGTAGCTGGGTCAATGATTAAGAACTACAGATGTCTTATGGATATGGTGACTCATCTTGAGACCGTTGTTCAGGCAGAGGAGAAGCAGATGAGGGGCTCCAGGAGGAATCACGAGGTTCAGGGGTAGAATAAAGATAGTAAGAGGCAAAGAAGTCCCGCTCCACAGCAGTCCCAAGCTGCATAGTCTAGATCCACCTTTCCAATGCCGAGCTCGGGCTTAGGGAGAGGTAGTCAGAGAGGTTTCTCTTGTTACAAGTGTGGCCAGTTAGGTCATAAGTCGCCAGCTTGCCCGTAGAGAGGAAAAAAGCAACAATCTGCGCCATTTGTGGGTTGTTCTCAAAGCCATAGTTAGGAGAGAAGGCAGCCGCCTACTTGTTACCAGTGTGGACAGTCAGGGGACATGAAAAGGTTTTGCCCTCACTTGGGTAGCATAACTGGTGCGTCTGGTTCTAGACAAACATAGAGCCACCAATCTGCACAGTCAATTCAGGCCTCGAGAGCCAATTAGGGAGCCTCTTCGACTCAGTTAATACATCAGACGTATGCTCCGAATGGTGAACAGATAGAGCAGAAACCTACAGGGCATGTGTATGTTGTTACCACGCTAGACCTAGTGCCAGCGCCTTTAGCCGTGAGAGGTACTTTTTTGTTATGCAATTCTATTGCCAATATGTTAATTGATACGGGTGCATCTCATTCATTCATCTTGTCTATATATGCATCGACATTGGGGTTAAAATTGGCTCAGTTAGCATCTCTACGTCGTGTAGAGTCACCTATTGGTAATGAGATTGTCTTGGAACAGGGGTGTCGAGGTTGTGATATAGAGGTTACCGATTACCGACTTCCTTTCGCATTTGTGTTGATTGACATGTCAAGTTTTTATGCCATATTGGGTATAGACTGGTTGTCATCGTATCAGGCAGTCATATACTGTCAGAGGATTACTGTATGTACCTTGAGCGGTGATTGCTTTTATTTCATGGAGACAGGGCTGATAGAGTTTTATCATCGGTATATGATCCACGTGATCAAAGTGAGCTTAGTTTTCTACTTGCAAACTTCTTGGGTAACGAATATGATGTGGTTCTAGTTGAGTTACCGAGGGTAGTCTGTAAATACCCTGATATTTTTTCTGAGGATCTCACTTGTTTGCCACCTCACTGTGAGATTGAGTTCTCTATCAATTTAGTGCCTGGCACAACACTGATCTCTATGGCACCTTATAGATTTGCATCTGCCGAGTTAAATGAGTTGAAGATTCAACTCCAAGAATTGCTAGATAAGGGTTTTATTCGCTTTAGTACTTCGCCTTGGGGAGCACCAACTCTCTTTGCTAAGAAGAAAGATTGTGCTTTGCGGCTATGTATTGATTGCCGGAAGTTGAACCGGGTAATTGTTAAGAATAAGTACTCGATGCCTCGTATAAATGATTTGTTTGACCAGTTGAAGGGGTCTTATTGTTTATCTAAAATAGACTTGAGATCGGGTTATCACCAGTTGAGGGTAAGAGAGGAAGATATCCAAAAGACGGTATTCCACACGTGGTATGGCCATTACAAGTTCCTAGTAATGCCTTTTGGGCTAACCAATACACTAGCCGTGTTTATAGATTTGATGAATCGGATCTTCTATGAGTTCCTCGACCGCTTTGTAGTCATCTTTGTGGACGAAATTTTGATTTACTCACCCTGTGAGGAGGAGCATGAAGAACACTTGCAAGTGGTGCTGGTGCTCCTTAGAGCCAACAAATTGTATGCTAAGTTTGGGAAGTGTGAATTTTGGTTGAAAAAAGTAAAGTTATTAGGCCATGTGGTATCCGGGGAAGGGGTGACTGTAGATTCATCCAAGATAGAACCAGTACAAGATTGGAAGCAACCCAAGAATGCTTTTGAGATACGTAGTTTCTTAGGATTGGCCGGGGCATTACCGTCTTGTGAAAGATTTCTCTAGGTTAGCCTCACCACTGACTAGATTGACGAGGAAGGAAATCAAATTTGTATGGAATGAGGCTTGTAAGAAGTCGTTTCAAGAGTTTAAGATTAGACTAACCGCTACTCCAGTATTAATTAATCCAGAGAGGGGTTTAGGCTATTCGGTGTATTGTGATGCATCACGGTACGATTTGGGTTATGTTTTGATGCAGGAGGGGAAAGTAGTGGCTTATGGCTCTCGGCAGTTGAAAACACATAAGAGGAATTACCCTACTCATGGCCTAGAGTTAGCAGTTGTGATTTTTGTCTTGAAGATTTGGAGGCATTACTTGTATGGTGAGAAGTTTGAGGTGTTTTCTGATCACAAGAGTCTGAAATATCTGTTTACACAGAAAGACTTGAATCTGAGGTAGAGAATGTGGATGGAGTTTACAGAAGATTATGACTTTGAGTTACATTATCATTTTAGGAAGGCCAACGTAGTAGCCAATGCTTTGAGTAGAAAATCCATTAATAGTGTAGCTTGTATAGCCATTCGAGAATGGGAGATATTGGGTGCAATTGGTAAGTTTAGCTTGCATCTTGGCGAGTCCGTTGAGTCTGCAACCTTGTTTTCGGTAGCTGCACAACCCACACTTGTGAGCCGGGTGATAGAAGCGTAGAGGGGTGATCTTGAGGTAGAATCCCTCTTGGAGAAGATCTCTAATGGAAAGGTAGAAAAGGGTTTGAAAGTACCTTGACCGTCTTTTCGTACCGGAGTCTTATCGAAAGGAGGTACTCTGAGAGTATCACCATTCACGCCTTGCGGTGCACCCGGGAGGCACAAAAATGTATCACAACCTTAGTCATCAATTTTGGTGAAAGGGGATGAAGAAGGATGCTGCCATGTTTGTGTTGAAGTGCCTTACTTATCAACAAGTGAAGGCCGAACATCAAAAGCCAACGGGTGTGTTACAGCCTTTACTTATAGTCGAATGGAAGTGGGAGCATGTCACGATGGATTTTGTTGTGGGTCTTCCGAGGACTTAACGGGGTAGTGATGCAATTTGGGTGGTAATTGACCAGTTGACCAAGTCAGCGCACTTTGTACCTATGCATGTGAGTGATTCGGTAGATTATCTAGCCGACCTCTATATTAGTGACATAGTAAGGCTTCATGGGGTCCCTGTGACTATTGCTTCGGATAGAGACCCGCGTTTTACGGCTCATTTGTGGTAGAGCCTATAGAATGCCTTGCTCTAAGCGTACTATTCAGATCCTAGAGGATATGCTTCGAGTTTATGTCCTTGACTTTAAGGGGTTGTGAAAGAGACACTTGCCATTAGTGGAGTTTGCCTACAACAATAGCTTCCAGTCGAGTATCGGTATGGCATCGTTTAAGGCTTTGTATGGTCGACCGTGTAGGTCTCCTGTGTGTTAGGCTAAGGTGGGCGATGCACCTATGTTAGGTCCAGAGTTAGTCCAAAAAATGACAGAGAAAATTGCACATATCCGTAAGAGGTTGGTCTTGACTTAGAATCGTCAAAAGAGCTATGCCAACCATAGGAGGAGGCCGTTATCCTTCGAAGTAAGAGATTATGTCTTCCTGAATATATCACCTAGACGAGGTTTGATGAGGTTTGGAAAGAGTAGAAAATTATCTCCTAGGTTTATTGGGCTTTTTGAGATTCTAGAACGGATTTAGGAGGTAGCTTACCATTTGGCCTTGCCGCCACAGCTTTCCGGGATACATGACATGTTCCATATTTGTATGCTTCGAAAGTATAAGCTGGATCCTTCACACGTGTAGAATTAGACTGAGTTAGAGGTTGACGAGGATGCATCGTATGAGGAGAGACCTGTTAGAGTTTTAGATACCCGCGATGTAGAGACCTTGAGTTTTCATAATTCATTATTTATTTATTTATTTATTTATTTTTTATTATTATTATTATTATTATTATTATTATTATTATTATTATTATTATTACTTTATTTTATTTTTGGTTTTATTAATTGTGTGGATACATGAGAATTTAATTTGGTATTTAATTAATTTAATGTGTTATTTAAATATAGGTAATTAATCTAAATATTGATATATTTATATTGTTTATAAATAAATAAAAAATATGTTTATATATTGATAAAATATATATCATATTTATATTTATATATATTGTATTTATGTTGTATTTTTATAATATAAATATAATAGTCAATTAGATTATAATATACATAGACTTAGGTATAATGTGCTAGACCTAGGTTTAATCACAAAAGTGAATTTCCAAGAGGAGAGAGAGAGAGAGAGAGAGAGAGAGAGAGAGAGAGAGAGAGAGAGAGAGCAAGCCACGGAAAGAGAAGTAGAGGGGGAAAAAAGGAACTGGGACAGAAAAGAGAGACGGTAGAGAGAAGAGAAAAGGAGAACAAAATATTATGGTTTTATTTTGGTGGCTTCATTAGTTCTTCAAATAATTCTTTGATCTTCAAAAATAATTGTGAGTACAAAACCTACTTCTTTTTATTTATGTTTAATTCGTTATTTTTATTTATTTATTTAATGTTGGTTTGATTTTGTATTTGTATGTAGATGATAGATTGATTTTAATTATTTTGATTAGTTGTGTATGCTAGGTTTAGGAGTTTTATATGTATTTAGTTTATGGTGTTAATCACACTTATGGATATATGAAATTAAAATAAATTAGGAACCCATAGATAAATTCTTTATACTCTACCATGATTCCATGGATTATTGTTTTATTTGAGTGTTAGTGAGAAAGAGTATAAAAAAAAAAAAAAAAAAAAAACGTGAGGATTATGAGATTTATTTAAATGCCTTAGGCTTAGCATTGTTATGTTTGTTCTCATGAGTAGATGAGAGGTTGTGTATATATATATATATATTGTTGCCTCGTTCTCATTAGTAGACGAGTGCTTTGATTTACATGCGTACGTATCTGCTAACCATTCGGGGAGCGTGGGTCAAACTCGGGATGATATCCCCGTGTGAGTTTGGCTTCGAAGCAATATTAAGTATACGGGAGGCACATGGGATATAGGTGTAGACTGGAAGTGAAGGGCTGAAGTGGTGGAGTTAAGGTACAAAAAATTAAATATCAGTTTATTGGTATAGTGTGAATTATATTGATTTGTACATCTTGAAAAATAGTAAACGACCTTGATAAATTATGAAATTTGGGCAAAGGTATGTATATGTAATTCTAGAAAACTTTTGTAGTTTAACTTTGTATTAAAAAGATCGATTAGAACTTGTAATCTGATGATCTTGGTTATAGTAGTTTTTATTCATTTTAGCAATGCAGATTTTAAAGGCTGTTTTAACTCACGAAACAAGCTCATTTTTATTGATTTCTCATTAAATGAAGTAAAACATTATTCTGAACAGTTTTCATGTTTTGAACTTTTCCGAAAAAAATCATCTTACAGCAATTTCTTTTCGTTTTCAGTTCCAGATTTTTCGATCGAATTTCGTTTAGGATTTTCTATTAAGTTTTTCTCTCAACCTGTTCAGTTTCTACTAAATTCATCTGTGATACCTTTTATAAAATTTGATTATGTACAATTTTTATTCTTTGAGTTTTGGTCAATTTGAATTATTTAAGCATGAAGCAGTGTATTTTTATACTTTTTCAGCAAGTTATTTATGATTAAATTATACTAACTTTTTTTTTTTGCAGAATAGTGGGTCTTACTAATTTTTTATGTAGGGTTGACCCACCATATTTTTATTTTTACTTTGTTTATTTTATACTCAATTTATGTTTCGTTGTGTACGGGTAAGAAACTAAATGCCACCATATCTCGGGAAACTATCCATTCGTCTCAGTGCGGATGAAATTACTTGTCTTGTCCCGTAATAAGAATTAATTATATTTTTGTTTGTGTCTGGTGGACACGTGGGTATTAAATATTTGTACTCATACCAATATACTTGTATACTGACCCGTTTTATCTCTTGGCATCTCGGGTACGTTCTATTTGAGCGCAACCAAGCTTTCTTTGCAAGATTAGTTGGAACTATGATGGTGACAAGAAATAACCATAATCGTAGTACATGTCTTTTGGACTTATTTTGGTTTTCTTGAGTTTAGGGTTGATATTAGTTTATATATTTATTATTTTTTATGACCTTAGTATTTTTTTTTTGAGACATTGTAGGTTATTTTTCAACTTTGCGTCATTTAAGTTGTTTTGATTAGTGATTGTTACTTTAATGTTGGAAGTATTGGTTAGTTATGAAATTTATGGTGGATGGTTTGGTTGGCATTTTGTTAGTTTTTTTTTAAATTCCTTGTAATCTTTTGAGCATGGAAATTTACTTAAACCTTACGGAGGTGAGAGCATTTAGATTTTGTTTCACCCCTACAATTTGGATGATGGAATATTGATTAAGGTTTAGTCCTAATTTAATATTTAATTATCCAAATTTTGGGGTGTAACACGAGACCAAGTCTTGCGATGTAAGACGATTCCTTTGGTAAAAGTGTTGTGGTGACACCACGAGGTTGAGGAGGCCACTTGGGAGTGTGAAGCAGAAGTCCGTGAGAAATATCCGGACTTGTTTATTGATAATTGAACATGTATTGAAAGTTTGTTATGTTAGTGTAATATAAACATTATGTATGTTTTGAAAATATGAATTGTACATTCAGTAGTGAGCAGATAATTGTCATGTTGATGAGAATGGGTGATCGGTGAATGGATCATGTTGATGAATTTGGATGACTATCATTGCTTTAATTGATTTAAACATGGTTTTAAATGTTTGGTTTAAATTTCAGGGATGAAATTCCTAAAGGGGGGAAGGTTGTAGTGTTCCCGGTTTAAACCCGACCCATTTAACTTTTGGATTCAGGTTTCTTTCCTTTTGAGTTAAGCTATTGGGTTGTGTTGGTTGTCTTTGGAACAAGTTGGTAACTTGTTTTTCAAACTTTTGTTACCCAGATTTTTGTCGCTTCACTCGAGCGAAGTTTCTTGCGCTCGAACGGTCCTTGTAAACATCCAGTATTTTTGCAGGTCTACAAAACTACTAAGGATTTGTATTTTTCACTCGAGCGAAGCTTTTTGCGCTTGAGTGACCACCTCTGTTTGCAAAACTTCTAGGAGTGGGTATTTTGTGTTCGAGCGAAACTTCTTGCGCTCGAGCAGAACAACTTATTGTGTCTGGTCGCTCAAGCGATAACTCTTGCGCTAGAGTGAGCTGTGTGTATATTAGTTCATAAAAAGTCCATTTTAAGTCACTTTTTCATCTCTCTCTCTCTCTCTCTCTCTCTCTATTTTCTCTCACTCTCTCTCTAAAACTCACCTATTGCCCTCAAATACACCTAGATCCATCAATCTTTTCATCTGTGTGTCTTTGTTAAAAAGATAAAGCTCATCGTAGGCGTCGTTCTAATCGAAGCAAAGTGGGTTTTGACATCTTTGGGTTTTCCCTCACTCTCTCTCGTATTCTAGCTTGAAGTAGGGATACTTTCCACACTTTTTTATGAGTTTTAACTTAGTTATTTGTATTTCTAAGCTTTGGTGAGATTTTGGAAGATTTGAAACAATCTAGAGTTTTGAGTGAAAAGCAAAAAGGGGGTTTTCCAAATAGATTCTTGGAAATGATTCTGATATTGGAAATAATGTTGATTTGGTTGAAAAGGTTGATCTTGATACTTGGAGTTAAATTTGAAAAGAGTATGAATTTTGCCCTAATTACCTCGAATATTGGTTTTGTAAAAATAATGAAATTAATGTTGAAGTAATGAAATTGGATTGGTGTTGATGAGGATGGTGGAGTTGGATATGTATTATCACTTACCTCTTGAAATTTGGAAAATTTATTTGTTTGGAAAATAAACTATCTATTTTGGGCTATCGGTAGAGGATAACTATGATTATTGTAGAAATTACATATGAATTAGGAAAATTGAAATGATTTTCTCATTCATTTGCATTGAATATTGTTTCACACTTACACATTGAAAACGTTTATTGTTTTGAGAAAAATAGTGAATTTGAAAAACATGAATTCTATTGTTGAACTAAGTTGGCCTGAGTGTCCTGGGTGAAAGTCTCGAAAATCGCGGATATACATGGGTGCCGATCCCGCGGATGAAATTTATGTGAAATAGTAATAGTAGTGCATGTATAGCCTACGTTTACATAGGTCCCAGTTTATGGTTTCCTTCAAACGAAATTTCTGGGAAAGGTTGTAATGTTTTGAAACTCTCAAAGTGTGAATCATTACCCTATTTTCTATTGAAATGGAAATGAATTGTGAATCATGATATTAACTTGGCATGGCATAGTTTTGAAAAGAGATATAAAGATGTTTTGGTTAGAACATGGCATATGCATTCATCTTATAGTTTTGTTAAGATTTATACATTGAGTTGGATTATTTCTACTGGGCTTTGGCTCACCCTATGTGGAAAAAACATTTCAGGTGTTGATGATATGCCTCCGACAAGGTAGCCGCTTGGGAGGATTTGCAGCAAAAGCTTCTTTTTGTTGTATTCATTTTTGTATAGCTAAGAGCTTTAAATGTATTGGACTTCGAGTCCACTTTTATTGTAACCAAAAACTATCTTGGAAAGTTGTAAGCCTTTAAGGCATTTCTTATCTATCTAACTTCCATTCTTTTCTTTTGTTTGTAACATATGCTATAGATTCATGGCTAGGCATATTGAATGTCTACCGTATATGTTTCTCTTTTATAAATCATGTCGGATTTAATGGAAGGTAATTATGTTAGTATTGTTGTCGTCTATTAATATTGTGAATGGATTATGGTAATTACTTAGGGGCATTACACTTTCTTTTTGTTTAAATTATATTTTATGAACTCTAATATTTTATATGGCACTTTAATAACCAAGGTATGATATCAAAATTCTAAACAAGAACCACTTTCGTTGGTTTTATTTTTTAAATCTGTTTTTTAATTTTTTATCTTTTATATTTTTTCAATTTTGGTGATTAAAAATACATAAATTTATTCATTTTTTACATTTAAATTATGCTTTTACATGAAAATCTAATATCTAATAAGTTTAATAGAATTAAAAAATAAAACATTGATAAAAAAAAATTATAAATGCAAACATGTACTATTTATTATATATATATATATATATTATTAGTATTTAATATTAACAATTTTTTGTATACATTCATTTGAATCTAGACAAGGGATAGCACATGCGTTTTTAAAATAGAGATTTGTGCTGCATCTTAAAATTTTGTAGGTTATCTTCATCCACTTTCTTTTTGTTTAAATTATAATGAACTGTAATATTTTACATGGAACTTTAATAACCAAGGTATGATGTCAAAATTTTAAATAAGAACCACTTTCATTAGTTTTATGTTTTAAATTTTGATTTTTCATATTTTCTCAGTTTTGTTGATTAAAGATACTGGGATTTATTCATGTTATATATTTAAATTATACTTTTACATAAAAATCTAATATCTAATAATCTAAATAGAATTAAAAAGTAAAATATTGGTAAAACAATTTATAAATTCAAACATGTACTGATTTTTTATTATTATATTTTTTTTTTGTTATTATTATTATTTAATATTAATAAAAAAAATTCAAAAAGAATACCCAACAAATTATTTTCTAAGTGTATTTAGATGAAGTGAATCTAAATTTAAAAGTAAAATTAAAAAATAAAAGGTATTCAATTAAGTTAATCTAAATAGAAAATAAAAAGGTTATTAAAAAAAAAAAAACAATGTAAAGACAAAAAATATGAAAGCAAAAAAATTCAAAACAAAAGTTTGAAAAAACAAACCAAACCAAACAATATAAATTTCTTTTTTTTAAATCTTTCTTCACTAATTCCTAATTTTACAATTATTCACAAATTCCTTTCAATTTTTATGTGAATTTAATAATCTACTTAAAAATGGCTTAAAAATGGTGCATATACAGAAAAATGTAACACTAAACTTCTATATTATGACTAACTATTTAATTATGAATAATTAATTTCTCATTGTTACTTGTATTATATTGTTACAAAAGATTTCACATATTACTTTTGTGATATTTTATATATTTTAATGTTTATATATATATATATATAAATATATAAATGTAAATTTATATATGTTACTATATTCATACATTGTCAATCTATAATGCTATGTTACTATCGGATATTTTAATTTTCTAACATGTATTGCTTTAGTAATATAGTTATATTTATTAGGAAAAAAAATTATGAAATATTGTATTGTTCTCCTATCAACTTACGTTCAATACATACATACATGTCATACAAACAAGTGTCCACGACAAACACTTCAATAACAAACCAAGACTTTGTAAAACACCTCCATAATAATTGTACTTTTTTTTCCCTCACCAAAAAAAAAAAAATAACATTATTAAGGGAAAATAGATTTTGAAATTCATAACAATATAATATCGCCTCAAACTCTTACTCTTCAAAATATTTTTATTATAATCAGTTATAATGGTGAGTAAGAAGAAAAATAAGAAGATGATGAAACAAAAACTACAGAAGATCTATTATTACATGCTCTCCAAGCAAAGTTAAATGAGCTAAAGCAAGAATTGTCCTATCTGTTATGAAATTCAAGAAAAACAATGTACCTCATGCACATATTTTTGTCAAATTATAAGGAAAAAAATAAAATGATGTCCAAACATTATCGTAGCAACTCAATGATACATAAAGTAAGTATATTAATTAAAATGATACTTACGTGTAAATCCTAATAAGTAGACTTATTATCCAATATGTCCTATAATAATTAATAGCGTTTTTCATCAAATCAAGCACTATTAAAATACGTCACTAATTGTTAATTTTCAGTGATAGTTTAAAAATTTTGTCACAAAAAATGTCACTAATTATAAGTTTTAGTGACAGTTTAAAAAAATCATCACAAAAAAGTCACTAATTTTTAACTTTCAACAACATTTTGAAAAATTCATCACAAAAAAGTCACTAATTGTAAGTTTTAGTAACAATTTATAAAAATCGTGATAAAAAATAATCACTGATTGTCAATTTTTAGCAACATGTGCAAGAAATTGTCACAATTTTTTTTTTAATGACGATTTTACTAAGACTAACTTTCAATAGGATTGAATGAGAATTAAATCCAATTATTATGACCTATTAGTAGTTTATCCTTAAATAAAAAGTTTCAATTAATTTTTGTTATATACTGATCACTTATAAATGCCATAATAAATTATATAACTTGACAGTTTCATAAAAAATAACCTTGCAAACACTTATAAAAACAAATCTATAAATATCTTGAAAATAATTATGAAATTTCTATATTGATTGAAATATTAAGCTACAATATCATTTTATTTTCTTAAAAAACTATTCCACATTTTCTATAGGGCAAACTTCATTTTACTCCCTTATAGTTTTGGCCATGTGCGGATTACCCCCTTCACGTTCGAATATCACCACATAACCCCCTATCGTTAATGGGGTAATGTGCACAATTAACACCGTTAATGATAAACGTAAAAAGACCAATTTGCCCTTGTATATATATATAACCTGGCTTACCATTTTTACTTCTAACAATCATGCATCTGAGAAGAGGAAAGTGGAGAGAACGTAGGTTGTACGATTGAACAAATTAGGGTTGTTCAATTGAACAAATTAGGGTTTCAATCGAACGAAATAGTGCTTGGATTTGACAAAGTAGGGCTTCGATTGTTCGATTGTCATTGATTTGGAGATTTACGAAGCAAACGAAGCCCAAAAGTTCACGAAGAATAAGTTGGAAGGTATTTTTTCGATCATTTCTTTTTATTTTGTATTTGATTCGCTTCGATCTGCTTATATATATATATATATATATATAATGTTAGTTGATGTACTTTTTTTGCTGTATATTGTGGTCCCGTATGTTTTGTATATTAGGGTTTGTGTATCTTCCTTTTTCGTACCAATAGTGGTTCACTTTTTGTCATGGACACTGTGTTCGATGCAGTTCTTCATATCCTGTTACTATGGAGGTTTTGTATATATGAAGTTCTTCACATATTGTGGTCCCCTATGGTTGTTTGTTTATTTGTAGTACATGATGTCAGTGTATTTCTTTGTTTGTTTGTTGTCATTGTGTCTTGTGTGGGGTATGCACTGAAAAGGTGAAGTTTATCCCTAATCCTCAATGTATTTCTTTGTTTGTTTCCTTCTTCAATTAAGTTTTAACTTTATGACTGAAGAATTGATTTTTTAATTCTATTACTTTATACTTGTCATATAGTGTAGGCATTTCTATTGTATTACTTTATGCTTTTATATTCTGTTTCTGTATTGTGTGATATGTTTGAGGATTAGGGATTATTTAGGATTGTGGTCCCAAAATGTATTTATGGAAGTCTTTTCTACTTTAGGAGTGAATGCTAAAAATGTCAAACAATTTCATAACTGTTCAAATGTACCATGGGGACCATTTTGACGTTCATCCACATGTTGTTTATGAGGGTAGTAGGTTGAATGAAATAATTAACTGTGACCCTAACAATGCCCATGTTTGAGTTAAGAAACCTTTATTATGACCTGGTTGGTGGAAAAGGAGCAAACATAGATATGTACTATACATAGCCTGGTTATAGTTTAGATATTGGTTTGAAAACAATTTACAGTGATGTTCATGTGATGAAAATGCTTAAGGCTTATAAGAGTTTAGATTATGTAGTAGTTTATGTAGAGAAGGGTGTAGATCCTATTATAGCTTTGTCATCCAATGGTGAGTTGTTGTCAGATCCCAATGGTGTAGAACAGCGTGGTAATGCCATAGGTGGTGGTGACAGAAATTATTGATATAAACTTGTGATGCCCCAAAAATCGGAAACATCAGATAATATATTAACAATCAAATATAGGGTTTATCTTAGGTCACAAGAGTAGGAAACACCACTAATAAGTCTTTTGGCTAATAATCAAGTAAGATCCAGGAAGGTTGGAGGAGTCAAAATAGCCTCCTTTTTAAGTTCAACCACCTTAGATGGCAAAGCTACCTTTTTAACAAATCTTGACAAGGTATTAACACAAGGCCTACATGAGTTGACGGAATATAAAGATAGGTTAAAAATGTTATATATAAAAATTACAAAATCATGTCTTCAAATACAACAAGCGATTAATCATTTACAATCTCATAATCGTGTTTACAAAACTAGTTCCTAACTTTCATAAGATAGCCATACATCTTCAAATACTTCAACTTTGCCTTCGACCAGTCTAATAGTCCTCAATACCTGGCATGAAACACCATGAGCTTTGAATCCCCAGTAAATGCACACACACCCCATCCCTTTTTCCCAATTCAATACACCAATGTATTTATAACAAGCAAGTAGTGAAACATAATACTCAAGTCAATAATAACAACTTCAATAATAGAGGAAAGGAACATGACCTTCAAATAGATAACAAAGGCTACAATATTAGTCGTTAATATTCTAGAAATCCTCCAAAGAGATTTCATCCTTCCAACCACAAAAATTGGACTTGGATTATTTGATATGCCCCCTCTTTTGCTGCTTTACAAACCTTACCCCGGATGCCTACCAACAATTATATACCGCGTAGCACCAACCGAGGACCTCAAAAGAGACAGTAAAATAAGGGCCTTGCCCATAACCTCCTCCAACATTATCCATCATAAGCACCTAGGGTCCGAATACAACCGATCTATTTAAGGGTTTCGATACAATTGCTTGCACAAGACTTTCCTTCAATTAGGCAACGCATCTCATCAATCCATACATAACACATTATTCAAGTGATCAAAAACCCAATATCAACCCAATTAAGTTTCCCGTTGAGTTAAAAGTTTTAAATTAAAGTTAGAACAACTTAACAATGTAGTAATATCCACATAAGCATGAGCACCATCAAATGAAGAAGATAAGGAACATAACCATAATACATGAAATATCATACCAAGACATTTTCATATACTAATAAGCATATTCATAAAGTTAAGAGCCCAAAACATCAATGTAAATAGAATTTCTAGATTTAGAGTCATTTAAAGATCAAGATTAAAACTATTTCAGATTTTTCCCAAATCCGGCCTTCCTATGGTTCGTAGACAATATTATCTAGTTTTCAAAAAAAATTTCAGAAACAAAATAGCTTTTCCAGATAATTAGTTATTTCAGAAATACTCCAGCTCTGTCCAGATTCGTTGACCGTTACGAAAATCGAATTTTCTCACAAACCGCTCACTCTTTTTCAATGAAATCAATTTTCCTTGAAAAATAACTCCTTAAGAAATATTTTTACATAACATTTAGGTTTAGAAGATTTTTCTACATTTTTTTAGAATTTTCAGAAGTTGGCTGTAAAACAGATTTCTCTGGCACAATTCTTGAAATAAGAAAGTTGATGAGAAAAGAGGTCAACTAGGGGAAATTTTCCACTTCTCTTGTGATGAAAACCTGCTAAATAATATTTATTAAACTTAGAAATTTTAGGTGAAGGTGTGCCTTTGGAAATTTTGAGAGATTGATATGGAAAAATGTAGCCTTATACCGATTAAGAGAAATACAAGAAGGTTAGAGTCAAGGCTCAACTCCTTTCATTTTCAACACAAGAATGCCATCAAAACACATCTGAAATGAATGTTTAAAACTTCTAAGAGCATGTATTTGAAAGGAAAAATAAGAGAGAGTTGTGTTGTGGCTTACTTGATTGCCTAGTGAAGTGTTTGTACAATTTCTTCTCTTTTTCCTTTCCTCTACCACCAAAGATCTCTTCCTCTCTTTTTCTCTCCCTCAGCTGAAATGTGTAGTGTGTGAGTGTGTTTGATGTGCAAAAATTCTAGGGGAGAGGTCCTATTTATAGAAAAAAAAAATTATGATGGAAAGTCTAAAAAGCCCTTGGTTAGAATTAGATGGAAGAATTTGTAATTGGTTAGAATGGAATGAAATGGAGGTTGATTAAGAAGATTAATTATAACTCAGAACATGATTTAGTCCTAGTTTGGTCAAGATAGAACTAGATTGAAAACTAGTACAAACATATCTCCATGATTTGGGGATTTAGTGAAAATTCTTTATGAAATCAATCATCGTGTCCCAAAAAGTACACAACAAAGGGTTCCTCTAGGGTGGCCAGCCACTTGATGATGATTTGAGGGAATTAAATTTTTTTTTTTCTTGTGTACAAATGTTGGAAATTGTAAAATATAGTGTATAAAATAAGTTTTAAGTACAAGTGTGTATATATACATAATAGTACTCGTTTAGGGTCATTTTTAATAAAAGTGTGAGGGCTTAGGGTTTAATTTATGAATTGGAACATTTATTTTAATGTAGAATTAAACTAAATTAGGATTAGAGAATCTAATTCGGTTTGGATTTCTTGTTTCAACTAAAAAGGCGATCAACCGACAAACGCGATAAAAATGAGAAAAACCTAGGGTTTTCAAGTGGTAATACCATATTTAGGGACTCAATTAATCAGTATTAGAATATTAGAAAATGATTCATAAGTTATTAAAATCGATTAGGGTTTGCGAGTTTTCAATTGGCATATATATTTTGATCATAGGGTTAAAATTGCAATTAATTAAGAAACTGAGGGACTTCAAGGAAATAATTTAAAATTAAGGGACTTTTAAGAAAGTAAAATTTTCAAGGGCCTCACAACCTATCCCCCTTAAAACAATTTCATCCTTGAAATTTTTACCATTCTTCATGTCTCGAAATGTTGTGGGCATTTGGATCCTAATGCTACCAACATTTTTTTTAATCATTCAAATCATCTTCTCCGCTTAGGTTCTTCTCCATTCTGTCTAGAGTTGCCATGGGTCTCATTCTAGAAATAACATTTTGATTCCTAAGTTACTGAAATTGATTAGGGTTTGCGAGTTTTCAGTTGGCGCATATATTTTGATCATAGGGTTAAAATTGTAATTAATTAAGAAACTCAGGGACTTCAAGGAAATAATTTAAAATTAAGGGACTTTTAAAAAAGTAAAATTTTCAAGGGCCTCATAAAATTTTTCTGATAGTGACATCATAGTTGATGACATTGGGAATGACTCAGAGGATAGTGTAGAGGTAGCTGAGGGTGAGGATGTGGGTAAGGAATGTGAAGGTAGTGAGGGGTTGTAGCATACTACTGACACTGAGTCTGTAGAAGGTAATGAGGCTGATGAGAGTGACATTGCACATAGTGAGATTGAATTTTTGGCTGATGAAGAGAGAACTTATAGTGATGATTCTGAGGACTTGGACTATATAGTTAGTGAAGAATATAGTGATACTAAAACTTCTGAGAATAGTGCAGAGGAAAGTGATGACCAAAGTTGGTTGTATGAAGACCTAGAGGGTCCAAATGATGACATTTTTTATGAAACCTCACACTGAAGAACTGAAGGACCACCACCTAAAGTCAATGTACCAGATGATGTTGGTTGGTATTCAGATCTTAATGATGATGATGATGAATTGATTAGTCTAAAAGGGTCATCAGATGAGGCAGATGATGATGGATACCCTGAATACAAGGAAGGGATGATGACGGATCCCAAACTTGTAGTTAGAATGAAGTTTCCCAGTCCCCAAGTTTTCAGAGAGTATTTGAGGGAGTTTAATGTGGTGAATGGTTATGATATAAGGTACATCAGAAATGAGAGTGCTAGGATCACTGCTATTTGTAGGCATGCCTGTACTTAGAGGATACATGCCTCTCCCTTAGGGGAAACCACAACCTTTTAGACCAAACTCTAGAGGGGAAACACACATGTGGGAGGCATTACAACAACAAACAAACCAACTCTAAGTATTTGGAGAAGAAGTTTGTAGATGAGGTGAGAGATGACCCCTTTATTAACATAGCCTATTTCAAGACAAAAGTGAGAAAAGAGATAATGGTGGATGCAAGTAGGTTTCAAATTTATTGGGCAAAGAGAAAGGCAAGAGAGATAATTACAAGGGATTTGGCAGAGCAACATCACAAGATTAAGGATTATGTAGCTACAGTTATTAGCCAAAATCCAACCTCACACATTTCAATAACAACTAATCCTGAAAAGACAGAGCCTACATTTCAAGGCATGTATTTCAGATCTAGTGCATAGAAAGATAGATTTCTAGTAGGGTGTAGACCAATAATAGGATTAGATGGTTGTCATTTAAAAGGGATTTTTAGAGGGCAGTTACTCAGTGCTATTGGGAGAGATGGAAATGACAACATGTACCCTATTGCAGTGGCTTTGGTTGAGATAGAATGTAAAACCTCTTGGTCTTGGTTTCTTGAGGAATTAATGAGTGATATTGGGAGTGTTGAAGAGATGGGGTGGACATTTATATCAGATAGACAGAAAGGGTTTGCTGAAATATTTACAGAGTTATACCCTACTCCAAATCACAGATACTGCCTAAGACATATGTATAGTAACTTCAAGACAAAATACAGTGGTTGTGTGTTGAAAGACCTATACTGAAAAGCTGCATCAACTGGAAATATGCATGAATTCAATTATTGGATGAAGAAAATTGAAGAAACTGATCCTAAGACTGGAAATAGGAAGACAGCTATGGAGTGGTTGAGGGAGACTGACCCTGCTTTGTGGACAAGGCCATATTTTTCTCCAAGAAGCAAGTGTGACATCCTTGTGAACAATTTGAGTGAGTCATTTAATTCTTACATTGTAGAAGCTAGAGAGCTACCAATAATCTCCATGTTTGAATGGATCAAAAGGAAATTGGTGTAAAGGATTCAAGTTAAAAAGACTGGAATGGAAAAATACAGTGGTCAAATTTGTCCCAATATTCATGACAAACTTGAGAAGTTGAAGGTGGAATCAAGGAACTGCTTTGCAACCTGATGTGGATGATTGGAATTTAAGGTTGATCATTTTCAGAGGAGATACATGGTGGACCTAAGTACTAGGATATGTAGTTGTAAGAGATGGGATTTGTCTAGTTTGCCTTATAGCCATGCCATCAGTGCCATTCAAATCAATCATGAGCAGCCAGAAACCTATGTGCATGAGTATTGCAGCAAGTCTAGGTACTTGGATACTTATGCATTCATGATACACCCTGTTCCAGATATGCATGAGTATGGAGAAAGTGGCTAGAAATTGAATCCACCAGAAGCAAAGAAATTAGCAGGCAGACCAAAGAAGTTAAGAAACAAACAAGCAGATGAGCCAAGAAATCCACACAAGGCATCAAGAAAGAATATCAATGTGACACGTTCTAAGTGTCTATAGAAGGGGCACAATCAGAGGTCATGCAAGAACAAACTGCATCCCAAGTCCAAAATGGTGAAGGTTAACGTATACTTATGCATTCATTTATTGTACACATGTTGTTATTTGATTTGTAAAGCCTCTGGTAACTTAATTTGTTTGTTGCAGCAGAGATCTACTAGTGGGCAATCATCTCAACCTACATCAACTCCTACTCCTACTCCTACTGCAACAACAAACATCCCATCAAATGTGGTAATCAACTTTTAATGTTGACTTGTAACTTCAATTAGGAAACTAACATTAGTTTGTCCAATTTGTTTCTAACTATAAATTTTTGTGCCTCAGATGTCCAGTGAGAGGCAAACTAGAAAAGGAAGCCAAGCAGCATCTCAGCCACCAATGACTATTGCTTCTATTGAACCGAAGAGGAGGAGTAATAGGTCATCCTCTCAGGTAACTCACTTGTTTATATAACCAACTTTTTTATTTTGTAACTTTTGACTTTGTTAATTGAAAATGTTGTTGCAGCCTACAAAACTACCAATCCATGGGGAAAAGCGTCAAGTGGTCTTGGCCAAGGACCTGAAATCACAGTTGGTGGCAGGGGTAAAGGACCAATTAATGCATCTGCAGTTAACGTTGAAAGAACTGGAGTGAATGCTAGAGTGAATGCTAGTGTCAAATGGCATGTTGTTTCAATAACTTCTGTACTAGGGGCAATCAAAGCAAGGAGACAGGCCAAAGAACTGGCTAGTGGGTCAAAGTAGACTATAGGGTTGCCTGTTATTATTTTTGTTTTTGTAATGAAACAATACTATAGGATATGTTGTGTTTGTATTTAAGCTATGGAATGATAGACACACACTTAGAGTTGTGGTTTTTGAAAAATTGGTTAAACTATTGTGGAAACTGTTGATGTGTTTTTTGTATTTAAGTGTGGTATTCAAATGCAGCATACTTCTATAAATAGATTGGTATTGAATAGCATTGTCAATCTGAGTTTTTTTTTTTTGTCATTTTTGTTCCATTGCTTGAAGTGCATTGATTTGGAATGAATTGTTTGTTTTGCAAATCAACTCAACAAGGTTACCATTGCTCACTAAGTTTGTTGGTGTTTGAATCATTTTAATGTTGGTTGTATTTTTTGCATTGGAATGCAGTAAAAAAAATTTAGATTTTTTTGATTTTTTTTTTCAATTAAACTCAGCAGGGTTTGTGTTGGAATAATTTTCAATGCATTTTCATGCATTTTCATGTTGTAGTAAAAAAAACATACAAAAATCACAAATTTCATAAACATAATTTCATTGATTTCAAACATACATCAAGCACATAATGCACCTTGCAAATTCATTTCATACTAAACATTAACATAGTGGTAATAAAACATACAAGCAAAACCACCATAGATGTCTTCATCATTATGTTCAGTGCCTCCATGTTCATTTCCAGCTTCATCAGTCTTCCATTAAAGTGTACACCTTCCTCAACTCTTGGCTTCTCATCTTTTTCATAGGTGGGAGCATATCCAACTAGGTTGCACCAAGTCCAAAAATCATAACTCCCCAAACCCGCCTTTTCACACACATAGTACAACCTATCTTTTGAAGGCTCTCAAACTCTACGATTCTAATGGCTGCTTTTTTCTCTCAACGACATTTCTTGCTCATGAACCTCAACATTTGTCTTTCTCCACTGCCAATGCTTAAAGATGGCATTTCCGCTGGGTAGACTTGCCTACAACTCAACATACAAAGCAATGAGGCAGCATAAAAAGCATTCTTCTTGGGTAGGCTTTTATTTGTAACTCTAGGGGCATTTTGGTCTTTTAATTGTTAGGGAACATCATTAGTTCATGCCCAACTGCACCACACTAATGTGTACTGCACAGCCTATTAGAATAGATGAAAAAACTAACTGTGCACATTACTCCATTAGCCACAGGGGGTTATGTGGTAATATTCGAACGTCAGGGAGGCAATCCGTACATGGCCAAAACCATAGGGGGTGAAGTGAAGTTTGCCCTTTTCTATATAAATGAAAATATACTAATGACTGATATTATATTTTTCATCATGCAAGATATTCGTGGCACAGGAAATGAGACTCAATAACTCTTGATGTATAAAAATATATAAATTTTTGTTTATGTTTATAAAATTTCTCATTTACCATTTAAATTCTTCAGCCACGTATGTATTCATTTTTTACTTTGTTGTATTTTGGATACAGATCAATTTACTTATACAAGTCTCTATATTTTGTATACATATCACATATCAATATAAAAGACATACATAATTATAATATTAACAGTTGATGAAAAATCACGTTTCACGTACAATGCACGTGCCCCCAACTACTAGTTATATTAAAATTATGGAACTTGTTATATTTTTTTAAATCTCAAAAGTTTTGATTTTCTCTTATAGAAGAAATTAACTCTTCTTCTTTTGTTTTTTCGGTTAAAAAAAACTAGCATTCGGAGTCACAAATGTAGTGGGATAAAGACTGGTAGCTCGAAATCTGGAGCTCGAATCCGGCTCAAAACTCAAAATGACGTTGTTTTGAGTTTCGAATTTTTTTTTTTTCTTTCTTCCTTTTCTTTCTTTCTATTCTTCTTCTTCTTCGTTTTTGTTGAACACAGAGGTGAGAAAGCGAGAGGGAGAAGAGAGAGGCCCCTCCCGCCTCGTCGTCTCGGCCTCCGTCGCCTCCGCGTCCTCGTGCCGATCGTCAGAACTCCGATCGTCTCAGCACGCCGCAGCTCCCGCCTCCGGCCCCGACTCCTCCTCCAGCCATTTTTATGGCCCCCTCCCCTCCCTCCTCCTCCTCCTCCTCCTTCGACGAATTCGAGCCAAATTCGAGCCTCGAATTCGAGTTACGTATCATCACCGAATGTAGTGACAAAACATTGGCAACACATGACAATTACTTTGGGATGTGATTATCTCCATACCATTATCACCAGAATCTTGCAGGGCAGCTACAGTGGGTTTTGGACTTCATTTGATAAATTTCCCTTTCGAATTCATACATAAATTTCTATGGTAGATAATTCATTGTCTTATCTTTATTTTGATATATCTTGAGCCCCCATTGGTTTAAAATGGAGAAAGTTGTGTTGTTTTGCTCCCTATAGGCAATATCTAACGTTAGTGCCTTATTTGGGCCATAATTTGAGTTATACATAATTTTTGTAGTGATTCCAATGGGGTTGAAAATAGACTCATTGTAGAATTTTCATGTGATATTTCATAACATTTGAACTTGTGATTTAGGAGAGAACGAATTTTGAAGTTGGTGTTTTTGTCCATAATTTTTAGTCACTCTTGAACAAATTTTCTTTTCCTTTAAGTTTCAGAAGGTGTCGAAACCGAAATTTAGATTTGGCCAATTTGTGTGGATGACTTCTTGTTGGTGCCGAACCCATGTTTAAGGGCGTAGACACCTTAGTCTATGGGTTGATAGTGAAGACGATGGAAAGTGAGCTCCACTTTGGGCCAATGTGAATGTAGTGGAGATAGATGTTAGAGAGAGATTTTGATAAAAAAATCGGAGGTTGTAGAAGATAATGAGAGTTGTAGGTAAAAATCTCCAAAAGATATTCAATTTGTCATTTTCACAATAAAATTATGATATAAAGGATCTTGGATATTAAAATATTTTAACTTGGATTTTTCATAAGATGCAAGACATTTGAGGAAATTTTAGCTAAAAATCCATAATTTTAATGCATTTCAACGTCTTTTAATAAGAGAAATAGATTCCATACCACATTTGTTAGCCTATCAAATTATTATTATTATTATTATTATTATTATTATTACCCGTAGCATTGCCATTCTCGCTTTCCTTTTCTTTTCTCCTTTCATGACATCGACTCATGTATATGATCCAACATGATCAGTGAATATACGTACTAACCATTATATATATATATACATACATATATATGTATGAATGTACGTATGTGTTATACATAGAGAAAGAAAAAGCTCAAATGAGAGAGAGATGTTGTCGAACTATGTTATTGGCATAGAAAAAGCAAAAGCTCAAATAGGGGAGAGATGTTGTTGGACTACATTACTAGTATTTATGAAATAGAGTATCAAAAATCTTGAGGCAATGTCCTACTCCTTCCATAGCAATTGCATCACCTCCACTATTGAAGGAGAAGCCGCCACAAAAGAATCATAGCAAAAGCTTAGAGAAGGCATATGGAGTGTTTGGTAGCAAGTATTAAAATTAGATACATACATATATATATATATATTGTTGTTGTATTTTAATTTAATATTGTTTTTATGATTTCATTGTATATTTTAACATCTTGTTTTGTAAAATAAGATAATGCAATGTAATTTGAGAAACGACAAAGAGGAGGTCCTGTAATTTTAGAATTCTTAGGTGAGATTAGTGTAATTCACAAATTATTGGGAATCCTTAGGATGTGTTTGGTTAAGGATTTGATAAAGGAAATAAAAAAGGGAACGGAGAATAAAAATAGAAATAGAAAGAAAAAGGAGAAAAAAAATGATAGGATTTGAATTGCAAATTATGTTTGGTTAAGTTGACAAATGGAGAAGAAAAACATCTAAGTGAACAAAAAAGACAAAAAATGGGATTGCATTTTCCACCCCACTTTCTTTTTTCCTATGTTTTCTATTATAACCAAACAAAAAATAGAATTGCATTTTCTTCTTCTTTTTCATTTTTCTCATCAAATCCTACCATCAAACTAAAATTGTAGGATGAGAGGAAAAAATGACAAATTTGTGGAATGCTCCTTATTAAAATAACTAAATTGCCCCTTTCTCTCCTACTTTTCTATTCATGTATCTTTTCTTCTCTCTACAACTCCAATCACCAGTGGGGTGGCCGACGCCCATGACAAAACCATTGATCACCATTCTTTCTGACCATTACCATAGCCACCCAAACCTCCCTTGCTAGCTGCAGAGATTGCCCTATTTTTTTTCTCGTTATAGCCATCACCAACGCTACCTCTCGTTACTCGCTCACCACTTTTAGTCCCTTCTCTCGACCTAAAATTCCCCTCACTTGGTTTATAAAAAACAAACTTGCATTGAAAATCTGAGGGGATACAATATTATTTATTTAAATTACAAATTTAAAATATAAAAAGGATGAGAATTATAACAATTGTAAAGTACGGAATAATAAAAAAACAAAAATCTTATCAATTGAAGTGTATTTGTCTTTAAAAGTATATTTCTGCTCTTCTAAATATGTGATTTAGGCCTCGTTTGGCAAGTAGCTGTTTTAGTCTAAAAGTCAAAAAGTTATTAACTTATATCAAAAAGTCAAAGGTTGCGTTTGGTAGAATTTTGTAAATATGGTTTGAGAGTATGAGTTGTATTTTGAGCTTGTGAGTTATTGAATTATGATTTGAGTGTAGAAAATTTGTTTGGTTATGATTTTTAAATAGAGTGTTGAATTGAGTTTTGAATTGTATGTGGAATTGAATTTTGAAAGTTTGATGTGACATGTGAAATAAGAAAATTTGTTTGGTGATGAGTTTTCAAAATAGTTTTCAAAACTTAATTCAATCTATAATTGATAATCAAACACACAACTCATAACTCGATATCCGTATTTTTGATCAACAGTCATAACCAAACTATTTTTAAAATACTCAAATAAAAAAATAATTTTCTTTTCAATTAATTGTTTTTAAGTAATTTTTTTGAATAATTTTTTTTTCAAATAACTTCTATGTCAATTAATTTTTCTCTCAATTCATTTTTTAGGCCTGTATAAACATTAAAAATATTTTAAAATTATTTAGAAAATTAAAATATTAAAAATATTCCAAAAAATAAAATATTAAAAATATTCCAAAAAATTAAAATATTTAGAATATTAAAAATATTCCGAAAATCAAAATATTTACAATTAAAATATCAAAATATTAATATTAAAATATTTTTATGAAAATTAAAATATTAAAAATATTACTATAAAATAAAATAAAATAAAACAATTAAGTTGTTTTTGAGTTTTGAAAAGAATTTTGAGTTGTGTGTTTGGTTATGAGTTTTGAAAAGTAATGATTATAGTTTGAAATGAGTTTTGAGAAATGGGTGTAGAATTATGATTTGAAAGCTGCAACCAAATACCACACTCAAATTGGAACTATGTTTTGAATTTAAACCAAACAGAGCCAAAGATTCTCTTTTCTCTCTACTTTTTACATATTTTTTCGTAAAAAGTCAAAAAATCACCCAAACATACTAGTTTTTTTACCTCATATTTTAACCAAAAAGCTAAAAAGTTACTAAAATAGTCTGTTCTCAAACGAAGCCTTCGTGTAATAAATGTTGAGAGTCATCCCTAACTCTCCTTACTCTAGAATTTTCTTTCTAGAATATTCTAGAAATTTTCACATAAATCTAGAATACTTCGGAAAGATTTAGAAGATTCTAGAAAGACTCAGATAAATCCGGATGATTCTAGAATATCGTAGAAGGTTCTGGAACATTAAAGAAGTTTGGAGAAAACCAGAGAAATTTAGAAAGTTCCGAAAGATTCTAGAACATTTTAGAGAAGAATAGAAAGTTCTAATATGTATCAGAGTAATCCCGATTGTTCTATAGTGTAAGGAAAATATTAGTGTATTATAGAAAGTTTTTCAACTAGTATAAATATGAGATGAGTACATGTACTAGATAATTGGACAATTGGACAATTGAATGAAAGAAGAGTGAGTCCAAAATGAATGATCAAGCACTATGTGTAAGGTGTCTCAATATCTTGTGTGAGGAAGACACAAAATATGAGTACTTGAATGTATGTATGAGTGGATAAGTGAAATATATTAATGTATGATTATATACAATTATTTTGTATATTAGAATGTTATCAATAACATTATATTTCTAAATCCACCAGTATCTCAAACTCAACAATAAATTAATGTTGTATTTACTTTCAAGATTCATCTATCGTTTTTCTATAAACATTTACTGACAACGTGAAAGTATTACGAACAACTCTATTGTTCGTCCCAATATCAAACCAAAGTAGATAAAATAGTTCGACGCTTTATTAAATGAAAATTGCATTGATATGTGCTATTCAAACTATTGCTAAGATGTTTTAAAAAAAAAAAAAGTGAAGAAGGTGAAAAGCAGGAGCATATAAAATCGGATATATCCGGATCATAAAGCTCTGGCCCCCTGAAATGAAATAATTATGGAGCTATGAGAGCTCCCTCTCTCTTGAAACTGACGGTTGTTATAAAAGTTATATGTTTTATTTAATGAGAAAGTTGTCGTGCTGGAGACCCAGCAACAACCCCCAAACCAATCACTTTTTGTGAGGGAGAGGGAGATGGAGGGAAAAAGATAAAAAATAAAAAGAAAAAGAAAAATAAATGAGTAATTACAAATTAATGAGGGGTTGTGAGGGTCTTAAATTGTGGAGTCTCGAGTATTATTCCTCTTTAAATGCTATAGGTTTTTTTTAATTATTTAATGAGAAAGTTGTCATGCTCTTTAACGAGCTCTCTCTCAAAATATTTTAAAAAATTAATAAATATATGAATTATTAAAAAAATTATTAATTTTCATAATTTTTATACTTTTAATATTTAGTGAATTTTTTTAAAAAAAATTAAAAATATTATATTTTTTAATTATATTTATGATAAGTGTGTCTAAAATTTAAAAAAAAAATTTATTTAAAATATTAAAAAATTCTGTGAAAATAAAAAAACATGAAAAACAAAAAACAAAAAAAAATAGAATTTTCCGTAAGTAAATTCTAGAAATGGAAACCAAATAGAGTGATTGTTTTTCATCTCTATTGTATGGGCATTAGATGTTTAATGTATTTTTTTTAAGCCAGCTCCCGTTCCATTTAGAGAAAATTAGTAAAAAAATTCACTCTAATAATTGTCTAAGTCATTGGGTTCAATGATTTTTTTTTTTTTTTTTTTTTTTTTTTTTTACATTGGTGATAAGTCCATACTTTGTAAAACAATTTAATGAGAAGTCCTGGAGGACATTTTATTTCTAATTTTACTCCTTGATTTTTATTTTACCTGTTTGACTTTTCATTGACTATCTGTTCAAATTCATATCTATCTGTTCAAATTTGGTCTATCTGTTCAATTTTTTTTGTTTATCTGTCCAAATTTTATTATTAGTTCTATTCTTTCTCTGAATTTTATCTGTCAATTTTTTTTTTATTATAATCTGTTGCAATCCATTTCAATAACTACAAAAAAAATAGGGGGAATTTGTTCAAATCCGAGCCTTGAACACATATCAGCTCAAATCTTTTTTTTATTATTATTATTATAAAAAAAAAAGGCCTCAAATCTATCTCACTATCTTACTATCTTTCTTTCTCTTGTTCTTTCTCTCTTACCTGCTGAAAATATCTAAGCAGCAAATAAAAAAGAGATAAAAGAGATCCCGTGAAGCATTCATCAAGCATTTAGTAGGCAAAGTAGAATAAGGTATATTTGTTGATCCAAAATAGTGATAGACTTGGAAGATGCAAAAGGTAGCAATTGATGCAACCAGAACATTTTTTAATCAAATTAATCCAACAAAACACAACCAAAATGCTTTAGTCTAATTCAAGATGGACAAAAAAAAAAACAAACAAACAAACAAACAATTATTAGAAATGTCCAAATTTTATTATTTGTTCATTCTTTTATCTTTTAAAATTATTTTACTATATATTTTTGATTTTTTTTATCCATGCAAATTAGAGAAAGGAAAGAGTGAATATTCTCTATTCAACCAAACTATCTGTTCAATTTTTTTGTATATATTTTTTCTATCCTCATTTTCTTAGGATATGAAATTTCAGTTAAAATACCATAGCAAATATAACTAACGAGAAAATGAACAGATCTGTGAAGCACATCTCAAACCAAAAAGAAAGATTTACGATGTTAAAGAAATCAAAGTCAACAAAAAGAATTATATGGATGAATGAATGACTGAACAACAGTAATGCCATTAACAACAACAAACAGAGATTTAAAATAATAATAATAATAATAATTAAAAAATAAACTCCAAATCTCCATCATTCCAAATCAATTCACACAAACAAAACAGATTTTTGTATCGCTAGGGTTTAAAATGTTAATAATACAAAAGCAAATTCAAGGCACATATATGTATACTATAGGTGTAAAAGCACTAGGTATACATAGATGTGCATATATAGGATACTTTAAATCTGGCTCTCTGTGTGTGCATATAATATATATATATATAGAGTAGGGATGGCAATTTGAACCCGACCCGACAAGGAACCAGCTTTCCGACCCCAATTAGAACGATTTTTTCCCGAAAAATACTCCCGACGGGCCGAGGATAGTATTCGAAAATGAATTCCCGACAATTTTCGTGCCAGGACGTTGATACGCCTCAACCCCAACCCCGTCCGTTTCGCTCGGCCTACTGCTTCCAAATGAAATTACTATTATATCCCTTTATCCATTCATATATATATATATATATATATACACACACGGTTCCATCACACACAATTGCACTCTCTCTCACTCTTCCTCTCCAAACCCTAACCCTCTTTCTCTTTTCAAACTCTCTCTCTCTCTCTGCTCTTTCCCCGTTACTCCTTAGACGCTGCTTCTCCGCTGTCTTCTATCGATGCTCCTCCGCCATTTTCCATCGATGCTCCTCATCGTTGAACTAAAGCTCTGTAGCCTTGTTGTCGTTGAACCAGATCATGAGATCCGCAGCTTCGCCGTCATTGAACCAGAGCTTCACTGCCCAGCATCATCAATTCCGTCAACAATCTCTCATCGTCATCATTGTCTCTCATAGTGGACAACTTCAGATCTATTTGATGACACACAAAGTTCTCATATATGTGTTGATGATACACACTCAGATCTCATGTATGTGTGTATGTAAACATATATGTATGTGTGTGTGTGTATGTCTCTATCTGTCTCTATTTTTTTTTTTTTTTTTGGAGTTGATCTATTGTGTATATGTATGTTTATGTATAATTGTAGTTATTTTGGTTGTTGATGTTGATTTTGATGTTATTGTTGTTGATGATGTTGATGTTGATGAAAATGAAATAGATTAGGGATGATTTTGTTGTTTTTGTACGAGGATTTTTTGGGATCTGGGAAACCCGATCCCCGTTAGAGAGCAAGGGCGAGGAGAGGTGATGGGTTTCCCACCAGGGATCGGAGAAAAGGAATTTTATACCTTCGCGGATCGAGGACGGGGAGTGTAATCCTCGTCCTCGTCCCGGCCTAGTGTCATTCCTAATATAGAGAGAAAGAGAGAGAGAGAGAGGGGCTAAGATTTTAGTTGTAGAGATCTGGACAAGATCTGGCCTGTTGAGGTTCTAAATCCAGATTTGTTGGCTTCTCCAACTGCCGTGGACGGTGGCACCACACAATGGTGCACTGTTGGACTCACTGCCTATGGGAGAGAAAAGAGTGGACGATGAGAGAAAAAGAGAGAGCAAGCGAGAGAGAGATCGGAGGAGGTGATGTTGATGACGGAGCCGCCGGAGAGGAGGCCGAAGAAGATGTTGAAAGAGGGGTGAAACTCCGAAGAATGGGAACGAGGAGAGAGAGGGTTAGGGTATGGAGATGAAGAGAGAGTGTGTGAATCTATGATGTTAAATACGTGTATACATATATATATATATATATATATATAAAAGGGTATTTTGGTTATGTTGTTTAACTTTGTCTTTTTAAACAAAGTATTTTAATGCTTGAACTTTTAACGAAATAAAATTTAAATTTAAATTTATAGACAGAATGTCCTTTATTTTATTATATATAGATATAGGTAGGCGGGCTTGCTTGGAAAATATATTATGTTTGGGGTTGGATTTAGATGACTATGGAGGCTTAATGTTCAAACATGAACAAACACAAATCTCTTATTTAAGTGCAACTCAACATGGATGATACCCTTATTTTTTTGTTCACTTTATTGTGTCCTAGTGTAATAGCATTTGTAGGGAAATTTTACTATGACACCTCCTATGGTATGCACTCTTAAATTATATCATTTTCTTGTTTAGTTATGATAAAATAAAAAAAAAATAATTATGACATTATTTTAGTTATGACTCATGAAATCTTTAATTATAACTCATGTACTGTTTGATTATGACTATTTTTATTTTTTTAGTTATGACTCAGAAAGTATAAAGTTATATTATTTTCTTCTTTAGTTATAACTTATAAGATCCATACAGCAGTCTTTCCTCTATTGCAAAACAAACAAACAAAAACAAAAACAAAATTGAAAAGAAGAAGAAGAGGAATTGCAAAAAAAAATGGAACAAACCTAAAATAATCACAAAAATGTGAAAAATCCAAAATTATTGTAGTATACATGGGATAGAAAGTTGAAAATAATTACAAAATATGGTTTTAAAAGAAAGTACTTTTTTGGTCCTTTCACTTTTACCCTCATTTCTTCCCTTACCTCTACAACTAGCAATCACTATTTCTCACCATCCTTTTCCAATCCCTCTTCCACCCTTCCTCAACCCTATTTGTCCATCACTAGTCCCTTTGTCTCACTACTACCTCTTAGGGTATCGTAGTAGTGGTAGAGAGAAAGGACTACGACTGTGGTTGGGGGTGGGGATAAGGGAAGGCTTGCGTGGTAGTAGGGGGTGTGCAAAGAAGGTTGAGGAATAGTTAGAAAGGGTGAGAGGGTTGAGAGAGGCTAGGGATGGCTAAAAAGGATGGGGGAGGGGCAAGTAATAGTTGAGAAGTGTTAGAGAGGGGTGGTCGTCAACTGTAGATGGTAGAGAAGCGAAAATGAAGAGAAAGAATAATTTAGGGAAGAGAATAGCCAGCAAGAGACAAAAGCATAATTTTACCATGTTTTTTAAAATTAATTTTCAAAAATTTCCATATATATTGTAATAGTTTTTATTCCTCAAATTTGTCTGCAATTCTCCTAAAAAAATGGTATTCTCTCAGAGAAAAGTAAAAAAAATTTAAAATGTTTGCATAGACATAGTTACCGACAAGAAGAAATTGTATTTCCTTCCCATAAGCCTAGCCTCAAACAGGGCATGTTGAAAGGGAAAGGAAGGTGGTTTTGGGACTCAATGAGTTCCATCCTTATTTAACTATATATTTATGGAGAGTTACGGGCCAGTCATATTTAGTGAACTTATTACCCGCTAGGTCCAGCCTAATTTAATAAAGTTATCTTTTCAATTTTACCCCTAGCCTAAACCTGCTACCCAGAACAAACTCTCGGCAACTCGCTACCCATCTTCATCTTTAAATTGTTTAACTCTCTTTGAATGACGCTTATGTGACTCAAACCCTCTGTGATACCCCTGTCCCGTAATATGTTAATATGTCCTTAATGTGAGTATGATTATGTGTTTAATATGATTTTGTGTGCCATTATGTGAAAATATGTGATTTTAAAATTCTATCTGTTCACCGTAGGAATATCTGTTTGAATAATCTGCTTTGGGAATTAAATTGAGGGCCCTATCGGCCACAGAACCCGAAATTGATTACGCCATTGTGATTGGCATAATTTTTAGAGCCTTCGATGAAATTTAATTAGAAATTGATTCTGGTCATATTAAACTGATTAAATTGATGAATTAGAGCCCAACTACTTTATTATTTTAATGTTGGCCTTAGTGGGTTTTGTTGTCAAGGCTTTAAACACTCAATCTCTCTCTCCCTAGCCTCATTTTGACTGATGATAAACTCAAAGA
Organism: Camellia lanceoleosa; assembly: GCA_025200525.1. NCBI lineage: Eukaryota > Viridiplantae > Streptophyta > Magnoliopsida > Ericales > Theaceae > Camellia > Camellia lanceoleosa. The sequence goes on along the minus strand of CM045760.1, from coordinate 139,045,805 downwards.
AGAGAGGAGAGGGTTAGTTGGAAGAAGAGAGAGTAGGAGATTGAGGGTTTGGCTTAAAGCTTGGAAATTTTGGAAATTTAGCTCAAGAATTGACTAGAGCATAAAAGATCAAAACTTCTAGGTGAGTAATTCTTGAATTATAGTTTGTAATTTTGTGTGTTCAAGCTAATTAGGTGATCAAGAATAAGATTGAAATGGAATTGGGTTGGTTTTGTTGAATTGAAGCTTAATATGTGCATGCATGTAAGGAAGTACCTTGAATTTGCATATTTAAGCATGAAGATGTATAATCCATGTGCAATTTAAATTGGAGCTTATGTTTTGATCACCATTTATGTTATCTAAGTTGAGATTGTGGCTAATTCATCACATGCATGTACAAATTATATAAATGGGAGCTTGAATGCATGAATTTGTACATTGTAAATGAGTTTGATGGGAGATTAGGGCATGCATGTGCTCTATTTGTGAAATTAAGCCTCATAATGTTATAATCTTGCATTGGTGCCATGTTAGTATGATTATATTTGAGATTTGGACCATTGCATGCAAGTAAGGTAGCTGGAAAATCGAATTGGAGCTCAAGAACACAACCTGAAATTTTCAGAATTTTGACTCCCTCGGCGGAGGAGTGCCGAGCGGAGCGAGCAGAGGAATTGACGCTCGAGCGAGGAGCTATGTAGATAGGCAGTCCGCTCGAGCGGCAGAGTTCACGCTCGAGCGGGGATTTGAGGTAACCAAAGACTTTTCGGAAAGCTTAAAGGGGTCGCAGGACCTGTTCTGAAATTCTGAAAATGCATTCTGTGTTATATTTTCCGTTCTCTTTCACTTGTAAGCACTCTTAAGCATATGTTAAGCATTGTAAATGAGTTAATGAGATAAGAATAAAGCCTAAAGAGGAATATGTGAATTAAAGAACGAATTGAACTGTTAGTGATCCTTTTGTGTTCATGAAATATGTAGGGTCAAGCTCCCGGGGCAAATCTACAAGCCAATCACTGTGAGTAGTATCGATATTTTGAAGTTTGTCAATTGTCCAATTGCTTATTCCCTTATAATTTTGCTAGTTTGAATTATGGACAAATGATTGATATGAATGATTGGGCCGAAGGCAATTGACATAAATGATTGGGCCGAAGGCCGATTGATGAATGATTGGGCCGAAAGCCGATTGATAAATGATTGGGCTGAAAGCCGATTGATAAATGATTGGGCCAAAAGCCGATTGATAAATGATTGGGCCAAAGGCCGATTGATAAATGATTGGGCCAAAGGCCGATTGACATGAATGAATGGGCCAGAGGCCGTTTTGACACGAATGAAAGTTTGAAAGGCCTAAAGGCCAGTTTAATATAGATGATAGTCTGATAAGAATGATAAGTCTAAAATGAATAATAGTTTGTCACGAATGGAAGATAAATGGGCCAAGGGCCAGTTTGTTTGGAACCATAGTTACTTGACTTAAATTGTGTATGTATATGATAAATGGAAATATGATATAAAGTGGGCCCACGGCCGTTTGAAGCATGTTGTTCTACATATTGTTTATATATCTTCTTTATCTGATATTATTCACTGGGCTTTCGATCACACTCATTCATATGTTTGTAGGTGAGCCAAGAGAGGTCCAAAACCAGCCCTGGTGATATTGTGAGAAGCAGTCAGAGTTTTTAAAGAGTCAGCCCTTGCGTCTCACGCACGAGACACGTCTTCGCCTTTTCGTTATGTATTTATATTTTGTCAGGTTGGCGAAGTGTTTGAATGTGTCTGTATATAGTTTTGTTTGGCTGACTTAGATTCGAGTGATCCAGTTTGTACAGAATTTTATGTTATTCCATTTTTTGATGTGAGTTATTAACATAGGTATGTAATGATGTACATATAAGCACGGCTCTATGGACAAAGTTTCAAATTGCTTCCGTTTGGCCCCTATGAACTTTGTTAAAATACGTTTGGTTTGGTTCAAGACCGTAGGTAATCCCATGATTACTGGCCGGTTATGTCCTTAACCCACGGAGGCGGGTTCGGGTCATGACACCCTCTGTCACCAATCATCGTCCTCCATTACCATCAACATCACGCGGTTCAACCACCGTCGTCCTCTGTCATCGTCAACATCACAGGCCTAAATAAATTCATCAGTGATAAATTTATCACTCTAATTTATCATTGACTATCACTCATAAATTTATTAGTAAATTAGTTGAATTATCTGTTATTAATTCATCAGTGTTTTGGTTTATAGTGTTAGTGATTATTGAATCATGATTGAATCACAAATTGATTTTGATTATTGATCATAAAATGATAAAAATGATAAATTGACAATCTTGCATATTTATCTCTTTACGTTGACAAAAATGATAAATTTATTACTGTATTAATATCAAAATTCCAACACAACAACAACAACAATATATTGAGTAATGTCAAAGACAAATTTATCATTGTACTAATATCAAAATTCTAGCATAGCAACAATCCACAACATATTGAACATATCAGCTTTCAATGATAAATTTATCATTGAAACTATAACTAAAAATATATAACGCTGTATATTTAGTGAATTTTTAAAAAAAAATTCACAAAAATTATACTTTTATGTGTATTTATATTAAGTGTGTCTAAAAATTTAAAAAATTGCTTAAAATATTTAAAAAAAATCAGTAAAAACAAAAAAATAAATAAAAACAAGAAAGTAGAATTTTCTGAAAAGTATTTTTGGAAAACCAAAAACAAGCAAAGTGAATAGTTTTATGTGATTTTAAAAATTACAGCTCTCCCCTTTAAGTTTCTAATCGTATAATAAATTATCTCTTTTATTAATAAATTATCAAATCAATTAACAGTTTTTAATTATGTTAAAAATATATTTCAAATAAAAAATTATGTAATTTTATTGTTGTGTGAAAGAGTAGTTAAAATTTTTATTTATGTTTTGTTAATTTTATTAACTAAAAATTTTTGACAAAGAAATATTTGTCATTTTTAAAATCATAAAAAATAATTCATATTTTAAAAAAATTTTAAAAAATATATTTATAATTAGGGAAATAACATACGAGAGGAAATTAGATAAATAATTATCAATAAGTGATAAATAATAATAATTAAAATTATAAACTTTTCAAGGAAGTTTTTTTTGATAAATCCTCTTTCTAAGTATTTTGTTCCATCTAGCCTAAAACATTTTTGACTATTCTAATAAGTCTCATACCTAGCAATTTGTCCAAAACACCCCTAGACATTTTTGAGCAATTATTTCCATTCAAAACGTCACAGCACAAAAACATAGGAGCAAATCACAAAATATACAACAAGGCTTTCTGAAAACCTTTATTTCCATACCAGTTCTCATCGTCTCATCATTTGAATCCTCCATCACGATTCTCATCATCTCTGCATCCCACCGTTGTCACGTCGTTGTCAGCGATTAAAACCTTACTCCGAAGTGAAAAATCAACTCTGTGAAAGTTTGCATCGACTGACTAAATGCGGACCAAATGTAAGCGCCCATATTTTTTCCTCTTTTGTTTGTATAATCATCGAATGATTATTTGGTTCAATATGAACTTTCACATGTGTTGTTTATATTATTGTTATTGTTTTAATTTTTCTGTGATTGTTGTTTTTGTTGGTGTTGATGTGAATCACCCATTTTTGACCATTTTCTCTTTCTAGAAAATAGAGTAAACGTCCATATTTTTTCCTCTTTTGTTTCTATAATCATCGAATGATTATTTGGTTCAATGTGAACTTTCGCATGTGTTATTCATATTATTGTTGTTGTTTTTTCAATTTTTCTGTGATTGTTGTTTTTGTTGGTGTTGATGTGAATCACCTATTTTGACCATTTATTTCTTTCCAAAAAACAGAGTAAGCCATCATATTTTTTCCTTTGTTGTTTCTATAATCATCGAATGATTATTTGGTTCAATGTGAACTTTCGCATGTGTTGTTCATATTATTGTTATTGTTTTTTCAATTTTTTTGTGATTGTTGTTTTTGTTGGTGTTGACGTGAATCACCCATTTTGACCATTTGTTTCTTTCCAGAAAACAAAGTAAGCCACTATATTTTTTCCTCTTTTGTTTGCATAATCATCGAATGATTATTTGGTTCAATGTGAACTTTCACATGTGTTGTTTATATTGTTATTGTTTTTTCAATTTTTCTGTGATTGTTGTTTTTGTTGGTGTTGATGCTCAATTTTTTATGGTTGCCAACCCTATTTTAGGTCAATGTGAATTATTGTATGCATGTTGTAAATAATAATATCTTATTGTTTTTCTTATTATTGAGTAACAACCAATGTGAACATTCACATTCTAAGGGTTGCCATTTTATAAATTTACATTACGGTGTTTGTTGTATCTCCCCCTTATATCAATGTCGGATTTGTTAGTGTTGTTGGTTATTCATGGTGATCAAATAATTACAACCTTAATTTTGGATGGTTGCCAACCCTGTTTTAGTTCAATCTAAATTCTTGTAGGCATGTTGCAAATAATAACATCCTATTGTTTATCTTATTATTGAGTAATAATCAATGTGAACATTCATATTCTGAGGCTAGCCATTTTATAAATTTACATTATGGTGTTTATGTGTTGTTTGTTAATTATCTGCTTTATTCTTAGTTTCGTAGTCTCAAATGTTTGTGTGAATATTCACATTACTCAATGTGTTTTTTGTAGATATTGACACTATGCAAATCAACTTGATTTTAACATAATGGTCTTGTCTTGCTGTAATTGTGACTCAATTAGAGTTTTCTAAAGTTATAACATTATTCACAATATGACTCATGTAAATGTTTGGTCATGGTCACATGGGTTTGGTCAATGTGGTTACGGGAATATTGATGCTAAGATAATATGCAAATGTTTCCTTTATGTTGTGAAATTTGTTCGTGTCAATATGAGAAATCGACGTATATTGGTGCTATCTTACTCTTATTTGTATCCTAGCAGTAATGTGAATATTCACATTATTATGTTTGTCACCTAAATAGTACTTTGTTGCTTTTGCTTATATGAATATTGTTGAATGTGAACATCTACACTAACTAATGATATGATGGTGTCAATATGCATGCCTACCCTACCAATTCATTGAAATCAAATTTAATGTTTATATAAACACTCACTATTTGTGCATGTCTATGTAACAGATGTTGCATTTAAATTTTGCACAAAGAGAAAGAGGAAGGAGTATCATGTCAAAGAAGAGAGCATGCCTCTAGAGATCAACACCCATATCGACATGTGACATGTCAATTATCAATCAAACATTACAGGCTTAGTAAAACTGATGACAAGCACCAAGTTCTGGGATCCTCGACTAGACTATTTGAGGCAAACTTCGTTGTTCGATGGTTGGGGTTGTCCACTATATATTAGCTATACCAAAATATAGTGCTAGTTTTTTTTTTTTTTTTTTTTTTTTTTGTGTAATTTTGATAACTTGTAGTTGAAAACACTTGACAACATATATATAAGTCAATGATATACTTCTCACAGACCTATGTGTTTTGATGGTATATTTGGTGTTGATGTGTTGTGTGTGCTAAACAATGTAAATTATGAACATTTACATTTGTTTTCTTATATTGAAGTTTGTGTGAATGTTCACATCGTAATTTATGTTCAATAAATGTGAATGTTCAAATTATGTCCTATGTTTACTGTGATTGACTATAGATGTTAATATTCGCATTATACATTAATTAGGTGTATGATCTATGCACAAATATATTAGAATTAATGTGAATCTTCATATCTATCTATTGTATTGTGAATATTCATATCATGCTGTGGTTAATTACAAATGTTATACATTAATTAATTGTACGACCCATGAACAAACATATTAGATGTTAATATTCACATGTTACATATATAAGGTGTATGATTCATCCACAAATATATTAAAAAAAAAAAAAAGAAAGAATATTGACTACACACAATAACAGTTGACCAAACAGTATGAAGTGTGAACATCCATATCTAATCTCTTATGTTGAAGTTGGTGTCAATGTTCACATCGTAATTATGTTGAGGCTCATTATCTATCACATTATATTCTATGTTTATTATAGTTGATTACAGATGTAAATATTCACACTGTATTTACCATTCAATATTATATTGCTGTGTGAATAATATTAACACCAATTGATAACACAATAACAAATTTTCAATTCAAATTAATGTGAATATTAATAAGGATTAATAATATGAACATTTACATTATTTTTTTAATTTTAAATTTTAAATTTTTTTTTTTTTTTTTTCAAAATAAAAATAAATTTTTTTAAAAAAAATTTTTTTTTTTAATTTTAAAAATTTTTACTTTTTAATAGCTTTTTTTTTTAAAAATTTTTAAACGATTAAAAATTCGAAGTTAACAAGCGAATTAGTTTTTTAATTTTAGTTTCAACAATAGTAAATTCTTTTTTTCTTTTTTGGTTTTTATAAATTATTTTTTTTTATTAAATTTTTTTTTTATTATTTTTTTTATTATTTTGTTTTTTTCGTCAATTTTTTTAATTTTTTTTTCAAAACATTTTTTTTTAATCAGAAAAAATTAAAAAAAAAAAAAAAAAAAAAAAAAAATTTTTTTTTTGTGCCTCAGACCCTAAAGACAGGACCTCAGACCCCTCAACCAGCAGCAAGAACCACCACTTAACCCCCAACCCCACCACCACGCCCCACGAGCCATCTCATGATTATAGTTTATACTAATATTATTTATTATTATTATAATACAATTTAATATATATAAATGTATATAAATATAATATTATATATATATAAAAATAATATATTATATAATAATATATTATTTAAAAAAAAAAATGTTTAAAAAAATTTAAAAAAAAAAAAATTTTATTTTATTTATTATTTTATTTTATTTATATTTATAATTAATTAAATTTAAAAAAAAAAAAAAAATTTGGCTAAAAAAAACCTTTTTTTTTTTAAAAATAAATTTTTTCTTTAAAAAAATTTTTTTTATTTAAAATAAAATATTTTAGTTTTAGCTTTTAATTTTTTTTTTTTTTAAAAAGCTTGAAAAAGCAAGATCAAACTTTTTTTAAATTAAAAAAAATAAAATACAAACAATGTAGTGGTTTTTTTAGTCTTTAAACTTAAAACCTTATGGTTTTTATGGTTTTAAAAAAAAAAAAAAAAACTACAGCTAAAAAAATTTTTTTTTTTTTAAAAAAAATTATTTATATAACTAAACTTAAACTATCTTTAGTAGCTAAACCCATCATTTTGGAAAAAAACAAACTTAGTCGGCAAAAACACAATTTGGCGATTAATATTTTTTTTATCGCTAAATTCCATTTTTTTCAATTGACGAAAATTCTATTTTAGTCGCCAATAGTGTTTTTTGTTGTAGTGATATAAGACACATTACCAATCTCAAAAAATCATTGCTACATTGAAATCCAATAACCAAAACAAAAAAAAAAAAATCAATGACAATAACATAATCATAAATTCAAAAATCTCAATCTCTCAAAAAATGAAAAAACGATCACACAAATCCTCCTCTGTATCTTCATAATTTTCATCTCCATCTTCATCATTATCACTATTATTAACACCTCTTATAATTCCACCATTACAGCAATCTAAATCAAACCAAACACTCCTCATCTCTTTACAAAGAAAGTCACATTACTGTATCAGAGACCTCATTCTTCACAATTCCAACACTCATTTCTTAAACTTCCAAACAATATGAAATGTGAACATTCACATTGATTGACAGAAAAATCAAAAATAATGGCAGCAATAGAACTATAAATCAAAAAAAAAAAAAAAAAAACCTCAATCTGTCTAAAAACAAAAAATTATCACCCACATTTTCATCTTCATCATATCACTATCATTAACAATCCATGTAATTTCACCATTCCACCAATCCAAATCAAATTAAACTCACATTCGAAGAACAAGTATGTAACAACATAAGCTGTATACAAAAATAGTTGCGATTCAAATCCATCTTCTCTTTCCCTTTGATTCAATCTAGCTGAATGTGGGCTTCGGTCAATCTATTGAACAAGTTTGTAAGTTATTACCTTTGTTTATTCAATTCAAATCTTCCTCTCTTCCTTTAATTTTTTGTTGAAATCATAACTATGGCAGAAAAAAAAAAAAGAAAAAGAAAAAAAAAAAAACAAAGCATAAACTCTGAATCGTCATCTTCTCTCCTATAGAAATAAAGTTGTATCGCAACGAAACACTACCACGAACTATGTGTGCTCTTATAGGAACGAAATCCTACCACAACAAAAATAGAGGGAAACAAGTATATTATTTTGTATATAATAGATATCAACATCTAGACATAAGGGTATAATAGTCTAATAAAAAATATAAATCAGGAAAAAAGGACCTTATGGAATAAAATTATAAATACATGAGACTAATTAGATTATAATTTTTCTTTGTGGATTTATTAGAATAGAACGTCTCTAGATGAGATTTATCAATAAAAAACCTATTTTTTAACCAATGTTAATAAATTTTAAAAATTACCACTGGTGGTAATTTCCCCGTTTATAATTTATCCTTTTATTTTTCATGTGATTTTTGCCAACAAGACAGTCATGTGATTGGGAGAGATCACTTCATGTTGTCTTCATCAGATTTGAACAGAGAGAAAGACATTAAACATGGTGCGTGCACGTTCTTTCATTTCATCAGGACCGTCTTTGTCAAAGAAAATAGATTAACCTGGTGCGTGCACGGTCTTTCATTATAAATAAATAAATAAAGCTTTTTTAATAGTATAAATTAGTGATAAATCTAATCTCAAGAGAGTACAAAGTATTCAATTTAGTATATATTATTTTTGTTAGTGAGAAGTTCACATTTTATAAAATTATTTGGTGAGAAATTCTAAAAAATATTTTATTTTTAATTTTACTCCTTAACTTTTTTTTAATTTGTTTGACTTTTCATTTACTATTTATCAAATTTATATCTATCTATTCAAAATTTTCTTTTACATGTTCAAATTATTTTCTATCTATTCAAATTTTTTATCTATTTATTCAAATATTTGTCTATCTATTCAAATTTTTTAACTTTCTGTTCAATTTTTTCCCTATATGTTCAAATTTTTTCCTAAATTCTATATATCTATTCAAATTTATATCTATTTGTTCAATTTTTTTGGACTATCTAATCAATTTTTCTTTCTATTTATTTATCTATCTGTTCAATTTGTTTTTCTATTTGTTTAATTCTTTTCCCTAAATTCTACATGTCTGTATTTGCTGCAATTCCAATCAATTGAAATTATCTGTTCAATTTTTTTCAAGATTTGTCTAAATTTTATCAATTTTTTTTCCAGATCTATCTCATAGATACACGCACTCACAAATATACATATATACACTCACAGATATACATACAATCAAGATATACACACACTCATAGATATACATACATACACACAAAAATCTGAGATCTAGCGGAGAAGTGAAAGAGAGATCGTGATCTGGTTGTCCCTTCGTCGAGTAATTAGCACCGAAGATGGAATGAAGACAAAACAGTAACAATTGTCTTCACCAAATATTCAATCTCCGAATCAAATAACTAAACAACCCACACACTCAATACATCAAACTAGTAAAACCCTAGATGGTCCGCAGTAAAAATTTTGAGTGAAGGTTGACAAGTGGAGCTTTGAAGTACATCAAAGAGAGTGCAGTGTCCAAAACCCTATTCCTAGAACTATCCTTCAAGTTGAAAGATTGGTTCAACTTTGAGATCGAGAGATCAACCATAGATCTCTCTCTCTCTCTCTCTTTCATAGATCCAAATGCTAATACAGTTTAGGCTGCCGATAGCGACAGAGATAGAGGTGGTAATGGAGAAGAGAGAGTGTTCGATGATAAATGAAGCTATTAAAGACGGGGGTCATAGATCTGAGATCGATTGTAGTGGGGAAAAGGTTAAACTCCTCTTGTTTGCTGTGAAAACTTCGATGACAACCACGGGTGGCACAGATGTAAGATTAGTAGAGATGGGGGGATGACAGCGGTGATCAATAATGACGGAGGTGGTTGTGAGTGACGCTGAAATCAACGATGACGACACTGATGGAGACGATAACAACGGCGACAATGATAGAGACAACAACGGCAGCGATAATGGAAACGACGGCAACGGTTGAAATCAACAAAGCATGAAGAGAGAGAGAGAGAGAGAGCAATGAAAATCCTAAAATGGGTGAGAGTAAAAAGTGATGAGTAGTATAGGAGATTGAAATGTGGAAGGGTATTTGGTCATTCAACTCCGGTTGGTAGCTCGAAATTCGTGGGTCGAATTTGGCTCGACACCAAAACGATGTCATTTTGGTGTCCTTTTTTTTTTTTTTTTCTTTTTCTTTTTCCTGTGTTTAATCAGAAACGAAGAAAAAGAGGGGAGAAGAAGAAGAAGATGAAGAAGAAGAAGAAGAGAAGGGAAGGGAGAAGAAGAAGAAGAAGAAGGGAAGGGAGAACTGGACAAGAGGGGGCATCAACTAGGGCGAGGCGAATTTGAAATTTCTTCGACGATTGATGATCGGCCATGACGATCGACGTTCTGACGGCGGAGGTGGCGGAGGCGACGAGCTCCTCATGGTGCTGCTCTCTTCTCTCTCTCCCTCTCTTCTCCTCTCTTCTCTCTCTCGATTCGAGCCAAATTCGACCCACGAATTTCGAGCTACCACCTATTTTTCTTAGTCATTTTGCATTGCTTGTCCTTGTGGACATAATAAAGTGGCGTCTAACCTTTGAATAAAAGAAATTCAAATTTGGACTTTTGAATCAAGCGCCTCTTTAATATTTATTTCTATTAATTGAAAAAAAAATTAAATATAAATATAAAAATTTTATATTACACTACACAATTAAAATCTAATAGTCACTAAACCCAACAGTCACCGCAAGAAATAGTCAAAATTTTGTAAGAAATAAACAATTACATACAATCTCATAAATTGGTATAAATTATCTAGTAGATTCAAAATATCATATGTCTATATGTCCATCCAATTATAATTTATAATACGGTAAATTACATTAACTTCTCTTGAAATTTAGAGAAAATATAGTAAGTCTCATAGTGTTGACCTAAATATATTAAGCTTCCTTGAGATTTTAATTCATATAATATTTAACTCTTTTTATCAATAATTTATTAGTTATATAGATAAAAAATGATATCAGTTACCCAACAAAAATTAATTATTCGGATATTAATTATTGAATTGCATTTTCATTCTATAATTAAGGGTGTTTAGGAATTGACATTTTTAACGATTTTGTAACTTTTTACGAAAAATATGTAGAAAAGTAAAGGAAGTGATTTGATAATTTATAATAATTTTTTTAGCTAAAAATTAAAGTTCCCAGACAATCCAAACTATGAATTTTTGTTCAATAATTCATATCAAGAAGAAAAAATATATATATATATAGCACAAACTGAGAGTTTTGTGCTGATGAAATAGGAAGTCCCATGGCATGGCATAGCGGCTAAGCCAAGCCAGTTGACCATGGAATTACGTGTGTTGTTGTTTTGAATGTTCCATCTCACTCTGTTTGTTAGGTGAGAAACACACCGACACAGGCTATAACAGTCTACCTGTATGGGTATGGGCTACAAAATGGACTTTGATTGTCACTCACCAAACCATAAAAATGCTTCATGCAAAGCCTAAAAAAACAAACAACAGTAACATTACACCTGCTAAATTGCTAATAGAGATAAATAAATAACTAAATAAAGTGTGTGAAAGAGACATAGGCCCCGTTTGTTTTGGGTGAAAGAGAGGGTATTGGGATTGCTAATACCAAGGTATTAGTAATAGCCTTGTTTGTTTTAGGAGAAGACGTAACAGTATTGGCCAAAACGTAACAGTATAACCCTCCCTGAAAGAGAAGGCAAGTCCAACCAATTTGGACCCCACCAAACACACTTTTATATTTATTAGTTAATTGATGTCTTTTAGCTGAGTGTTTGATTCAACTCTAATAATCATGAATCTGATTTCACATCATAAATTCTTCTATACCTCTCACTTAAACTGAAGAAGTTGGTGGTATTGTGTGTGATAAAAATACCTCAAAAAACATGCTCAACTTTTCTCCAACAAAGGACATAAACAGAGGATAAGACACAAGAATAGAACCAAAGTTCAATTAGTGAAATATTCCCCAAAAGAGGTGAAATTATTGGTGCTCATTTTTTCACATTTTTAGGAGGTAATAAAATAAAATGTCAGATTTTATTTTACTGTGTATGTTGACCATAAAATTGGATCCGAATAAATCTGGAGATTTCACTTTTTTATATTTCTAAGAAGGTGAATCCCGTTAAAGTAGAATATTGAATCTTACTTTTATGAAATATGCTGATTATAATTAGTTAGACCAAAACAGACGTGGAGGTCTCAATTTTTTCAGTTTATGAACCAATAAAGTAGAACATCAAATCTCACTTTTAGAGAGTATGGTTACAGTAATTAGTTGAACCAGAATAGACGTGGTGAAAATAGGCTACCAAAAGAGAAGGGGATTAAAACAGTGGCTGAGAGGGAATTAATGGTGAAGAGAGAAGACAAGAAGAAGAGAAGAAATAAAAGGACCAGTACCATACCACCACACCTGCCAGGGCTCAGAGGTTCCTTGGAGTAGCATTAAAGACTCAAATAGATATTCTTGACTACACTTCACTCCCCACCACCCAAACAAGCAGAGAAACAAACAAAGAGATGAGCTGGATTTATATACAGAAAGGTAAATTCATTTCTTGGTGATTTTGGGTTTGAAGAAGAACATGAGTTGTGGTTCTCAGATTCACCACATGGTCTTCATCATCACCACCACCATCTTCATGTTCATATCATTCCAAAGTACCCACATTTTGGTTGCAAATGCTTCATTGAATGCAGCTGAAACAGAGTACTTCTTCAATGGTCATCATGGCGTACTAGAGAAGAACATTATTGAGAAGGTCTCAGGAAAGGATGAGAGTGAAGATAAAGAAGCTCAGATCATTGAAAAGTTCAGGGCTTTGCTTGGATTGAAGAGCTTCAAAAGCAAAACTACACCTAGTGATAATGAACATGGATATGGGTTATCACCATCACCATCTCCATCATCACCCACCATTGAAGCTCCAACTCCAGCTCCAGCTCCTGCTCCAATGCATCATACCCATCATCCATTTCACCATTTTAGTCCCATCCGACAGCGAAAAAAGACTAGAAATGGAGATAGAGATGGAAATAATAGTAGAATTGAGAAAATTCTAGTATCGGTTTTTGTGTCTGTTGGAGCTACCTTTGCACTGTGTGTCATTGGACTCATCTGTGTTTGCCGGAGATTCAGAAGACAGAGAAAGAGATCCACAAGAAGAAGAATTCCAGTGTCAAAATGTGAATCAAAGTATGCAAATTCTCAAACTTCAGTGAAGAAGAAGGTAAGCTCTGATCTTGACTTGGTGGACTTGTTTTGCCTTGATTCATTGGGTACTGTCAAGCAATTTTCTGAAACTGAGAATAAATTATCAAACCAAAACACAAGAGGATGTGAAGAATTGCATCAAGAAGAATCACAGAAAGAACCAATAATAAGATCTGAGTCTGATAATGTTAGTTGTTGTGAAATTGTGTCGGTTCATGAGACAGTTGAGTCAGTGAAGTATGAATCTGATGAATTTCATTCGTCCGATGATGAATCTTTTCAATCAGCGAATGTGCGGCTTTCAAATGCTTCAGCCGGTAGTCCAAGTGAGAAATTTCACATTTTGTCTCCAAAAGGGTCAATCACATCACCTTGTTCTGTGACCTCTCCAATGGACTTAAAAACATGTCCTCCCCATGATCAATGCACCGCCACCACTGCCACTGCCTCCATTCCTTCCTTAAAAACACCCCCGCCACCACCACCACCACCTCCTCCCCTTCCTTCCTCGCGTTTACGCATTTCTCGTTCTAATTCTTCTTGTTCGACTCGGATTATGTCCAGAGTTTTGAGTTCTCATACACTCCCATTTTCGTCATCACCAAGAAGCTCGGATTCTTCTTCAGGATCAAATCAAACCCCACAATGTGAATTGCCACCGTCGCCTCCTAATCCGCCTAAGCCCTTAGTGGGTATTCCTCCACCACCATGTCCACCCCCATTTTTTAAAGGAATTAGTGACAACCCTCTCAGAGGCCCACCACCTCCTCCACCATGTCAACTTACGCCATTGGGGAAAGATGGAGTTCCATTGCCAAAACTGAAACCTCTTCATTGGGACAAAGTTAGAGCAGCTCCAAATCGTTCTATGGTGTGGGACAAGCTCAGATCGAGCTCATTCGAGTAAGACATATTGCGTTTTACAAGTTATAATAATTCAGTTCTTATCGTTATGTTTTTGCATTTGAATAGTTTAATGATATGTGGAACAGATTTGATGAGGAGATGATCGAATCACTGTTTGGTTACGATCTTCAAAGTTCTACGAAGAACGATGAAGCAAAGAGCAAGAGCCCTTCTCCAAGCAAGCATGTCCTTGAACCTAAGAGACTACAAAACATAACCATATTGTCAAAAGCTGTGAATGTGACTGCTGAGCAAATTTGTGATGCATTGATACAAGGTAATACTCATAAAACTCTATTAATTTGTGATTGCAAGCATAGATGAACAAAAAATTTCAGTGAGATTGTAACCACAACAATATGCTTTTCTAGGCAAAAACAATGAAGAAGGAAATAGCATATCTGTGCTTAAAAATGAATTTGTGTTGCCAATGGTCATGCAACACTTTCACAATTTAATTGACAAGAAAACCTAAACTAACAATATCAAACCATTATCATACAACAGAAAACAAATGTATTATTTTAAAGGGTAAATTATACAAATGTTTGTATGCCACTTATTTCAATCTTTAATCTTGTCAATTGTATTTTTAAACGTCGCAGTTTAATCTAATGTAGTCCCATCTTCTAAATGTCGTCTAAAGAACATACAGAAAATGCTTATATTAACCTCACATTAAGCATTTTAAGCACATGGGAGAAATTTATACCATTTTCCGTCTAGATGAAATGCGAGTCAATACCTAAAATCCCCAAACATGGTTGAGAGAAAAATGCATAGCATGTTTAGCTCTTCAATTGATTGTATTCGGCATAAACGGATATGTTAAAATGTCTTTAATGCCCTTCAGTGCTTGATGTGATGCTGACAGAAGTATTTTTCGTTTATTCTTTAAATGAAAGTTGGGGGATGGGACTAGCAATTGATACAAATTAAATATTAAGAATCAAAATAAAATAATTGCTAGATTTTTGGGATAATTTGTGTAAAAGGAATGCTAGAGACCTATAATTATAATACACAATTCACCCACAATGACATGGCAATGTAGTAGGGCCTTAAACGGTTAAATTTTTTACCAATCAAAAGCTGACGCAACAAGTCATTTCGCTGTGGGTAAAATTAGGGATGACTTTTTAGAGGTATCAAGCTTTTTTCTGTGTAATTTACACTTTTTTAAGTATCTATTTTGTGCTCTAAATTTGGAAAATCTGCAAAAGCAGGGGAGGGCTTGAGCTTACAACAACTAGAAGCACTGGTGAGGATGGAACCAACCAAGGAAGAAGCAGCAAAGCTGACAAACTATAAAGGAAACATTAATGAATTGGGCTCTGCAGAGCAGTTTGTTAAGGCAATGCTTAGCATTCCTTTGGCCTTTTCAAGAATTGAAGCCATGCTTTACAGAGAAACTTTTGAAGATGAAGTTGTTCATCTCAGAAAATCTTTCTCAATGCTAGAGGTAATCATCATCATCTAAACATCAATGGTTCAAACACCAAATGTTTAGTTAAAAAAAAAAAAAAAAATCTTTGATAACCAAACAAAATTCTTTTTTCAAAGATTGATCTATTTTTGTATTTTTTTTAATTTTTTTTTTCTATTAGGAAGCTTGCAAAGAACTTAGATCAAGTCGGCTCTTCCTAAAATTACTTGAAGCAGTCCTCAAAACAGGAAATAGAATGAATGTTGGAACAATCCGAGGAGGTGCCAAAGCATTCAAGCTCGACGCTCTCTTAAAGCTTGCGGATGTGAAAGGAACTGATGGGAGAACTACACTTCTTCATTTTGTTGTCCAAGAAATTGTTCGGTCAGAAGGAATAAGAGTGTCGGAGAGCATTATGGGGAAGATAAGTCAAAAAGGCAAAAACAAAAATGCCGAAGAAAGAGAAGAAGATTACAGGAGGATGGGCCTAGATCTTGTTTTAGGCCTAAGTATCGAACTATGCAATGTGAAAAAGACCGCCACAATAGATTTGGATGTTCTTGCAAGCTCGGTCTCAAACCTATCAGATGGAATGACTAAGTTGAAACATCTAATTATTAAGGACTTGTGTGTCGATGAAAAGAGTGCGAATTTTGTCAAGTCAATGAGATCATTCCTTGGTTACGTGGAGAACAATATAAAGGAGTTGAGGGAAGACGAAGGGCGAGTACTTTTACATGTCAGAGAAATTACTGAGTACTTTCATGGAGATGTGAGCAAAGAAGAAGCCAACCCGCTTCGGATTTTTGTGATTGTGAGGGACTTTTTGGGAATGTTAGATCATGTTTGTAAAGAGCTTAGAAATTCTAAAGTTTCAAGCAATCCAAATCCTCTAAATCTATTCAGATAGAGAGTATGTGTCTTTTTGTGTGTCCATGGCTTGTAAAATTCCACTTCATTGTAACATCTTCTGAATTTTTAAGTAGAATTTTGGAATGTTTAGATTAGATGACTTGAATCAGTGTTTTGTAATAACAATTTAATAACATCTTATATCAGCCTAATGTGGATTTTGTGCCATTGTAAAAAAAACAAAACAAAACAAAATACAAAACGTAACAATTTGGTTTAGTTTTTGAAAATTATATTTAATTTTTCATATTTTTTTATTGTTAGGGAAGTTTTCCATGGTTTTTAGTCAATTTTTACTTCATTTTATTTTAAGATCACATTCCAAATCCAACCAGATCAAACATATAAACTGCCATTCAATCACAACCAGCAAATTTATTGTATAGACAGAATCAGAAATTAAGAAATAATAAGCAACAAAACAAATACATAAAGCACACAAGGATTTATGTAATTCGGTTATAAATCTACATTTACATGCGAAGAACAATAGAGAAATTTCACTATGAAAATAGATAATACAATAAGATGGATCAAACCACAACTGTTTGTTAAAAACTCTCAAATACCGTAAAACCTTAAAACCCTAAAATAAACCATTATATTATATACAAGATTTGAATAGCATCAAATCGGGTCATAATATAGCCCAGACCAAGTGCCAGGTTGGATCAAGCAGATTATTGGGTTGTGTGAGACTCTAATAGATAATAAATACAATCCGGATTGAATTCACCGCACTTGCAACGTTTGTAATGCTCATAAATGTGCGCATTGTGCCATCCCTGTCAATAATTATCATCCATTCCCATAGCACAAGCACAACAAGCAATGCCATAAATTAATGACGGTAAAGCACAATAAAGTATCACCTTAAAGTATCTCTAACGATATATCATTTATTTTATTAAATTTGAATAAAAATTTGAGTAAAAGTTTCATTTGATATTTGTATACACTCCAACGGAATATTTTTTGCTGTCGACGACCAGGTGGAAGTCCGGCCGATTGACCGGCAAGAGTAATCCTTCGATTCCGAGAATATGCTTTGCTATGGGAAGTTTTCAACAAAGCGGATGATTGGAGGGACATCCGGCCGGACGTCCAGTTCTGCAAAATCAACAGCACCAAATAGTGAAATGTTGAACCGTTGATTTAGTGAAACATTTTTTATATTCTCGATTTGATACCGATTTGAACCGTTGGAGCTTAAAAAGGAACCATTTTTTATCAAATTCAAATTTGATGATAATTTTGATATACGGTTGGAGATGGTCTTAGAGCATCTACAATGGTATATCTTTTTTTTAAATCAAACTTAAGTAAAAACTCTATTTGATATCAAGTGCTCTAATGGGGTTTCATCAAAATACCGGTCGACCGAACGGATGACTGGGCGGATGTCCAGCCAGTATATTTTTTCACAAATTTTTGTCCAGAGGTGGTCATCTGGGGAGACATCTGGTGATAAAAATCCAACAATTATAAATAATGATTTGATAAAAGCTCCTAAGCGTCCTCAATTTGGTGAAAGATTTTTGATATCCTCAATTTGATACTAATTTGATGAAACCATTGAAGCAAAAAAAAAAGTTATTTTTTCATCAAATTTAAATTTGATAAAAAAAATTGATAAACTATTGGAGATGGTCTTAGATATAAATTTATATATCAAACTTTTAACAAAAATTTAAAGTTCAATCTTTTTGTCTGTAAAGAAATACAACCGTTGGGACTATTTGACCTTTCTCTACGTTTAAATCCATCATTCCAAAACAATTTTGATGAGTACTGAAATATTATATATTGTTTCATTTCAGTATTGACATAAGGAATGATAAATTATTGTTATAACTCATAATATTCTCTGCCTCAAATTTAAGTCTTATTATATTTTTTTAAAATGTTGTAATTTTTCCATATAATTAATATCTAAGAAGTACGGGCAGTTCTACGAATGTGACGTATTCATGTCATGTCCGTGTCGAATATAGACACTCTTTGGACACTTCTCCGATACGTGTCTGACACTCTTCAAAACGTGTTCTATTTTTTAATATTTTTTAAAGACTTGGACACTCTTTGAACACTTGGAGGACACACGTGTGTATCTCTTAAATACACGTATCCATTGATTAGACGCATATGAAACTAATTATAAGTTTGAACAAAATAATTTAAGATCTATATAATAAGATAGAATAGTTTTTGAAAATATATAAAATGTATAAGAGATATAGTCATTTGAATGGTCTAGATCAATCCTAGTCAATATCTGGTTGAGATGAATTTTCTTCCCGCCCAAACACTCTCTCTCTCTCTCCCTCTCCCACCTACCTACGTCTCCTCCCCCATTCCCTCTATCTCTCTCTCCCTCTCTGTTATTATTCTTCTTTCCTACCCTCCCTTTTGCGCTCGCTCCTGACGCTGGCCTCGATTTCTGCCTCTCCTCCCTTCTCTCTCCGTGACTTCAAGTTGCAACCCTCTCACTTGCAAGGTAGGGTTTCCGATTGTGAATCGTGAAACTGTGCTTCGATTGGGTCACCGAAGGCTAGGGTTTCCACCACCATAGCCACCGTCATCATCATCAACTTCCTCGAATTCTACATTGACACCGCCGTCTTCTCTTTCTCTCTCTGCTTCGAACCCCCATGGGAGCTCTCTGGTACCTCTCTCCCTCTCTCTCTCTCTCTCTTTCTCTCTCTCTCAGTTCAAGTGTAAGTAATTTCCTTATTGTTTCTTAGTCATTTGTTCTAATCATGTGTGATGATATGTATAGTTGCCCAACTCTAAAGGGGTCAGATTTTCTTAATTTTCTGTATCTGTTTTTGAATTTCCAAATTCGAACCCCAATGGCTTCAAGACCCATAGTTCAAGGTATTTAAATCTGTCTCTCCCCTTCTCTCTGTGTGTTTGTTTTTGAATTTGGGTTCAAAGTATTTATATATGTCTTTTCCTTTATCTCTCTGTGTCTGTTTTTTAATTTGGCTTCAAGGTTCTGTTTTACATTGTCTCTTTATCTCTCTTCCTGTGTCTGTTTTTGAATTTGAGTTCAAGGCATTTTATTTGAATTTCATTCTCTTTGTTTACTCTCTCTGTTTGTGACTTGATGAATTTAGATTCAGTTTTGGAACTAAAATTTGACAATAGTAGATGTTGTGTGTGTGTGTGTGTGTCTTTGCCCAGGAATCTGTGATGTTATGTGATGCTATGTGTGAGTTATGGGAATCTGTGAGTTATGTGAATCTGTGATGTGTTCTCAACAATTTAATCAATCCATTGTGTTATGTACTTTTTATGCACCATTTACAAACACTTATTGCCTGAACTAATTAATAAAGAAACATGAGAAAAGTTAGAAGAATGTATATAATGCTCTTAGACATTTCAAAGTTTCCTTCTTAAATTAACTTCGTGAAATATCAATCATTCACTTTCAACAAATGTCATAGGCTGGCTATATTTACCAAGAGATTTTGTGTTTTTCTTTTTTAATTGTAAAGATAGGTTGTTTAATCAACAGTTAGAACTCAAAAAATTTATTTTGGTTATGGCTCACACCATACACTCCATTTTATGAGTGCATTTTTTTGATCTATAGTTTTTTATTAGAGTGTTACATTTAGAATAAAAGAATACTGTGAGTAGGTTCTAAGTTAGGTAAAGTTTGGAGTAGGTGAGTTGGGTATTCAAAATTTGTGAAATAAATATTCAAAATATGTGAATTTATGGCACTGATTTCTTTCTATGTGCTTTCTTGCCTTCTACATACATATGTTACTACAAATCCTACTTGCATCAGCTCATCATTTGGTCGTCATCAGCCTTATTTTAACAAGTCACAGCTATTTTGATCTGGGTTCAACCCTTTTTTTTTTTCTTCCCTCTAAAGGATCATTCAACGTTGAACAACAATTTAATCAATCCATTGTGTTATGTACTTTTTATGCAGCGTTTACAGACACTTTTTGCCTGACCGGATAATTTTTTTAATTGATTTAATTTTATTAAATCCGATAATGAACTAATTAATAAAGGAACATGAGAAAAGTTGGAAGAATGTATATAATGCTCTTAGACATTTCTTAAATTAACTTCGTGAAACATTTCTACAAACCAAATTGATAATTCTTTTATATGAACTCATACAAAGCATTTTTTTATAAAATATTGTAAGTTTATATACTTTTATTAAATTTTTTGTGCTAAAATTTATATAATTATATTGTAAGTTTATATCTATATAATATGGGAGAAAGGTTTTTGAAAATATGTCTAAAATGTATCAGAGATACATTTGGATGGCTCAGATGAATCCTAATAAACATCCATGGCCGAGATGATTTTCATTCCCGTCCAAGCGTTCTCTCTCTCTCTCTCTCTCTCTCTCTCTCTCTCTCTCTCTCCCTCTCCCACGTCTACCCACGCTTTCAGTACCACACACGTCTTTAACGCCCTTTCTATACCTTCTCTCTCACATTCTCATAGAAGAGACTTAAAAATGAAAATCATCATCATAATCATCATCTTCGAACTCGCCACCATCGCCTCCGTCTTCGCTTCCTTTATCTACCTCCTCAGCTTCTTCACCCATGCTTCTTATAACGCCTCCTTGCTCCTCCTCTGCCTTCTCTATTTGCCTTTGCTATTGTTGATTGTGCCGCCTCCCTTCTGCAAATCGTCAAATCAGTGGTTTCTGGTTAGATTCCTTCCTATTAGCTTGAATTAAAACTCAGCGATTGTTACCGTGTGGCGTCGATTCAACGCAAGGCGTTGCAGAGGCTCGCATGGAGGTCTCTCTGATCTCTCTAATTTCTGTTATTTGTAATTTTTATTTTTGTTCAAATTTTATGTTGTAGATAGAACATAAAATAAGATAGAACTATTTTATCAAATCAGTTGAGTAGTGGTTTGTTGAATAATGGTTTGTTGGTGTTTGTTGCTGGAGATAGAACTGCTTTGCTGAATAGTGGTTTGTTGCTGGAGATAGAACTGCTCTGAACAGTGGTTGAATAATGGTTTTTTGGTTTTTAGTACAGATTTTTTTGAGATTTTAAAAATTATTTATTATGGCCTCTTATAGAGTTTCGTTTTAAAATAAAATAGATTTTATTAATCTTATTCGAAGGTATGAATTTGTTATTGATCTTAATCTTAATCTAAAAAGGAATGCATATGGACCTGGTGAGCAGTGGATTATTTATATTCCGTATGTTCTTTTCTTTTTCTTTTTCTTTTTTTAATTTTTTTATATGACATCCACATTTGCCAAATTCTGTAATATTGTTCTATTTTTCAGGGTATTCCAGAAGTTGCAATGCCCGTGAATCAGGCAACTTCGAGAGGGTCAAACAGCGCAGTAGCGATGCACTGTCTCTGGAGCACCTTATTCATCTCCCTTGAATTTTTTTCCTCAAGTCTAACATTAGTTTAGATATTAGATAGAGAGTTTCAAGTGTGTCTTTACCTTTTATATGTTTCTTATATTTTTTAAACTGAAATATCTCCAGGAAACAATTTCACATTCTGGTGTTGGTGGAGTTGGCTCCCTAGATTTCCTAAGAAACAACCAACAGGTTTGGTTCCTATTATATTATTTGCTGTCATTCCTTGCTTTAAGAAGATTGTAATCATAGGAGTTTGGTCTGATCTTAAAGCTTTGCATTTGAATAACTGGATCTGCTTATAGTTAAATAGTTTTTTGCCCCAGTAAAGTTTTTAATGAGATCAGATCTTCCCAACCATCAACCATGTACTTACTACGAGATGAAATCAAAGTGCAGCATAGTTTTTTTTTTTTTTTGATAAAAAAAAAAAATCAAATTAGACCATCTTGATTTATACATATTTTCTATTGAAATTGCATTTATTTCTTATTCATTTTTTTTTATATTGTTTGCTTTTCAGTTCCAAGCATTACGTTCTATGGTGCACACAAATCCACAGATTTTACAGGTTTCCTTTCTTATTCGGTTAATATGCTACACTTTTTTTTATTAATCTTAATCTTATTGAAGTATCATGCCTTCAAAATCTGTCACCATTAAAGAATTTGTTACTTTCCAACATTATTCTATTAGTATAATATGCCCATTTAGCGATTGAACCCCAAACCCCGTATTACTCTCTTCATCTTCTCTCTTCCTCCCTCTCTCTCCCAATCTTCATCAACAATGACGGAGCCGTTGCCCATTTTCCTTCTTTAGGAAAGCTGTGTACTTTGTCATTGATTTTCCATGATTGATGTGCAACTTCACAACTTGCCAAGCAGAGTTTTTATTTTTGAAGGGCATACACTCTAATCTAATTTTATAATCTCTAATCTCTAATCTTTAGTCTTTACTAAACGATTGTAACATAACAAGGCAAAACATGCCATATTGTCTTTGGGATAAACAAATTCATGCATTGATCAGGAGTTGCTGCAATCTAGAAGGAGATGGGTACACGTTGGGATCTTTGTATGGAAACTGTTTCCATGTTTTTTGTTTTTTTACTTTGGCTTTTGCAAGCAAGAAACAATTTTAGAAGAGCCATATGTACTTATTAATTGGTGTCTTTTTTGCAGGCGCTTTTGAAAGTTTGATTTGCCTAGACATGCGTTATCAAACAATATCTATTAGAAATGGGAGTAGACAAGGAAAAGGTGGAGGGATTAGTCTCTGAGATGAGCAAAGGTTTAATTACGTTGAGAATGAGGAAGCCATATCGCATTCTTAGAAGGTATTCTTTAGGAAAGCTGTGTACTTTGTGGTTGATTTTCCATGATTGATGTGCAACTTCACAACTTGCCAAGCAGAGTTTTTATTTTTGAAATTTGTGAAGGGCATACATACCATGCTGTGGTAAACACACTGGACAGATACATGCATAAGAGCCTACATGAGTGAATTTTTATTTCCTGCACTATTTTTTGTTTTCAATCTACCTTGCACTGGTGGATGAATGTTATGTATATGTTGTGTGTTTTTCTTACCATCAAATTGTGAGCTAGAGTTTTATGTTAGAACAATATTTTGTTTGTCTAAGTGCATATACGTACTGATTTCAAGCCCATTATAACTCTACATTGCAAAGGCCTTCGAGTACTTTTCTTTAAATAAGCTTTTTATGCATGTTTGTATGTTCGTGTCCATTGGCATGTGTATGTTTATTAATGTGGCATAGCATTCTCTGACTCAAAGAATTGATTATAGTATAGCGTTTTGTTTGATAATTTCTTTGGATTCTGGTATTGACTTTTTGGAGTAAATTTTGCAGAAGGATTTTGATTAGCATTCATTAGGAGTTTTAGAGTAAGGTAGTAAAATCTTTCTATATCCCAGAAGTTGATTATAATACTACTTGGAACTTGCGAGCTGAGCAAAATCTCTTTTTGGTTTTTCCCTTTTTATTGAACTATGCTATTGTGTCTCGAACCTTTTATGCTTAGTTGAACCAATTTGCAAATGCATTTGATGGTCAATGAAACTTTGCTACAAAATCGCTTCATTGTGATTTGGTGGTTGCTGTGTTTAAGAAGCCGAAGAATAATAGAACATGCTTGAAAGAACAAAATTCAGAAAATGGGAGAAAATGTATGTTGTGCTTTATTTCTTTCTAAACAAATTTTTTTTTTTGGTTTTTAAATATGTTTTAGTTTTAGATTGTATAGAGTGACTTAAATTTGATAATGTTTATATTGTTTGAAGATCACTTCCCATTTTATTGGTTAATACTTAATAGTTATGTTCGAGTTTATATTTCTAATCCTGTGTAGATGGTCAAATAATTTGTTTCCCAATTTAGTACCAAAGTTTTTGCACTATAAGCCTGCTGCATTGGGAGTTATGTGTTTGTGTCTTTCTTTGTTCTGTTTGTTCCTCAAATCCTTTCTGCATAATCAGCTTGAAATCATTTTAATTCTAATTTCACATTCCATGATTAGACCATTCAATCCAATGTTCTTTACGTATTGGACTCAATATTTTTGCTACATTTTTATCTCACATTTGTATGTAACTTTTGCCATTATATATTCAATGAGTTGGAATCATTTTTATTATTTTTGGGGGGGGAGGGAGTGGTGGTGTTTGGTAAGTAATGCATTAGATTGTTATTGGAATGATTTGAATTTCAATGAGTAAAGAGTGGTGGTTTTGTTCACTGATTAACTAAATCTTCTGCACATCTTGAATTCCAATGACTAGCGTAAGCCCGTGTCTAAAAGTACGGTATAAATAATTTTACGATTAAAATACAGTTATAATTTATACATTTTAAGTTAAAATTTATAAAGTTTGTGTCATTTTTTGATAAAAATATTGAAAAAATATATTGAAATATTTTTCTTCTTAAAGAACTTATAACAATTTTAATATTATATTTTTTTAGTATCTTTATCAAAAAATGACACAAACTTTTTAAATTTCAACATAATACGTATAAATTATAACCACATTTTAATCTTAAAATTATTTACACCGTGCCTTTAGGCACAGGCATAAGCTAGTATAATAATAAAACAAAAACCAAATTTATAAGAATTAGTGTCATATTGTACTTTTTTATTATCTTTGAATGATATTTTTTTTTTTTATCAACATTGTGCCTGTTTGGCAGAGCTTAATTACAGCTTATTTCAGCTTTCAGCTTAATTTAAGTTATTTTGATATGTTTGGTTTAACTTATAGCTTATAACTTATAGTTTTTTGGAAGTCAGAAATTAACTTATTCTTTAAGTGGGGCAGGAGATGCTTTAAGAATAAAATTTGGAAATCACTTAAAGAAAGTTATAAGCTATAAAATTTGTTTAGGCATAAGCTATAAACAGGCGCTTATTATGTTTGAATGACATATTCATATATATAACATATAATAAATATATAAAAGAGTTAAATACCTAAAAGTCCTATTTACTAATGTTATGGTAGCTCAAGTCTTATCTAAAATTTTTGAACCAATAAGTGTTATTTAGTAAAATTGAGAATATTATCAGTTTTTTTTTTCAATTTTTAAAACTAAGAACATTATCAATTTTGTATAGTAATGTTTCAAATTATTGTTTCACTAACTGACGAAAAAATAGAGCATGAGATTAAACATTTTTGCCATTTTACTTATTGGTTTGATTCAATTATCCAATAAAACAGAGAATATTATTAGTTTTTTTTTTCAATTTTAAAACTGAGAATATTATCAGTTTTTTCATTTTAAAATTTTTTTCCAGTTTTGCTCATTAATGTCCCATCATCATGCTTCTTTATAAATACAAAATTTTCAATTTTGCACAAAAAAATAATTCAATTTTTTCAAAAAAAAACTTTAGTTTTTTTTTTTTTTTTTTTGCACATAAATTTTTTTCTTTAGTTTTTTCAATTTGAAAATTGATGTTTTAAAGTTTTCAAAATCAAAATAAATGTCAAATCATCATCTTCCTTTAAAGATAATCATAAATTATGAACAATCATTGTTTGAAGGGCAATTTCGACTATTAAAAATTTAATGGGACTAAAACGTCTAAAAATTTTTAGTTAGGACTTAATGGAATATAAGTTCATAAATTAGGACTTATATGTAAATGTTCCTATATAAAATTATATATTTTATACGTATCCCCCACGTGTCGTATCTTACATTTTTTGAAAATTAACATGTTGACATATCCATATCGTATCCGTGTCGTGTCACGTGTCTGTATCCACACTTCTTAGGTTAATATCAATTAGTCCTTTTAACTTTGATCTAGGTTTAAATTAAATGTTACCTTCAAACTTTTTATTCTTCAATTTTTCTTTACATTCAATGGTATGACCGTTAAACTTTTAATTTTCTTATTTAGGTTGAATTTAGCTCAATTTATTAATAGATGTGGGAAAAACTATAGTGTACTTCCTGATTTATTTAATTTTACAATTTAAACTAAAAATTTAATAATTTAAAAAAAAAAATGTAAAAAGTGAAGACTAATGTGCGAGAGGTCAGAGGTTTGACTCTCGCCTCAGGCAAAAGTTGGGTGTCATTGGTAAATGGCTCATATAGTTTCAATCTGTACAACTAGCTATTCGTTGCAACTGCCGCTTTGTGATTTCCCTTCCTCTAACTCTTAAGAGTAGACAAGATATATATATATATATATTGTATTTCAAATTTTTGATAAAATAAAAATTTCTGATAAAAGCATTTAACTTATAGGGCAGAATAAATAATTTCACATGCAACTACATGCAATTTTCCAAGGGTGGAACTAGGATTTGCAATCGAGGGGGGCCAAAATATGTTTTCCCCATCAGATTCTTTTGAAATATAATTTTTTACAACAGTACAATTTCAAAAGTCTAATTGATATATAGATTTATCACATTGTGTATTATTATTTAATACTTTTCGTTTTGATTCTTTTTTGTTGGATTTAAAATTAATAATATTCATAGTGTTAATTATATAACGGTGTTAAAAACTATAGAGACTGAATAAAAATGATGATATAAGTTGTGTAGTAATACTAAAGACGAATAACTCAGATATAAAAGTATCAAGAAAAATCATGTATGAATCCTCACCATACAATCATTAAATCTAGATCACATATTATTTTTTCTTAGTACTTTTTTGTTTTTGAATTTTTATTCTCTAACATTACTCTTTAGTTATATTCAATTAAAAAATAGCAATTGAAAAATATTGGGATAAGTTAAAAAACTAGAAAAAACTTCAAAGGACAACAAAAAAAATTATTCATATTTTAAAGGGATCAAATCAAATTCACTTAGAATTTAAGAATAATATACTAATTATATTATAAATATTCAAAATTATATAAGGATATTAATAAATTTTTTTTGTATTTTCGGAGGGGCTGGAGCCATGCCGTCCCTTAACAGTTCTGCCCCTGCAATTTTCTCTCCATATTTTTTAACCATTTATTATTATTTTCTTAGTGGAAACCCTAAAATTAGGTAAACTAGGAAGCACATGATATAAAATAATAGTTTTTTCTAATATTTACTAATGAATTAGACTATCAATTTTTTTAGGGGAAAGCACGAGCTTAATATATTATATATCAAACAATAAGTCATTAATTAAAATATATCGCAGTATAAAATATATCCCAAAAGAGATAAAAAGAATCTCAATGCAAGGAGCATACGAGTCTCCACATAGGGAGTGAAAAATATATAAAATCCCAAGATATTGATTTGTGATTATATTTCAATTTCAAATAATGAATGACAATTCCAATCAAACAATCAAAAACAAACTGACACAACGATTTAATATGGAAAAATCACAACCAAAACCACAAAACAATCCACTAAGAAGACAAAAAGAATTACACAAGTGTATTTTCAATTGCCCAGCGAATCCACACCCCAATTGAACCGACCCTAATGTGCCTCATCCACCACCATCTTCACCTCGGAATTATCTTGTCCAACATTGAATCCACAATGCTGATGTTGAATCTACAACGATGAGCCACTCCGGAATCTACCAAAGTTTCATGCCAAAGTTTCTCAGAATCTACTGAAGAACAACAATCTCTTTTGTGAATAAAAGAAAATAAACATACCTCTTGATGATGTTTCTACGAAGTTCATGAATCCATTGATCACTCTTAAATTATCAAGAAAACACTAATAAAGGACCCTTCAATATAAAACACTTTGTATTTTCTTCCTGTTTGAAAATCTAGAAGGCACAAAAACCTAAAAACAACTAACAACGCACTTTATAAAAAACAGGATCGCGTAGACTGCTCGAATGCACGTTTCACCGCTCAAGCGGTGTGATTAAAGGTGTTGCAAAACATATAGGCTGACCGCTCGAACGTAACTTTCACCGCTCGAGTGATAAAACTTTTTTTTCCAAAAGTTCAGGTGCTTTGCAAAAATACTGGATGATCTTTTTCTTTGCTCAAGCGCACAAATGACCGCTTAAGCGGTCAAACAATTTCGACTGCATTAGTTAGCGAAGTGGCAAACATGACAGGATTAAGATCACAAACTCCTCTGCATAGGCACAATTCGGGTTAGATTTGAATATAAATACTCATAGCCTCACTGAAATAAATGATCGAATAAAATTACAACTGAAAGGAATTTTGTCAAACAGGATTGCCAATAATAAAAACTTAACAAAGAGAAAAATCAACCTTCACGCAAGAAGGAGAAAACCTCCATGAAAGGAGGAGAAACCTTTACATAGAGAGGAATTATTGAAAAAAAAAAAATCACCAAACAAGTATTACCAATCACCTTCACGACCTGTTCATCGTCACAACCGCAATTGTGATACCTTAATCCCCACCTATATATTACAAAATAAAACATTATGGATCTAAGGTAGTCCCCTAGCATATGAAAGCATGTTTAGTAGTTTCAGATCTTGATCAAGAATCAGATCTGAGAAAAGATCTGAAAGTTTCCTCGGTGGCAAGCCGATGATAGAGACGATAGTAACAATAATAGCTAGCATAGTAATTAACAAGAAAGAAAATAGGATACACTGCAAGATAAGAAATGAAGGAGAGAGGATGGCTAGAAGCACCATCCTCTTCTCCCTAAAGAATAGATAAAGAAGAAGAGAAAGGTTTCTTAGAGAGAGAGAGAATGACTATCAACATGAATTAGACTAATGAATGAATTAATTATGAAATTTGAAAGGCCTAAATGAAAAAAAATTAAAAGTTTGAGGTTTACATTAAAAAGTTGAAAGGTTACTCTTTTGAGAATTGACTATTTTAATTCACGTTTTAGCATTTTAAGAAAAAATGTACAAAAAATATAAAGAATAATGTGAAAATTTATAGTGATTTTTTAACTTTTTTACTACAAATCCAAGTCCCCAAACGAAAAAGAATTAAAAGTTTGAAGATCAAATTGAAAACTCGACTAAAGTTGATTTAACTAATTGATAGTTTGCCCAAATTAAATATATGTGCAAAAAGCACCTCCTACACTATTATATCATTGGATAAACTACGCTTTTTTTTTTTCTTATAATTTAATCTAGATTTTATTTTAATCATTATTGTTTTAATATGTTTAATTTTAACTTGATTCTTTTATCTAAATTTTTGTTAATTGTTTTTAGGTGTACATCTCAAAATATTGTAAATATATTAAAATCGTTGATTTTAACTTGAACGAAATAATCAAATTATTCAATTGGGTCATTTTTTAGAAAGTCTTATTTCTAAATGTTATATTCCATGTAACCCATTTTCTTCATTAATATTCCATTAGATCCCGTTTAAGGTAATATAACCAAATCACCCTTCCAGACTTTTTGGGTGTGTTTCCATTTTGAAACCAATATACAACAAAAAATAATAATAGTCTCTCATTTCATGGAGAAAATTTATCTCTTATTCTAGGGAGAAAATCTCTCATTTATTCTATGGAAAAAATCTCTCTCTTATTATAGGAAGAAAATCTCTCACATTCCCAAAATCCTAAATCATCTACTTTACTCCAACGTAAAGAAGCAACGCTATGAACATTCACATCGATCGAAATGTAGATACCATGAACATCCACATTGTTGGTGGTTGCTTATATTTGTATACACATAACAATTGGCTTTATATGAGTTGTGGTAAATAAATGTTGATGTGAACTTTCACATTGCAAATGTATATTAGTAAAATAACACATTAATGTTGTTTGAGCTTCTATGACTATTTCTGAATGTGAATATTAACATTGATTAATAATGTGATAGTCACAACACCAATTGCAACACATTACATTGTAATAATTCACAACAAGCAATGACTCCTTACAATATGAATATTCACATAATGTAATAATCATGCAAAACTCATACAATAATCATTGATATGTAAATATTCACATTATGCAATAACCATGCAATCATTACTCTGCATACTATGTCATGCAACCATCACATACTTCTAATGTTAAAGTTCATCTCATAAAATGCAAAACATTAAAATATGATAATTCATAACAATAACAACTTCAGTGAATGTGAACGTTCACATATTCACTAAAATACCCACCCAATATGTATACACATACATTGATACATGAAAGTATCCATCTGTTGCAAAAACACAAAAATAAGGAAGTGAACACCCACATTATAATCACATAATACCATAAACATGAATAACTAATGATATGTGAACATTTACATCTTAAAAAAAATATAGCTATGTTCATATTTTGCACTGTTAATCCCAAACTAAAAACTTTATTGCCATCATTACACGTCATTATAGATTAGACAAGTTCAAATTCACACCATCAAATATAGTGGTAATAAACAACATGCAAATATTCCCCTATAATAATATAACCAATAATGTGTGAACGTTCACATTGTTTACGCAACATGAACATTCACAACATCGAAAAAAATAGAGCCCTATATGAACACATTACCAGACAAAAATCATAACCTCATGCAACAAAAATAAACTTGCATCTCCATCTATTCCAGAAAATGAAGTTGAAAACAAAAAATTGAGTATATAATTCTTTATATAAATCCAAACATAAATGAACATGCATCCCTAAACAAAATAATACTAACCTTGACACGAAATTATCTACTTGTTCTCTCCCTCTGATCAATGTCTGACTGTGACACCCTAATTGTTTAATTAATTTAATTAAAATAAATAAATAAGTAACTAAATAAATAAATAACAAAAAGTAAAACAAAATAATATAAATGGCGTGTGCTAAAATGTAATCTAATTAAGAGACATTAGTTTTACCAAAATATAACAATGTAATTTGATTAGGGGATCATTGTGACCTATCAAAAAGATGGTTTAATTATTTTAGAAATTGGGCCCAAGAACAATAACTCAACAAGATATTATATGTGGCACTAGTAGCTTGATAGACTAGTATGTTTTAGGTACTTAGGCTAGATTAGTGTTCTAAGTAGGCATTGTTGGGCATCCAAGAATGTGGCCACCTAAGGACATTGCTGGAGGAATCTGGGATATGCCATCTGTAAGGGAAATCATTAAGGGAAGAGTTGGCTTAGGGGGATTAGCATTTGGGCCAAGTATATAAAGGGGGGGGGGGAATAGGTGATAAGCGTAGGCCATACCAAAATAGTAAGAAAAAGAAAGTAAAAGCAAAGAGTAGGGCTCAGAGAATAGAAGGGAATATCAAATAAAAAAATAGGAATCAACGTTAAGATGAGTTATATTATACCTTAAGTCACCATAACATATTTTACGTATGTTTTGAGTTACCATGCCCTACTTGTGGGAGGACTCATTTACGACGATGACATTGAGACACGGGAGCATGCTTTAAATGCGGGCAAATTGGCCACTTGCTACAAGATTGTCCAAAGTTTACCAATCCTATAATAGGCCCCTTTGAACCAGTCCCAAAACCAGCGGTACCTAGAGGAGTAAGGAATAACCAAAAAGGACAAAGAAGAGTTTTTGCCTTGGTGCCTAGAAACCCGGAAGTTACTGAGAACATGGTGTCAGGTACCACTTTCTATCTGTAAACATTTAGCTCATGTTCTCTTTGACTCTGGTTCAACTCATCCTTTTGTTGCACCATACTTTGCTTCCAAGTTAGCATCAACACCCGAACCCTTAGGATAAATACTATTGTAACACGCCCGCGAGGGACCCCGCGCTACACGCTACAGTTCGGACTCGATTTTGTTGTCACGGTTCTAAATCTGAACCAAAGAGTCCAAATCCGGCAAATCGTTTTGAGAAAATAGATTTTTGAAAAAGAAGTGCCAAACATGGACTGCTTTGCCAGATATAGAGTCGCCACCTAAATATTTTTTTAATGAAAAAATTTAGGAAACCCTGACTCGGTGCCAAAGGTTACGTGTCCGTCATCACCAAAGTTGCCTCGGCTCGGGAGCTTGGGTACGATTGGGGAAGGTCAGCTATGAGCACCCCCTCGCCTTGGGTCCAAGACCGGCCTCTACTAACCGTGATATCCGATTTTGAAAACGTTATGTGTTCTTATTCCGGTTATTAACCTAGAATTACTATGTTATGCGCACAGCAAACAAGTATAGACTAGATTGCCTAATTTGGAAATAAGCATTGCATATCCGTTTGTTTTGAAAAACACTTTGGAATTTGCTACTCGCAAGTAGGCTAAAAATACGGATTTCAACGAGTTTTTCCAACTCAGACAATCCAACCTTCACCCACAGGCAATCAAACAGTTTATCTCACATAAGCATCTAGCCTCATGGTAAGTATGCTGTCATGATAGCATTCACACACATGCGATATGCTAAAGCAGGAAAATACTTACATCGTACTCCGCACCAAAACAATAAACTAGTTAGCGAACATGCATGGTCCTAGTTCATGTCAAATTGACTAATGCAACACATACAGGATGCAATTAGGGTAGGCTCGGCTAACCTAAACATGGCATGTGAAATGCGATCAATTGATGCACGTATTCAATTTACAATTGAAGTACAAATGCAGTTAGCATGATGTATTGAGCCTGGTGCATGCAAGACAAATGTATGGATGCACGCATGCATAGCATGAGGTATGCTAATTTAAACATGCCCTAATCTACCACCATAAGCGGGTAAATAAAAGGGAAGAAAGAAGTGGGGATTGGAAGACATGCACACACACGCACCCACACTTATTACAGATTTGCCCTGCTTGGGAGGACCAAATAAATATTACAGATTAACTAGCTGAGCTAATTAATTATTACAAATTACCTAATTAGTTAACAAACTAACTAAGCTAGGAAAGACAAGAAACGCCTTTGGGAAGAGTGCCCTGCAATGCATGCTCGGGTCTGCTTTCGAAGCGCACCGCCATACATAGATGCCTCTGTTTTCCTGCTCGCCTCTAAAGACTGTCAAAGTCTCTCAATTGCTTCTGGACATTGGGAGACACCACCGGCCGAGTAATTGCCACCGCGATGGGGTGTGGTCATCGGCTGTTGATTAATCCATCGGCCACCAATTGATTACCGGCCGGCACTCTGTGCAGTCGATCGGCAAGAAATTCCTGCAGAACCTGTTTGACAGCAGCAGAGGACAGAGCCTTGCATGGCAATGCAATTCAAGCCATATATGCACCAACCATGTCCCTTATCATGTTAGTGACTCAAGGGGACATGCTCCTTGGTTCTTGGACCACCAATTGCGCATTTCAATGCGTGATGGCCCAAGAGACCGAGTGTGCACATTTTGATGTCAAATGCAATGCAAACCACATAATCACATAAGAGGGCCAACCTCTATCATACTCATTTCAAGAGGCCAAGCATGTACAATGCAATGCAATTTCTAAGCATGTGAGTATGCAAGCTAGCATGCAACATAGACAATGCAATGTAAGAATGCAAGTATGCAAACACACATACAAGACAAGCATGCAAACTAAGCAAAGGGGTGGACTTAAACATGACTTGGGCAGCCCTAAGTAGGCCCAAAACAGTGGCCAAAATGCAAAGGAAATGAGGCCAAACACACATACATACATGCACATGTCAAGGCACAAACCTAAGCATTAAGCAAGCAACTTTCAAGCACACTTAAAAGAGGCTAAGTATGGATAACTAGCATGCATAGAAAGCTCTGAAAATCATGCAAGAATATGATGCCAAACCAAGCAAACAAGATAAGCAAGGCATGCATAGAAGATCCAAAATTCGAAGCAAGCCAATGAAGTATTGAACTACACTTGATATAACCACACATGGCAAGACTTAAATGACCAAAAACAGAGTTTTGGCACATAAAACAAAGCCCAAAAGACCACCTAGATGGCATCTAAATGGCTTGAATTCAAAAGCATGCACAAATGCACTTTCAATGAGCATATCATACAAGCTCATACGGCATCAAAGAAGCATCCAAGGAAAGCATACAAGCATGCTAAGGGGACTGAAATGATGCTATAGATGGTGCCAAACCATTGGAATAAAGCAAGTAATGCATGCTACACATTCACACACTTAAGGCCAACTAGCCAAAATGCAAAGGAGCTATGCAAAGCATGCTAAAGCCGACCCAAACAACTAAGGACAGACCCTAAACATGGCAAAATAAACACAAAAGATTCACAAGACCAAGCCTAAAGCATGCTAGAACAATGGTTTACAACCTAAAACATGTTAAGGTCTAAACATGGCATTACAAGGTAGGTATGCTAAGCATGCATGGTGTATCAAAACCAACTTAAAACCATGTTATATTATAGCAATATGAGCATGAAAAACAGCCAAGGCATGATCAACAAACCCTCAAACATGGTGCTCCCTCAAGAGGCCAAAAATGGTCCTTTTCAAAGACAACAAGGAGAGGAGGTGGCCCCCTCCTTCTTGTGACTTCAAGGCACCATCCTTACCACTAAAATCCCTCAAGATTTCAGTGGTGAGGAGGCCCAAACACTACAGTCCCGAAGCTCACTCAAAATAGCACAAAATGGAGCCCTTCAAGACTTAAGAGGGGTCAAACACCTCCAAACCACAAAACACTTTAAACAAACTATTTAGAGAGCCTAAAAACAGAACTTTTTTATGTTATACACTAAGCACAAAAACAGTTCTAAGATAGGCAAAACTAGAATGCAAGAATGGGGTAAAAAGGGGTAAGATTGTTACCCTTGAAGAGCCTCTTCAACAATGGTGGACCAGCCCCTTCCTTAAGCTCAAAACAGCTCCAAAGCTTCAAGAACAGACCTCTTTCCCTTCACAAACTAAGAGAAGGTGTAACACTATGTGTTTGTGTGCAATAGTAGGCCTAAACACACACAAACACAAGAAAATGAGAGATATAGATATAGGAAGTGTGTATAAACCCTAACCCTAATCCAAAGCTCTCTCTGAACTTTTTCTAACCAAAGTCTCTAACCCTAAGGCCAAGGGAGAAGGGCTCCTCTTATAGAGGAGCCAATCTTGTAAAGCTTACCAAGGAAGCTAACAAGAAGGCTATCCCTCTATACAGTGTATGGAGGGGAACAAAAAGCAAGACAGCTGTTTTAAAATATCTGCAAAAGCAGATGAACAGTAGTCGGCTGCTCAAAATTGCCATTTTGACAAAATGGACTGCCGACCGGCAATATACGTTGCCGGTGGCAACAAAATACCAGCCGGTGGCCTCTAGCCATGGCCGGTGATGTGTGGGGATGCCTCACAAGGCATTTCCTGCCCCTCCAAGGCAAAACACAAGTGTTTGGTGCAAAACCAGACACTAAACAGTCGAGTTCGGAGATCCTGAGGCAAGGCACGTAGCCGAGACCTCCGAGAACTCCAAACGAACACAAACATGGATGATCACCGGGTGTTCAAACGGTGACGTCCAAGTCTTGAGGACGGTCAAAAATGGGGTGTCTACAGTTGCCCCTCTTTGACAGAACTCGAAAGTCATAACAATGACGGAAGTGAATGTCAAAGCCCAGAGACGACCCATTTTCATAAGGCCGAAGACTTAGACAAACATGCAAGACAAATAAGGTATGCGCCCGAAGGCAGGG
This sequence comes from Camellia lanceoleosa, assembly GCA_025200525.1. NCBI lineage: Eukaryota > Viridiplantae > Streptophyta > Magnoliopsida > Ericales > Theaceae > Camellia > Camellia lanceoleosa. Next base: position 139,009,610 of record CM045760.1, on the reverse strand, counting down.
GCAAAATGTAAGACAATGCACGAAGCCGAGCATAACTTATGATCATGCAAAGAAAAAGTATGAAGCACACATACAGCTTTTAAGCTAGCATACACCAAACTACACTATAATGCAGAAAGGATGTAAGAGAATTATACAATTCTCGAGACGTCTCACTCGGAGGATACAATACCTGTCCGGTTCGTCTGGTTCCACCAGTGGTAATTGAACCGTACATACAATATCGTGCCTGCAAAGAAAACAACTTAACAGGTATGATATTGTTAGCAATATGCATGACAATGCAAGAATGAATGCAAAATGATATGCAACATATACAAAATAATGTATGAATAATGCAAATGAAAATGCAAACTATATGCAAAGCAATTGAATCATGATAAAATCATGAGCGGTTCAAAACCACACAAATGTCAAATAGATGGATGGAGGTGACAAGTCCGTCTACCATAGAACGATCAACTGAACTATGAGTAATGTAGACGGACACAAGAACGAGTATTGGGGGGGGATGACATAAGTGGGGAAACAACCCGTTGGAGAAAGAATGATGATCCTAATGCCGGATGCAAAAATTACACTATAATGTAATGTATACAATGGATATGGCATGCAGCCAAACCAAATCTTGCCTAGGAAAGGCATGTACACAAACAAGCCACGACTAACATAGAACGGTCTACTGAACTATGCTTTAACACGAGAAGTATGGGCACATACCAGACCAAGCTCAACATGGAAAGGCGCAAGCCATAGGTGGAAGGTGATGCAATGAATGCATGCAATCTACAATGCAATAGATATGGCACGCGGACCAAACCAAATCTTGCCTAGGAAAGGCATGTACACGAACAAGCCACGTCTAACACAGAAAAAGTGCCGCAACCCTCAAACCAACATACCAACGTGGAATAGGCGCGTACACATGCAGAACTGTGCTTTAACGTGAAAAGTAAAGGCACATACCAGACCAAGCTCAACAAGGAATGGTGCAAGCCGTAGGTGAAAGTGATGTAATGAATGCATACAAGCTACAATGCAATATCTACAAATATGCAATGGAATGGATATTTACAATGGATATGGCATGCGAGCCAAACCAAATCTTGCCTAGGAAAGGCATGTACGCATACAAGCCGCGGCTAACATAGAACGGTCTACTGAACTATGTTTCGACGTGAAAAGTATGGGCACATACCAGACCAAGCTCAACATGGAAAGGCGCAAGCCATAGATGGAAGGTGATGCAATGAATGCATGCAAACTACAATGCAATATCTATAAATATGCAATAAGATGGAAATGGATACAATGGATATCTACAAAAAATGCATGACAATGCAGTATGATGCGATATGCTGGGGAGAATGCAATGGATGCATGCAAGCTACGATGGAAATGCATGACAATGCACTACTTACAATGGATGCATGACAATGCACTATGATGCAACGGCTATGATTGCAGCTTTCCCTATCTTACCAACATGGCAATATACTAGGTTGGTTCAGTATCCAGAATTGAGGCGCAGACATGCCGCTTCAACCTATGGGGCTTCCATACAGATTTCAAGCCGAGGATACACCCCTGGGTATTTAAACTAGACTTTAGTCTCGGAACTCCCAAACCTTTGCGTTCTAGGCATAAGCCATTCGAACTCTAGTTTCCACCGTCCTAGTTGGTCTTCTAGGAACTCACCGCAAACACAGGCAGGTGGCTTTACCAGACCATCGAAAGTTGTTCGGGCACGACAAACACCAAAGGGACTCGCTTCCTCCTCAGAGTCACTAGTCTCAGCATCATCATCACTCAAGATGGGCTTTGGAGGACTGCTCTGGCCTCGGATACCCCTATCCCTCTCTCTCCTCCCTACTGGTGGAGGAGGTACTACCGGTGCTGGTGCTGGTGCTGGTGCCGCCGCTAAAGCCATCGATACAGATAGGATTTAAAAAAGACAATTGTCAAAATATCAGTTACAGTGTGTGTATCAGATACACGCATAGTATACAGAATAAGCGGTACGTAGAAATCAAATATAGTATGAGTACAGTATGTGAATGCAGTGTACCAATGTAGTGTATCAGTGCTGTTTGGAAAAGATTACAGTTGAAATGCCAGTGTATCAATGGAAATTTGATAGCATGAAGTGCAAACTAAAGGAAATTACTTGGATACCGTGGAGACCGAGCAGTGTCTCCATCCTCTGTACCATACCCATCAAAGAGTCTATCAGCTCGAGAGCGTTCCCCGTATACTCTATGGATGTCTACAAATGCATTTGGATGATCAGTGTTTGCAATAAACATATTTGAAATGAAATGCAGGGTGTAAATTGTAAAGTATGGTCCATACCTGAGACGAACCCCGAACTTCGACAAGCTCATGACTAGCCACTACAGGCTCAATCGGGATTTGGTAAGTTGCCCCAGTATGCCGCTAGCATGTCAGTGCGGTAGGAAGCTCTGGCAAACGGATGCTCTGCTCCGTAGGGGGAGCCCCTCTAGTACGGGCCATGGTCATCCTGGTCGCCCTTGCCTCCCTCGCTGTAGAAGCCCTCGTCCCCTCGCCTCCGCAAGTGCTTGCCAGATGTGGCATGAGGTGGGTATGAATAAAGGTTGCGTAGTCACCATCTGCTCTGAAGTAATTACCATCCAGGCCCACCATAAACTGTGTAACTGCATCAACAGATAGGTTGTCTGCTGATCTCATAGACTCCAGAGGTAGCATCGGAATGACCGGATCCGGCAAGCCCACGGTCTGGCGAACAAACCGCTCACTCAAGAACCAGGCCTAGCAAACTGAGCCCTCAAATAGGATCCACAAACGAGAAGTGGCCCAGGCCCCTGCGTACTGGTCCCGTACTCCAACCGGCATCATGGCCCAAGGCTGCCACATGATCTGCAAATAGAACGTGTACAGATTGTTAGTTGCTGTCAGTTACTAAAGTGTGAATCAGAACAGTTGTAAAGCAAAAATGACTATGTTTCGGGTTACTTCGTGGGTGGCCACAGTGTTAAAATAGAAGCAAAAAAATATGAAAGACTCACAGCTCCTGCGCTGACATCTGCCATCATACCGCATCGAATAAGGGACCATCAGGGGGAGCTCCTCCATGGGCTCTAGGGCAAGAGTTAGAAAATATGCATAAACCCATAGCTGTGAGGAAAGTGCAGCAGTATGTGATCAACAGAGTATGAACAGATGCAAAAAGTGCAAAGCAGAAAGCACAAGTATGAACAAATGCAGAAGTGCAAAACAGAAAGCATAGGTGTTTAACAGATGTAAAACGAAAAATGTAAAGTGCAAAGAGGAAACTGAGATGCATACATCCCAGGCTCGCCAGTAGTGTTCGATCAACTCTTCCCTCAAGTGAGAGGTAGAGCTCATATATCCGTACAGGGTGGCGAGGCCAGCTCCGCCCTAGTCGTAGAAGCGTACTCGGGAAAGGGTCACCAGGGCGCCCAACAGATATAAGCCCACGATGTTCCACCTGTTCGAAAACAAGGTGGTACCGAGGACAACTATCAGGAAGCTTCTGGCATACTGTTCTATCTTCTCTGACATCTCTGGCTCACTCCCTCGGAATTGCTCAGCAAACCAGCTATATCTGACCATAGTTGTCCGGTACAAGGGTGGATGCGCTCCCAGCAGCTCGATCCAAGCGGCCTCCCACTTCCCTATGTCAGTGTCAAAAGGGATCGGATCGCCTCTTACTCCTAAGCCCGTGATCATAGCGAAGTTGTAGGGAGTCATCGTCATCTCCCCTGTAGTAGAGAAGTGGAAGGAGTTGGTGGTGTCCCACTACCTCCCCACTAGTGCTTCCAAAAGAGGATAGCTCACAGTTACCCATGTCAGGCCAAAGAAGAAAAGGCCGAAGCCAGTCTCATCAATGATGTCATGAACTCCAGAAGAGAGCTCGTCGTACCAATCTCTCGCAGTCGTAGCTCTGTACCCTCTATAGGCACGGGACTCTCCCTATGGCAAAGAACAGGTAAATCAGATCAGGTAGTGATGAAAGTACAGTCAGATGAAAGACAGTGCAAGAAATGCAGTTAAAAGACAAGCAGGAATGCATGAAAACAGAGTTCATACCTCAATGGTGCTAAATGAAAGGTGGGAGGCCGGCTCTCTCAGCAGGAGGTCCTTAGGTACACCACAAGCAAAGTCGCTGAACCGCCTAATGCCTCTAAATGGCAGTATGTGCATGCAAGGATGATATCTCACTGGATCAAAAGGCTGTACCCTCAACAGTAGCGTCTCTGGCTCAACCTTAAGCTCAAACTCCGATGCCCTCAGCCGCCTCGCCAACCTCGACAATGACCAGCTCCTCTGCCCCGGTAATGGGTGGAAATATGAGTAGAACCTCAGGAGGAGCCCCGTCGTGTGGTATATCATCAGCCATCTGGAAAATGGGTGAAAAGTAGGTGAAAAGTGAAGAAAAATGGAGAAAAGAGAGTAAACTTGGAAAAAGTCAACCCTAGAAGAAAGAAAATGAGAGAAAAGGTCAAAGTCCGAGAAAATTCACAAAACCCGAGAGAAACTTGAGAAGAACAAGCCTAGAGGGGTGAAAATGAGGAAAAAAGTGTCGAAAACAATTTTTGATCGGTTTAAAAGGAAGAGAATCAAGAGGGTTAAACGAATAAAATGTGCGAAGAGCGTTGGAAAACACGTGTAAAGCTCGGATCTAGAGAGGGAAAGTGTCTAGAAAAAGAGAGAGCAATTTCTGACCTAGGGTTCTGAGGAAATGAACCCTTGTGATGTATATTTAAAGACCTGAGGCAAAAGGACCAAATTGTCCCGAATCCGCCATCGGTAGCCGGTAGGTGGCCAGCAGGCCACATTGGTGGCCGGCAAGATGTTTTGATGACCGGCATGTGGCCAGCAGCATCCCCAGGTGGCCGGTGGTCCTCAGGTGAGTCCTGGTGCTGTTTGGGGCTTCTTCTTTCCGAGTGGTTTGTGGAAGGTTCTGTTTTGGAAGCTTACTATGTTCTGGTGTGTAAACGTGTCTCAGTTGCTACTCTAAACAAGGTGTATCCTTTTGAACATGTTGCAATTCTTCTAAAAGGTACCTTGGAGGTGCCACTGAGTATTGTTTTATTCGATTTATGCTTTTGCTCTTTTCCCTTGCATAGAATGTGCATTTCGCGTATATGCATGCCGCACACATGTCTTGCATTAGTTATGATTCATGCGTAGAACACGCTATCAAGTATTTCGCATAGAATATGCTCCTATTGCATGCATAGAATATGCTTCTATTTCATGCATAGAATATTCTTTTGTTTATTGCATAGAATATGTCTTCAAATTAACATCATACGTCGATTGTTTCTCTTGTATAGAATATGCGTTGTCACTAAATTAACTTGTTCATTTTATGCATCTATCGCACATGTTCACTTTGTGCATCTATCGCACACAATTACTTTGTGTATCTATTACATTTGTTCACTTTCGTGCATCTATCGCACACCTCTCTGTTTTATCTCGAGACGTGTGAAGCGCGAGCCCGAGCAATTTTCTTGTATCTCAGGACGCGTGAAGGGCGGCCCTGGGCATGTTTTATCTTGGGACGCATGAAGCCTAAGCTCGAGCGATTTTCTTGTATCTCAAGACGCTTGAAACGTGGCCCTGGGCGTGTTTTATCTCAAGACGCATGAAACGCGAGCCCGAACAGTTTTCTTGTATCTCAAGACACGTGAAGCACGGCCTTGGGCATGTTTTATCTCAGGACTCATGAAACGCAAGCCCGAGTAATTTTCTTGTATCTCAAGATGCATGAAGCACGGTCCTAGGAGTGTTTTATCTCGGGACGCGTAAAGCGTGAGCCTGAGCAGTTTTCTTGTATCTCAGAACGCGTGAAGAGCGGCCCTGGGCGTGTTTTATCTCGAGACACGTGAAGCGCAAGCCCTAGCAGTTTTCTTGTATCTCAGGACGCGTGAAGCGCGGCCCTGGGCATGTTTTATCTCGGGACGCGTGAAGCGCAAGCCAGATCAAGTTTTCTTGTATCTTAGGACGTATAACGTGCGGCCTTGGGCATGTTTTATCTTGGGACGTGTGAAGCGCGAGCCTGAGCAATTTTCGTTCTTCAGTTTCTCGGGACGCGTAAAACACGGCCCCGAGCAATTTTCTCAGTTTCTCAAGATGTGTGAAACGCAACCCTGAGCGGTGTTTTCTTTCCTCGTCTCATGTTTTGGCATGGTTATAGTGTGGTTTTATCTTCTTGCATGGAACTTGTGCTGGTTTTCAGCTTGAAACTGCTCATCCATTTTATTATCTCATTATCTTGCTTATTACATCATCTCGCATGATCATGAGTTTTCCAAATAGCCGGCTTCATGTAGCGTGTGAGTCCAGCTTTCAAAGTTGCATTGTGCATATCATTTCCATCTTGCCCCAGAACTACGCTGGTTTGATTCTTTGCAAGGGATACGTAGGCAGCCTGCGGGCGCAACCATTTATTTCTGTCTTGATTGTTTGTCCAAGTTTTACGGCCTTGTCAAAATGGGTCGTCTCCGGGTTTTGACATTCACTCACATCATTTCATGACTCCGAGTTCTGTCAAAGAGGGACAACTGTAGACACCCCATTTTTTACGGCCCTTACGACTTAGACGTCATCGTATGCACACCCGATGATGAGTCTATATGCTTGTCAAGTGCTCGAAGTCCTCAGCAGAATGCCATAACTTTGAGCCCTACAAACCCTACACCCCTGGTGCCTCATTCTTGGACCAGGCCTTGGTTCTTTAAGCCTGCAACCCTTGGTGGCTTGCCGGCCACCTTTTTGGGCTACCGGCCATCACTCTTGGTTGTCGGCCACTGAAGTGGCCTGCCCGCCACCAGTGTCTTTTGCAGATATTTTGTGACAGTTGTGCCATCTATTTGCACTAATGCTTGCATCTGCTCCCATATGTAGGGCTGGATGTTCTTGAGGGGAATTCATGTTTTTTATATATAGGATGCCTCCCTCTCATGTTTTAAGGTTAGAAACATTTTAGAGCAAAATTTTTCCTCTCTCTCTCTCTCTCAAATTTTTACAGTTTAGCTTACATATCCTTAACCTTTGCCTATACACTCCTAACCAAACCTTCTCATCTTTGAGCTAAGGTACTTTTGAGCTTGGTTCGAGCTCTTGAAAGGTGTGTTGTTTTGATATGTTGCCTAGAATTGGTCTTCTCTTCAAGAGGTATAAGGCTTTGCTTGTTGCTTTGTTTTATTTGCTATTATTCATGTTGTTTTTCAACTGTTTTTGGGCTATAAAAACTATGTATTTTTGGGCTAAAACTTGGGTTTTAAGGCCATTAAAGGTTGAGGGGTGGTCCACCCTTCTTTGCACCTTGTTTTGAAGGCATTTTCTCTTGTGTTTCCCATCCTTTTGCTATCTATTTTTGAGGTTTTAAACATTGTTTTTCAGAGTTATTTCAGTGGCAAAAATCATGTTTTGAAGTCCAAATTTGGAGGGGTTAGCCTCCCCTCCTTATGTCTTGCTTACTAGCCTAGCTTGTGCTATGTTTTAGCATATTAATCTAGCTTTTTTTAGCTTAATTCCAGCATGTTTTAGGACTTATTTTAGCACTATTTTTGGTTGATAGTTGCATTTGAGCTTTGTTTTGCATGCTTGTAGTGTAATTGTCCTCATAAGTTTGGTGTTCTAGGCCTTAGACACCATCTTGTTTGAGTTGATTGCATTTATTTATGGCTTTCCATACTTGTGATCACTCTTAATCACCTCTGCAACCTCCCTCCTTTCTTGGCTTTTGTTTTTCTTTGAAAGTGGTTCAAACAACTTGTTTGTTTAAGCATGAGATTGAGATGTCATGCTTACTAGTTTAATCCCTTACGGGGTTCATTACCAACGGTATGATGTCTCTTTCATGCCCAAAGTAACTCTTGGTTTGAGCCTTCTTTCCATTTAGATAACTTAAACTCACCATTGGACTCAATGAATTAAAGAATGGATGGTAATCTAAAATGAAGTAATAAAATTGAGGCTAAAATGGTGTAAGATAATAAAAAAGTGTTGTGTTCAATCGGACGTTAATTGAACACATGAAAGCTTGAGGCATTTCATACTCATTATTGATGGAATGATTCAAGTTTCCAAGGTCACCATTTCCCTTGATCAATCCATGAAAGGGAGGAGGTTTGTGTCTTGTTTTGTTGCATTTATTGAACTTGTACACTTTGGTTCATGAGCCATCATGCAATGAAATTGCTTGAGTTGATGGTTTATGGACCAAGTTTACTACTCTTTTGATTTGTTCATGAAAAGAAGGGGTGAGTTGTGCAGACAACCCTTGAGAATACCCTGTGCATGCTCTGTTTGTTTTCTGTTGCAGCAAGATGAACTGGGCAGCAGTGGCCGGTAGGCTACTTTCCACACCTTTGATGGCCGGCCGGCTATCACTAGTGGCCGGTAGGCCCTCACTACTAGCCGGCTAGCCACTGATGCAAAATTCAGCATATGTTCTTTGAGCATAGCAAAGCTATTCTGGAAGTGGACAAAGGTGTTAGTGTTCTATTGTGCAACAAAGGCCTTTTGGAAGCAAAACAGTGGCTTTTTGGGTGGAAACCGAGCACGTGCATGAGCATTTCTCGCGTATCGAGCATGTTTTAAGTTTAAATATTTAGCTTAGATGCTTGTTGTAATTAATTAGTTGTAGCTAGTTAATTTTTATAAGGTATTGTAATTAATTAGTTAGTTAACTAGTTATTCGATTCCGTTTTGTAATTATTTTAGTTAGTTAGAATAGTTAGTTAATTCAAGTGTCGTAATAATTAATTAAGTAGTTTAGCTATTTATTCATTTGTTTTGTAATAATTAGTTAGCTTTAATTAGTTAGCTAGTTAGTTCATTCGGACTCTCCTTCATGAGAGCGCAATGTAATAATGTATATGTCTTCCAATCCCACGTCTTTCTTCCTTTTATTTACTAGCTTATGATAGTTAGTTTAGGGACATCATGTTTTGTTTAGCATACTCCATGTTTGCATCCACTTGTATTGCATACACTAGGGCTTGGTTCATCATTCTAACTGCATTGTTAGTTTAAATACTTCTTTGAATATGTGCTTAGACCGCATGTTGTCAAAATCGATTCATATGCCATATTAGTAGCCAAGCCTAGTAATTGCATATCGCATGTGTTGCATTAATCATATCACATAGTTAAAAATCATGTATTTTTCTAACTCGTTTCTCTTATTGGCTTGGAGTACTAGGTGAGCCTTTACTCGCTTTAGCATATCGCATGCGTGTGATTGTTGCCATGTTTAGCATGCTTGCCATGAGGCTAAGTGCTTAATTGCTATAACTGCTTGAATGCCTGTGTTTAAAGGCTTATTGCTTGAATTGAAATAATTTGAGTAAATGTTCATATGTGATCATTTGTTCAAGTGGTACATATTCAAAACAATTTTGCAAACAAACATGATTCAAATGTTTCAATTCTTGCAAATTAGTTTATACTTGTGTGTGCGCATCACATAGTAATGCTAGCCTAATAAACCGGAACAAGAACATAGAGTGCAAATAAGATTCATATCATGATTAGTAAAGGTCAATCTTTGATCAGGCGAGTAGGGTGGCTCAATTCATTCATGACCTTCCCCTCTTATACCTAAGTTCCCGAGTCGAGACAATCTTGGTGATGACGGACACGTGGCCTTTGGCACAAGTCATGGGTTTCCTAAATTTCTCAAAAATATTTAGGTGGCGACTCTGTATTTGGCAAAGTAGTCCATTTTTGGTAATTTGATTCAAAATTGATTTTCCAAAAGATTTGCCGGATTGGGACTCTTTAGTGTTTATCTATTTCACATTGTACTTGTGAGATTAGATTAAGAACCGTGGGAGTCCGATACTGTAGGGTTTATTTCGCTTTCCGAAAGGGGGCACAAAAAAGTCGAGCTACATGACGCCTCACGAACAGCTACAAAATAAAGTTAGCGAAATATACATGATTTTATATACAAAATCCTAATGCAATTCACTCATGAATTGTAACTAAAGATTCAGCTTCTAAGATATGACATGTAAATCATTTCAAGAACATGAGGTAGCGCACATAATCACATATGAATTGATTAAATCCACAAATACAAACTTAGCGAATCAAGATGCATGAAACATGGATGTAAAGTATGGATTTGATGAACAAAAACAAAATATGATGCTTATGCACAAATAAGGAAAGTAAATAAAAGAATGGGATAGAAAGAAGTGGGGTGAAGAATATTACAATACTTGAAAAAATAATCACAAACCAAATTAGAGAGGGAGGAGGAAAATATTATAACAAAATAAAAATATCACAAAACACTCAAATAAAAAAAACAAAATAGAAGCTTCATGTGTCTTGAGGATTACCGGAAACTAGCATGTTCGATGCCAGAAAACTACTCTATTTTGTCCAAAAGAAGCTGTCTTGTTATAAAATCGAGAAAATAAACAAACAAGGAATATGTAGGTGGCTCAACTAACCACTTCCTGTTAGATTACAACAAAACTAATATGAAACTGAAGTAAGAAAACAAATATAAGATAGAAAGTGCAAGAAAATAAGTAGGAGATAAAAAAAAAATGCAAGAAAATGAAAGAATTGAAAACTAACTGCTTCCGGTTAGGTTATAACAAAACAATATGAAACGAAAACAAGAAAATGAATTTGAAATAGAAATAGAAATGAAAGAATTAAAAATCCACATTTCCAAAGAAAGAGTTAAAAATTCACCTTTCTAAAGAAATAGTGGACATCTTGATTTCCGAACTTCTTCTTGATCACCCTTAAGGTTGTGAATTATGATCTTAATCCTCAATTCAAAAGCTTGGAATTTGAGCTTAGAATGATTGTTTTGGAAAAATGTATGATCATTCTTTACTTGGAAAGAATATTCTTTCTTTAATCAAGGCTTTAGGACTTGGTTCTTGAATGGTGTTTGCAAGGGAAGATGAGATATATAAAGGCTAGGTAACTTCACTATTTTGGCAAGACAACTCTCTTGTTTTCAAGGCTTTCTTTTCTCATAAATTCTAACTCAAATTTAGCATTGTCTCTACACTTCTCTACTAATTCCTCACAAATTTAAGACTTGAGCTCTTCGTATATAGGCAATGCAAGTGGGCAATGGTGGAAGACAAGTGGAGGACAAAGTGGAGCATTTAGGGAAGATAATGGAGCTAATGGGACACTAATGGAGCTAATGAGAGACAATGTATAACAGAGGTGAATGGTGAGTAGTGATGCTGGTGTGTGATTAGGAAAGTGAACGATAAGTAGGGATAGTGGGGTATGATTAGGAAAATGGATAATGAGTATAGATGGTGGGATGTGATTATGAAAGTGAATAGTGAGTGGGGATTGTGGAGTGTGATTATGAAAGTGGACGGTGAGTGGGGATTGATTTGTAGAAATTTGGTAGTGGAGATTAAAGAGCCAAGATTCTTTTGGTAGTGGAGATTAGTGAATTTTGGATGAAAAATAATTTGGCCAAAAATGTGTGAAGGTTGGGATTAAAACTAAAATTCTATCTCTTTTACTAAGGATTCAGTGAGAAACACATTCTGATTGTCATCATCGAGTAATCAAAAGAAAGTGCCCAAGTCTTAGGGCTAGTCAAAATGGGGTGTCTACAACACCACAAAGAGAGTGAAACTGAATCACAATCAAAAACATGAATCATGATAACTGTCAAAACAAAAAGATAGTAAAAAAGGAAACGTGTATATCATTTTTGTTTATAATATATATCAACAATAAATATAAGGGTATAATAGCCTAACAAATAATGTAAATCAGGAAAAAAAGGACCCCATGGAATAAAAGTATAAACACATAAGACTAACTAGGTTATAAATTTCCTTTATAGACTTACTAGGTTAGAACACCTTTAAATGAGATTTATCAATAAAAATCTCTATTCAAGGGAAATTTGGCTAAAACTCCTTCATTGGGTCCCTTTTTTTTTGTAAAAGGACAACACATAATTTTTTGCTTCATGAACTCCCCACCTAGAGAGGGATACTTGATGAAAGACATATAAATATATTACTTTTTCTTCTTTTTTTTTTCTTTTTTTTTTTTTTTACAAACTTGTCTTTCCATAAATACATGAAAGATTTCAGTAAGAATTGTTCGAGGAACGCATTATGTACATACACAGACACATCTATATATTTGTTTCGATTATCTGCAATTATTATGAGAAGGATCCGAAGCAAATTCAAACTCCAATCATCTATGTAATTAGGGCTTGAATTTCGTAGTTCATTTTCTCTTGCTTTAAGATCTTCTCAGGTTCTTCAAAACTTGTATTCAACAAGTTTAATACATATAGGGGGGAAAAAACCTAGGGTTTAGCTCCTTTTTCAATTTAAACCCCAAGTTTCCAATTTTTCCAATTTGTACCCCACCATTCCACCATGTGTTTCAATCAGATCCCCCTGTCCATCTCTATTAGTTAACGGAAAACTGATTTGGCCGCCAAAATTGCCCTAATCTTCATGATTTAGGGCAAAAGACACCCCTCCATTGCGATTTAGGGCTCCGTGCAACCCACCTAGTGCGATCAGTGATCCAACCCGCGATTGAAGCCACGCATCGAAGAAAGACAGTAATTTCATAGTTGATTTTCCAAAAAGCTTTGGACTCTGAGATAGAGGCAAGAAATGGATTGGTTTTTGGTTGTTATATACGGGTTTTCTGATTTCTTTTTTCCCCATTGTTATTCTTCTTTTTTTATTATTTGTTTATGACATTGTTTTTCTCTCTATTATTGGTGCACACTTCTTTTTTATTGCTTTGTGACATTGCTTTTGTCTCCAACTGTATGCATGCCTCTATATCACTAAATACATTGTAGTCCCAAGGTTTCCATTATTTTTTTAGGGTCTTGTGTGTTTGTCTTTCTGTGATATTTTGTCTCCATAGATGGAGAAATGTGGACCAAGTTGCTTTATACGAGGGTTTTGTTTTTTTAATATGCTTTGTTTTGCAAATGGACACATAGTTATTGTCATTGTTTTGTTTATGTATGGATGCAGTAATGGTAACTTTTGTTAAAGTTCTGATACATCACAGTGGCTATTTTATTAAGAATGATGAAAGGAATTACGTTGGGGGTAATGTGGATGTATTTGATGTAGTTGATGTTGATAAATTATCTGTTCTAAAGATTAGCTGCATGTTGAAGGAGTTGGGTATTTTTTATTACAAGCATATTTTCTATAGGATTCCCAACAAAAATTTGGTCTTAGAGTTAAGAGTGTTGGCTAATGATGATGATATTAGGGAAATGTTTTCTTTGTTGAAAAATACAAATACCTTCGAGCTGTTTATTGAGCATCATAAGCCACATAATGTAGATATTGCTCATCATGTGTTATTCCTTACTGATGTGCTTGTGAATGATGTGGAAAATGATGGAAATTAAAAAAATGATCACTATCAAGAGGACTCAAACAGTGACAGTGATGGCAATGATGACCCATCAGACAAGGATTTCTTAGATAGTAGTGATAATGATGATCCTGATCTTGATGACATTATGTTTGATAGTAATGTTAAGAGAGATGTCAATGAAGAAGGGCTTAAAGAAGGTCATGAGTGTGAAGTGAATGATGGAGATTCATCTGAGGAAGAAGTGGTTACCCATACAGGCTCTAATGATGAGGATAATAACAACAAGCCTAAGTAACCTAAATTTAGGCCTGATGTTGATATGCAGAACATAGAATTCAAACTAGGAATGTTGTTTAGTAATGCAAATGAGTTCAAAGATGCTATCAAGGAATATGCAGTAAAAGGGGGTTATGATGTGAAGTTTACTAAAAGTGAAAAATGGAAGGTTCAAGTGAATTGTAGTGCTGGGTGTGAATGGAGACTGTATGCATCCAAGATGACTAGAGAGAACACTTTGTAGATAAAAACATATCAACCTAAAAACTCTTGCTGTAGAACTTACAAGAGTAGACAAATTACTAGTTCTTGGTTGGCAGAGAAGTATGTCCATAAATTTAGGACCACCCCAACATTGAAAGTGAATGAGTTTCAGGAAACTATCAAAGAGGATTTTGTTATAAGTGTGTCAACAATGAAAGCTTATAGAGCCAAAAAGACAGCAATTCAGAAGATTAAAGGAACCAATGCTGAACAATATAGTAAGCTATGGAATTATGCATCTGAGTTGAAAGAACCAATAAGGGTACTAATGCTGACATAAATATGTGGAGGCCTCAATTGGAAGTTAAACCTAGGTTTCAGAGAATATATGTATGCCTTGGTGCAATTAGGAAAGGGTTTTTATCTGGTGTCAAATCATTAATTGGGTTAGATGCTTGTTTTCTGAAAGGACCTTGCCAAAGGCAGTTATTTGCAGTTGTTGGATGAGATGGAAACAATCAAATGTATCCAATAGCTTATGTTGTAGCTAAGACAAAGTGTAAGGAGAGCTGGACTTGGTTTTGCTCAATTTGTTACAAGATATTGGCCCAATTGAAGAACATGGATGGACATTTATAACTGATCAACAGAAGGTAAATATTTTTATGTATTCCTTATGTTTTGAAATAATCTTATCATTATGTCATTCCTAGAATAATGTTGTCAATTAATTGTTTGGCTATGCTATCTGTTTTTGTTACAGGGACTTGTTCCAAGCTTGAGATTGGTATGCCCTGAAGCCAATCACAAGTTCTGTTTCAGACATTATATGCAAACTTCAATAAGTTGTTTAAAGGAAAAGAGTTGAAGGATTGTGTTTGGAATACAGCAAAAGCATACACAAGGGTTGAATGAGAGAGGCACATGACTAAGTTGCAGGGAGTAGATAGTAAGGCATATGACTAGATGATGAGAGTGAACCCAGTCCAATGGTCTAGCCATGTGTTTAGTCCAAGAACCAAATCCAATAGGCTTCTGAATAGCATCTCTAAATGTTTCAACTCATGGGTGATACAAGCTAAGGACAAACACATCCTTACCATGATGGAGATGATTATGAGAGCTTTGATGGTGAGGATACATGAATATAAGGATAGCATGTTGAAGTACAAAGGGCCCATCTGTGAAAAGATACAATGCAAAGTTGAAAAGAGGAAACTAAAGTCCAGAGTATGGATACCTACATGGTTAGGAGGTGCTGAGTTTGAAGTAAGACATGGAGGGGATGGATATGTAGTGAACTTAGAGAATAGGACATGCACATGCTTCAAGTGGGACCTCACTGGAATCCCTTGTCCCCATGGGGTAGCTGCTATATTTTTTAGAAAGAGGGAGTTGAAGATTATGTTCATGCATATTTCAAGAAGGAAACTTTTTTGAGGGCTTATGAGCCATTGATTAATCCAATGAATGGGCCAGATCTGTGGCCTGAAACAAGGTGTGACACTCTTCTACCTCCCAAGCTTAAAAGACCAACTGGTAGGCCTTCAAGATAGAGAGTTAAGGACCCAGATGAACCTAAGAATCTATACAAGTTACAGCGGAGGCAGTCTACCCTAAAATGCTCTAAATGTGGTTATTATGGTCACAATCAAAGGACTTGCAAGGGTCCTATGAGAGGAAAGAAAAGTGGACCTTTTAGGAATTCCAATAGTAGTGTAAGTATTCCATTGACTGAAAGTAGATAAACATTATGTTAGTAATAAATAATATTGGTACTAATTACAAACTTCTTTTGCAAACATTCATGGGCTTTGGGACAGCTGCATTATTTGGGGAAGAGAAGAGCAACCAAGCACAAGCTAATGGTTGCCAACCTAGGAAGAGGTCAACAGCAGTAAGTGGTGTTGAAGAATCAACTGACAGGCAACCAAGGAAGAGGACAAGATCAGCAGCAACAGACATACACAAGAAGCAAGCAATGGGCAACCAGCCTAGTGTAAACAAGTGGTTTGAACACTTTTGTAATTAAAATAGGATTTTTGCAATATTTATGGGGTTTTTACAATGTTCATGGTTAATCTTACCTTACCCACCACTTTTGTAATTAACATAGGCTTTTTGAACAATTATGTTGGACATATGGGTTATGAAACCTTAAACAATGCTTGTATGGTTAATATCCTTCAATGGTTGAATGGTTCAAACCCCAATGTTTGGTTGGCTTGAATTATGTTCTAAGTTCATGTGGAAAAATAACAGGTTCTTATGCTTGTTTTGTTGTGGTTGTTATGCTTATTTCAAACTAGGTTTTTGCTTCAATTTAATATATGTTGTACAAATAAATAAAGAAGTGGTTCCTTGAAAAGTATTCCAAGTTCAGCACATTGCTTGAAATGGTTTTTGCTTCAAAAGTATTCTAAGTTTAGCACATTGCTTGAAAGTATTTTATTTACATTTCAATTACAAAACAAAAGCATTGCAATTACAAAATAAAAACATTGTACAAACCATTTCACCATTACAAAACAAAAACATTTCACCAATTGATAACAAAAGCATTGCAATTACAAAACAAAAGTATTGCACACAAACCATTTCAAGCAAAACATTTTATTTACATTTCACCATTACAAAACAAAAGCATTGCATAAACCATTTCCCCATTACAAAACAAAAGCATTGCAATTGCAATTGCAATTGATAACAAACCATTTCAAATCAAACACAATTGACATTGCCATTGTTCAACAAAAACATTGCAATTACAAAACACATTGTGGAAATAATGTACCCAACCAAAACACATATTATGAATTACATAGCAAGCCTAAACACAAGTTTTCCTTAAACTATTTTGGAGTAGAAATAGGCCATTCATAAGCAATGTAGCAATCAAGGCAATGACAAGCCACTTCTATCGTGCACGATAACGTTGAACAACATCCTCTAATCGTGTAACCTCATTGACAAATTCTTCTAGGGCTGAAACCTTATTCACCAACTTCGGCAAAACTTGTCTACCACGAGCACATGTGGGTGGATCGTACTAGGAAAAGAAACTACAAGCACGATTTTTCTGTAATTGCAATCAAATATAAACAAAGTTAAGCAAGTGTTCATGTCATTCTTCCATATAATTGTTTTTGGGTGAATCTTTCATACAATTGTTATCTTCTTCAAATTGAAGATATTACTTTATTCTCAATTTCCTATAAATACTGAAAAATTGCTAACTGATTTTATTGAAAATTTGTGTATACATACTCCATAATTAGGACAACCCAAAAACCTCCTAGCAAGATTAACATGAGTCCATGAAGTTCTAATCTTCGCTCTTAACCCACAGTTGCAACGAGTTAACTCACTCTAATTGTTTCCATCCCAGCTATTACCTTCACTCATTTTTGTCTTTTACTTTGATGGAATAGAAAACAGTTTGCACCGACTATGGAGAGAAAAGAAGGTCAACAATAGAGACAAAAACAAAGTCACCAATGGAGAAAAAAAGAAGGTTAACAATGGAGACAAAAAGAAGGTCAACAATGGAGAAAAAAGAAATCAAAAACCCGTATAACACAACCAAAAACCAACCCGTTTCTTACCTTTATCTCAGAGTCCAAAGTTTATTGGAAAATCAACTATGAAATTGCTATCTTCATTCGATACATGGATTCAATCGTGGGTTGAATCACCGATCGCACTAGGTGGGTTGTATGGAGCCCTAAATCGCAATGGAGGGATGTCTTTTGTCCTAAATCGTGAAGATTAGGGCAATTTTGGCGCCCAAATTAGTCTTCCGTTAACTAATAGAGACGGAGATGGACAAGGGGATCGGATTGAAACACAAGCAAAATGGTGAAGTACAAATTGTCAAAATTGAAAACTTGGGGTTTAAATTGAAAAAGGCGTTAAACCCTGAGGTTTTTTTTGTAATTTTCCCTTATATATATACACTATATATATGTATAGGTATTAGGATGAGGTTATGTGAATGAATTAGAAATGTTAGAGAGAAAAGTTGAATATAACGATCACCCATTACTCTTGCGATCAAATTTGTCAACTTCAGAGGACGGAGAGAACTCGTAGAGTTTCATTCAGTTCATACTTTGGTTTTTGTTACTGATACCCTGTTCAAGAGGACAGTAAAGTGTTACTGTGGTGATCAATAACATGCTACTATAAAACAGAATAATATGTTACTGTTTACGTCAATTTCAAAGGTACTTTTCTTTTCTTTTTTTAAGAACTTCATAGTCAGTATGGATCTTATTTGATAGATTTTGATGAGAGAATTTTAAAAATACTAATTTTATTAAAAATATTGACATCTAGATCAAAATTAAAATTTAAAATATTAAATTAGTCACTAATAATATTTTGATAATAATAGTGGTATTTGCTAGATTTTCAAGAATTTTTTTTAAATTTGTCCATAATAGATTAAAGTTTTATTATAAAAGAATTTTGATCAATTTTTTCATAAATTACTCGTATTATTTTTAGAAGGAATTACATCCGAGTAGGTGAGGAAATTTATTTACACACCCACAAAATCAGTTACAAGTTACACACCTCACATACTTTTTAAATTTTTTTTACCTGTCTCACTACGTTAGCTCTTATTATCATTCAAATACCCAAAATAACCCTCTAATAGCAATGCGCAAAGGATGCTTGCTTTCTATAGGAATCAAGAACTTTCGTGACCCCTCACGATGAATCGAACAATAATCTCATGTGTCGATGTCTCGTTGGATGTCATACGTGCAGGCCCAATAGAGGCCCGACCAACAAAGCAAAGCAACCGAACAATTACGTGGCTCACTCCCATTGGCCAGAACACTCTAGCAATGCCCATCCTTCACCGAACTCTTTTAAACTATAAATTAACCCCTCACACCTCTCTCTCCCTCCACTCACAGAGTTCATCGAGTTGAGAAAAAGACGTCTCAAATTCCAAATCATTTATATACTCACAAATCAGAGGAAGTTAGAACATCAATGGGGTTCAAGTCAATGGGGTTCAAGAACAAAGCACTCGTTCTTCTTCTTCTCTTCTTTTCAGGTAATTAAATCAATTTTAACTTTCTGGGTTCTTGTTTTTCTTGAGGTTAGTTTTGTTGTGTTATGTGAGTGGCTCATTTCTCTGTTTGGTATCTCAGAAATTAATAGGATAGGAAAAGAAAAGAATGCCCAATGACTCAATTCTACTGAATTTATTTTTTTGTTCGCATTAATGAATTGCTTTGTTGTTTTATAAGTTCAACTCTGTTTTCTGTTTGTTTGCTGGGAAACTGTGGTAAAAAAAAGAAAGCAGGTTTAAATTTTGAATCTTAGACATTTCACAATGACAGCCCAATGGCGAAGATCGACCAAGATTTTGTTATAACAAAAAATTAGTCTTAAAAGAACTTTTTTTCCGTTTCTGAATAAACCTGTTTGCTTGCATAGAAAATAGTGGAAACTATAAGGAAAATGTAGATAGTTGGGACATCAGCAAAAGAAAGCTTTCATTCTCACATTTACTGATATTTATAAATTAAGCATTTCATAGGAAATTCGTTAATATACTTGTCTAATTCTGCTTTTTTTTTTTTTTTAAGAGTTTTTACTAGGATTAGCAATAGCTGCCGAGGAATCTCCGAAGCTCGGAACAGTGATCGGTATTGATTTGGGTACTACATATTCTTGTGTGGGTGTGTATCGAAACGGTCACGTCGAGATTATAGCGAACGATCAAGGAAACAGAATCACCCCCTCGTGGGTTGCATTCACCGATACAGAGCGTCTGATTGGGGAAGCCGCGAAGAATCAAGCGGCTCTCAATCCAGAACGCACCATCTTCGATGTTAAGCGCCTAATCGGAAGAAAGTAAGTCGAATTTTGATGATTTTTGGTGAAATTCTAACTGGGTTTTGTGTCAGAGTGTGAATTTTCATGGGTTTGGTTTGGTTTTCTTGATAGGTTTGATGATCCAGAGGTTCAGAAGGATATGAAGTTGTTGCCTTATAAGATTGTGAACAAAGAAGGGAAACCTTATATACAGGTGAAGATAAAGGATGGTGAAGTTAAAATGTTTAGCCCTGAGGAAATCAGTGCTATGATATTGGGGAAGATGAAGGAGACATCTGAATCTTTCCTGGGAAAGAAAATTAAGGATGCTGTGATCACAGTTCCAGGTAGGACCAAAATCCAGAATGTTTTGTTGCTCTCTGTCTACATTTTATCGTATGTGTTTGAACAACTTCTCTGTATACATTTTTTTTTGTTTTCTTTTGTATGTGCAAGTTTCAATTCTTGTTACTGTAGTTAGATGTTGTTTTAAGTTGAAATTGTAGAAGTGCTTGTCAAAACACGGAAACAACTCTCCAAAAATGTGGAGAGACATTGATAAGAGCCTCGTGCACTTGGTCGCCCAGAAGTGCTTACCAAAAAATAAAAGTGCTGACGTGGTTCATTAATTGAGTCAACTTACCTTGCCATGAGTTTGGCCTTTTGTGGTTGAAGAATTTGTCTTGTTATGGGTGTTCTTGAATGGACCCAAGTCATGGGCAAACGTTTGATTGTTACAAACAGATATTTGAATTTGGGTCTATTTTGGCCCTATTTTTTATTTTGGGATCATTTTGGAGTTCTAGAGAGGGTTGTTGAAAGAGAACTAACTCACTGTAATATCTACATTTGTAGTCAAACTCTGCCATTGTTATTCGTTGCTGCGAATGTAGGCTTGCCATTGAATCACGTAAATACTTTTGTGTATTTTTTTTTTTTTAATCACCGAAAGTCAATGAGTTAGTGTCTCCACCTTTTGCAAAGCACCCTTAATTCAACTCCCCTGGGGAGAGTTAAACCCATCACCTCCCTTAGCGACTAAGCACTTAGGTAAGTCATAGTGGCCAACTAGTACTTATGTTTGTTTGCTTGCTCTGTTTTAGCCTTTGCCATAACATGTCTAACTCATGGTCAGATGTTCTCTTTATTCTGTTGGCTTCCATTATTAGAATACATTTGGTACACGTTGTGTAGACAAGCATGTTCTTTATGTTGTGTTCACTTTAAATACTTAGAAATAGATTGTAATTGATACATAATTTTCAATTGCAAAAACAGAACTCTAGTTTATTGGATATCTTTGTCTTTAAATTGCATACTTACATTGGTCTCTTTATGTTCTTTGTTGTAGCTTATTTCAATGATGCACAGAGGCAGGCCACCAAGGATGCAGGCACCATTGCTGGGCTAAATGTGGCTCGGATAATTAATGAGCCGACTGCTGCAGCAATTGCCTATGGTCTAGACAAGAAAGGAGGAGAGAAAAACATCCTAGTTTATGACCTCGGTGGTGGTACATTTGATGTTAGCATCTTGACCATTGATAATGGTGTGTTCGAGGTTCTTTCGACCAGTGGGGACACTCACTTGGGAGGAGAAGACTTCGATCACCGAGTGATGGACTATTTCATCAAGCTAATAAAGAAGAAATACAAAAAAGACATTAGCAAAGACAACAAGGCTCTCGGAAAACTTCGAAGGGAATGTGAGAGAGCGAAGAGAGCACTAAGTAGCCAACACCAAGTCCGAGTTGATATTGAGTCACTTGTTGATGGTATTGACTTTTCAGAGCCATTGACACGAGCAAGATTCGAAGAACTCAACATGGACTTGTTTAAGAAGACAATGGGGCCAGTCAAGAAGGCTTTGGAAGATGCGGGTTTGAAGAAGAGTGATGTTAATGAGATCGTGCTTGTTGGAGGGAGTACTCGAATTCCTAAGGTTCAACAGCTATTGAAGGATTTCTTTGATGGCAAAGAACCGTGCAAAGGCGTCAATCCGGATGAAGCTGTTGCCTATGGAGCTGCGGTTCAAGGAGGAATCCTCAGCGGTGAAGGAGGGGAAGAAACTAAAGGTAACAATTTTGGCACTTGTATTGATTGTTTTTTGCGCAATAGATATGGTGACGTTCAGGCTACAAATGAGTCGAGTTGAGCTTGACTGGTTTGTTTGTCAAGAAAGAAAATCAAGCTCGTGCTCGGCTTAAAAATTAATCCACCTCAAGCTCGGTTCTGCACTTTTATACTAACCATGTTCAAGCTCTTTGAAGCTTGATAATAAAGAAATATTTTGGCTCGATAATCAAGTTTGGTTAGCTCGTTAAATATTTTTTAATAAATAAAGTAATATATTTATCCTATTACTTGAGTAAATAATAAACAAGCTTAAAAATTTGGCTCGGGGTTGTTTATTTGCATATTGAACCAAACCAAGCTCACAAATAGCTCGGTTCATTTGTAACAGAGGTGACTCAATCATTAGGTCACTTAGCCCATCGCCTAAGGCTTTTAAAGATTTTTTAAAAAATTCTTATTGTTGAAGGTCCTGATTTTTTAAAGACCCAAATTTTTTTAAAGACCCAGTAAGTTAAAGTCTCATTTTAATATTTAGCCTAAGGTCTCACAGAATCTTAAACCGCTACTGATTTATAACTCTAAGCAGAAAATTTACTGAGAAACTATTTCAAATGCAGACCTTCTTTTGCTTGATGTTGCTCCCTTAAGTCTGGGTATTGAAACGGTTGGTGGGGTGATGACAAAGCTGATCCCAAGGAACACTGTTATTCCAACCAAGAAATCTCAGGTCTTCACAACCTACCAAGACCAGCAATCAACAGTCTCAATAAAGGTATATATAGATCAAGACTCAAGTATTTGAGATGACCCTCTTTTCATTGGTTAAATATACATTTTAAACGCGTTCGTGTTTGTTAAAAGTATCTTGGAAACCTCTCAGGTCTATGAAGGCGAAAGAAGCTTGACTAAGGATTGTCGTGAGCTTGGAAAATTCGACCTATCAGGCATACCACCTGCTCCAAGGTAAGTTTAAGAGGTCAATAAGCCTTGATTTTTGTAACGACCAATCAACGATACTAATGAAAATGTGATTACTTGAAAACTGTTTCAAATTAACTGGATTAATAATGTAGCTTATATTTCCTGTGCATTTTGAGGAAATTGTGGTGTGGAACCAGAAGATGAAACGGCACCAAAACAACCGCCAGGGTTTCTCTATCAAATTTAATTCATTTAAAAGTGAAAAACCTTCCTTACACCATCCAAATAAGCCAAATAGAAAAATGAGAAAGAAATAACTAAACGATAACAATAAATAAAATTATAAGCTAAATCACCATCAAATGGTGTGTGTAGAAATATTCTTATCACTGTGTCATGATATTTGTTTCAGGGGAGTGCCCCAAATTGAGGTCACATTTGAAGTCGATGCGAATGGCATACTACACGTGACTGCGGAGGACAAAGCAGCGAAGAATAAGCAAACCATTACCATCACAAACGAGAAGGGGCGTTTAAGCCAGGAGGAGATAGACAGGATGGTGAAGGAGGCGGAGGAGTTTGCAGAAGAGGACAACAAGGTCAAAGAGAGAATCGATTCCAGAAACAAGCTCGAGACTTATATTTACAACATGAAGAGCAATATCAATGACAAGGACAAGCTTGCTGACAAGATTGATTCTGATGACAAAGAGAAGATCGAGAGCACGTTGAAGGAAGCTCTCGAATGGTTGGACGACAATCAAAATGCAGAGAAAGATGAGTTTGAAGAAAAAATGAAGGAACTTGAAGCTGTATGCAATCCTGTCATAAAACAAGTTTATGAGAAGAGTGGTGGAAGTTCTACTGATTCTGAAGATGATGAGTCTAATGATGAGTTGTAAAAATGGGGCTAGATTTTCACAATCTGTACTTTGCACTTGCCTTGGAAATTTTTTTCTTCTGAAATAGAGTTTTTACTTTGTGAATTTTGAAATGGTTTTTCATGGTCATATGGAAGAGTTGTTATGTTGTGATATTTTTAACATATCAAAATGTTTCATCTCTTTGCTTCATTGATGGAAACTAAAGTTAATTCTATGGTTCATCTTGTTCTCTGTCACTGGTCACCACTTCATCTTGTCATCAACTTACAAATTTTGTGAAACTTCATTGAACCTGTACCACCAAGTTGTGTTGATATTGTTTTATTTGTTTTATTTTTTGTTTTTTAAAATTTGAATACATTTAACCTAAACAAAAATATTAGGGACTCAAAACAAATTACAAATTATTTTATACGATACTTGCAAAGTTGTGTTAATATTGGTATTTATTTAGTTTGAAACCCGAACAACAATGCTAGAAATTCTAAATAAACACTAAATGTTCTACACAAAAATTACATTATGGGTCTCAAACGTTATTCAAACCTAAATTCATATTTTTCCCAACCAAAATCTAAGACTGTATACTGGAGAGAAGAAAAAAAATAAAAAATGAAAATCATCAACTGCAACAATAATGTGATTTCCATGTACATAAGCGTTTTCTGCCACCACTATTATTACACAAAAGAAAACATTTTCTGCATAAGAAAAAATATATTTCCTATAGAAACGTTTTCTGTTAAAACAAATAGAGCATTAGTGTTTTATGCACATATTACGTGCCGTTTTGGGAAGCAATAAAAAACGCCACGTTTTCTATCCATGTTACAAAAAAGCTCCCGGCCCAAAACGTCACTTTATTCATTTGGCAACTTTCTAAAACGCCACACTGAAATTACAGTTTGGGCCTATGAGACAAAATTGAAAAAGTAAAAAATAAATGTTAAGGAAGGATATTTTGGTCATTTTGGAGTGATGTGACACTTTTAAAAAATATTAAATCAAAAATAAAAAAGTCAGCTTTTTATCAACTTCCCAAATCACTTTCAAAAAAACTTGATAAAAAGTCAAAAGCCAACTTTTTACCAACTTCCCAAAACACCCAACAATTACACAAAAAGTCTATCTACAATGCTTTAAAGAACAACCGCATATCCATCCTTTAACCCTTTTGGGCATAAGGTGAAATTTCAAACTAAGGTATTTGATATTTATTAATTTAAATAAATATTATAAACTTTCTACATTGTAATAATTTTTCTTGTTTTTTGAACAATGAAGAAAATCAATCTTAATTTAAAGCATAATTCGTTACCAATCTTAAATTAAAAATTATTCTAAAATTCATTTTGAATAATGTACTTCAACAAGTCCTTTGTGCAGCAAAATGTCACATTTGTAAGTGTCTTGAACTTTGAAAAAGACCACGACAACTTTAGAGAGTGGGAAAATGAATTTCAAAATCCTAATCTAGGGATATTATGGTGTAGCCATCGTAAAATGATACCATAAAATATTAACTTAAATACCTTGAATGGTACTCGCAAAAGCAAGTACGGTGAAGATATTTCATAAGAAAGATTAAAAGAAAGTCCTAAATCAAGGGGAACCAAAGTAAGCGCATTGTTGGAGAATATTTGAGGAATTTTAGATTGTAAGTCTCACAAGGCTTTGCAAGATGCTCAAAGACTAAAAATAGTCTAAGAGAGTCTAATTATGGCCCCAGGAAGAGCTTGATTACCTTCCAAGGAAAACAACACTCTCAACTCAAGGCTTATGACTCTATAAGGCTTGTTTTGACAAATCTTTAAGAATAGATTATTTTAATAATTTTTTAATTTTTTATAAAAATATGTGTAAAAAAATAGAGAAAATAATATAACAATTTATAATAATTTTTTAAACTTTTTACTAAAATGTTTAGTCCTCAGACAACACATCAATAGTCCTCAAAGTTGAGAATAAAGGTTCATAAGAATTGTTTTTTGAAGAGATGTCAAAATTATAACTTAGATGTGATGATGAGAAATTCTCATCCCGTGTGTGATTCACTCAGGCTAACAGTTTGCCCCAGTCAAAGTAGCAAGACCTAGAGACCCCTGGAGTTGAGGCTTGGTGGCTTAGTGGAGCTGACAAAAGGCTCATAGTGATACACGCCCTAAAAATAGAGTTCTCAACATAGCTCTGTACATTTGATAATGAAAAGGAAAAAAAAATACTATAAGTTCTAAGGTATCATTTGGTAACACTTACGTTTTCAGTTTTCTGTTTATATTTATAAAAATTTTAAAAATTCAAATAAAAATTTGTTTGGTAAATTTTTAATTTATAAATCAATGGTCTCAGTTTATAAATTTGGCTAAAAAATGTAAACTCAAAAAAGGTGTTTCCATTTTGAGTTTTTAGTTTTTTTTTTTTTTTTACCACCTAACACTAGTTACCACCTGCTATCGTTTTCCACCACCGTCTTCCGCCACCACCACTCACCACCCACCGCCCATCTACCACCCGCCACCACCACCCATCTGCCACCACCACCCACCACCACCCATCTGCCACCCACCAGCCACCACAACCCACCCACTTGCCACCACCACGCATCCCTTGCCATCACCACCACCCACCACCCACTTGTCATCCAACCGCCATTACCATCCACCACTCACCACCTACCTGCCACCACCACTCACTACCCACCTACCACCACCATCTACCACCCGCACCACCACCACTGCTACCCACCGGCCACTACCAACCACCACCCACCGCCCACCCGCCACTATCACCCACCCACCCACCACCAACACCGCCACCACCGCCATCCGCCACCCACCGCCACCACCACCACCACCACCAACTCGCTACCACTCACCAGCCGCCACTGTCACCCACCACCCGCCACCACCACCACCACCACTACCCACCACCCACCACCGTCACCCACCTACCACCACCATCCCCATCCGCCACCACCACCACCCGCCATCCGCCTACCACCGCCGCCACCGCCACCACCACCACCACCACCACCACCCGTCACCATCACCCACCCACCCACCTACCACCACCCACCCGCCACCACCCACTACCACCCGTTACCCACCACCCACCGTCACCACTTTCCACCATCGTCTTCCGTCGTCACTTGCCGCCACTTGTCATTTCTCACTCTTTTTTATATTTTTAATTTTTTTTAAACATTTTGTCAATTACCAAACACGTTTGTAGTTTATATTTTTCTAAAAATAAATAAAAAATAAACAAAAGCCAGTTTGTAAAATTTTTGTTAATATAAACTGAAAACGTAAACGTTACCAAACAGATCCTAAACATTATTCTAAAAGGCTATGATGCTATAACCCATACTGTGATGTTTTGGATTATGTGGTTTAGTGGCTAATAGCAAAGGATTGCCCTGCCCAGCCAACTTCCACAAAAAGGACACGTCGAAGGACTCAACTTGTCCTTAGAGCATCTCCAACAATTTATCAGAAATTTTATTAAATTTGAATAAAAAAATAAATCAATTCCTCAGTCTGATATCAGTTACTCTAACAGTGAGTACTATAACTTTCATCAAAATGAGCTAAACGTCCGAGGAATGACCGGGTAGTCGACCGGAAAAAGGAAACTGAATTTTTTTTTTCCCTCCATTTCTGTTTCCTCAATTCCTTTCCCATTTCTTTTAATGGTTCATTAAATCTGCTCGCAACCTTTTACTTGCCACCATCTTTTTTCTTCAAACAGCAAAGCGCCATAATTAGAAGAGGGAGAAACAACACTGCAAAACAGGAAAGAGTACCCTTTTGGTTCAGTGGTGACCCACATAACAAAGAGTTTCCTTTGAAAGAGGAAGCAGGAAATTTCTTGAGGGAAGATGGAATTGAGCCATTCAAGTGGTTGTTGCTCAAATTGAAATGCTTCAGATTTGGGAGATTGAGATTGGGGATGGTTCCAGTAAGGGAATTGTTCTGGAGATTCAATCCAGTGAGAAATGTCAAATTCTGAATAGAGTTTGGAATGCTGCCCGTGAAGGAATTGAATGAGAGGTCAAGAAAGTTGAGTTGATGGGGGAGAGAGGAAGGAATATCTCCTGAGTTTGTTCTTTCAAAAAAAGATACAGAGGTGGTCGACTGGAGAGTTGACAGGAGGGTCGACCTCTCAGCGTAAAATTTTTACAAAATTTTGCTTGAGATGGTCATTCAAGAGGACATTCGACTGGTCATCTGGTGAGTCCACACTCAACAGCTATACATAGTAAATTGCTGAAAGGTACAAGAGATCTTCAGTTTGGTGAAAATTTTAAAACGTTCTCAATTTAATATCGTTTTGGTGAAACCATTGGAGCACAAACCGTACCCCTTTTTTACCAAATTTGAATTTGGTAATGATGAATTTGGTGGTTGGAGATGGTTTTAGAAGGATAAAGGAAATGACATGTTTTCCCTTAGTTTGGGAGTTGAAAAAAATAATATTTAATGTGATCTATGGAGATAGAATATAAATTTAAAAGTGTTTTGGAACAAATTCTTAATTAGGTTAGATTTTTTTAGTAACTCATATTATTTAGAGCATCAACATCAAACTAGTTATTTTTATTTTTTAGTTAAAATAGTAAATAAATCACTAAATTTTAGCTCTATCAAACTAGTTATCAAGTCAGCCATTAGTTTTGATGGTTTTGACTCAACAGATGTAGTTAGTAGTTTACTCTAACCAAATATTAAAAAAATATTTATATTTTGAAACTAATTGTATTGATTTTATAAAAATAAATAAAATAATATTTAAATAGTATAGAGAAATAATAGAGAGTTTGTTGAAAAATGTATTTAAAAAGATATAAAATCAAAATAAAAAAAGTAACTTTTAAATTAAAATATAAAAAAAATTTAATTAGTTTAATGTTGGTGCTCTTAGTTATATTTTATTTTTGTAATATGTTCAACAACTAAATATATTTTAATTAAATAGTGTAGAAACTCAATAAATTCAATCAATGATTTATGTACTAAATATAATTTGATTTATATGTTAGTAATCGACAATTCGGATATTAAATAAACAATTAAACAATAGTTCACGGATAGAGTTTAAAATTAACATATATATATAATATTTTTGAACAACATATATATATATTTTTTTTTAAACTGGACCTCACTTTTATTTAACGTAATACTTGGGTAACTTACAATAGATTCTACTTTTGAGATGTATTATTAATTAAATCCTATTAATAAATTTATTAAGTGATAATTTATCAGTCTCTCTTACTTTTATGAATAAATTAACATTAATAAATTTATCAGGACTTGTACATAAATAAATCTAGTTAATAAAATTAATTGACAAGTGTCCTTAATACAACACCTCATGCATTCATTAACTAACAAAACTTAATATGCAAAATTAAATCCCATTTTTACAAAATTTTGTCATATAACATACTACTACACAAACTTAACACATATCGATTGTGATGCTCAAGGACATTAAAGGATATATATTTTTGAAATGAAATTACTTTTCAATATATACATTTGGAAAATATCTATTAATTTGATTTTCATTCTGTTAATACAAACCAAGTTAAAAAAAGTATTTTATTTTTTACACATCTTTTTCATTTAATTTGCATTCACGAATCAAAGATTAAGGATTAAAATAAAAAATAAAAAAAATAGCCTTTCGTTTGGTTTTCAAAAAAGTTTTTCAAATTTTTTTTAAAATGGAAACTAATTTAATAAAAATACATATCAAAAAGATATTTTTAAAGTTTTAAAAATTCTATAAAAATGTGTTTGGCTTGAGTTTTTTTAATTAAGTTTTTTGTTTTTTATATATTTTTTTTTTGTTTTTAGTGAATATTTTTATAATTTTAAGCATTTTTTTTTATTTTTTTGTAGATGCACCTTACTTAGATGTATCTAAAAAGTAAAAAACTTGTGAAAAAATATTTTAAAAATTAATAAATACATAAAAAAATGAAAAATATATTGAATTCTCGTTTTTTTTTTTTTTTATATTTTTGGTATTTAGTAAATTTTTAAAAGATTTTTTTCACAAAAATTATATTTTTTAGGGTAAATTACATTGACACTCCCTGAGCTTTATGTTTATTACAATTCTCCCTCTCACCTTTTGAAAATTACATCCCCTCCTTGAGATTTAAAGTTTCATTACAGATTGCTCCCTCCAGCAATTTAATTTTTTTAAATACCAATTTTGCCCTCATTGGGTAAATTACATTGACACCCCTCACATTTTAGAAATTACAATTCCCTCCCCAAGATTTAAAGTAGTATTACCAATTACCTCCTCGGTTAGTATTAGTTGAAAAAAAAAATTCATTGAAAAAAAAATTAATTGGGAAAAAATTATTAATTGAAAACAAATTTTGTTAGTCAAATTTTTAATTTTCTATTTAAAAATCAATGTAAACTCATTTTTTAAATTTACGTTTTTTCCTCACATTTACAAACCGAATAGCCATTTATAAACCAAAAAAATTATCAAATAAGTTTCATGACTGTTTTTAAAATTTTTGTAAATATAAATTAAAAACTGAAAACAAAATGGTTACCAAACAGGCCTCAGATGGTAAAAATGTCGTAAAATTAACAAATAATTAAATAAGTTACCAACATAAGAAATGACTTATCAAAAGATTCTTAGGTTATGTATGGTTTGATTTTTAGAATTTTTTTTTAAAAATTAAAAATTAATTTGGTTAAGAAATAAAAAATAAAAAATAATTATCATTTTTATATAATTTTTATCTTTCGAGTGTAATAAACATAAATCTCAAACGGTGTCAGTGTAACTTTTATCTTACGTTGGTTTTTAAACAAAAATTTTAAAATTTGACTAACAAAATTTTTTTTCAATTATTTTTTTTTTCAATGATTTTTTTTTTAACTAATACTAATCGATGAGGCAATTGGTAATGCTATTTCAAACCTTAAGGAGGAGATTGTAATTTATAAAATGCGAGGAGTGTCAATGTAATTTACCCAGTAAGGACAAAATTGGTATTTAAAAAAATTAAATTGCTGGAGGAAGCAATCTGTAATGAAACTTCAAACCTCAGGGAGGGGATGTAATTTTCAAAAAATGAGAGAGAACTGTAATAAATATAAATTTCAGAAGGTGTTAATGTAATTTACCTTACTTTGTATGTGTATTTATGTTAGGTGTTTCTAAATATTTAAAAAATTGCTTAAAATATTAAAAAAAATTAGTAAAAACAAAAAAAACACAGAAAACAAGGAAGTCGAATTTTTTAAAAAATGTTTTTGAAAAACCAAAAACAAGCAAAGTGAATTAAGTTTTATTTTTATTTATTTTTTATTTCTTTCAACAAATTAATTTTTATTTTTATTTTTGAAAAAAAAAAAACATTCTGAAACAAATTTAAGAGGACAGAACCCAAATGGTGAAAGAAAATACTTGGATGACAAGACATTAGGCGACGTCGTATGATACACCCGTACATTTTTCCTCCCTAAATTCAAGATCGTAGTTTGGCGCGGCGATTGGCGAGCGTCGATTTCAGACGATCACTAGCTCCGTAGCAACCCCTCTCTTCTCACTCCGCCAGCTCTCTGCAATTCTAGGGTTTCAATTTCGTTCTGTCCACCATCGAATCGCTTTTTTGCTTTTGCAGGTAAATTAAAATGTCTCTTATCTAAATGTTATTCCTCAATTTTTATTACAATTTTAGCAAATCGCTTTACTTGTTGTTTGTTCTGATTCAGTAACTCCCATTGTTTATCTCTATATGTTTCTCTGATTCGTTTTATTTTCTTCTAGTATTTTCCTTCTGTTTACCTGCAACCAAACAGGGGGTAATGTGACTCACATTTGGTTTGTATTAATTTTGGTATTTGAAGCTGACAGGCACACAGACGCTTGATTAATCTGATTTATTTTTCCTTGATCATGCCACATGCAATTGTTATTTCTTTTTTTATGAACAAATTATCAATACAGGACTTGCTGGGAAATGAGACTGTGTAGAGTTGTACTGGACATATTTTGTTATTTCAATACATCAAATCCAGAAAATGAAGGCCGATCAAAAAAAAAAAAAATCCAGAAAATGAAGAAATTGATTCAGACTCAAGAAACTGTTTTTGGCTAATGTAATGGCATCAGAAGAACAATTGTCATTGAGACAAATTATCGTTGTCAGGGGTGGAGCCATGATTTTTATGTTAAGGGCCCAGATTAATACTATGTTATTAGGAGATTAAGAAAAATGGATAATATACATTTTAGGGTAAATTACATTGACCTCCCTTGTGGTTTGGAGAAGATACTGTAAGCTCTATAGTTTTGACGTAATTAGCGTGACCCTGTTAGTAAGGTTAAAGAGATCAAAACTAATGCAAATGGTATATGAAGATACAAAGGTACACAAGATAACATGTACATTCTAATATAAAAGAGATGATAACATCATTTTTTCATTCATATGACTAATGAATTTCTAATGAAAAGGGGGCCAAGTGTTATATGAATTAAAACTTTAGGGTTGCCCAGTGTAATTATGCCAAACTTGTGGGGCATATTGTATTTTTTTTCAAACATCAACGGAGGTTAGTGTAATTTACCCTATATTTTATTATGAAAGGTTTACTAAAGTAAAAGATTGCAAATTAGATTCTTTGTATTCTGATTCCATGATACAACTAAAAGAGTGTTACAAAATAACTATACATTGTCCACTTGGTTTATAGAAGCTAACAAAAAGGAACATAATTTCTGAAGCTGCCCTAGATGATGTTTCGGAGAATAAAAACCATCTATTATCATTCTTGAGTTAATACATTACCTATCCAAGGTCTCAAGTTTGAGTTTTTCAAGGGGCCACTGGAGGTTTTCCCGGTCGTTAACTTTAGAGCCTCTGAGATAGTTCTCGGCTGTCCAGATACAAGCTAACTCGGGTCCAATTGGGCTAGGTTGGAGGGAGATACCGTAGATTATCAATATATATAATACATTACCTATCCAATATCTTGAATTCGAGTCTCTCAAGGGGCCACTGGAAGTTTATCTAGTCATTAATTTTAGGGCCTTCAGGGATTAGTTCTCATTGTCCAGATACGAGCTAACTCGGGCCCAATTGGGTTAGGCCGAGCGGGAGATACCGTGGATTATAAAAATAATAACAATAATACATTACCACTCATTCAAACATAAAACCCAACCAAATCAACTACATAGATACAATTACAGTGCCCATTGCATTTAATATTGTGAAATGCATCAGTAACTTATAAAGAGGAACACTACAACTTTGTCTCAAGCAAAAAACTAATTTTTCTACACAATTACTGCCATAAATTAAACACAGTGGGCATTAATTACCATGTTGGATATAAATTTAGTAATACCAAAAGAGATGTGAGTTGCTTACATCGCCCATATCTTTTCCTACCAAGTGATGTGGGATGGGGTATTACAGTCGCCCCTCAAGATCGCACATCTTCATGGGGTCAATGGTTCCCACTGGAATTCAAAAGGTGGCTTATACAGATTTACAATCGGCTTATACAATGCCTCCGTTGTGTGATGTAACAAGTTGGTCCATAGAACACATTGGTTCTACACACAGTGAGGCATGTCTCGCTCCGACAATAATTGTAATTTGTAATGCCCCCTATCCCACCCCATCCCAAAAAGTAACGATATTCTTTGCTTTGGGCTTAGACATCACGGCTTTAATGCTTGTTATTAGGTGTCAAATTGTTAAAACAGTTACTCTAAAAATACCTTAAATTCTTATAGTATAATCTATACATGTTTACCCCTATTGTATCTCAATATAGAGCATGTGGTGCACTACGTTCCTATTCCCTTTCCACATACCGAAACGATCCATGTTCTAGTTAACATAAATGTGAACTCATTTATGTAGCCCATGAACTTTTCCTACCCAAGCGATTTCGGATGGGGCACTACATACATTGTCTGTTGTAGAAGCCTCCTTGTTAGAGGCAATGCAAAATAGTTAAGGAAGTAGATTTTTAGGTTGCATCCCCAGAACACACCCGCTATCATCCAAAACCATTTCTTGTGGCATCTTACATGTACTTCCATGCAGCCTTTTGTATTTCTTTCCACGCCACCAATCCTTCATGAATTTCGAACCTCATTATTATACCCGCCACCCACAATTTCAAATATCCCCTCTGCCACCCTTCTCCAGAAATAATCTCTTTCAATTGCACATCTCCTCTACCATTTTCTTAGCAAAGCTTGGTTGAATAATCTAAACTTCCTTGTATGCCAACTGCCATATTCTTTGAGGATGACAAACTAATCCCTATCTACCAAATGATATTTGAATCATATGTTTAGTTGCTTCTAACATGAGAAGTGTAACTGACCGAATTAATATTTTGAATCTTATGTTTTTATGCTGTTTATCTTGCTAGAATTTGGGAAACTTATCTGGCCTTTAAGCCTAGGTGTATTGTCTAGACTTCATAATTTTTTCGAGTCCATAATCATGTAAATTTTTTTATTCATAATGATTTTCTTCTCTTTACTATACCTCCTTTTAGCAATCAAATGGAGCACAAGGCTTTTTGCCAATTGCCAACTTGATGCAAACGACTCCATATGAAGCATCTTGCTTTATTATTAACTTCTTCATAATTAGAGTAACTGTAATAATAATTCTTTTATGTATTAGAACTTGCAATGGTTACGTTCATCGTTCAGATGTGCTAGGTGAGCCTTCAAGTTAAATTTTCTGTTAACTTTATTTCCTGTTATATGCATGTTTCATGGGTTATGAAAGTACTTTTCTTTCCCCTCGCTTTTTCATGGAAACAGTTTACACACCATGGACAGCAGTTGCGTATCTTCTGACCAAGTTGTTGCAGAATTGATTGGAATGGGATTTGACTTTTCTGATGTTACTGAAGCCATTAAAGCAGTGGGCCCATCATTGGAGGATGCAGTTGAATTTATTTTGAATGGTTCATGTAGAAATAGTACCGTTGCTTCAGCAAGTTCTAAATGTTCTACAAGCAATGGGAAAGCTCTGGGCAAAAGAGCATTGTCAGCTTCTTGTTCTTCTGATCGAATGCGACAATCAACTATAATGGAACATCTCCAATCAACAGGTAGACCCAAAAGAAGCAAAACCAATACTGAATCTAACGTATCAGTCTCTGGATCACAGGTGTTTCGCAAGCCTGTGAAAGGATCAAATGAGCCTTTTCATGCCAGGAAATGCAATCTGGAAACCACTCCCGAAAAATCTATACTGCCATTTCGCTGCCAAGAAGAGCTGGATATTGGACCAGATTGGGAGCAGAAAGTCAATAATCTGCTATACAAGCATTTTGGATATTCATCCTTGAAGAGTTTCCAAAAGGAAGCTCTGGCTGCTTGGTTAGCCCACCAAGACTGCCTTGTTCTTGCAGCAACAGGATCTGGTATCTTTTTTATGTGGTTTGGTTGTTTGTTTAGAACTTATTTCTACATATGTTACCATTCATTTTGTCAAGTGCGCTTATGGATTCTCAACGTCTCAGAAAAATTTCCCTTTTATAGGGAAGTCCCTGTGTTTTCAGATTCCAGCACTATTAACGGGAAAAGTTGTGGTGGTCATTTCACCTTTGATAAGTTTGATGCACGATCAATGCTTAAAGCTAGCAAAACATGGGGTGTCAGCCTGCTTTCTTGGTTCTGGACAAGCAGACAGTAGCATTGAGCAGAAATCAATGAGAGGCATGTATGACATTATCTATGTTTGTCCAGAGACAATTTTAAGGTAAGAGGTTTATGTGATCCTACGTATTTTAGGAAGGTGCCTGCAATTATGTTTAATAAATAAAGATGTATACATTCTGCTGCAGACTGATAAAACCTCTTCAAAGCCTTGCGGAAAGCCGCGGAATAGCACTTTTTGCTATTGATGAAGTCCATTGTGTTTCTAAGTGGGGTCATGATTTTCGACCCGATTACAGGTTTATATTTTCTATCCTCTTGAATATATCATTTGGTGTTTCTAGTCCATGTCACTTGTACAGACATGGTAGTATTTGGATCTTTTGTAAACAAATGCATGGAGTAGTACAATTACCTTTGGAATCTAGTGATTGTCCCTAGCGACTGTGGTGCAGTTCTTGTGTGTGCAGGGCAGGTGGGATTGATTATGATTGACTCAATTTAAAAATATGCTATGAGATTCATATATGCATGAACAGAGAAAAATTTCTATGCATTTCTTTATTTTGTCCACCTTTATAATTCCTATACTTTTATGGTTGTGCAATGATTGGTAACATCGGTTCCACTCCTCCTATGATTTGCAGTTCAAAGTTACCCAACCACTTATTTGTGTATGATATTCTAGCAACGTTTTTGTTGTCACTTGCTCTCTATCTTGTTCTCCATGTTACACATACTCTCACATCAACCTATGTTTTCAATTTAATGAGTGGAGTTATTATGATTTTCTGACGGATATTTTCTCATGCATTTTTAGGCGGTTGTCCGTTTTGAGAGAGAACTTCAGGGCTGACAATTTAAATTTTTTAAGATTTGACATACCACTGATGGCATTGACTGCTACTGCCACTGTTCGTGTTCGAGAAGACATCCTGAACTCATTGTGCATGTCGAATGCAACAAAAATTGTGCTGACTTCTTTTTTCCGGCCAAATCTTCGATTTTCAGTGAGTTATATATTTTTTAGTGTGGTTATTACTTGCCTTCAAAACTTTTTGTTCGATGCAACACACATGCACGTGAGTATGTTTGTATTCTTTTATTGCATTTTTATGCATTAATAAGAAGTTTAAAGTAGCACTCAATGAATTGTTTCTGAATTTTGATTCTAGACCTTGGGTATGTCAATTCCAGAATTTCTATACATAAATATCTATAAATTTTCTGACACTAAGGTGACTCATGTGTGGGAATGTGTGCATCCATCTATTCCTGCTGTAATCTTTCCTATTCATTTTTTGATATGTACAGGTAAAGCATAGTAGAACATCATCCCCATCTTCTTATGAGAAGGATTTTTGTGAATTGATAAATATATATACCAGAAAGAAAAGGCCTGATAAAAAGGAGGATAATGTGATGTTACAAGATCTAGAGCATGATTCAGACAGCTCCAGTAACACTTCAAATGATAGCGTATTTGAGGCAGATAGAATGTCCCAGAGTTTTCTAGACACTATTGTGGATGATTCCTTTTCTGAAAATGATGATGATGTAAGTTCATCAAAGGCAAATCAGTCAACTGCTTCAAATGAGAAAAAGTTGTCGGTTGAATTTCTGGAAGATGAGTGTGATCTTTTAATGGGTGTAGATGATTTGGATGGTAATATTTCGTCAACTTTTCTAGAATTTTCTTCTGTTGTTTCATGTTGTATTTGTTGGTCTTAAATATATATAATTTCTCTTATGGAAAATGATATTTATCACCGGATGTATTTCACCTCCCACATGTATCCATACAATAAACTGCATGTGTATGCGTTGGGCCCACCATAGTTAAAAAATAATTTGATCCACCATGACAAATGGGAAACCACCGGAGGTGAAGTGTTTTGATGATATATGACAGTCCTCTTTGTCTAAATAGGTAGAATTTGATGGCAAATCACAAATGAAACCATAAAATGATTTCTTCATGAATGCATTCTCTGGTTCTCACTCAAAGGAAAAGGGGATAAACAAAGAGAAGAGACAAGAAAATAGAATGAAATGCTTTAAAATTTTAATCAATTCGTTTAGGGCAGAATTGGAGAGATATGATAAGGAAGAGGGGCTCATCTATGTTCAACATGTATTAGTAACTTTGGCTGAATTTTTTTGCTTATTTATGAATCTTCCAAATCACCTCACTTTTTCAGCAATTAGTTTTTGTGGACCTGGAGAAATAAATGTTTCTTCTAGTGGCTCTAGTCACTTCATTTATCTTATTACTCTTCTAATTGTCTAATCCATGGTAAAGTGGAGATCTTTGAAAAAAAAATTCTCTTCTCTTCCCCTAACTAAAGAATGTGTTTCTATATTTCTTTTCCTTTTACATGAACATTCACTTTAGAATCTACTCATTGCAGTTTCCTGTGGTGAATTCTTTGGTCAATCACCTGATAAGGACTCAGATATTTGTGGGTTACGTGAGATAAATGATCTACCTAACAAACAAGAAGAAGGATTAAAACTTCAGCAAGGTCATTTAGAAGGATCAACAATTATATATGTACCTACCAGAAAAGAAACATTAAGCATATCAAAGTTTCTTTGCAAGTGTGGTGTGAAGGCTGCTGCTTATAATGCGAAGGTAACTATTTTTGTACACCTGTTTAATTTGGATTACCTATCATTCATTAGTTTGTTCCATTTTGATATTGGTTTTCTAACTCTCTTCCAGGTAAATCAATTCTTTAGCCTTACTAGACTTTTTCACTCCTAGTTTTCAAAATTTGTGAAATCTCAAGTCTCATGAACGATCAAAGTGGAAGCTGAAAGTTTTATTCAATAAGTGATTATTAACTTTATAAAATTGATGCATTCTCCTTGGGGCAACAGAAACACCATTATTAACTTTCACGTTTTCAACCTCCGTGCTAATGTTTTTTGTGTGATTGATAATGTCGTCACAAAAGGGTAGTGATGAGGTTGCAATCACTCTTATTCTGCCAGCTTTCTTCTAGTGTTTGAGGTCCTTTTTCCTGTTTGGTATGCAAGTGATTTATGATTTTTATTTTCCCCAGTTGCCAAGATCACATCTGAGGCAGGTGCACAATGAATTTCATGAAAATGTCTTACAGGTATGGACTATGAAACTTTTTAATACAGTTTGTAAATTCTCTTGTTTTTCTTTTGACATGCTTTATCCAATGTTCTCTTGAAAAAGTGTGTACATGTTAATGAGGGTAGAGTCTGATTATAAATTAATTGTAGTTCAGATGTTTCTGCAGTGTCAAAAATATACCCTTTTAAATTCACAAAGGATTAATAGCTGAGACCTGAGAGATTATTAAGAATAAAAAGAATAAAAATCTATGTCAACTTCCTCTCCCATCTCTTCTATGTTTTTGATAGCCTATCATTGTCTCACTTGGGCCTCTTATGTTTTGGTCCTATAACATATTACCAGTTGCTTGGAGAAGGTGAGCCACCAGTTTAGGTGTAAGATGTTGTTAAGATGTTATCATTACACCCTGGTCAATTAGGCACCAACCATAATTGTGACAACTGATTAGAAGAGGATAACTATAGCATGCACGGAGGGTTGTTAGAGGAAATAAATTCCCACATGAACTACCTGGATAAGTTGCATTGACAAGAGAGAGAGAGAGAGAGAGAGAGAGAGAGAGAGATGATAGCATCTTAATTACTAAAAGAAATAACTCCATAACTAAGTACCAGAAGTTTTATCAATTTGAAGCCACATTGTCATGCAACCTGCATGCTGCTCTAGCTTTGTCTGCATCAATCCCTAAGGGGAGACCAATTCATTTACATATATATATATTTGGTTTAATAACAAAGAGAAAATAAGGGAAGAAGTAAGAGAATGGTTTTTGGTTCTCTAAGTTTGTTGTTTTGGGAATAAAGTGTACCATGTCTCTAAATAAAATGTCTAAATGCATATTGGCAGGTATTCACTTTTTTGCTAACTTCGACTTGTCATAAATAAATAAAAAGTAACCAGAAAGCAAGACCAAAATTCATCAAGCACATGATGTCATTAGTTTTATAACTTATGTGTTTTACATTGTTTCATGGAGGGGGGGAAAAAAATTGCTTGTAGTTTTCACTGCATGCAAGGCAATTTCTTCACTCATTGTGTTTTTATTTATATTTTAAGCGTTAATATACTTATTAAAAGAAATAATTTAAGAGTTAATATAGATCCCTATGTCAAATCTTCAGGTGGTTGTTGCAACAATTGCTTTTGGAATGGGGATTGACAAGTTAAATGTACGAAGAATCATTCATTATGGCTGGCCACAGGTATATTTCTTAGATTTCATGCCTTGGCAATGTGTTTAGTGCTTTGGACTTATCTGAATCCATTTGTAATTATTTTATCATTGCTGTTTGCCTCAATGCTGATTATTTGTATACTTTTCAGTTATTCATTGATTCCGCAGCATATGCATATATTTCAAATCTTTTAAATTGCCGCCTTCATATTTTAAGTCTCGTAAATTGCATTACTTCAAGTTTCCTCCACTTTTAACTTCATATGTTGACTATGCCCACCTTATCTATTTCCTGCCTTTTCATTTTCGTTTGTTTGATGTTGCAAGCTTCTCATAACTATTTAGTCTGTTTACAGAGTTTGGAAGCATATTACCAAGAAGCTGGTCGATCTGGGAGGGATGGGCAATTGGCAGATTGCAGTGAGTTCCTTCATTCTTTGTTAAATATATGGCAACAAATCTTTTATGGTTGGTAATGACCACTAACATATATATCCTATAAAAGTACCTTTCCCAAAGAACTGGCAACTCAAAATCCTTCCTTCGGCCTATATTTTCAAGGAGTACTTACGTGTAAGTCCTAATAAGTAGATTTATTGTCTAATAGATCCTATGGGAAAAATTTGTCATAAAAAAATGTCACTAATTGTAAGTTTTAGCGACAATTTATAAAAATTATAACAAAAAAAAGTTACTAATTGTCAATTTTTAGCGACGTATGTAAAAAATTGTTAAAAAAAAAATATTTTTAGCGACAATTTTACCAAGACTTATTTTCAATAAGACTTGATGGGTATTAAGTCTAACTATTAGGATCTATTGGTAGTTTATCCTATTTTTTTCAAACACATATTTGTGTTCATTTGGCAGAACAGTAGTCATGTTGCTTCTCCAGAAGTTAGAGGCACTGAATATATATATTAAATCTGTTTGGTTTTGTCAACACAGTTCTATATGCAAACCTCTCAAGAATACCGTCACTTCTGCCAAGTCGAAGAAGTGAAGATCAGACAAAACAAGCTTACAGGATGTTATCTGATTGCTTCAGGTTGTCAAATATATTGTGGTGGAGTCTCATTTGTTTTTTTACCATGTCTTAACATGTTGTGCTTCACAGTTTCTTTCTTTGTTTTTCTCTTTTTAAGTTTTTTCTATTTTTTCCTTTCTTGTTGACCCTGCAGGTATGGAATGAATACTTCAAGTTGTCGAGCCAAAATCCTTGTAGAGTATTTTGGGGAGGAATTTAGCTATCAGAAGTGTCAACTGTATGTGATGATTCTGCTCCTGAGGCTGTGCTTTACATAGCAGCTGCCATAGGTTTATCTGTTTTATGTGTACTTTGAGACCATGACACCATATAGACTGGCAATCTAAAGGACTAGGCTCTACAACAGCAGGTCATGAACCACTGAAACAGGTGGAGCCACGTAAAATGAGAGAGAGAGAGAGAGACAAAATAGGAATAAGAATTCTTATATTTCCCTTTGGCACTTGGGCCACTGTTTAAATTATATGCTTGCCATGTAAGATGTGTTACGTGCATTGGCCACTATTTAAATTATGTGCTTGCCATGTAAGATGTGGTATGTTCCTGGTATGACTCCCATGGTAATTTTATATTCAAAACATTCACACTCTAAGGAGAAGGAAACCTTACTACGGAGGCACCATGTCCATGTTAAATAGGTGTTAGGCACTGAACCTTGTCGACACTCCAACACATGTTTGATACCCTGTGGTTGTCACACAATTCAAAAATTAATTCAATTATTTTTCATGCTTTACCGAAAAATTTCAAACACTTCCCAACACTGCCTAAGGTATCCAACATGTCTTTTTTTATGTTTTATTTTTTTTTAAATTGACGTTATATTTTACCCATGGAAACCACAAGTCAAGAATGCATTAGGTACAACAGAGACTTCTAAGAAAGTGACGTGTCTGTGTCAGACATGTGTTGAACCAGTGTTTGACACCGACACTACTCATTGGACACTTCCTAACACGTGTTAGATATGCGTCCAAATGTGTCCTATTATTTTTTTCAATATTGTTTAGACTGAGACAATCTTTGGAGTCTTGGAGACACATGTATCAATCGCTGAGATTCATGAAACTTATTACAAGTTTGAACAAAATAACTTGGGATACAATGATAAAAGAAAAATAATGTATATAAGAAAAAATTGTAGGCATGTATGTGTCGAGTTGCGTGTCCATGTCTATGTGCATGCTTCTTGGGGAAAAAATAGTAAGCGAGTAGTAGTAACTTAGATAATATAGTAATCAAAATGAAATTATTGAGCTTCATTCTTCCACATTATGAAATTGTTAATATAAAAAATTGTATTACATAAAGTTTTGTATTTTTGTAATTGATGTGTATACAAGAATCATAATTGTATTGAATAGAATTCTAAAGTCATAAAAATAGCTTGGTCAAAGGACTACGTTTAGGTCTTATGTGATATCATTGTTTCCCTTGTTACATGTCTATATTGGGAGCCTTGTACACAATCAAAGTTTGTCTACCCATCATTTGGCCCTATAATTTTTATATAATAGCTATGCTTTGAAGTACAATTTCAGTGAGTGGACCCTTTACTATTACCAACAATAATGGAATGGTTATTGTTGTGTAAACTATTAACTATAGTTCTCCTCTATAATTGTCAGATTTTAATTTTTTATTTGCATCCACCCCAATAAAAGTTTTCTTACTACAGTTTCTTACGTGCAGGTGTGATGTCTGTGTAAATGGTCCTCCTGAAATGCTGAATTTGAAGGCTGAGGCAGATGTTTTTATGCGTGTTATTGTCGCTCATTATGTGAGTGCTACAGATATCTCATTTGCTTTGTATTTTTTTTTTTTTTTTTTTTTTTGTGTATGTATATATTTGGTTTTAACACTTTTATTTCCCATAAAGTCCTTAGGAAGTTGTAAGTTCCTCAGATTTGTAAAACACTAATTACTAATTAATACTGGCTGCATGACATGTTTTGTTTGTTTTTATGTAACTCAAATGTGAGCTAGTTGAAATTGTTCAAGCTAAGTTTTATTTGGTGGCAATTGCTATATTATTTTGTTTTCTTATTTTATTCTTTCTATGTTTACTATTAATGGTCTAG
This sequence comes from Camellia lanceoleosa, assembly GCA_025200525.1. Taxonomy (NCBI): domain Eukaryota; kingdom Viridiplantae; phylum Streptophyta; class Magnoliopsida; order Ericales; family Theaceae; genus Camellia; species Camellia lanceoleosa. The sequence continues at coordinate 138,966,902 of CM045760.1, read as the reverse complement.
TAGATGAAATTAAGGAATGAATTAACACTAAATTAGAAATCTGAATTAACTCTTCAGTACATATAATTCCTTCTTTCTTGTTAATGAAGTTTTTGTTCCTTATTAAAAAAAAATGGTCGTAGGGACATATTTTCTAATTAGACATGTTGAATTTCAGGGACTGATCAATTTTGCAGGCGACTCATATGACAGTGTAATCTCTGTTAGTAACAAAGAACAGAGATTAATGGAGAAGCCAAACATCAGGATGTTTGTTGGTAGAATAAGAGAACAGGTAGCTTCTAGATCTGGTTGACAACTCTCTCTCTCTCTAAAGAAAAGCACACACATAAACGATATCTATCGGTCAATCTTACATATGTACCCACACATGTAATGTAACTATGTGCGTGTATGTATAGAAACAAATGCTTACCGCTTCCACTATGTGTAAACACGTGCAGACTTGGACCCAAGTATTTCAAGTGTCATTAAAATCTTTAGCCCAATAATTTTTTTGTTTGCTTTTTTGAGAGAAGACATGGAGTTGGTATTGAAAGAATAAAATTGATACTATGTTATAATGCAAAATTTACGGGGGGAAAAAAAAAGAAGAAAGAAAAAGAATGGTCCCATCACCTAGTTGGTTACATAAAAAAGTATAAAGGACGTAAAATAAAAGCATCTAATCCAATCATTGGTTGTAAATTTGAGCTGTTGCCTTCTTCTTCTTTGGATTAGCCTCTTGGTTCTTCTTTTAAAGCAAGGTCGGTTTGGGACTCGGTGGTTGAGAGATTTCAAATGTGTCTGGCAAGGTGGGAGCTACCTCACTCAGAAAAGGTAAAGGCCAGATTCAATTTATGCCTTTAGGCAGGAGGAGAGGTTCAAATCTTACAGAGCGTGATTCCGTTCTTGTTAGGTCTAATTGTAATGAAATAACTTCACTAACTTGAACAACAACCTTAATTTTACCTCCTACGCATTAAGAAAAAGGGAGGAAGTAAAAAGAAAAATGTTAATTAATCAAAGGTCCAACTGATCACCGCAACTCGCACCCTGGGTGGTGCGGTTGAGCCAGAGTGGGCTCAACAGTCGGCCTATGTTTCTGGGCGCACTCGTAAAGGCATGATTAGTTCCATAAATCTCACTACACTGACCATGGTAAACTCCTTGTTGTATCGATATAGAGGTCTGATTTAAATGACCAGGTACAACAACACATTTGAAAGGTAGTATATTTCTAGAAGTGCGAGGTTGATGTTGATTAAGAGTAATTTGTCCATCCTCCCTAGTTCCTACTTATTTGTCATTATTTACCATTCCAACTTCAATTGTGATCTGGTTGGAAAAATTACAGTGTGTCTTCCTTTGGGGTGGATTTGGAGAGAAGTTTAAATCTTATTTGGTGGATTGGAATATTTCTCGTTGAAGGAAGATGGTTTGGGCATACGTAAGCTTGCTATCTTCAATTAAGCTTTGTTGGGGAATAGTTGTGGAGGTTTACCTGAGAGAGGGAGAGATATGGGAGGGTGAAGGAGTGTAAATATGAGTGTGTTTGGGGTGGTTGGGCTTCAAAAGAGGTTATTATGTCTTATGGAGTGGGCCTGTGGAAAGGTATTTGAAAGGGTGGGAATCCTTCTCCGAACATCCAATTTGTCATGGGTAATGAAGTGTAAGTTTTCTGAAGAGAATAGTATATTCAAATTGTGTGTATCAATTACATCAAGACCTTAGTTTATATAACTCTAACTCCTAAACCAAAAAAGGAATTACAAGATCTATATAATCACAATCATGCCTAATATATACACAATTAGAATTGTACCAAATTTGGAATATATGCAATATATTCTCACATCCCCACTCAAACTCAAGGTGTTTTAGCAAAAAACACTGAGAGTTTGTTAAGAAGAAACCGAAAACGAGCAATGGTATGAGTCTTGGTGAAAAAGTCAGCAAGTTGCAGAGCTGAAGTGACAAAAACAAGCGAGATAGAGCCAGACTGCAGATGGTGATGGACGGAGTGACAATCAATCTCGATGTGCTTCGTTCGTTCATGAAAGACAGTGTTATGGACAATCTGAATAGCCTGCGGTTGTCATAGTAGAGAGAGGTCGGAGAGGACTGAGGGACATTCAAGCCATATAGGAGAGAACGAAGCCAGACAACTTCAGTAGTAGCATGAGCCATGGCACGGTACTTGGCTTCGGCAGTAGAATGGGCAACAACGGTTTGTTTCTTGCTTTTCCAAGAAATCAAGGAATTGCCAAAAAACATACAGAAACCAGAAGTAGACTTATCACCAGTCTAATCAACATCAACATAGGCTACCAAATCCAAGGAAGAAGTAAAAGATAATAGCAAGCCATGGAAGATAGTACCGCGAAAATAGCAGAGAATCCGAACCAAAGCAACCCAATGTGTAGAGCGAGGAGCAGAGACGAACTGGCTAACCACATAAACAACATAGGCAAGATCAGGGCGAGTAATCGTCAGATAGACTAAGCAATCCACAAGCCCGTGATATAAAGTAAGATCATTCAGAGGGACATCATTAGCAGTGTTGAGCTCACATTAAGCTCAATGGGGGTATCAGAAAACTTAGTGTTGGTAAGACTGGCACGGTGAATAACTTCATTGGTATACTTGGCCTGAGAGAGAAAGTAGCCCTTGGGAGAAGAAGCTACCTCAATACCAAGAAAATACTGCAATGGTCCTAGATCCTTCATTTCGAAAGTGCGGAAGAGATGTTGACTTCAGAGATAGCAGAAAAGTTAGAGCCAGTAATGATCATATCATCCACATACAGTAATAATGCAACAAAACCAGCAAACATGTGGAGGAGAAACAAGGCAGAGTCTTGGGCATAAGGATGAAACTCAAGCTCAGTAACAGCTGTTTGAAAATGATCATACCAAGCATGAGGAGATTGCTTTAAACTATATAGAGCACGTCGAAGACGACAAACCTGTCCAGAGGAATGATGATGATCAGGGGGAGGATGCATGTAAACCTCCTTAGTGAGATGGCCATTAAGAAAAACATTCTCAACATCCATCTGATAAAGAGGCCAATGACGAACAACAGCAACAGAAATCAAAGTACGGACAGTAATCATCTTGGCAACAAGAGGAAAGGTCTTCTTATAATCAATACCATGCTCCCGTGAGAAACCTTTAGCAACTAGGCGAACTTTGTAGTGCTCAAGAGAACTATTAGAGTGAGTCTTCACTTTATAGATCTATTTGCAACCAATCAGGTTCTTGCCAATACGCAAAGGAACTAGTTCCCAAGTATTAGGGGTTGTTCGGGATGATCTAAATAAGTGCACTTTTTGACTTTTTACGAAAAGATGTACAGAAAAGTAGTAAAGATAAAAAGATAAAAAGTGTGCTTATATATCACACCCCAAACAAACTCTTAGTCTTCTGCAAGGTAAATAACTCATCCTCTTCCTCTATAGCTTGAATCCAACTGAGGTTCTGAAAAAGAGTGAATAGCAGACAAAAACGTATAGTATGAAGGAGAAAAACATGTTTTAGCAAAACCAAGTTTGACTACCTGTTTACGGATGCGAAAGGGATATTTACGAGTAATAAGATCAGAGTCGTCAAAAGCAGGAGGATCAACAGCAGGGGCAGAGATAACTGGTGGAGGGAAAGCCTAGCGATGAGAATAGACTAACAACGGAGAAGGAGTAGGAGTAGGAGTAGGCACGGGAGGAGATAGAGAGGATGGAACAGGCTCATAGGGGATAGTAGAGAGGGACTCAGTAGGAGAGGTGGTACGAGAAGAAGAGGGAATAGTAGAGATGTACATCAGGAGGAACCTCAGAAGGAAATAGATCAATGTGAACCAAATCCTCTTTAGAAACCAGAGCAGTGATAGGAGGAACCTGAAAGTAAGCTAGACGTTCTTGGAAGGCAATATGGCAGGTGACATAAAGGCGGCAGGAAACAGGATCGTAACAGTGATAACCTTTCTGAGTAAGATTGTAACCCAAAAAGACACATAGGACAAACCGGGCACTAAGTTTTATCCTATCTTTCTGGGAAAGAAGGACAAAACACGCAGACCTAAAAACAAGAAGGCGAGTATAATTGGGAAGTTGAGAAAACAGAGTCTCATAAGAAGAACGACAAGAGAGTAGGGGGGTAGGCATACGGTTGAGAAGAAAAGCAGCTGTAAGAATGGTTTTCCCCAAAAAAGGAGTCGGAACAGAGGTAGGAAAAAGGAGAGATCTAGCTGTCTCAAGGAGATGGCGGTATTTATGCTCAACATGACCATTTTGTGCCGGTGTATCAGTACAGGAAGTTTGGTGAATGGTACTCAAATTGGTTAGATACTCACAGAACTCAGTTTTAAAATATCCTTCACCTAAGTTAGATCGTAACAATTTAATGGTAGACCCAAATTGTGTAGTGGTCATAGACTGAAAGGTATGGTATATTTGGTAGAAGTCAAATTTATAAGTCATAAGATAAACTCAAGTATAGTAGGTGTTAAGTATAATACCCAAGCAGAGTCTGAGAATAGTACTGAGAACCACCGAACAAATCGAGAACCGGAGAGAGACTAAAGGAGATTGAAGTTAAGAGAGACGAACCAGAATCTGAAGTCAAAGTTGAAGACGAATGAGTGCAAACACAATTGCGAACCAGAGGTAAATAGAGAGTCGCAATGCTAATGTTTACGAAATAGAAACTAGATGGGTCGACTACGAAAGAGAGCTGGAGAGAGAAGACGAGCTGCGAGGAGTCGACGACTAGATGAGTCGACCCGCTGGATGGGTGCGACTATCAGATACCACGAACAGAGAGAGAATCTAGATGGGTCGACTGAGACGAGGCACAATCACGAGTAGATGGGTCACGAACAGATGAATAATGGGTCACACATCTAAGTCGAACCAGAATGAACTTGAGAGAAGAAGGCATGAACACGAACAAGAGAGCAATGGTGACGTCTCTAAGGTTTCAGATCAGAGTACGGCTCTGATACCATGTAAGTTTTCTGAAGAGAATAGTATATTCAAATTGTGTGTATCGATTACATTAAGACCTTAGTTTATATAACCCTAACTCCTAAACCAAAAAAGGAAACACAAGATTTATAGAATCACAATTATGCCTAATATATACACAATCAGAATTATACCAAATCTAGAATATATACAATATATTCTCACATGGGGAACAAGTTGAGTTTTGGAGTCATCCTTAGTGTGGGCATGAGAAGTTGGAGGTGGCTTTTTCTAGCTTTGCTCGTGTGGCTTTGATTAAGGAGGCTTCAATGGATGATTATCTTAAGTTAGATGGTGGTTACGTGTTTGGGTTTATTTCGTTTCGAAGGGAACTTCATGATTTAGAGTTGATGGATCTTTCTTATAAAATAAAATAAAAAAAAGGAGTTGATGTATGGTCTTGTTTGGAGTTGTGTGGGTGTTCCCTAGGGAGAAGGGAGCTTCTATGGTCTTGGGGAGGAGTGCATGTGGGTAGGAGGAGACTATGAAGTGAAGTCCCACATCGCCCAAGTACTAAAGTAATGTTAAGCATATAACTGTGAGGGCACCCTCACCTCAATAGCTAGCTTTTGGGTTGAGGGTGCCCTCACATTTATATGCTTGACATTACTTTAGTACCCGTGTGATGTGGGACTTCGCTTCACAGAGACACTTGGGGTTAGGTCCTTATGGTGTTAATGTGGTTTGTTTGCGTGAGCAGAATAGAACTTTTCTTTGTAAAGAAGAGCCTATTTGGAATATTATTATTATTATTATTATTGTCTATTTTGTATAGTTGTTGTTTGGAAACAATGAACCCATCCTTGAACCAATTTTTTGATTTTGTAGACTTTGGATTCAGTTTTGGTTGTATGCTTCGTATATGTTTTTTTTTGCACCCCGTGTTGCCTCTTTTTGAATGGAGTTGCTCTTGGTTCCTTTATTTTATTTTATTTATAAAAAAACAAAAACAAAGGAGAAACACCAAAAAAAGAAAAAAAAAAAGAAAAGCAAAAGGAATGACACCCATGTACAAAGGAGAAACAAAAATCTAAAAAGCCCCCATACACCTCCAATTGTAAGCTCTGTAAATCTCAGAATTGGTTGAGAGAAGGGTTACTCACTTCTAACTCCCAAACTGTACAAAATCTCACAAAAGTACTTTTTTAGCCAAGCAACGAAATATCTGTACCATCAAAAGACCATGAACTCCATCATAAAACATCTTCTTCCTCTCCTATATGTGGCATAGCATAAAGAGTATTAAGAAGATCCACAAATGAACCTTCTCACTATTCCCAATAATAAACTCAGTATGACTAGAAAATCGTTCTACTTGTCAAGTTGTCACCCTTCCAAATCCTCTTTTCATATGACATAGAAATATTCATCAAAAAATCCCTCATACTTTCATATTTCAACACCACCACCCTTTTCCAAATTCTATCCTACTCACACAAGCATATGTCTAAAGCCATTTCCCCGAAGATCTTTTCAACCCTAGTGGTTTTATAGGTAAACTCAACTGTGTGGTTTAAGGAAAGTCAGTAGACAAATATTTTTCATCCCACCAAACATCTTTGAAATCTTTCAATAGTTGAATCCCAAATATGACTCACTCTGAGCCCATACTCCAGAGGTAACTTGGGAAGGGCTATATACGTACTTCCTCAACATCAATACATGGTAGACATTATGCATTACAAGACTCAGCAATAGTCACAAGGTACGCAAACTCTGTCAAGAATCTTGAAAGATCTGATGTAATGAGGCCATCTTCCGCTTCTTACCAAACCAAGTGACTCCCTTCCAAGACAACACCCTCAAGGACACCATGTCACCCACTTTGAACTCCGAAGCCTTTCTGTAGTTGTAGGCATAGCTCTTTTGATGACTTTGGGCAACTAGTAGCTTCTCGTGAATTGTAGAAATCTTTTGGTAGAATACATACACATATATAGCACCACCAAAAACACTCATCACCCAACACCCCCCCCCCCCCCCAACATCATCACCACCCTCTTCCCCTCCCTAACCACCAAGGCAGTTATCAAGGCTGCAAAAACTCATGGTCAGCAGCCACCACAGTGGCCACCCCAGCCGCTGTACACTCCCATTAGCCATGGCTTCCCAGCAGCGTTCAAATAGCTCTCTTGCTTACCTCTAGGCAGCCGCTGCTGGATAGCACCCACACCAAGGGAGACCCATGGAATCCTCTACTAGAATTTATGTTCTGTGACAGTGACAATGGTGTTGCTGCTAATCATGATGGAATCCACATAATGTGTTTTCTTGTTGGAAAAATTATGTCAAACGTATGTCATTTCCATCCTAGCAGTTGTGATATTTTAAGCAGATAGAACTTCTCTTTACTTCATGTTTTTGCTGATGATTTTTCATTTGATGGTGATATTTGCAGTCTCAACAATTTGTAGCAAGTGATGTGCTATGGTGGCAAGGTCTTGCTCGTATTTTAGCAGATAAAGGGCTTGTCAGAGAGGGAGATGACATGGTATGAACTCGGGCATTGACTGTTATCACTGTTTTTCTGGCTAGCAATTTTAGTTATATTCAGGTCACTGATCATTCTGTTATATCTATCATGTATATAAATTGCATGTGTATTTCTTTCCAAATGAGACACAATAAGACTGATAGCACATGGACTGTTCGGCTACTCCATCCTGTAAGTTGGCTGAGTTTTGCACCATGATAAAATCCATTTTCTGGAAGCCAAGTCTAGTGTAAGACTAATGTTTAGTCTTCTTTAGTCTTCAGCAAGCATAATTTATTCCTGTTTTAACATTTTTTATTGTTCTAAAATGATGTAAACTACAAGCATCGAAACATTGGGTAGGCAGTAGCAAATGATTAAACAGGATAACAACCTGGCTAGGGTATCCATATAAGCTTTCAGCATAAAGGCATTTCAATAGCAGGGTTGACTCTGACTTTTCTGGGGCCCAAAGCAAAGCTTCTAACATGGGGCCTTTTATACATTAAAAAAAAATCCAAACTGGGCTTCTAATATGGACCCATTTTTTAGAACTTTTGTTTTCTTCTTTTGCAAAATCAAATCAGTTTGTAATTTAAATTTTATTTCCATATTCTTGAGTATAATTCAACTTATCAATCAAATTCAATCATTCTGGTGACATAGTTGACTAAAGGTAAAATTTAATCAATTTCAGTTTTAAAAAGCTTGTTTTCCCAGAAACAATTGTAATAGGTATAGTCAATAGCATTTTATACATAATTTACCACATCAATAAGCTTTTCTTTTCTTTTCTTTTTTTGGGGGGGGGTCGCTTTTTTGTGTGAGCAAGTATAGTGGTTGACAGTTTTTGGGTGCCCTTTTTTCAACCAATTTTCGGAGACCCAAAGTGGCTGCTTCAGCGGCTGTCCCTCAAGCCGACACTGTTCAAGAGTGCCTATCACAACACAGATGGCCAAGGTTGCATTAATCAAACTTGTATAGTGTAGATAGTCTTTCCAGGTTAGACAATGAGAAGGCATTCTGCATCCCTGCATGTTTAACAAATGTTGGAGATGAGCTGCTATATTTGGGGATAGGTTTCGCTAAGTTCGTGCAAGGTTGTTCCTTACAATGGATTTTGTATTCCTAATCATCATTATCATTGGAATGTTATGCCTTTTGATCCAACAGCTCCATCCGGTGAACTTGCCTAAACCTGTTTCGGCCCAACCTCCAAAAAGAAAACCACCTTCACCTATTTCTAATAAAGGCAACACACACCCCAGGACAACAATTGTCCCAATGACTTTTCCTGTTTCACAAACAGTGCCTCATTTTATCTCGAACTTAAATTGGAAGTTCATGTGCCATTGCATGAATGTCTTTATTCTTGACCATTATTTGTCTAATTATTTGAACTTCACTGTGCTTTACAGATCCGTGTTCAGATAAAATTCCCCAAGCCAACAAAACTGGGATGCAAATTTTTGCAATACAAGACGGAGGAACCCTTCTACGTATATCCCGAAGCAGATATGCTGCTCCCGACAAAAATTGACAAACCTTATTCCAGTTTCTCAGAATGGGGAAAAGGCTGGGCTGATCCTGAGATCCGCCGACAGCGTTTGGAAAGAAAACGAACAAGGAGAAATCCACGCAAGAGAAAATCAAGAAAACGTAATCCAGATCTGAAAACAGTCAGAGGAAGGTTAGCTTCAAAACTCTCAAAACAGAAACAATAAACCTTGGTCATTGAATAATTCAACTTATATAACCTGTTTTGTAGCAATTATTTGGATTGTTCATCATTGTATATCTAAATTTTGAAGAGCAATGATATCAATGGCTATTTCAGAGTTGATATCAATTGGTGTAGGTTTTGATCTCCAATTTTTAGCCAAATTATTATTGTAGTTGAAATGAAAGTTGGTCATATGGCCTCTTTTTGACTATATAAGCAATGAAAATCACGGATAATTATTCTGAATAGGCCGTTGTGAGCTTCCTAGCTCAAAACTTAGCTACAGTAATTTTTTGGGATTTTGGATATTTTCATTTTCAATCTTGGCGTTCACTCACTGTAGTATAGCCAGTGGTTTCGATATGGGGTTTTGATAGTGTTTTCTGATATGATTTGGTATGGATTTGAAGATTGAATTTGAGAGATTTGTTAAGATGAACATAAAATAATAATGTAAAAAGTATATATTTGAAATGTTTCATGCATTTATTCTGGAGTTCTACATCTCTAATTTATCATTTTCTTTAATTTCTCAACTCATTTATAATTGTTTAATTTTCAATGAATTGGTAAAATTTTATTTTGAAATCTAGTCATTCAAACGGAGCTTAAATATTTTTTTTAGTTGGGTTTTGACCCTTCTAATTGAAATCTAAATAGAGAGGAGAGAAACCACAATTGGTCAGTGATATTGGATTCAATTATTCTAGGTGAAGTGGAGATCAATGAAACTGATTTTGAACCAAAACAAGTGGCTCAAAAAGAATCATTTTTAGTATTGTTTTGCATGTAATGTTCCGAATGAATTGAGTATTTCGTGAACAATTTAACTTATCTTTTAAAGTTTATTTAAACTTGATTTGTTTGTTAATGAATAAACTCAAGTTAAATTTTTAGATTTGTTTAGTAATTGGCTCAAACTCGAGTAAACTGAAATTCGGTTTGAATAAAGTTACGAACACAAGGATATAAAAATTAATATTATTTTTCTGTCTACCTCTGGTGTTTATGTAAATTTGTATATTTGATTGATGAAATTTATTAATAATTGTTCATTTTTATATTTTGTTCACCATTTTTTTTTTCCCTTGTAATGTGAATATTAATTTAAATTCAATCTTTTCACGCTTGACTTCTTTAGAAGTTGACTTGAACGGAGCATGAGTTTCTCAAATCTCTGACAAGTTGAGCCTTTAAGCTTGATTTGGGAGGCATTTCCCTAAATAAGCCAAAATAGTAAGGGAATTTCCAAACTAAGCTTAGTTTTGAAAGAATTCTCAAAATAGGCTAAATCGCGGTTCACAATCGCGAGTTCAACACTTTTCCAATAATCTCGCGTGAAGTTTGGGTGAAGTTTAAACTCGCTGTTACGAAACGCGAGTTTGATTAAGAACTCGCGGTTACAAAACGCGATTTTATCAAAAAAAAATTTCTTCTGAACTCGCTGTTGTAAACCACGATTTTATAAAAAAAAAAAAAATTTCCTGAACTCGCTATTTTGAACCACGCTTTTTGACCATTTTTTTTTTTTTTTTTTTTTTTTTGAACTCGTGGTTGTAAACCACGAGTTTAATTGAAACCCAATTGCACTCACGCACACTCTTCACAGCCACGAGTCTGGATCCTCTCCAGCCAAAGGATCCCTCCGGTCCTCCGGTCAAGGGCCACGATTTGGCCACGTGGCCCTTTGAAGATCTACGGCTCAGATAAAAAAAAAAAAAAAAAAAAAAAAAGAATTTCGTTTCTCTGCAAAATGGAGGAGGGGAAGAGGAGAGAGAAGAAGAAGAAAGGGTCAAAAGACCATCTCTTTGCTTGATGTGAGGTTGAATCAAAGGCATTTCAGCAAGATAGGCATGCTAGGAAACCATGAGTTTGCTCAAATTTCAGGAATCATATAGAGCCATTATTGTCTTTCTTGAAATGAGGTTAAACCCAACTCACAATTTGAAGAGAAAAAAAAAATCTGCAGAAAAACGAGAAGTCTTCATAAAACATTTTCTATAGAAGGATCCCTCCGGTCCTCAAGTTTTTGGTAAAATTTTATGCTGTTTCTCTGCATACAGATTCTGCAGATAAAATTATGTAGCAGATTCTCAAGGACTAATTTGCATAAATTTTTTTTTTTGAAGATCATCAATATCTGCAGAATTTTTTTTTAGTTTTGATGCAGATTTCTGTGTTCAAAAATCTTTGGTTCAGTTAAGTGTTTTGAGGGAGAGAGAGAGAGAGTTATCAGTGAGAAGAAGAAGAATTTTTTGGTTCAGTTCGGTTTCATCACAGTGAGAAGAAGAAAAAAAAAATTACCCAGTTGAAATCTATGCCCAAAACAACTATAGGAACAATATTTTTTTCCCAGAAATTCAAATCTGAAACTGTACAACATCATTTGTATGTATGTATATAGCTCTGTTTGAGATCCATATAGCTCGTTCTTGAAGCCCAAAACAAGAAAAAAGAAGAAGAAAAGAACGAATCGAATCTTCATCATCTTCAACATCATCATCATCTTCATCAACAAAAAAAAAAAAATTCCTCTGTAGATCCGGATCTACAAATCTTCATCATCTTGATTTTTCTTCTTTTTCTTCTTCCAAAATATCTACATCAGAAAAACGCGGAAAAAAAGACCGTGGCTTTTGCTTATGAGATCACACTTCCGCCATTGATGGATGCTTGTTTGGCTTTTCTATGGCTTTTGCAAAGAAACGAAATTCAATTTTTTTTTTTTTTTTTTTTTTTATCTGAGCCGTAGATCTTTAAAGGGCCACGTGGCCAAATCGTGGCCCTTGACCGGAGGACCGGAGGGATCCTTTGGCTGGAGAGGATCCGGACTCCACAGCCACAGCCACAGCCACACCACGCCACACCACACCACACCACACACTCTCTCTCCCTCTCTCTCTAACACATCACTCACACACACATCACACTTACATCAAAGTAAAAATAAATAAATTTTAAGAATTAAATAAATATAAATAAATAAATAATATTTAAAAATAAATAAATTTTAAGAATTAAACCCTAAACTCTAAAATACAAAAAAAAAATAATAATAATTTATCTCTAAACACTAAAGTAGCGTTTGATAACGTTTACGTTTTCGATTTATGTTTACAAAAATTTTATAAACTGATTTTTGTTTATTTTTACAAAAACATAAATTACAAATGCGTTTGGTTTGAACAAAATATTTAAAAAAATTTAAAAACATAAACTAAAAAATATATTTGTTCAAGCTTAAAATATTTATATTTATATTTATTATTTATGACAATGGGATCACACATATTATAATTGAAAAAAAAATTAATTAAAAAAACAATTGAAAAAAATCAAATTGGAAAAAAATTATAATTGGAAAAATAATATAATTGAAAAAAATTAATTAAAAAAACAATTGAAAAAATTTAATTGCAAAAAATTTAATTGGAAAAATATACTACTTTTTTTCCAATTAAATTTTTTTAATATATTTTTCCAATTATAATATATTTAATATATTTTTCCAATTATAATATATTTTTCCAATTAATATATTTAATATATTTTTCCAATTATAATATATTTTTCCAATTAATATATTTAATATATTTTTCCAATTAATATATTTAATATATTTTTCCAATTATAATATATTTAAATTTTTTTCCAATTAATATATTTAATATATTTTTCCAATTTTAATATATTTAAATTTTTTTCCAATTAAATTTAATATATTTTTCCAATTAATATATTTAATATATTTTTCCAATTATAATATATTTAAATTTTTTTCCAATTAATATATTTAATATATTTTTCCAATTTTAATATATTTAAATTTTTTTTCCAATTAAATTTAATATATTTTTCCAATTAATATATTTAATATATTTTTCCAATTATAATATATTTAAATTTTTTTCCAATTAATATATTTAATATATTTTTCCAATTTTAATATATTTAAATTTTTTTCCAATTAAATTTAATATATTTTTCCAATTAATATATTTAATATATTTTTCCAATTAATATATTTAATATATTTTTCCAATTATAATATATTTAAATTTTTTTCCAATTAATATATTTAATATATTTTTCCAATTTTAATATATTTAAATTTTTTGTTAATTAAATTTAATATATTTTTCCAATTAATATATTTAATATATTTTTCCAATTATAATATATTTAAATTTTTTCCAATTAATATATTTAATATATTTTTCCAATTTTAATATATTTAAATTTTTTCCAATTAAATTTAATATATTTTTCCAATTAATATATTTAATATATTTTTCCAATTATAATATATTTAAATTTTTTTCCAATTAATATATTTAATATATTTTTCCAATTTTAATATATTTAAATTTTTTTTCCAATTAAATTTAATATATTTTTCCAATTAATATATTTAATATATTTTTCCAATTATAATTTTTTTCCAATTGGATTTTTTTCAATTGTTTTTTTAATTAATTTTTTTTTCAATTATAATATGTGTGATGTCATTGTCATAAATAATAAATATAAATATAAATATAAATATTTTAAGCTTGAACAAATATATTTTTTAGTTTATGTTTTTAAATTTTTTTAAATATTTTGTTCAAACCAAACGCATTTGTAATTTATGTTTTTGTAAAAATAAACAAAAATTAGTTTATAAAATTTTTGTAAACATAAATCGAAAACGTAAACGTTATCAAACGCTACTTTAGTGTTTAGAGATAATTTTTTTTTTTTTTTTGTATTTTAGAGTTTAGGGTTTAATTCTTAAAATTTATTTATTTTTAAATATTATTTATTTATTTATATTTATTTAATTCTTAAAATTTATTTATTTTTATTTTGATGTAAGTGTGATGTGTGTGTGAGTGATGTGTCAGAGAGAGAGGGAGAGAGAGTGTGTGGTGGGGTGTGGTGTGGTGTGGCTGTGGCTGTGAAGAGTGTGCGTGAGTGCAATTGGGTTTCAATTAAACTCGTGGTTTACAACCACGAGTTCAAAAAAAAAAAAAAAAAATTGGTCAAAAAGCGTGGTTCAAAATAGCGAGTTCAGGAATTTTTTTTTTTTTATAAAATCGTGGTTTACAACAGCGAGTTTAGAAGAAATTTTTTTTTTGATAAAATCGCGTTTTGTAACCGCGAGTTCTTAATCAAACTCGCGTTTCGTAACAGCGAGTTTAAACTTCACCCAGACTTCACGCGAGATTATTGGAAAAGTGTTGAACTCGCGATTGTGAACCGCGATTTAGCCTATTTTGGGAATTCTTTCAAAACTAGGCTTAGGCTAAGTTTGGGATATCCCAAATAATCCAAAAAGTCAAAAAGTTACTCAAAAAGTTAAAAAGTTAACACTATTCACCAAAAGTCAACAATTACGGCTGCACAACTCCCAATTCAAATTTTCCTCTAAAAACCAATTTTTACAATTTTTTATTACACATTTTTCCATAAAAAGTCAAAAAGTTAACCCAAACATCCATATTTTCAACCTTACTTTTTTAGTCAAAAAAGACAAAAAGTGCACTTATTTAGTCTTCCCAAACAAGGCCTAGTTTGGGAATTCCCTTACTATTTTGGCTTATTTAGGGAAATGCCCCTTGATTTGGTCTCAGCTGGAGGTTGAACATCTAAGACTAAGTTTTGATGGCATGCATAGTGAAAATGGAAATAATTTGTTTTACGTATTTTTTTTTATTTTTTTATTTTTACTGAATTTATTTAATATTTGAAGTAATTTTTTTAATTTTTAAATACACCTAGCATAAATATACTTAATTGGATCACCATATCTATCAAAACCTTAATCAGAGGGCTTCATCGGCGGCGGCATTGGGGGTGGGCCAACGAGGCGAGGCGGCAAACTTCTTCGTCTGTCAGTTTCTTGCTCACCTTTCTCTCTTTCTCTCACAGTGGTGTTAACTGAAATGAAATAAATTTTTTTATTATTTATTTTTTGAATTTCCCTCGCCCAAACGACGTAATTTTGGTGAAAGAATGATCTCAGTCTTTCACCAACAGGGGTTGGTTCAGTGGTAAAACTTTCGAATCGTTTGCTCAAAGCTTGGGTTCGAGTCTTCATAGTTCCTTATTGAGATTAAACATACTCTTTAGCACTTGGAGCACGCGAGAGGCTTGAGCTTAGGTCCCGATAGGGCTGCAAACAAACCAAGTCGAGCTAAGTTTTATTAAGCTCGAGCTCGGCTCGTTTATTGAGCTTGAGCTCAGCTCAGTTCAATAATTTTTTTTAATATTATTTATATTATTTAATATATTATTTAAATTATTTAATATATAATTAATATATTTATTATATAATTTAAATAATGATAAACGAGTCGAGCTTATGTGAGTTCGAACTCGGTTTGTTTACTAAACGAGCCTAATATTTGAGTTTGAGCTCAGCTCGTTTACTAAACAAATCGCGCCGAACTGAGCCTTTAACGAGCCAAGCTGAGCTTGCTTATTTATGAACAGTTCAGTTCATTTGCAACCCTAAGCCTTGACATAGATGCGGTGGGGTCTAAAGTAGCCTATCTACATATCTATTTTTAAAAAAATAAAATAAAAAAAGAAAGATCTCCGCCTTTCGCTCCTTTAGTGAGACACCTATGTCACACCCTAAGCAATCCATTCCACCAAATCACTCTAGAGAATACAAACGCACTTTTTAGATCCTTTTTGATTATGTCAAGAAAATAATTAATCGGTAATTAAAAATTATTTAATTATCAACTCAATCAATAATTATTGATTGTGTGCCAACCAATGAACTAAGGCTTCGTTTGGGATGTAAGTTGATTTTTTTGACTTTTTAACTATTTTAGTCTGGAGATAAAAAACTTCATTTGGGATGAGATTTTTTTGACTTTTGTAAGAGAAAAAATAAAATGATTATAATTTAGATGTGACATTTTGTTTTATTGAGTTTTTAGCCCCCCCAAAAATCTTTATGCCAAACGAGGGCTAAATGAATACATAACCAAGACATTGTGGACAAATTATAATATTTTATTGGTCGGACATATGAATAGGTAATCTTCCTAATCTACTAGACAATTTCTGTATTTTGGGGGTCATTTTTTATTTTTACTTCCCTTTTTTAAGTGTAATTTTGTTCTCTACATATCATATTTATTTATTTTTTCTAATTTTAGCATATTAAAATTCCTAATTTTCACACAAATCAGTATAAATAAAAAAAATCCTAATTTCAGTACATTAAAATTCTTAATTTTAATACAAATGACTGTAAATCAAAATCTCTAATTTAGCAAATCAAAACACATCATTTATAAATCAAAACAGAGGAAGGCAGATCTTCTCAATTGTATTAGAAAAAAGGACATGCTAATTAATTTGAATGGTAACAGTTTCTGATTTGATTTTTTTTTTCTTTTTTTTTTTTTTTTTTGTAGTTTTAAAAGATAAAAGAATATTATTACTATAAATTAAAGAGAATTTTATTTTTACCCTCATACCTTGCCTTGATTTTCAATTATGTCGTCAAGCTTTGAATAATTTCAATTTTATTTCTAAACTTTTTGAAATCTTATCATTTTTACCCCTATCGTCGCATTTGAAACGGAAAATGTTAAAAAAATTATATTTTAATATCAAATTTAAAAATAAAAAAATAAAATAAAATTCAAACTCACTACTCCTACCCAAACTCATCCTCTTTCCTTACCACCACTTCGAGTCCTTCTATCTCCTTTGTCATAACTTCATTTTGTCTCATTTTTACATCGTTAGATTCACCTCGTGGCCTAATTTTCATATCACCATTCGCACGTCTCGTTCTTCCTCTTTTTGCATGTCGTCGGAGTTTCGAAAGTTAGTAAAAAAAATTAGACTTTTCTTCCCGTTTCTAACTTTTCTTCGAGCCATATTTCGGACTTCATATCGTTCTCGATTCTTGACGGTTCTACTTTAGTATTTCGTCTTTCTCTTCACCTTACTTCCTACTTCGTCCTACACTACCTCGCTTTTTCACTTCTTCGTGTAATGGGCAATTTCGGTATACCGAAATTTGTCCAAAAACTAACTTCAAAAATTCCGAAACATTCGTCTTTTGTTCTTTCTCCTCCATCTTCCTCATTCTTCTTCTTCTTCTTCTTCTTCTTCTTCTTCACTTATAACACGATGTGGAGTATGGTTCTAGGTGGTAACGGAGCTGGTGATGGTAGTGGTGGTAGTCTGGCGATGGTAGTGGAGCTCATGGTGATGGTGGTCGTGGAGCTTTAACTAACATAAACAAAAGAGTACAAATTTTCAGCCAAATTAATTTTAAAACACCAAAAAAAGTCTTCTTTTTTCCTCTACTCCTTTCAAATACAAAAAAACAGTCTTAATCAAACCATACATATAGAGAAAGAGAGATAATGAGAGAGATTTGGATCCAGCCTTTTCTGAATTTTTGGCCGAATATCAATTTAATTCCAACATTATTAATCCCCTAGAATTCAGGATTTGAACCAAAATCTTTTGGAATACTAGGCAAATTATGATCTCAATTACTAGCTTGCTTTCCCCCACCCCCTCTCATTATGATCCCAACCAACTCAATTGTGTTCGTGTGTGCGTAGACGAAGAGAGAGCAACATTGATATTGTTTGACAAAATGAACTACAAAATCTCCTTCTTCAAACACCACGCAGAACTAATTGGCCAACTCAGATAAACAAACAACCACAAACCTGATCGAAGAAAGCCCGCTTCTCATCATCTTCAGTACCAGGCTCAGGCCAATGCTCGAACAGATGACTCTGACCCATCTCCAGCAACATCTTCTCCATCTCAAACTGCCAATAAACCACTGTAAATTATGTTGGGTATACCTCCTTATTGGAGTGTGGGACCCAATTGGTTTTGGAAAAAGAGTTTTAATTTGGCTTGGTTTAGTATAATATATTTTTATATATTATATTTGTGGAGGCCCAATTCAATTTGAGTACAATTAGGTTTTGATAAGAAAACCCTAGATTCAATATAATATAGTTAATGTTCATCCCGAAGTGAAGAACGGCAGCACCATACACTTTTGCCGTGAAATAGTTTTTTTGGTGGGTTTGTTCTTGGTTACAGAAGTCTTATTGGTGTGTTGAATATTGGTGATTGATTGTTGCTTTCCGTGTTGACTTGGTCACTTTGGTGTGTTGCTCTACATTGAAGGGATCGATTTCGGGTTGGTGTTTGGTTCGTTATTTTGGATCTTCTTCAATTCTGGTTCTGAAGATTTTGGTTCATCTATTTGGTAAGGTCTTTCTTCTTGTTGATTTATGATTATTTTGGAATTCACCTAAGGGTGGTTTTGTGAGACCATTAGTGTCTCGTTTGTAATCGTTTGGAACCTATTTGGTTGATAGTGGAATCGGATTTCGATCCCGTGGACGTACCTCACATTGAGGGAACCACGTAAAATTCTTGTGTTGTCTTTGATTTAATTTTTCCGCATTAGTTTTTATTCCCATTGATTGATTTACTTGTGGGGAATTATCGATTTTCCCTAACAACTGGTATCAGAGCTTACGGTTTATTGGGGTTTATTTATTTGTATAAATCAATGGAGGGGAATGTGGGTCGTATGTCTAGCTTCAATGGAAGCAATTGGGTAACTTGGAAAACTAAAATGGAGGACCTATTATTTTGTAAAGACTTGTATGGACCCATTGAGGGTGATAGTGGCAGACCTGCTGATATGAAAGACGATGAGTGGAAGAGGCTTAATCGAAAAGCCGTTGGTGTTATCCGTCAATGGATTGATGACAGTGTGTTTCATCATGTTGCCACTGAGACTTCGGCACATGATTTATGGAAAAAATTAGAGAGTCTTTATGATAGAAAATCGGCCACAAATAAAGCCTTTCTGTTTCGTAAGTTGGTTAATTTAAAATATAAAGAGGGCAGCCCTATTCCGGAACATCTGAATGAAATAAAGAGTATTGTTAACCAACTTGCTTCTATGAAAATTATTTTTGATGATGAGTTGCAGGCTTTGATGTTACTTAGTTCTTTGCCCGAAAGTTGGGAGACTTTAGTTATGACAGTTAGTAATTCTAAGACCGATGGAGTTGTCACTATGGGCCAAGTCACTAGTAGCTTGTTGAATGAAGAAACTAGAAGAAAATTAGCTTCCTCTCATTCAAGCATTTGTTGTGAGGTCAAGTAAAACAAGGGGAGGAGTAAGACTCCTCATGGTCGTGATCAAAGCCGTGACTAGTCAAGAGATGGTTCTCTTTCAAAGAAAGACGTTGAGTGTTATTATTGCCATGAGAAAGGGCACATGAAGCGGGAATGCCGAAAGCTCAAGAACAAGGAGAAAAGGCGTGACAAAAGTGTGGATAAGAAGCAAGAAGACACAACGAAGCATTACCGATGATCTCATGGTCGTTTGTGAAGATGATTGTATCAATTTTGTGGGCCAAGAGAGCAGTTGGGTAATTGATTCTGGTGCTTCTTTTCATGTGACTTCTCGAGTTGATTTCTTCACTACCTACACTGCAGGAGATTATGGTTCTGTTAGAATGGGTAATGAAGGTTTGTCCAAGATTATTGGCATGGGTGATGTTTGCTTAGAAACAAATTTGGGCTGCAAGTTGTTGCTTAAAGATGTGAGGCATGTTCCCGACATTCGTCTTAATTTGATCTCTACTGGGAAGCTAGATGATGAAGGCTTCAACAACAAATTTGGTGATGGAACATGGAAGCTCACAAAGGGTTCTTTGGTGGTGGCTAAGTGCAAGAAGACTCATACACTTTATTCGATGCAAGGAAAAATTTGTAAAGGTGTTGTCAATGCACTTGAAGATGATACTTCTACCGAATTGTGGCACAAGCGGCTTGGCCACATGAGTGAAAAGGGGCTGCAAGTATTATTCAAGAAAGAGCTTCTACCCGGTTTGAAAGGCACACATCTTAAAACTTGTGTTCATTGTTTGGCGGGTAAACAACATAGAGTTTCTTTTCATAAAAATGTTGCTTCTAGAAAAGAAAATGTTTTGGAGTTGATTCATTCTGATGTTTGTGGTCCTTTAAAAGTTAGAACACATGGTGGTGCACTTTATTTTGTTACTTTCATTGATGATTATTCAAGGAAAGTTTGGGCTTATCTACTAAAAACTAAAGATCAAGTTCTAGAAGTATTTAAGCATTTTCAGGCCATGGTTGAAAGAGAAACAGGCGTAAAATTGAAGTGCATCCGAACGCACAATGGTGGTGAATACATTGGGCCATTTGATGAGTATTGTCGCACCAAGGTATTCGACATCAAAAGACGCTTAAGAAGACTCTCAACAAAATGGCGTTGCCGAGAGGATGAACCGCACCATTGTGGAAAGAACAAGGTGTTTGCTTTCACAAGCTAAATTGCCAAGATCCTTTTGGGGTGAGGCAATGAGTACAATGATTGACTTGATCAATTTATCTCCTTGCTATCCTTTGAATGGTGATGTTCTCGAAAAAGTTTGACCGGCAAAGATGTGTCTTATGAGCACTTGAGAGTGTTTGGTTGCCGAGCTTTTGTTCACATTCCAAAGGATGAGAGGTCCAAGCTTGATAGTAAGTCAAGACAATGTATTTTTCTTGGCTATAGGCGTGATGAATTCGTATAGATTATGGGATCCGGCGTCGACAAGAAAGTCATTGAAGCCGTGATGTTGTGTTTCTTGAAGACCAAACAATTGAAGACTTTGGTAAAGGTGATCAACCGGAGCCAAAAACTAGTGATCTCATTGACATGGATCCATCTCCTTCATCTTCAGTTGATGATGAAAATGGGGGAGATGTGCAGCCACCTATTGAAGATGTGGATGATGATGCTAATCCTAATGAAGTTGAGCCAGAAATTGAGGAAGAGCATCCAACTCAAGAACCGCCACCACAACTTGAGTTGAGGAAATCTATAAGGGACCGACAACCTTCAAGAAAGTATCCTCCCAATGAATTTGTGTTGATTTCCGATCAAGGGGAGCCGGAGAGCTACCAAGAAGCAATTGAGCATGCAAAGAAAGATGATTGGAAAAAGGCAATGGAAGAGGAGATGAATTCCTTACTTGAAAATCACACCTATGACTTAGTGAAGTTGCCTAAGGGGAGGAAAATTCTGAAAAATAAGTGGGTTTTCAAATTGAAGAATGATATGAAGAATTTGAGGTACAAAGCACGTCTTGTAGTGAAAGGCTTTGGGCAAAAGAAAGGCATTGACTTTGATGAGATTTTCTCGCCGGTTGTGAAGATGTCTTCTATTCGGGTTGTACTTGGCATGGCTGCAAGTATGAACCTTGAAGTTGAGCAACTTGATGTGAAGACCGCATTTCTTCATGGTGATCTTGAAGAAGAAATTTATATGGAGCAACCGGAAGGTTTTGTAGAGAAAGGGAAAGAGAAATTTGTTTGCAAATTGAAGAAAAGTTTGTATGGCCTCAAGCAAGCTCCGCGGCAATGGTACAAAAAATTTGACTCTTTCATGATGAATAATGATTTTTCTAAAACCACTTCGGACCATTGTGTGTTTGTGAAAAATTTCCCGGATAGTAAATTTATTATTCTTTTGCTTTATGTTGATGACATGTTAATTGTGGGTCAAGATTCTACCATGATTAACAAGTTAAAGTTGGAGTTGAGCAAATCTTTTGCTATGAAAGATTTGGGGCCGGCAAAGCAAATACTTGGTATGAAAATTGTTCGTGATCGCAAAAAATGACTGATTTGGTTGTCTCAAGAGAGCTACATTGAGAAAGTTCTTGAGAGGTTCAACATGGATAAAGCAAAGCCGGTTGGTTGTCCACTTGCGGGTCACTTCAAGCTTAGTTCGAATCAATGTCCTACAAGTGAGAAAGACAAAGAAGAGATGTTGAAAGTTCCTTATGCTTCAGCAGTTGGTTCTTTGATGTACGCCATGGTTTGCACAAGGCAGATAATTCCTCACACCGTTGGTGTGGTGAGTCATTTTCTCTAATCCGGTAAAGAACATTGGGCAGCGGTAAATGGATTCTAAGATATCTTCGAGGACTTGAAGGTGTGTTTGTGTTTTGGGGATGGTGTCGATGCTTGATGGGTTCACAGATTCGACATGGTGATGTTGATTCTAGGAAATCTACTTCGGGGTATTTGATGACTTTTGCAGGGGGAGCTGTGGCATGGCAATCTAAATTACAAAAATGTGTTGCTCTCTCAACTACCGAAGCTGAATTTATTGCCATTACAGAAGCTTATGGTTGAAGAAATTTTTGCAAGAGTTGGGTTTGAAGCAAGAAAGGTATGTGCTTTATTGTGATAGTCAAAGTGCTATTCACTTGAGTAAAAATTCTACCTTTCATTCGAGATCGAAACACATTGATGTGAGATACCATTGGATTCGTGATGTGTTAGATTCGAAATTGTTGCAACTCGAAAAGGTTCACACAGATGATAATATTTCAGATATGCTGACTAAGACTTTGTCGAGGGACAAACATTTAAAGTGTCGAACTTTGGCGGGTATGGTTGATGTCTCCACCTAAGTCGGTAGGGGGAGAATTGTTGGGTATACCTTCTTATTGGAGTGTGGGACCCAATTGGTTTTGGAAAAAGAGTTTTAATTTGGCTTGGTTTAGTATAATATATTTTTATATATTATATTTGTGGAGGCCCAATTCAATTTGAGTACAATTAGGTTTTGATAAGAAAACCCTAGATTCAATATAATATAGTTAATGTTCATCCCGAAGTGAAGAACGGCAGCACCATACACTTTTGCCGTGAAATAGTTTTTTTGGTGGGTTTGTTCTTGGTTACAGAAGTCTTATTGGTGTGTTGAATATTGGTGATTGATTGTTGCTTTCGGTGTTGACTTGGTCAAATCTAGAGTTGGTGCCTTTGGTGTGTTGCTCTACATTGAAGGGATCGATTTCGGGTTGGTGTTTGGTTCGTTATTTTGGATCTTCTTCAATTCTGGTTCTGAAGATTTTGGTTCATCTATTTGGTGAGGTCTTTCCTCTTGTTGATTTATGATTATTTTGGAATTCACCTAAGGGTGGTTTTGTGAGACCATTAGTGTCTCGTTTGTAATCGTTTGGAACCTATTTGGTTGATAGTGGAATCGGATTTCGATCCCGTGGACGTACCTCACATTGAGGGAACCACGTAAAATTCTTGTGTTGCCTTTGATTTAATTTTTCCGCATTAGTTTTTATTCCCATTGATTGATTTACTTGTGGGGAATTATCGATTTTCCCTAACAAATTAACCATATCCAAACACACACAGATTACACACACACACACATACACATATATATATATATTAATATGAATATATGAACTTGGTGAAGGTGATGAAGTTGGTGGTTCGGGTGGTGATGTTTGTGAAGTCGATGAAGGTGATGAGATGATATGTGTATGTATATATATATGGCCTTGTTTGGCAAAGGTTACAATTGGGCTTTTTAGACTAAAATTCACAAGAAGATAAAATTGGCTAAAATAGTTAATAGGACAAAATGTCTTATCAAACTCATAATCATTTTATTTTTTCTCTCACAAATATCACATCTAATTATAAAAAAATTCAACTATCTTTCCAAACATAAAAATTTTAGCTTGCTAAAATAGTCAAAAACTAAAGTAGTCTACTAAAATAACCAACTTCCCCAACAAGACCTATATATAGATAATTGATATGGGTTTGAGAGAATATTGAGTGAGTGAATTTGGGTTTGACAGAAGTTGAGTTGGAGATTTGAGTGATTGTGGTGGAGGTTGGTGGTGGTGGCAGCGCTTGCAAGGGCATATAAGAGGGAAAAATTGGAGGAAGAGAAGAGATGGTGAGTTTAGATAAGAGAGGGTGGGTTTACATCTTTCTTTTGAAATTTAGGGTTAAAATGTAATTTTTTTAATGTTTTCCGTTTCAAACGTGATGGTAAGGGTAAAAATGATATGATTTTAAAAACTTTGAGGGTAAAATTGAAATTACTTGAAGTCTGAGGATGTAATTGAAAATCAAGGCAAAATATAGGTGTAAAAATGAAATTTTCTCTAAATTAAATTAATGAACAATTTTATAGGTGCTTCTATTTACACACCACCTTTCATTTTAAGCCACACCATTAATTAGTTTAATTTTTATTACAATATTAACGTTATGTAAAATGACCAGAAAGGATAAAAAGCTATGATACACACCTTTTGTGAATTACCATAAGGGACAATAATGAATACAATATACACCAAGTATCTCAAACGTTATTTACATATCTTTTCTCTCAAGAATCCAAAAACCCTTAAAGAAACAACCAAAAATATACGCAGTGGGTGGAATACGCAAAAGGTCATCCATTTCTGAAAATGAAATAGAAAACAGTGAAGGATAAGTCCGTTCAGAAGTGCAGAGTCGGACTATTCAATTTTGTTCGACACTCAAATTTCGAACATATTGAAATTGTTCGACAAGCTAAGTCCGAATAGTTTACTTAAGTTCGACACTAAAATGTCGAACAAATTGAATTTGTTCGACAGAAACACTCCGGACAAAAGGTTAATGTTCGACAGACCAGTGTCGAATGGTTTGCAAAATCAAACTTCATATAAAATGCCACTGGTTTACAAAATCAAACATTCATATACAATGCTCATGGCAATGAAAAATCGTACATAAAACCTTCAAATCTAAGCAAAATGAGAATTCTCACCTACTATATCTCCAATGTGGAGTTGTTTTCACCGGCATCTTTGATGAAACAGAGAATTGAGGAGGAGATGGAAAATCGTAGGTAGGGTGTGTGAGTGAGTAAGGATGAAGATGGAAGATGTGGGTCGGGTGTGTGAGTAAAGATAAAGATGGAAGATTGCGGTGTGTATTGAGCAAATTTTATATTTATCAAATTATTAAAGGTGCGCCTTGAGCAGTGGTGTGCCTTGAGATGAAATGTGATGTGTAAATAGAGGCATCCCAATTTTATCCTTTCTTAAAGAACTAATTTAACTCCCCTTTTCTTTAAATAAAAAATAAAAAATAAAAACTAATTTAACTCTTATATCTATATATTTGTGTCTCTCTATATTGGATAAATTACACTTACTTCCTCTGAGTTTTCTGACAAATACAAGGACCTCTCATATGGTTTCAATAATTATAAAAATATCCCCTACTTTAACTAACAATATTAAGATTCTCTCATTTTTAACTTTCGTTCATACAACTAACAAAAGTTGCTAATGCCATCAAAGATAAATACTGAAATGCCTATAATACCCTCAAGTGTCTTGGTTTAGATGCATGAACAATAGGTAAAACCAATATCTAAAGCTATGAAATCTAGAAATTGAATCTAGAAGAACCTAACAGGGCCATCTCAGATCTGATTTGGATCTCTCTCTCTCTCCTCCCTCTGTTTTTGCCTCTGAGTTCTTTTTGAATACTGCTCATTTTAGCATAGATATATACGTATATATACACATACA
The DNA here is from genome assembly GCA_025200525.1 of Camellia lanceoleosa. NCBI lineage: Eukaryota > Viridiplantae > Streptophyta > Magnoliopsida > Ericales > Theaceae > Camellia > Camellia lanceoleosa. The sequence goes on along the minus strand of CM045760.1, from coordinate 138,941,265 downwards.
ATAATGAGAGAAAAAGAAACTATGACGACTCCACCACGTATAATGATTAGTACTTAATTAATTAAGAAGATTTGAAGTTTAATTGTCAATTATTCTAATTTAATCTGGAATTTATAAAAATTATGGAGATTGATTTATATATGGTTTTATCGAAGATTAATTTTGGAATTATGAATTAAAAGCCTAAATGGCTCAAGAAAATACAAATGGTAAATTGAATTATTTAAATTTTGAGTATCGGACCATATGAGAGTTTAATTAAATATTTGATTCAAATTTATAAAATTGAGATTTGATTAATTGGGCCCGAATCGGAGTTAATTAAGTTATACGAATTAGGAATTAAGATTTCTATGAATTAAATTTATTTATGAGGTGTTCAATTGAATATGTAGTTTATTGACAAAGATTTTGAAGTTTAAGCTGAAATTGAAGGTTTTAATGATTTAAGAAACCAAAATTGAGGATGAAAATAAATTTAATTTAATATTTAAAGCCTTTTGGAAGTCTGACTAAAAATCTGATTCGAATTGATAAAATTAAATATAATTAATTGGGCCTTAATGGAAGTCAAATTAGACTAATTAAATTATGTAGGAATTGTAATTAGTTATGATTAATTAACTTATGTGCTAATTATGATCAATCAAGACTAAGTGATAATTAAACTAATGTGTGATTAGCGTACTAAACTAATTCTAGCATACCACCACATAGGTTCATATTATAAGGACAAGTGTCCCACTAATGAATAAAAAAAGAAAAAAAAGAAAAGAGATGATGAATGAAGTCATAAGGGTGGCCTTCAATCTGCTAAAAGCAGAATTAGAAAAGGAGAAGGGAAGAGGCAGCACGGCTGAGAGAGGGAGAGACCGGGAGGAAAAAAAAGGAGAAGAAGAAAGCCTTGTAGGGTACCAAGATTCAAGCTTAAAATTATGAAAAAATCATCCTAAGGTAAGAAATCTCATCCTCTTTCTTCTATTGTTTAAATAATGTAGATATAAATTAATTTAAGATGAGTTTTGAGATGATAAAAGATGAATGTTGAAGAGGTTTTGGGATAAAATGAGTTTCAAGAAAATTTCATGAAAAGTGTGTTTAAGTCAATTAGTACCCAAATCCTTTGTAGACAAATGTTTTTATAGGTTATAATATTCTATATACGGATTAACTCTTAAATTTGAAATTGAAGATCAAATTAAAAATTAGTTTGATTTTGGGTTCTTAATCTATGCACGTAAATCTAATTTGAGGGTTTTTATTTTATTCAATTTAAACATGTTTTGGAAGCTCTATGATCATAATTTAAGGTTGGGTTGTACATGCAAAATAAAAAAAATAAATAAATAAATAAATAAATAATAATAATAATAAAAATAAATAATTTTGATATAAACCTTGATATATATGAGATGTATATTTGCATGCACTATGAGTTTTGGAAGGATTTGAACCATGCAAGTTTATTATACATTTGATTTTGAAGAAAGGTTTGGAAGCCATGAGTTCATGAAATGTGGGTTTTGATTTTGATTATTAACCATGCATGCAAGTAATGTGATTTAAGAATTTGTTTAATTTAAACAAATTTTGGAATATATTAAATTAGATTGTTGTGAGACCATGAAATATCCTCTCACATGGATGTTGTGGAGATCCAACGAAGAGAAGAGCTTCACCCCTGTAGATCTGCAATGATGAACATAGTCGGTGCCACCCAACCGGGGTTACCGGCCGGGGACTCTCCGATGATGAAGTCAGTCCCTGTATTAAGGAAGAAAATAGTATATGCATTTGAAGGGGTGTGTGCTTTGTGTAGGGAGAACAGACATACCTTTCATTTGGGATGCCTCCTCTTTATATAGAGGAGGGGGGGTGTGATATTTATTTGGGCTGGACCCATTGTGGGCTTTGTGTGGGTTAGGCCGAATAAGCTTGTACCTATATTTTTCTGGCCCCCACAATTGCCCCAAAACTTTCATTGTCTTCGTAGAAGGAATGAGGGTTTTATTGCCAAGTTATCTTTGTACAAATAGATGTTAGGTCTTTTGACAAAGAATACATTTGATAAATGAATAAAATGTATGGATGAATGACTGCATGTATGCTTGAATGTATGTGTAAATGTATGTATGTCTTGAATGTATGTATAAATGTATGTACGTTGATCATAAGATGTGGGGGGTTGAGCTAAAACCCAGAAAATAATACAAATAAATCATAACGATAGGCCACGGTATTTTAACCCCTGGGCATGGGTGTAGGCCGCAGTATTCTAACCCTTGGGCATGGGTGTAGGCCACAGTATTCTAATCCTTGGGCATGGGTGTAGGCCACAGTATTCTAACCCTTGGGCATGGGTGTAGGCCACGGTATTATATCCCCCAGGCATGGGTGTAGGCCACGGTATTATATCCCCCAGGCATGGGTGTAGGCCACAGTATTCTAACCCTTGGGCATGGGTGTAGGCCACAGTATTCTAACCCTTGGGCATGGGTGTAGGCCACGGTATTATATCCCCCAGGCATGGGTGTAGGCCACGGTATTATATCCCCCAGGCATGGGTGTAGGCCACAGTATTCTAACCCTTGGGCATGGGTGTAGGCCACGGTATTATATCCCCCAGGCATGGGTGTTGTATTTTGTCAAGTGCAAAGATTGCTTTCAAATATGGACTTTCACGTCGAGCTAGAAATATTTCTATAGGTCGAAGACGGAAATGATTACCTGAACCAAATAAGATAGGTTAAATAAGGTATATACATCAGTCAAAAATTGGACCACGGTATTATTACCCCCGGGTAAAGGTGTAGACCTTTGCTAACGGTGCTCTGTGCCGAGTGCGAAGATTGCGCTATACTCGGAGACTTTTGCTGATTTTAAGTGGCAACTAAGTGCCAAAGTGGCAAGGACTTTGAATAATGTATCCCGTACCGAATAAGGTGGACGTGTTAATCACCAATAATATTGTTCCGCTTGTATGGAATTGCCAAGTAGATATTGGGCCAACTATTTAATTGCCGAGTTGCTCGGTTTGCGTTTAGTCCAAAGTAGACTTGCCCCATTGCTTTCGAATGCCAAGAGTTAGTCGGAAGGAATGTAGATTCCCATTGCCCTATGTTGCGAAAGGTTCGCTTTGATAAAATGACGCGCAAAAAATATGCAAACCGGCATTCGCCAAGTGTGTAATGTATTGCCTCAGAACGGGCGCTTGCTTGAAGCTGTGTGAAAAGGAGCGGATAGAGTTGATGCCGAATAATAATCATGCATAATGTTGAATTTAATAATGGTCGAATAATCTTGCCGGTGTCCGTTTACACTTGGGTCGGCGATTGTGCCAATCGTTTGGTTGGCGGCGTGTCGATATTCCTTCCCGGAATCGTTTGCTAAGAACTTGGTCGGCAGTGGTTGGCAATATAGTGGAGTTAAACTTCTTGTCCAACGTATATTTGCCCCATTGCTTTTGAATAAGATTTGTTATTCAGAAGGAATAAAATGGACTTGGGCCAAAGTTGCCGAGTAGGCCGATAATGATTTAAAAACGGATTCCGTGCCCCTGTTCGGTGCTGCGGCGAAATCAGAATGAAGCCGAGAAAAAGTAGGGTGCTTGGTGAGATCAGAATCAAACCTGTAATTTATTTTTTATTTATTGATTTACTTGATATATATATAGATATATTTTTGCAATCTGAAATTGCATATTCTCGACTGCATTGACGGACCTTAATATGTCAAAGAGTCGAAAGGACTATTGGATCGAGAATCAGACTCGATAGTGTAATTGTAGCCAAAATAGAGTTGACGGCTCAGATTGGTTGAGAATTGTGCGCCGCAAAGCACCGGATAAAGTTTCTTGCATGGTTTGCTTGTTCGACGTTCACAGAAACAAAATCAATTCTGGGCAAACTTTGATCGGCCCGTACGGCTTCGTTTTAGCTCCGATTTTGACGCGGTTTGTTGCGTTGGACTCGTCTTAATGAGTACTTCACATTGGTATGGTCAAAACTTGAGTTTGACAGCTTTTGAAATTTCAGTTTTCGGCATGTGTGATCCGTTTCACAACTTTCGGCGGACTTGGATTGCTTCTTGGCTCCTCGGGTTGGTGGATTTGGCATCTTTGAGTCGATACGAATCCTGCGATACGTTCAGATGCGGATTTCGGCAAGCCGAGGTGCTAATTTCGTGCCGAGATATTAGTGCCGAATAAGTATAAGATTGCTGAATATTTGATGTGGAAGAAAACCGTGAGCTATAGTCAACGAATGTGCCGACTAAGATGCCGAAGCCGAGTTGATCATATGTATGCTGCGTTCATAATGCTGATGAACTTTGTTGCCGAATAAATTGACTATTGTTTAGTCGAAAATGTTGCCGTATAAAATTGATAAATGTTGTTAGCCGAATAATATTCAAGGTCGATAAACAATTCGTAGTTAATAATATTTCAAGTCGATGAACAACGCAGGTTTAATAATACTTCGAGGCCGATAAACAATGTAGAAGCCGAATAATATTTCGAAGCCGATAAACAATGTAGAAGCCGAATAATACTCCAAGCTGATAAACAATTCAGAAGTCGAATAATATTTCGAAGCCGAGTTGATAACATGTGGGATGGTATGCCGAATTGCAATGGTAATGATTTGCCGTTGCTGATTAGCCGAGCAAGTTGCGAATAAGGTGTAATAATATGCCCAATATGCGCCAATACTGGGCCGAATATGGTTGCTGAATGATCTTCCCGAAGCTGAGTTGATATGCAAAATGCTATGTCGGACAACTACCAAAGGCAAATTAAACACTTCCGTTACTGCCGAGGGAGATGGATGAGCAACAGGGAGCTGAGTGGTGGTGTCGAGTTTAGCCACCATGGTGGCTAAACTTTCATTAATCATATTTATTTCTGTTCTTTTCGTGGACTTCCACAACATCCATGAAATATCCTCTCACATGGATGTTGTGAGATCCAACTAAGAGAAGAGCTTCACCTCAGAGATCTCAAGAATGATGAACATAGTTTGGCACCCAACCGGTTACTGCCGGACTCTCCGATGATGAAGCTACCCTCAGATATGAAGAAAATAGTATATGCATTTGAAGGGGTGTGTGCTTTGTGTAGGGAGAACAGACATACCTTTCATTTGGGATGCCTCCTCTTTATATAGAGGAGGGGGGGTGTGATATTTATTTGGGCTGGACCCATTGTGGGCTTTGTGTGGGTTAGGCCGAATAAGCTTGTACCTATATTTTTCTGGCCCCCACAATTGTTTTATTTGAATTACATATGTTCAATGTTTGCTAGGAAATTGACAAGAAAATGAGAAATTGGAGCTATGTTCAAATTTATGAAAATTAATTGCTTTGGATTTGAATTTAGTTGTCTTAATATGAAATTGAGTTTTAATTGTACATGCATTATGAATTTTTCAATAATATGGAAAGTTTAATTCATGTTTTAAAATTTGTGGATTTGATATAAAGAAAATGAATTAAAACTAAATTTGGACAATTGGAGCATGATTTTGAATAAATGATTTCTAATTGAAAGTGTCTATTGAATTATACGTTGGTTCTCTATATTTGTGTACCAAAAATGCATGTTTTGAGGCTTTGAATATCAAATCTGAACTTCAACTACAATTCTGGAAATTCCAAAATTCACACTGTCCGCTCGAGCGAGGAAAGTCTCACTCGAGCGTGAAAATCGAGCTCTCATAAGTGTTTCAAAATTTTACAGTCCGCTCGAGCGACCAAAGTGGTGCTCGAGCGAGGACCTTATTTTCAGCAATTTTTGACTAACTCTTTTAAATGCACAATTACATCCTCATAACATTTTAAGTATTCTTAGGCACCAATTGGACTCTCATAGTCATGGAATAAACTAGAAACACATAAAGAGAGTTGAATTAAAATGAAATGAATATTAAGTGGTGCTTCTATTGTGTTTTTGTTATGTGATTTATATAGGTGGGCATCCGAGGCCTTATATCGACTTAACCCACTGTGAATAGTAATGTTGTAAAACTATGTTCAATTATAATTATTTTCTGAACGATTGACTGTACTGTTTTCTGAAATGACATTGTTTACCGAATGAATGTTTGTCCTATTTTACAAACTGTACTCGTAATATCCATAGCAACCGATCATATCACATCGACATTATTATGTTATCGCCATTTATCTTTATCATATCGCTACTATTACAGAGATCTCGCGCCTATCCTTGGAGCTATCATATCGTATTGATGGCCATCAACTGACTGTTTGGTCTATTAAGACCTACTGTACTCTTCTGCTATTGGATGTACTACGTATGACTGCTATGACTTCTAAATGACTGATACGACATGAAATATAAGACATTGATTGAATAACTGATCTATATATGCAATTGACTGTTTAAATTATTGAAAGAACATTCATTCTTAACCCCTTTACACATTCGTTATTCACTAGGTTTTAGCTCACAATTTATTGTATATATGTAGGTGGTCAGGCACCGGAGCAAAGTTAGTAGTGTCAACCTAATTTCGTTTTGTCAAGCCAACCTACTGTGCCTCACCATGAGATTCCAAACCGTTATTGTCAAGGCTTTGTTTTGGGTGGTCTAAATCTATCTCAAGTGAATTTCATAAGTTGTTTTGGCTTTGGAATTTAATTCCCCAACATGTCTTTTAGTTTGTACTTAGACGTATTTTGGACTTCAGTTTTTGCATATATATTGAATATGGACTTGGACTTATATCTGCATTGGTATATATATATATATATATAAGTTGTTTGTGCATTTAAGTCCTCACAGCTCTTTAGACATTATGTTTTAATATTTACAGGCTTCCGCTGGCCCCTCCTATTGTATAATTGTTATTACTGTTAAGCAGGCCTTTGGTAATCACGGATTACTGGTCGGTTACGATGCTAAACCCTTAAGGCGGGTTTGGGTCGTGACAGAAACCAAGAAAGTTAAATCTGAAGCTACTCCAGCGGCCGCATCATCTGAGAAAAGTCTAATCTTAATCCCAGACGAGAAGCTCTAGGCGGAGGTTTAGGAAAAAGAGGTGTCGGGGCAGCAGAGGACAACGATAGCGGCCACTGTGTCCCAGTCGACGGTGAGAAATCCTCTCACAACCTCAAAATCATGAAAAAGTGATGCAAATAAATGATTTCATCCAACTAAAGTGATTCATGCATTTAGAAATATGAATCAGAACTTGCAAAGCAAATTAATAAATCAAAAAGAACAAAACAAAGCAAAAAACTATAAAGTTCAATAGATTTATAACCTATTATATAGGTTTCAAATCCCATGAAAAGTTTTGCAATATATTTAATTATACACCCAAACAAGCAATCAGAATTTCAAAGTTTAGAGAACTAGAAAAGATATAGCAAAACCCAATTCACAAACACCAAAGATAAACCAAAATATTTTGAAGTTCATATAAGACTTTAAACAAGATCTATGTCACTTTTAGGGAAGTCCACAGAACAAATCACCATCAATATCTAAACAACAACCTATCTATAAGGAAATTTAATCTCTATTGATATAAACAATAGATCTTGTGAAACACTATATTCATCATCACAATGTTTTTGTAGAATCCATACCCTTGAACTCTTACTAAACTCTTTGTTACAGATATAGGACCCACCATCACCTTGTGGGTTTGATTTGGATTTGTGTGATTTATAACCATACTCTACAGTGGTTGTTCAATTATAGAAAAAGATAAACAAGTGTCAGTGGTAGTCCGATTGCAGAGTTTGTTTGGAGATAGTGAGTTAGGATGGGTGTGGTAAGGGTTGTTGGTCGTCGTCACGAGAGAAGAAAAAAGGTCTGATCTCATCATCGGTGGTCTCCTTGTTAGAGTCAGAGTCGTCGTCAAGACCAAGATGAGAAGCACTATTGGGTTGGGTTCGGAGGGAGGAAGAGAGAGAAGAGAGAGAGTAGGGTTCGATTTCACGGTTAAGAAGATAGAGAAGGAGAATGAGAGAGAAGAAAGAACTAGAGAAGTTGTGGGTAGTGGCTTTGGGTTAAAAAAGTAAAAAAATGGATACTTTGTAGGGTATTTTTGTCTTTTCACGCTTAAATCAAAGGGTAATATGGTTATTTTGTATGGACAAGTAACGTCGTTTGTGCAAAATTGATGGATTGGGGAAATCTTGGTATTATCAGTTAAAGTATGAGAGGTCTCTGTTCGTATGGACAAGTAACGTCGTTTGTGCAAAATTGACGGATTGGGAAAATTTTGATATTGTCAGTTAAAGTATGAGAGGTCTTTGTAATTATTGAACCATAGGGGAAGTTCCTATATTTGTCAGAAACCTCAGGTAGTGTAATTTATCCGTTTATATTTTACATATCTCTCTCTCTCTCTCTCTCTCTCTCGGTCTTTCTCTCTCTCTTAGTTGTCCAAATTTTCACAATTTTCATTGTTCGTCGATCATCTCACATCACCTCCACCATAGAATTGCGATGATTGTTATATTTTGAACATTATTTATTATATTTTGAGGATTGTTTGGATCGAAATTTGCGATTGAGTCGCACAAAAGTGTATATTTTGTTTATTTCTTTAGATTAAAGAGTGAATAACTATTAAATATTTTTTTTTATGTAAGATTGGAAATTGAACAATGTGTATTTCATTTGTTATGATTTTTTTTTTTTATTGAATATGATTGAATAATGGTGTTTTTGTTTGTTGTTAGATGAACTCTACTTTGGTTTGCTCCGATAATATGTGGTACATGTTTATTTGTTGATGCTCTCTTTAAAAGTGACAGTAAAATTTTACTCTGATTTATTATGACAATAGGTAATCTATCTTTTGTTTGTTGATACTTTGTTTTAAATTAACAGTAAAATTATACGCTATTAACATTATCATTTAATAATTTTATTCAATATTTCTACTTGTGTCAGTAATAGTTGTAGTGACTATGATGTTTAGTGATGATGATGGTATTTTACTATTTAAATGTTAAAATTTCACAGTAAATTTATTGTGAATCAGAATAAATTTTTACTGTGAAACAGAGAATTTTTTTACTATTGATGTTAGTTTTGACAGTAAAAATTTTACTAATTTTTTAAAAGAATTTTATGGCCAACATAGATCTTATTTGATAGATCTCAATAAGAAGATTCTAAAAATACTAATTTTATTATAAAAAAATATATATAGGATAAATTACACTTACCTCCCTTGAAATTTATCATAATTACAGATGTATCTCTTGTGGTTTCAACAATTACACTGACCTCCCTTGCCTTTCAAAATAATACCAAGATTCCCCCTCTTGTTAAAAGGACCCAAATGATGTTAACTTGCCAGTGAAAATTACCGTAGTACCCTTTGAACACATTGTGAATGACTTATAGTACCTTTCAAAAGCTTTTATGTATTTTTAAATTTTTATTCAAACTCTAATTTGTCTAAATACGAAATTTTCACATATAAAAAAAACAATTCAAATACCTATATGTATTTTTAATATATTTTTATTAAAATATGTATCTTTTAAAATTAATATTCAAACTCTAATATCTCAAAATATGTATTTTTTTGACATAAGGTTTTTTATTACTAATTATTTCTATGCATAAAGTATAAATTGGTGGTCATTTTAAAAAATAAAAATCGATATCTTTTATTTTTTTGTAATTTTGAAATAAATGATTGTATTTAATTTAGTATAAGGTTTAATGGTGATCAATTTGTTGCTCTTAGTGTGTGGTTATTCTGCTATATATATGCTTGTCATTATAAGGGTTTTAGTTCTATGTAATGAAATGAGTAATGATTCCCTTTTTACTATAGATTGAAAAACTATTTGCTATTTAAACACATTTATTGATCTAAGTTAAGGTTTAATAACACATGTATGACATAATACATAAATCTCTAAAGTTTGTTATTATTATTACAGATTTAATCGGTTTGTTTTATTATTTAGGGCATCCAAGTAAGCTCTTTAATAAATCTCTTCACTATGGGTTGTGTGAGTATGATATAATTAAAATTTGTGAAAAAAAATCATTCATAAGTATGCTTGTATTTACAAATGAAGGAATTTTAAGGGTTTTGGGAGTTTTGCTTGGCTAATTTTTTAACTAATTTTGAGGGTTTGGGGGTATTTAGGATTTTTCTAGATTTTTAATCAAATATTGTTATTTAATTGATTGTTAAATATTATTACTTACTAGATTTGAAATATAACAATTTTTGCTAGATTTTGTTGAATTATTTATTTAGGGTATTATTATCTATTTTAATATTGTAACAATATATACAAATTTTTTACTGGAATTTTTTTGGGTGATTTTTACTGAAATTTTACTAGTGATTTTACATGAACTTAGTTATCGTTTGACATTCAACTAAAAACTTATATATATTTTTCATTTTTTTTTTTAATTTTGTCAATTTTATTTTTAGTCTTTCAATACATTTGATGAGAAGAATCTAAAAAATTAAAAATTAAAAAGTTCACCAAGGACCCAAAAAAAAAAAAAAAAAAAAAAAAAAACACAATTTTTAAATTTTTTTTTTTTTTGGTCTTTAATTGTCTTTTTTATTTTATTTTATTTTTTTACTTTTCTGATTTGCCTTATCAAGTAGGTTCTAAAAGTTTTTTTTAAAAAAAAAAAAAAATCACTAAAGAAGTAGAAAAATAAACACAATCAACCACTAAAAAAATCCATCCTAAACAACCCTTTAGTATCAATCATGGTGTGTTTTTCACTAGAATTTGTTGAATTATTCATTTTAGTGTTTTACTGGATGTTGCGCAATATTACAATAAATATGCATCAAATTAAATGTTACTTTATTACTATTACAACTATGGCTTCATTCCCTTACTTTAATTTAGAGCATCTCCAATGGTGTGCCATTAGAGTTGTTATTGCCAAATTATGGCAGCAGTGGATACAAAGGCAACTCCAATGGCAACTTATAGCAGCTGCTATCTTTGGCAAATGCCAAAGCTGCCAACTCATCAGCTTCAACCAACCTCCTCCTTCCCTCCCTCCTTTTTTCATCATCCTTTCCAAACACAGTTTCCAAATTAAACACAACAATTTGAAGCAATTTCCAAATTCACACAGAAAATTAATTAAAATCAATTAATTGGATGACAATGCAATTAAAATCAATTAAGATCAATTAATTCACACAGCAATTTTAAGCAGTTTCCAAATTAAACACATTAGCTTCAATCAATTAATTAAAATCAATCAATTAATTAAAATCAATTAATCATCAATTTCACTAATCAATTTCACAGAAAATTCAAAAAAAAAATTAGATGACAATGAGGAAAAAAAATTACTTGACAGAAAGGGATGATCAATTAATTAGATAATCTTGTTTGTGTTCATCATTAGGGTTTCAATCTTCTTCATCACCGATCCATTGTAGGAGTCAGACAGAGACTGACAGAGAATGACAGAGAGTAGTGAGTGAGAGAAACAGAGGGTTTCAATCTTCTTCATCGCCGATCGAAGAAAGAGAGAAGAGAGTGAGAGTGACAGTGAGAGTGAGACTTGGGAGATAGAGGTGGGTTTGTGAGATCAGAAAACATGGATGATGAAGGAGGTGGGTTTGTCAAATTGGATGTGGGTTTCTGAGATTTCGAGGCATGGATGATCGATTGAGGTGGGTTTGTGAGATTTAGAGGTGGGTTTGTGATTTGGAGACATGGATGATTGAATGAGGTGGGTTTGTGAGATTTGGAGAGATGGATGATCGATTGAGAGGGTGATTGGCAGACGGCGAGGCTGAGAGGGTGATCGACTGAGAGGGTGATCGATTGAAGATCTGGGTTGTACGAGTGAGAAAGAGCGAGAGAGAGAGAGAGAGATGAGTGAGATCAAGAGAGCGGTGGAGGGTAGAAGTGAGAGTGAGAGGGAGAGGGAGACAGAGTCGAAGTGAGATGGAGAGGGTTGGATCATTTTGGATGATAAAGAGAGGAAGATGATTATACAGAGAAGTGAGAGTGAGAGAGAGACAGAATCGAAGTGAGATGGAGAGGGTTGGATGACTCTGGATATGGATCTCATCCGTTGGAAATCCTTTACATGGACGGTGGTGATTTATCTTAGGAAGGCAAAACAACCGTTGTGCTCTTTTGGCTTGGAAAAAAATTCAAAAAAAAATAAATAAATAAATTATAAATTAACAGTAATGTTTTTTTTCCTAAACGGTCATATTTTACATTTCTATAAATAGAAACCACAATCTCAATGTCATTCACAGCACATATTTCTTTTCTCCTCTCTTTATCTCAATTGTATTTGAGAACGAACTTTCAAAATTACTTTCGAAAATATTTTGCTTTTAGTTTTTTCGGCCAATCACTATGGAAGGTTCATCAAAAACAAAAAGAGAAAAACCATTCACTACTGAAGAAGATGTGGCAATTTGTAGAACTTGGTGTCACACTACTAAAGATCCAATTGTTGGAAATTCACAATCGCATGCACATTTTTTGGGAAGAATTTTTGAAAATTATTGCTCGCTGCAGAATGATCACTCAAGAACACAAGTGTCTATCTCATCTTGATGGGGTGTAATCATGAAATGTTGCAACAAATTTCGTGGGTGTCTAGCGCAAGTCGAAAATCTACATCCAAGTGGGGCGTCACAAGTTGATATAGTAAGATTTCATTTCCATTTATTATGTTAATTTTTTTATTTTGTCTTACATAAAAATGAACTAATTAATTAATTTAATATTTTATTGATATAGATGCTTCAAGAAAAACTGTTATACCATCAAGATAAAAACAAACATTTTCTTTTTGAACATTGTTGGCCAATCTTGCAAAACAATATCATGTGGCAAGATATAACTCCTATGAATACGGTGAAGTCAATAATACATACACCGTTTTCCCCTAATTCAACCCCCGATTCCCCTATAGATAACTGTATTTCTCTTGAAGATGACACCAGTCCAAGTGTTGGTAATAATCCAACTGTCAGTGAGGGCAGTGTCTCTGCAAGGGGTAAAAGGCCTATGGGTAGAAAAGCTTCAAAAGAATTATTTCGAAGAAATCAAGTGGTTGAAGCTGAAGTCCAAAAAATGAGCATACAATTAGAGACATTTAACCAACACCTTGCTGAGAAGGAAAAGAAAAAAGATGAAAGAAAAGAAAAAAAAGATTCAAGCACTGCAGGAAATGAAAGAACTTGAGATCAGAAAAGAAGAACATGAGATAATGACTAGGGGTGAAAGAATAACTGGAAGGACCGACCAAACCGACCGAACCGAACGGTTTTCGGTCGATGTTTTAAGTTTTAATCGGTCAGTTCGGTTTGGTTTATTTTTTTCTGTATATTCGGTTCAGTTTTTGGTTTTTGGTTTTTTGAACCGAATCGCATCGAACCGAACCGACTTATATAATATTAATAGTCTTAAAATCCTAGCCATCCACGTCGCATCATCTAAGCCATCCGCGTGTCTCACTATGTTAAAAAAAAAAACACACACACACACACACACACACACCACACATACACGATTCACCAACCCACCACACACCACACACCATAGATTTTTTCTCTCTCTTCGTCTCTTCGTTTTCTTCCTGAGAAGAAGCTTTCTCAGTTTCTCCATTTTTTCTCCATTTTTCTCAGATTGTCACTCTCTCTCTCTCACGGCCCTCTCTCGCCATCACTCTCTCTTTCTCTCTCAAGAATCAAACGAGAGCTCTCTGTTTCGAACGAGAGACACCGATCGTCACTCTCTCTTCGCACTTCCTTCACTCATCAACGAAGCAGTGGGTTTGTAGCAAAATCAACAAGCAGAAGCTTAATCAAAACCCTAAGGTGATTTTCGAAAACCCTTTTATTGATTGTGCCCTAATTTTCGAAATCCCTTTTATTGATTGTGCCCTAAATAAGTTTCTTTGTTTCTTGTTATTAGTAGTAATTTGAGGGCTGTGTGCTACATGTAACGTTGTTATTTATTTATTTTTTTGTATTTGGAGAATCCCTTTCTGTTTCTTGTTATTAGTAGTATTGTTTTATTTTATTTTTTGTATTTGGATTCTGTGTGTGAATGATTTGGTATTGACTATCAATAGAAATAGCATCATAGTTGTGAAACATTCATTTTTTATTTTAAATTGACGTTCATTTTTTTTTTTAAATTGTTGTGCTAATGATATATAAAGAAATAATAAATATATATGTATATATATATATATAAATATAATGGTTTGCAAATTCTTGTTGTTATTATGTTTAGATGGATGAAAATATGCTTGAAGTGCCCAATGCAACTGAAGAACCTACCGTACAAGAAGCTAAGGAAACAAGCACAAAAAATAAATCTGATAATGTGGGTAAAAGACCACAGTCTTTGGTTTAGGATCATTTTACGAAATTGGATTATGAATCTGGTAAAAGACCTAGGACCTCTTGTAATTATTGTGGTGTAACTTATGCATGTGATCCGAAGATTAATGGGACAAAATCAATGCTAACTCATATAGAATCAAGGTGTAAGAAGTATCCTTTAAGGGAAGATGCAAAGCAAAGTACCCTAGGTTTTAAACCAAAAAAGGATGGTGATGGAGAAACAAGTGGTAATCTTGTAGCTGTAAGCTTCAGTGTTGATGCATGTAGAAAGGCCCTAACAAAGATGATAATAATAGATGAACTGTCTTTTAAATTTGTGGAGGGTGAGGGATTTAGACAATTCATTCGTGTGGTGCAACCAAAATGGTTAAAAATTCCCTTTAGGATTACCGTTGCCAAGGATTGTATGTCACTATATTTTAGTGAGAAGAAGGTTTTGAAGAATGCACTTAGAGATCAACGACTATGCCTTACCACAGACACTTGGACATCCGTGCAAAATCTGAATTATATGTGTCTCACCGAACATTTTATTGATTGTGATTGGAAACTTCACAAAAAAATTCTTAACTTTTGTGTAGTTCCTAACCATAAAGGTGAGACACTTGGTAAGGTGATTGAGCAATGTTTGGTAGAATGGGGGATAGATAAGTTTCTCACAGTTATAGTTGATAACGCAAGCTCAAATAATGGTCTCATTAATTTTTTGAAGCGAAAGAGGAAAACTAGGAAGAGTATCATATTAGAGCATGAGTTTTTACATGTGAGGTGCTGTGCTCACATATTGAATCTAATTGTTTGTGAGAGATTGAAAGAAATTGATGACTTCATAACAAGGATTCGGAATATTGTGAAGTATGTGAGATCTTCTCCATCTAGGATGGCTAAATTCAAATCGTGTACTGAAACGAAGGGCATTGAGTGTCATGGTCAACCTTGTTTGGATGTAGCTACCCAATGGAACTCTACATATTTCATGTTAGAGCGGGCTTTACCATTTTAAAAGGCTTTTGAGCGGTTAGAAGATGAGGACACACACTTCCGGTTGGCTCTTAGAGAGGATGAGATTAGTGAGGTTGGTGAAAATAGTGAAGAGGGTGAAGTTGGTGGTGAGATTGGTGAGGAGGGTGAACTTGGTGAGGGATTTAGAATTGGTCCAACTGACAGTAGAAAAGGAAAAGAGAGAAGAAAAGCAATTGGGCCACCGACAAGTTATGATTGGATGAAAGCGAGGTTGTATGTCAAGTTTTTAAAATTGTTTTACAATGCCACATTGCGTTTTTCGGGTTCTTTGTATGTTACTTGCAATGCATTTTTTTTTGGAGATAATGTTGATAAAAAGTGCAATAAGCGAATTGTGTAAGCATGATGATCTAAGTTTGAAATTATTGGTACATGGCATGAGTTCAAAGTTTGACAAGTATTGGGGTAAGTTTGACAAGATCAATCTGCTATTGTTTGTTGCTATTGTTGTTGATCCTCGTTACAAACTTAAATATGTGCAATGGTGCTTGGAAGAAACTTATGAAACTCAACATGTTAATGGTTTGGTAAACAAAATAAAGAGATGATTGACGAGGTTATATGAGTGGTATGTTTTGAATGTTCGAAATGAAAGTATGCAACCACAAAATATGGGGCAGCCATCAAGGGAAATGAATTTGGATAAAGATCATGACACGGATGTCCGAACAAAAATGAAATCCAAGTTTAAGATGCATTTGGAAGAAGAAAATCATATAGTTAACAAGTTCGAATTGGAGAGGTATTTGGTGGAGGGTTGTGAAGAAGATGATGATAATTTTGATGTATTGGGTTGGTGGAAGACTAATTCCACTAAGTATTGCATCCTCTCTCATATGGCTCATGATGTTCTAGCTATTCCTGTGTTCACAGTTGCCTCAGAATCCGCTTTTAGCACGGGAGGACGTGTTCTTGATCCATTTCGCAGCTCTCTATCACCCTCTATGGTGGAAGCTTTCATCTGTGCGCAAAATTGGTTTCGTTCCCCATCTCAAATCAGTCTTACAAATCAATTGGAAGAATTAGAGGAGCTTGATTCAGGTATTTTTTTTCTTAAGTCACAAGTATTTCTTATTTTCTTTTCTTTCTTTTTTTTTAATGAAAATCATATGTTTAACACTTTAACCTGTTGTGCATTGGGTCTTTTTTTAGTACTTATGGAAGGAACAAGTAACAAGGATGTAACTGTTATTGATTGATGCTTGAAAGCAAGGGTAAGAAATTGAATAGTTGATGTAATTTTTTTTTTATGTTAAATTGAATTATGTTGATAATAATTTTATTTTTTTTACAAGTCTCTTTTGCTTGCTTAGTTGGAAAGTTCATGTTGCTGCTGCTTGCCTTAGATGGTTTCTATTTTATGTTTTTGAGTTTTGAGATTGATTATATTAATGGTCTGTAATATATACTAAGGCTTAGATTTAGACACATAGTTTTATGGTTGGATTGGACATATGGTTAGTTGATGGCTTAAGCTTAGACTTAGACTTGGATACAAGGCTTAGACTTTATGGTTGGATATATGTTATTTTTCATTTTTTGTTGATATATGTTAATAACAGGGTAGGCCCAAAATGTGAGGCCCCAAACTTATGCAAGAATTACATAGCTTTAGGCCCAAATTTTATGCAAATGGATAAGAATATAGGCCCAAAATGTGAGGCCCAAACCTATGCAGGAATTACATGGCTTGAGGCCCAAATTTTATGCAAATGGATAAAAATATAGGCCCAAAATGTGAGGCCCCAAACCTATGCAGGAATTACATGGCCTGAGGCCCAAATTTTATGCAAAATGGATAGAAATATAGGCCCAAAATATGAGGCCCAACCAGCAAAAAAAAAAAAAAAAGAGCCAAAAAATCGAAAAAACCACACCGCACCGTAATAAAACGAACCGCGCCGGTTTATGTCATTTTTCTGGGCGGTTCGGTTCACAAATATGCAAAATCGAAATTACCGGTTCAGTGCAAAACTAGTGAAAAAATCAACCAAACCGAACCAATTTCACCCCTAATAATGACTACGGACATTTCTCTTTTGAACCCTCAGACAAAAGCATATTATACAATGCAAAAAAATGAGATTTTCGCCAAGTGGTCCTCAAATGTCAGTAGCCCAAATTACTATTTCCCCATGCCTCCTGATGAATAATTACAGGATAATGTATTTTTAAATTTAGCAATGTCATTTAATTTTTAATTTGGATGGTTGTTGGTGGTTGGTTGTTGGTGGGTAATTGGTAATTGTTTATTTTTTATGTGTAGTTAAAAAAAATTATTAAATATGTAGTGATATGTTTTCTGGTGGGATGAATTAATCAAACAATTTTTTTTTTCTCCAATTTTTTCATTTTTTATATCTGTCTAGTTGGGAATAATATAAATATATAATTTTTTTAACAAACAGGTAAAAAAATATTATAAAAGACAAAAATAAATAAAAATAAAATTACAAAAAACCTATATCTAAACAACACTTACAAACTTGGAATAAAAGTTGGTTGAGATTTGTCAAAAATAACAAATGATCATTGGAGTACCATTGCTATAATTTGACAAAATAATACTATTTATTGTCAAATTATAACAATAATAATAACATTATAATAATAATGATTGGAGATGCTCTTAGTCATCAACCACAAGGGCAAAGTATGCAGAGAGATAGCTTGGAGGGAAATAAATAAAGTTTATTGAAAATTTAGAGGAAAATGATTATCGGAGTTGGAGTTATTTTATAAGGGAGATGAAGGGTATTTTGGCATTTGGTTGTGTAGAATTTAATGTATAAATTGATGTATTATTGATTGATATAAAATGACTACAATGACTCTCCTATATATAGGAGAGGAAGAGAATATACTAACACACTACTAACACACTCACCTACCACACTACACTTACCTACCACATTACACTCACCTACCACATTACACTTACCTACCACACTACACTCACCTACCACACTAACATAAAATATTCTAACAACCCCCCTCAAACTCAAGGGGGATAGGAACCAACCAACTTGAGTTTGGAGAGAGTAACAAAACAGGAAAAGAAAATGACAAATAAAATAAAAGTGGATAGGAGACACTGTAGGGTCGTGTCAGACCGTTGTAGAAGACAGTTTTATGGGGTCATGTCGGACCGTTGTAGAAGATAGTTTATGGGGTCATATCGGACCGACGTAGAAAAACAGTTTACGGGGTCATATCGGACCGTTGTAGAAAACAGTTTACGGGGTCATGGCGGACCGTTGTAAAAAACAGTTTACGGGGTCATGTCGGACCGTTGTAGAAGACACTATATGGCTGTGTCGAACCGTTGTAGCAGAGAACCGAACTCAATGTCGGAACAGTTTACCGAGTCTTGTCGGACCCATATAGGAGCTAACCGGAATCAAAGTCGGGACAGTTTACAGAGTCTTGTCGGACCCATATAAAAGCTAACCGGAATCAATGTCGGGACAGTTTACAGAGTCTTGTCGGACCCATATAGAAGCTAACCGGAATCAAAGTCGGGACAGTTTACAGAGTCTTGTCGGACCCATATAAGTCGCACCCTCAAAAGGCGTGTCCAATATTATCAAACGACGTGCCATCAAAAAACGTGCCATCAGAAGGCGTGCCATCAAAAGACGTGCCCTCAAAAGGTGTGCCATCAAAAGGCGTGCGATCAAAAGACGTGCCCGACAGCCATCAAAAGTCGAGCCATCAAAAGGCGCGCCGATTTGTCGTCTGGCGTTGAGAGGCGCGTAAGGCGCGTGTCTGCCTTGCCTATTTAAACCAAGGCGAGGCTGCCGCTGATGCATAACAAACCAGCAGAAAAACTCTTCGTTCTCTGAGAGAGCTATTCTGTAACATTCTGTTGCCCGGAAAAATGGCTTCTTCTTCCCGCCCCGTTACCCAGAACATAGCCTCTTCGTCCCGTGGTCTGCTCACTCTCTTTCTCGACCTCAACGAGTCCACAAGAGAGATAGCCGGGGCAGTTGCCCTTGAACCTCAACTAAGCGCCCCTAGATCAAGCCCCCCTGGTTTTGCGCCGTTGAACTATCCGATGGTGGCAGTTGAGCAGATAATGGCAGCTCAATCTGATATGGAGGCCAATTATTATACATTAAGGTCATGTGTTGAGACCATAACTGCGGTCAACAACCTGTCGCACCGGCTTCAGAGTAGAACAAATGAGGTGCAGCAGGTAAAAGCCCAACTGGCTCTGCTCCAGCGCATGTATACGGATGCGGCGAGATATGTGTCTTGAAGGCGAAAAACAAGGCTGAAGCGGAAGGCCACCGTGATGCTCAGATTTGGAGGGCCGCCATATGTGACGGTTGAGGAGCAACGGGAAGTGAACGTGCTCGGCGGCATGGGAAACACGGAGGCAGCACCGGCAAGGGAGGCACTAGACAAAGGCAAGAAGAAGAGAACAGCTGAAGAGGCGAAAAAATAAGGCCGATTTTTGTGGTGGTTGGAGAATTTGTTTGTGGTTTTTTTTTTTTTTTTTGGGTGTAAAATGGTGATCGGGTTTGATCCCGACAGAAATAAAAAAAGAGGTTGTGATATGTGAAATGTTTGTGGTGGTGTTTTGGTGTGTTTAATAATAATAATAAAATAAAATAAAAAAATAGAGAAAGAAAAGAGAGAATGGTGTGCATATGCCCAGATAAATGCGACTGATATCAGAAGCATAACCGCTCAATATAGGCGGTTGTCTTGTTTGGAAATGTTTCAAATCTTGGAGAAGGCAACAAACAAAATCCGCATAGGAATGCCGATTTCACGCACCTTCCAACCACGGAAAGCCTCTATCAAATAGACGAAACCCACTAATGATATTATCTGGAACCATTCCAAGTGGGTGAAAAACCTTGAACAAATAGCCCACAATTGATCGTATCCCAGGGCGATGAATGCCCATGATCCTCCAATCACAAAATGTCGGGTCCCAAATAGTGTTTGTAGTAATGTATTGATTCCTTCAACAAAAGCGAGTCGAACTACCCTCACTTTATCATTATCGGTTCCACCCATCAATGGGACAAGAAATGTAGGAATCATCACAAGATCCCTAATGCCAAGATGTAGTCTTTGGAATCCTGAGCTATCGCCTCCGCCAAGAAGGGTTTGAATCAATACAGTACACTAGGCCTTGAAGTTGGTCCATTGGAGGATGTATTATCTCCTCTGGTTTTGGTGGTGCCGCCATTGCTGATACCCACTTGAAGATGAAGTCTTCTCTAGAAGGTTTCAAAGCCAAGACCAAGGAGTGTAAATCTGGACTCATTGTGTACAGATCTGAGTCTGTTCACCTCTAATGAGTCAGATCTTTGTGTGTGTGGGTGTTGCAGAGACAGGAGCAGCAGGCATGTCAGGATCTGAATTAGCAAAAAAATGGAGCAGCCTGGCTCAAGGGAATTCTTTATGATCCTTTTTCACCAAAATAAATTAGAAATGCAAGGTGCTCAAACCTCTCCATTGCTAAAACCAGAGATTCTTCGCTTTCTTCCACAAAGATCTCGCTAAAAGAGACAGGATGTTGGCGGTGCTTCGTGAATAGGATAACCGATGAGCCTCCTCATCACCAGTGGCAACATAAAGCGGCGGCTATTGCTACGCACAAGCTGCAATGGCGAAAAGAGCCGATAAATAGCCATCGAAGCCGAAGTTGAGGCCACACATCTTTGATGATGTTTTTGGAGGAGGCTTATATTCTTGTTTTTTGGAGCAGTGGAGTGTCAACCTCACCGATGAAGTAATGTCGATCAACATCTCTCTTCATCTAAGTCACCTGGGTATGGACTTCTCTATCCCATATTGAGACAGATAATGTCGATGCAACTTGTATATGGGAAATCTGCAACAATGGCTACTGCTGTTGATGATTCTCAAGCTAACAGTGAGGATGAAGAATTCTTTAAGCCAAAAGGAGAGGGCAATAAGAAATCAAGTGGAGGTGTGGATGGTGACATTGTGGTCGCTTTGTCACTGGAGACTGGTCAAAGGCTGCTCACTGCAGTCATGCATCAGAGAGGTCTTGTTGGAGTTGATGGAGGTTTCAATTGGTTGAGGTCCGGCGGGCGGTCAAGGCAAAGTTGCCGCCCGCCGGAAGGCGAAGAACACCAAGAGCTTAACTTGGCTCTGATACCATGTAGAATTTAATGTATAAATTGATGTATTATTGATTGATATAAAATGACTACAATGACTCTTCTATATATAGGAGAGGAAGAGAATATACTAACACACTACTAACACACTCACCTACCACACTACACTTACCTACCACATTACACTCACCTACCACATTACACTTACCTACCACAACACTCACCTACCACACTAACATAAAATATTCTAACAGGTTGCAACGGCCTTCTAACAGAAGGAGAAATTATAGTATTATTTTATAAAGTAAGGATGTCAGTATAATTATTGAAATTATAAAACATGTATCTGTAATTATGGTAAATTTCAGGAGAAGTAAGTGTAATTTATCTAAAGTTATATTATTTTAAAATTTAAAATATTAAATTAGTCAATAAACATATTTTAATAATAGTGATGTGTTAATCTTCTAAAAAATTTATGTTTATTCTTAATACATGAAAGATTCATTTATGTAAGGGCTTTTATCAAATTCTCTAATTTAAAAAGAATATATTCTTAAATAAAGAAGTAAAATATGAGAGAGAGAGAGAGAGAGAGAGAGAGAGAGCTTAGTGATAAACTCACAATAACCAATCATTTTAATAAATCTTTTTAGGCTGTTTCAATAGCTCGGTCTCCTTTTTGAAAAAAATAAAAATAAAAAATAGTTTTGACAGCGTATTTAGTGTGTCTTAACGTGTTGTGATCGACTCTCTGCAATGTCTTGAGAAGTTAGTAAAAAATTAATTTTTTAATTCTTTTTGTGGTTTTTTTTTACTTTTTTGTGTTAAAAAAGTTGATTTTTTATGACTTTTTCTGTAAAAAAATTAAAAAACTAAAAAACTAGCTTTTTTAAGAAGTTCTCAAAACACACCCATCTCAAGTGGGTTTGGATCCTCTAGAGTAATCCCCATAGTGCGACACCTGCCTAATAAAGTGATCCAAAGATTGATATATCCCCTTTAAAAATATTAATTGGATCAAATTGACATAAAATTAAAAATTAAAGATCAAAATTTATTGAAATGAAAATATAGAGACTAAAATGATATTAGAGAAAAAAATATAAAAACCACCTGCATAATTTGTCCAAAAATAAATAATGAGCTTGTCAATGTTTTATGAATAAAATAAGGAAAATGTAGGAGATTCCAAGAACTAAGCTCTAAATTAGCTCCAGCACAATGTGTTCATATATGATATATGAACATTAAAAAATATGAATAAAAAAAAAAAAAAAAGAACATTAAAAAATGTCTTGAAGCTTTAATTTGTGAGTTTTAATAGCTCTAATATATATGTAGGGTTCATCTGATGTGATATTTTGATCTTATGTTTTTTTTATAAAAAAAAAAATTCACTTCACTGAAACTCAATTAAAATTCTAATTTTAGACGATATATCATTTGTTGATGAACATTAATCATTATGTATAAATTCACAATTTAAAAATAATAGGAAGAGTTCCGATTCCATTTGAATAACGAAAAGAGTTATATCAGATTTGGTTGTTAGTTTTCGTCATTTGTGCGCCATCCTTATCACTAGCGGGTACACTTTCCGTCTTAAAATATTAATTTTTTATTTTATTTTTTATTATTTTAAAATATTAATTTCTTTTCAAAAACTAAAAAATAAAATAATATAAATTTATTATTATTTTTTTAAATTCATTAATAATATAAAAAGTATAATTATGACAGTTGATATTCTCAACCAAAAAAAAATACTATTAAAGAATAATTTTGAAAAATTAATATTTTAAAAATATAATAATTGTACTATAAATAAAAAGTTAGGTTGTGTTTGATTTAACTTTCTATAATTAATTTCACCCTTACATTATAATGCTATGTTTGGTTTAAGTTTTCAAATCATGATTGCAAATCAATTTCAACACACATTTTGAAAATATGTTTGATAAACCAGACATTTTTTGAATTTTTAGTCTACCCAGTTGTCTATTCGGACATCGTCTCTAATGTCTGACCGTTTGATCAGAACAGTACCTTTTTTTTCTTTTTCTTTTTGCAATTGGCAATCGCCACCTTTTGTTTGGAAAAAAAATTTATATTTGTTTTTGAAATTTTTTAAATATAGAAAAAAAATTTAGACAAAAATGACATATTATTTTTTTGAATTGAATTTTAAAAAAAGTTTGGTTATGAGTTTTGAATAGAATTTTCAATAGAGTTTTGAATTGTGTGTTTGGTTATGAGTTATAAATTTTTCAATTAAATTTTGAAAACTCTTTTCAAAATTCATAATCAAACAATTTTTTCATTTCATATGTCACATAAAAAATTCAAAATTTATAATCAAACAAATTTTTTCTTTTCAAATCATAATTCTAAAACTCACAAATTTAAAATATAATTCTATTCTCAAATCATAATTCTAGAACTCTACCAAAAGTTACATTAGATTCTCCAAAAAGAATTATTATTTTGGGACAGATAGAGCATAATTTATCATTTTTTTTACTTTTAGTGATTATTTGGAATGATATATATTTTTTAATTTTTTATGAAAATATATATATAAAAAAAGTAGAGAGATGATATAACCTTAATAAATATATTTATTCACATAAGTATACCTATTTAGTTTATGTCAAATAATATTTTACTCATAATTTTCTTATTAAATAAGTAAAGAGAAAAAAACAATCGTCTGCACAAATCCGTCCATATATTTACCCTCTATTTTGATTGAGTAATTTGATAAAAAAATTATAAAATAAAATAAAATTTTTCATCACTGGTTTAAATGATTAATAAGATAAATAATAGTAACAAATGAAAAAAAAATTATAAGACAAATTACTCCAAAATTAAGTTTTATTCCTCATCAAAATAATGAGATTTGATAAAAAATAAAATAAAAATTACACTTTATAAAAAAAATTATAATACTTCAATTATTCTTCTAAATACAAAATAAATAAATTTAAAAAGAATTTAAGTTATATACGACTGTCCCGTGTAGCCAGTGCTTTGGTTCCGTTTGTTTTCAGAGGTAGAATATAGAAGGGATTCATAGTGAGGGAATTAATAGTGAGGGAATTGATAGTGAGGGACTAAGTAAAATTATGCTTGTTTTAATGATAGTTGTTAGTGTAAGAATTGTTAAATTATTTTTATATAAAATAATAAAACAAATAAAAAAATATAAAAAATCAAACATTAATGTTTAAAAAAAAAAATTCCCAATATGTAAAAAATAAAAAAATAATTTTTTTTTTAATCCCCTCACTATTTTTCTAATACCACCTCTAACTCCTCCATCTCAATCCCCCTTCCAACTTCCATCTTAATCATCTTCTCCATCATAATCTCTTCTCCAACTCTACAGATAAACATAATACTAAAATAACCCCACATTCATCCTAATCCATTCCATCCATTACACTCCAAAACAAATTGGGCCTTTACACAAAATCAATAGATGTTTGACACGTCATTTCAAATATAAAAAATTGTAAAACAGTCATTCAAAAATTTTTTTTTTTTTTTGAACGAAAACCGTTATTAAATTTAACCATGGGTCCAACCTCTCTCTACTTACTCCATGTTCAAAACCCAAAAAAAAAAAAAAAAAAAACCTCTCAACCTGACCTCACCTTCACCTACCCTTGGCGCACACCTTGGACTTTCACCGAGTAGTGACAAATTTGTATGAATATTTTATAATTCGAGTCTCAATTATGGTGTCATTTGAGAACAAAGTTAAAAATTGCTTTTTACAGTTTGTATAAAAAAAACTAGAAATTAGTTTTTTGGTATCAAAATTATTTGGAAGAGTAGTTAAAAATTACTTGCGAAATTATAGCTATACTCTTTATGGGTTAAAATAAGTCACATGGATCAAAATGTAAATTTTTTAAATTGGGTGAGAGTATTTTGATTATTTAATTATGATGTGACAGTATAAACAAATATTAAGTAAAAAAAGTCAAAAGTAGTTTTCTATCAACTTCTCAAATGATTTTCTAAAAACATCAAAAACACTTGTTCAAAGAAAAATGTTTGGTAGTCCGAATTTCTGTGACTTGAATGTGTCAAAATGATATCGTTTTACACTCAAAACGACGTCGTTTTGAGTATTTCAAACCATTCGAACTATATTTTGAGACCACCTAGCATTATTATTTTTCAAAACACTTCTATAATTAAAATAATCTCAGTCCTATGTCTTTCAATCATTTTGGCACACTGGTTAAAAGTCAAAGTTAAAAGTCAATTTTTTTATTTTTTGGATCATATTATATTTTTATTATTTTACACAAAAAAAAAAAAAAACTAAAACATTAGTTTTTAATCAATTTTTCAAAATAAGGCTTCGTTTGGCAAAAAAACGTTGGGATTAAAAAAATATAAAAAAACAAAATAAATAAATTAATAAAACAAAATATCATATCTAAATTATAATTATTTTATTTTTCCCTTATAAAAATTAAAAAAATCCCAACTCAAATGAGTAAACTAAAAAAAAGCCCTAAAAAAAAAAAATCACAAATAATTTCCTTATGTCTTTTCATTCCAGAAACTCTGTTCGTTGCTTTATTTTCTCATCTGACGGTGTGTTAAGATCCAAAGCCCATTAGAAAAGGGTGCTTGCAATACTTTCTTACCTTTTGCAGAGTCGCCATTCACTATATATCTGCCATTGATTTGGTCTCTAATCTTGGGTTAATCCATGGCTTCTGAAAGAACCCAACCTGACTCTTCTTGTTTTGATTCTTCATCTTCTTCAACACCACCTCGCTGGAGTCATGACGTCTTCTTGAATTTCAGAGGTGAAGATACCCGCAAAAACTTTACGGGTCATCTCTACACGGCTCTGGTTCGAGCTGGAATTAATACCTTTATGGATGATGATGAACTTCCAAGAGGACAAAACATTTCTTGTGAGCTGCTAAAAGCAATTGAAGAATCGAGGATCTCCATCATTGTTTTCTCAAGAAACTATGCTTCTTCAAGATGGTGCCTGGATGAGCTCACGAAGATCATTGAATGCAAGCAAGCACTTGGACAATTAGTTCTTCCAATATTCTACGAAGTTCTTCCGTACGAAATACGGAAACAATCTGGGTGTTTTCGAGAAGCATTTGCCAAATTCGAAGACTCTTATGCTCATGCAATAGAGATTGTGCAAAGGTGGAGAGCTGCCCTCTCTGAAGCTGCAAATATATCAGGGTTTAGTTTGAAAGAAGCAAATGGGTAACAAGCTCCGTCGCTTACCTTCCTTTTAATTTTGCTGCTGCTATCAATTTTGATCTTTAATTTTAATTTTAGTTTGCACACAAATTGAAGTATTTAAATAGCAAAATTCACTTTATCACAAATAAGTATAGGTAGTTGGCAGTTTTGAAAGGATTTATAATCATGACTATTTTGAGGTATGGGTTAAAAATCACTGCTTAATTTTAGCTCACTTTTTTTTTTTTTTTTTTTTTTTTATAAAAAAATCAAAAAAAGTTAAAAAAATAATTTTTAACTACCTTCTCAAAACACCTCTATAATATCTCATCAAAGGACTATTATATCTCATCGTTGCTCACCAAGTGGCAGTGTTGAACATCGAGAGTAGGTTTGATTTTGTGTTTTGAAACATATTTTTGGAGTGGCTGTGTTGAACATCGAGGGTAGGTTTGATTTGTGTTTTGAAACATATTTTTGGAAGAAATTTTTTGAAGACATGCTTGGTTATAAATTTTTTTTTAAAAGTTCTAAAATTACTTCTCTTTTTATTAGATATCAATTAATCACTTTTTTTTTTTTTTTTTTGTTATTGTCAATTACTTTTTCTTTCACACACATTTATTTAATTACAACAAAATATCAAATTATTTCAAATTTTCAAATTCCAAAATTATTTACAAAATATACAACTAAATAAATCAAAAAAAAAATTTAAACTCTCTTTAAAATTTTTCTTATAAAAAATTTATCTCAAAACACAAACCAAAGTAACACTCGTTTGTAGTAACAACGTTGTCGTTGGATCACTCTTCGTCTCCCTAGTAAATAACAACGCCCCTCAATCATACTTGGGAAAACTATTTGGTTGGATTACTGCTACATGTGTGTGATAGCAAAAATAGAGTGAGTGGGGCTGCTGTAAACTCTTCGCGACTACAATCGTGAACCGTTGTTTTGGGATTCAATATTGAACTAAGGCCTCGTTTAGGACTAAAGTCCTGTTTGGTAGAACTGTGTAAAAGTATTTATAATTTATACCTAAACAATTTATAACTTATAACTATGAATATAAGTTGATTTCTGACGTGTACAAGCCCATAAAAGCCATGAATCACTATAAACAACCCAAGCCCATCACTTGGAGCCCAATACATAACCCAGCTGGTGAGGTCCAGAACAGCTAGAATCTAACATGACATAAAGAGCCAATGACATTCAGACACATGGCAGGTGAAGGACAAGCCACATCAGCAGACAAAGATCTGCAAAGTTATTGCCATTGCACATCACCATTAATGCAGCTCATCACAGCATTTATTACGACAACACCTCCCCGTCGGAATAGGACCCCCTAACCCTGAACAAGGTAAGCTACAACATAGATTTTCGGCGAGGAGGGCAAGTCGGAAGGGACAACGAAATGATTACCAAAGGATATAAGCAAACGTTGAAGACAAGAAGAAGGTTAAACTTTCTATCTCTACTTTCTCTCAAAAACACCCTATTTCTCCTTCTAACTTACTCGTCGGAGGGTTCACTGGGGGATTACCCCGTTCCCTATTGGACTTGTTTACAGATAATCCGGTGGGCTTGATCATCTGGACATGGGTATTGAGGAGCTTGGATCTGTCCGACCCATTCACTGGGACAAACTGTATCATCAGTTGGCGCCGTCTGTGGGAACGACTTTACTCCACGCGCCAGTTGTGCTCATTGTCGCTGGAGACCTTATCCCAACAACCTTTTCCTCCCATCTATCAAAGTGTATGGTCACGACTAAATCCATGGCTTCTCACAATAAAGTTGCCGACTATCAGGCCGACCCCCCCCAATCCAAACAACCCACCGCAGTATTTTATAAAGCTTACCAACAGCATTAACCGCATGGCCGAGCAAAACCAGGCCCTGATAAATGCTTTACTCCAAAGAAACCTTCCGATGCCTCCTCCACCACCTCCAGATAATCCACCCAACCAAGAAAGAGCCCCGAGCCATACTGTTCCGCAACCCTATCCACCCAACTTGAAAGGTTTGCACCCTCCTCCTCCACATACAAATCTACCACCTCCACCCCCACGCCCGTCGGTCGTGGCACCAGCCCCTAAAGGGGAAGCCAGCAGCGTCCAGCCCCCTATTGACTGACCATGGTGACAACATTCCCCTTTGGGATGCTGAACTCCGAGCAATGAAGCTCCAACTCCAAGGGTTCATGCAGAACATTCACCATAAACCCTCTACCACGGCAAACTCACCATTTGTTGCCTCCATTCGGGATAAACCTCTGCCTGCCAAGTTCAAGATGCCAACCATTGACTCTTTTGACGGTACGACAGACCCAGTCGACCATTTGGAGACCTACCGAACCCTCATGATCCTTCATGCCTTCCCTGACGAGATCATGTGTGGTTTTAACAAATTCGGCCGATCAAAGAACTCTATCTCCACTTTCCAGCACCTCAGCGACTCCTTCCTTAGTCATTTCATTGGAGCCCAGCGCCAACGTCGCTCGGCAACCCAACTCCTCAACATCCGTCAGACCAATGGGGAGTCACTGTGCAGTTTTGTTACCCACTTCAACACCGAAGCCCTGCAAGTAGCGGAAAATGATGACAAGGTCATCCTCACGGCTTTCATGGCCGGGCTACGATCGTCCGATTTCCTATTCTCCCTCTCCAAAAACCCCTCGACCTCCATGGCAGCCCTACTCTCCAAAGCCCAGAAATACATGAATGCTGAAGATTCACTAGCCGCCCGGCAAGATCCCATAGCTAAAAACCCGACCCCCAAGGAAAAGAAAAAAGACTCAGAACCCAGAAACACCCAGTATAATAGCCAAACACCCCACTATTCAGACCAACCCCCCCGCGCAGACCGGTCGGCACCAGCCCAACCGCCCGGTCGGTTCGAGCGATACACCTCCCTTAATTCTCCCATGGAACAAGTCCTCAACCAGATCCAACGGGACTACCCCCTCAAATGGCCCCTACCTTCACGGACCCCTTCCAATCGGAAAGACCAGTCCAAATATTGTCGTTTCCACCAGGACCATGGCCATAACACTGATGACTGCATCAACCTCAAGGATCAGTTCGAGACCCTAATACGTCAAGGACGTCTCAGCCGCTTCACGGACACCCGCCCACAGCAGAGGCAAAGAACCGAGCCCCTCAGAAACAACCGTCGGTGCACCCCACCCCGGCAGCCAGCCCAACCTAACCAAGGCCATGATCGCCCTCCACAACAACCTCGCCAGGGTAATCCCTCCGCCGATTGGTGAAATGAAAGTCATTCGGTGGCCTTGCTTGTGGGGGACCATCCCGCTCGGCTCAAAGGGCAGAACTCAGAAAGATAAGGTAAGGCTCAGACAAAGCAGTTGCCACGGTAGACCGACCCTCCAAACAGCCCAAGCAGTGGACAGAGCCCATCACCTTCACGGACGCCGACTGTACAGGCATCCGTTATTCTCACGATGACCCTCTCGTCATTTCTGCCCTCCTCTCTAACTATAAGGTCAGACGGGTTCTCATCGACAACGGCAGTTCTTTAGACATCATATTCCTCAACTATTTCCGCCAGCTCAAGATTGGGAAGGAAAGTCTATCGCCCCTCCAAACCCCTTTAGTCGGTTTCACTGGCGACCAAGTGACCTCCACCGGCTCCATCGATCTCCCCATTACCATCGGCGAATACCCATAGCAGACTACGAAGTTGTTCACTTTCCTTGTGGTCAACTGTCCCTCTGCCTACAACATCATCCTTGGTCGCACCGCCCTCAACGCTTTTCAAGCTATCACTTCAACCTACCACCTCGCTATAAAGTTCCCTACCGACCTGGGCGTCGGGACAGTAAGGAGAGAGCAAACCGTAGCCAGGGAATGTTATATTGCCTCACTCAAGGAAGTCAAGCTGAAAGAGGCCATGATCATTGAAGGACTTGACGTCTGAGATGAGGACGAGTTGGTTAGAGGAGAACCGGTGGAGGAGCTCGTTGAGATTCCCATCGATCCCACCAACCCAATGAAAACTACCAAGATCGGCAGCCAACTATCCCTCCAAGCTAAGACCGACCTTACTGCCCTTCTGACTGAGCACAATGATGTATTTGCCTGGACTCATTCAGACATGCCAGGCATTGATCCCTCTTTCATAACTCACTGCCTCAACATTGAACCCTATTTCTGACTTTACCGCCAGAAGCAGCGCATTTTTCATCCGAAGTGCAATACTCTTATAGCCGCAGAGGTTGATAAGCTCTTTGAGGCCCAATTCATCAAAAACGTGGACTACCCTAAATGGTTGTCAAACGTGGTCCTAGTCCGTAAGAACAATGGCAAATGGCGACTCTGTGTCAATTACTCTGACCTAAACCGAGCTTGCCCCAAAGACAGCTATCCTCTTCCCCGCATAGACTTGCTGGTCGACGCCACGGCCGGTCATCAAATGCTCAGCTTCATGGATGCTTTCTCTGGTTATAACCAAATCTTGATGCATCCGTCTGATCGGGAACATATATCCTTTATTATCGACCGAGGTACCTACCACTACCGTGTGATGCCATTCGGATTGAAGAACGCTAGGGCCACCTACCAACGGTTGGTCAATGCCGTTTTCCATCACCAGATAGGTCGGAATATGGAAGTATATGTCGACGACATGCTGGTCAAGAGCAAACTCTCCACGGATCATCTGACCGACCTGCAAGAAACCTTTGCCACCCTACGCAAGTACCAAATGAAGCTCAACCCAGAAAAGTGCGCCTTCGGCGTAGGATCCGGGAAGTTTTTGGGTTTTATGGTCAGCCAGCGGGGCATTGAAGCTAACCCTGAAAAGATCAAGGCCCTGATCGAGATGTAGTCACCCAGAACGGTTAAGGAGGTCCAAAGACTCACTGGCCGAGTTGCAACCCTCAACCGCTTCATTTCCCGCGCAACGGATAAGTGCCTACCATTCTTCAAAGTTCTTCGGCAAACCTTTAAATGGACGGCTGAATCCGAAGAGGCTTTTCAACAGTTGAAGCAGTGCATAGCCAATCCCCCCCTCCTTTCACAGGCAATCATGGGCGAGCCCCTCTTCCTCTATCTAGCTGTATGAAGCATCACTGTCAGTGCAGCTCTTATCAGGGAAGACGGCTCTGTCCAACGACCGGTCTACTACATCAGTCGGGCCCTCAGGGGAGTAGAGCAGAACTACCCACTGTTAGAAAAATTATCCTTGGCCTTGGTCACCGCCTCCAGACGACTCCGTCCTTACTTCCAAGCCCACTCCATAGTGGTCCTCACCGACCAACCCTTGAAGAAGGTCATGCAGCAACCAGAACTTTCCGGCAGACTCATGCAATGGTCAGTGGAACTCAGCCAGTTTAACATCTCTTACCGGCCTCGAACAGCAATTAAGGGGCAGGCTATCGCCGATTTCATACTGGAATTCACTAATCCTACCCCAACCACTGCCTCTCCACCCCCACCAGCTCCCATCGAGCCAGAAGACCCTCATTCTTGGACTCTCAATGTCAACGGATCATCCCGCAAGAAAGGTAGTGGGACTGGCCTCATCCTCACTGCCCCTGAGGGTGGTTATTTCAGATGCGCTCTCCGTTTCCTGTTTGAGGCCAGTAACAATGAGGCCGAATATGAGGCATTGATTGCAGGTCTTCGCCTAGCTAGGGATATTGGTGTCAGCCACATCCGAGTGTTCAGCGACTCCCAGCTCATCGTCGGACAGATCACGAGAGAATTCGATGCTAAGGAGGACACAATACGGGCTTACAGGGATATTGCACTTCCCCTTGTTCGCCTCTTCAATACCTTCCACATCAAGCACATTCCTCGGGCAGAAAACTCTAAGGCAGATGAGATGGCTCAATTAGCTTCCGCGAACCAGTCCGACCTCAGCCGTGGTGTCTGCCTCGAATACCTATCCCACCCCGCCATTTGCCCCGACCAGTACGAAACACAATTCCTCCAAAATGAGCCCATCCCTTGGGCGTCGGACATCTTTCTATTTCTGACAACGGGAGAACTTCCAGACGACCAACAACAAACCGCCAAAGTCAGGGCCTGGTCATCCAATTACATCCTCGTCAGTGGCATTTTGTACAAACGTGGTTTCTCACGTCCCTATCTGCGGTGCCTCAATCCGACTCAAGCAACTTATGTGATGCAAGAAATTCATTAGGGTATCTGCGGCAATCACTCAGGCGACAGGTCCCTGGCCCACAAGATACTTCGCACTGGATATTTCTGGCCTACTATCAACCAAGATGCGGCTGACTTCGTGTTCAAATGTGATAAGTGTCAGCGTTTTGCCAATATCCCCCATGCTCCTCTTACTGAATTGATCATACTTTGCAACTCCTACCCGTTCGCCAAATGGGGGATCGACCTAGTTGGTCCTTTACCCATCGGCCGAGGCCAGACCAAATTTGTCATTGTCACCATTGATTATTTTACTAAGTGGGTAGAGGCAGAACCCCTTGCCACCATTACCGAGCGGAACACAACCAAGTTTATCTGGCAGTCGATCGTTTGCAGGTTTGGCATCCCCCAGGCCATCATCTCCGACAACGGCAAACAATTCGACAACGCCAAGTACAGGAAGTTCTGTGCAGACCTCCAAATTCAACCATGTTTGTCTTTCCCCGGTCATCCCCAAGCCAATGGCCAAGTTGAGGTCACCAACCGTTCTCTTCTGAAGATCATCAAAACCAAACTAGAAGCTGCTAAGGGACTTTGGGCTGAGGAACTACCAAATGTACTATGGACTTACCGAACTACAGCTCGGACTCCCACTGGGGAAACCCCTTTCCGCTTAACATACGGCGCTGAGGCGGTTATTCCGGTAGAAGTCGGTCTGCCTACCCCTAGAGTTTTATATCCGGCTTCAACACTAACAGAAGAGCTCCGCCGAGCAGACCTGGACCTAATTGAAGAACTCAGAGAAACCACTGCTGTTAGACTGGCCTCATACCAACAGAAAATGAGAACACACTACAACTGCAAAGTCCGACCAAGGGAGTTCGCCATAGGGGACCTTGTCTTGAGAGAAGCAACTCTTGCCACAAAAAATCCGACTGAGTGTAAACTGGCAGCTAAATGGGAGGGACCTTACATTGTGAAAGCCCGACCACGTCCGGGCACTTACCGACTCCAGGACATGGAAGGTCGAGACCTCCCCCACCCCTAGAACGTTGAACACCTGAAGCGCTACTTTCAATAAATTCTTGCTGTTGTATTGCTCAGTTGTTGTATTTTCTTTTTGATGCATAATGTAAACTTTGATCAACTGGACTACACTGTCCATGACAACAATTTTATATCCCAGCTATATGTATGTTGTCTTGATGACATTTTCAATTGCAGCACTTATTACAAGCCTCAGCCAGTCTGAACACCATAAGCCTTAGCTAGACTGAGCACCAAAAGCCTCAGCCAGACTGGGCACAACAAGCCTCAGCCAGACTGAGCACAACAAGTCTCCACCAGGACCGAGCACCACAATTTCAATGTCAGTGAATCATAGCTTTCCCCTAACTGAGCACGCATGCAGGGCTCGGTCAAGGCCAACCATGCAAACTTCATGCTTGTGGAATTAGTAGACAAACTTAGTCACAATTCCAGCTCCAAGTCTTTACACCACTCTCTGCTCAGTCAAATTCCAAAGACGTTCTTACACGTTTTCTTTACAAGTTAGGTTATTTTCTTCTCAATAAAACTCTTGCAAGTCAGCCGCTTTCCTTACAAGCCAAGCCTCGCTCCATAAACCACTAACCTACTTGAGCAGTGTGCCAAACACAAACTTATAATTTTGTTACATTTTAAATTTCACTCTGCATTGAGGAGTTCCTAACTTTACTCTGCATTGAGTTTTTATTACAAGTTCAATTTCACTCTGCATTGAGGAGTTCCTAACCTTACTCTGCACTGAGTTTTTATTACAAGTTCAATTTCACTCTACATTGAGGAGTTCCTAACTTCACTCTGCACTCAGTTTTTATTTATCTGTCTTGAGGAATTCCTAAATTCAGTTTTTATTACAAGTTTCACTCCACTTTGCACTTCACAATGACTCGTACACAAGCCCCACATACACGCCACCACTCTCATCCATTTCAGATGCACAAGCAACAACAATCAAATGCAAAACACAACTGAAATTTTATTTATTCACAACTTTGTACATAAGTTCATTACAGCAATTCAAAAAAAAAAAAAAAAAAAAAGAAAACAAACAAACAAACAAAACAAAACAAAAACAATGTCTGTGCAAGGTCTTCTTCTTCTTCTTCTCCAGTTACTCCTCTTCGCTGGACACAAGGTCTTCTTCTTCAATACCCTCATCCAGGGGGGTCTGGGCCACATCGTCATCATCGATTTTCACACTACTCAGGTCCAAGTCTGGGAACAGCTCCTCAGCTTTACGCTTGAACATCTTGCAACCACTGTCCCAGAACTCAGCCATTTCGTGTTTATAAAAGTCTGAACGCTGGAAGCTCTCAATCACTTCTGATTCAGTTCTGCCTCCAGTGGTCGTCTTCAATGGGCTCGCCCCCCCAGACTCCTGCCTAGCCAAGCTGCTGGCGACCGCGGCATCAACTGCAATCTGAAATTCAACAGACCCTTTGAACTGCTCCACTGCTGCAACGCACAGATCGGGGTAAGCCGCCCTTTCAGAGGCTGCCTTCGTCCTCTCTTCGTCCAGCGCCTTCTGTAGGGTCGCCCTTTCAGAGGCTGCCTTAGCCCTCTCTTCCTCCATCTCCTTCTTCAGGGTCGCCCTTTCAGCAGTCGCCTTGGCTCTCTCTGCCTCCAACTCTTTTCGAAGGCTCTCCCTCTCCATCGCTTTTGCACGCCGCCTCCAGCCTCTTCTTCCTGCACCGTTCACGTTTGTCTCATCCTTCTGTCTGACCAGATTTTCATTAGTGGACATCGCCTCTTCATGTCGTTCGAGCGCGACCGCGTAGGCTTTTTGGGCCTCCTTCAACTTCCTCTGCTCGCCAGCCAGCTGGAACTCGAGCGACACAACCCAGCGGCGTTCATTCTCCAACTCCAACTTGACCGCTTGCAGATCAGCATGGGCCCTCTCCCGGTTTACGCTCTCCTTCTTCAACTTTGCAAGTTGAGCCTTGGCCTCATCTGCCTTGAGTTTTGCAGCCCCTGCCTTCCTCAACAAAGCCCCTGCTAAGGTGGTTACCTCCATTTGAGCGGAGCATAACCCCCTCAGCAGTTCAGCCTCATTGAATCTGGATACTGAGCGCAAGGCTGCCTCTTCTACAATCCCCACAAGGCGATGCCTTTACTGGTGGGCATTCTTCTCCTCGGCCGCTTGACCCTTGCAGACGAGCATGGTAGATCGCGATGGTCGGTGACTCCCCCTTCTTAGGGTGCAGAACACCCCTAGGGCTGTTCTTCCCTCCTTGGCCCAGGGCCAGTTGCCCTATCTTCTACTTGCACTTCAGGGGCGGCCCTCGCGACCCCTGCGGCGATCGCCGCCACTACTGGAACCACTTCCATGCCCTCTGAGGCAATGTCCACCACTTCTGGGGCAATTACTCTTCCTGGGGTCTCCTCCACTTCCCCTTCCCCTCTGCCTCCTTGGCCATACTGGTCTCCTCTACCCTCGCTTCCCTCCTCCTCTTCTGGGCAGGCACTTCTTCACTCCGTCGCACTCTCTTCTTCTTCTTCACCAAGCCTAACACCTCCATCTCCTTCAAAGACCTCTCCTTCAAAGGGTCTATTGGGGGCGGTCGTGGCACAAATTCACCTAAGTCTTTCTCCCCCAAGGGTTTGGGGTGAGGTCGAATCCTCTTTCTTGCAACCGGTTTTGGCGGTCGGTCTGCCTGAGACTCTTTGAATTTTTGGGCTTTTGCAAGGATGGTCTGATCCTCCGCCTCTTGAGCCTTCCTCCTTGCCTCCAACTCCGCACGGTCGAGGTCCCCACCGCTCGGCTGTGGACCCAACCCTGCCTCAAACAAAGCGGGTGAGCAGGCTCGTCCCATCTGCCCCTTCCTTCTCCTCCATTCCTTTACCCTCTTCCTCTCCTCTGCTCTTGCTCCGGCTTTGGCTCCATCGACTTAGTGGGCACTTTCCAAATGGTGCGACTCCAACTCCCCCATTTGGCAGAACACATAGAACCACCGTGGTCTCCACCCCTTGATCGGCGGCTCTACCACTAGCCCTTTCCTGTTCTTTGCTGCAGAGTGACCCAAGTCTCTTCTTTGCCTGAGGCCTTGTAACATGCGAAGAATTAAATCCTTGTCATGGCCGCCCTTCGCCTTGACCACGACTTGCATAGAGACGATGAAGATCTTCCACGCATTGGGCATTAGTTGGCCCGGCGCCACCTCCAAACGATTAAGGACATCTACTACCACTTGCAGCAGGGGCAGCCTCAGTCCTCCTTTCAATGCCTCCTCATAAAGGGCAAACTGCCCTGGCCTGGTGTCGGATGGCCTCTCCGTCGACATCGGCAACGATAACTCTATTTCGGCAGGCACCTGGTATTTTTTGCGAATAGCCTCCAAATCTGCTGCAGTAACCGTTGATTTATCTGTCTTTGTATGCCAGTGATCAGGTTCTACCTGGCTGATTGGCTTTGGAGCTGCTATCATGGTGGAACCATGGGATCGTACGACCGACTCCCCCACCCTCTCCATCCTATATTGCTGCGCTAACTTTACCGCATCATCATCACCAAGTGGATGCACCCTGACATTCGCAGTTTCTTCTTGGGTCATTTCTATGGTATGTCTGCGAATCGCTTCGAATGCAGGTGCAAGGAAATTGAAAAAGTGTTGCAGAGGTGTATCGTGAGCAACAAAGGAATTCACACTTGGAATATTTTGATTTTTCGTAAACAAGTAGGTGAATCGAATAATGCTAAAAGCCCACGGTTTGCCTGTATTCCAATTAGGGATGTAAGAAAAACAGAAAAAATTGACTAAACCGATCGAACCGGATCGAACCGGTCATATTTGGTCGGTGTTTTAATATGAATCGGTCTGTTCGGTTTTGGAAATTAATTTTTTTTAGTTTTTGGTTCGGTGCCGGTTTTGGTATACTATACATCGATTTGCATCGAAACCGACCGAATATATTTACATATAATATATATTAAATATATAATGAATATTTTGATTCTTGTGGTTTAGACTTATGGGATGATTGTTTTAAGTTTTGGTTTTGTTTTGATGTCAAGACTTTGATTCTGAAATTATATTTTGTTTCTAATTCTAATTCACTAAAAGCTTCAAGTCTTAGTATTTATTAATTTTTTATTTGTATTTTTGTGAATGGTTAGATTAGATATGATTAAAATTGTATACAAATGGCTAATTTAATATTTTTACATAAATTATTTATTATACTATAAATTTAAGAAATGACTTAATTTTGAAAGCATTTAAACCGATTAAACCGCATGGAACCGAACCGATTGAATCGGTGCGGTTTGATAAAAAATTTGGTCTGTATTGGTTTTCAATATAATAAAACCGACATTATCGGTTCAGTGCAAAATTTCACCTAAACACCGACCGTCCCGAACCGATTACATCCCTAATTCCAATGATCAAAATTAATTTTCGCCAGTTTGAAAACTTTTCAAATCATCCGCCAAAACTGTCTTTTCAACACCCACAATGACCTATCGTTTCATTTCTGATCCAACGCCTAATCTTCCCTCCCCCCACGGGATGTTGCCACGTATACGACCACGATCCACTGTCTCCTCCACTTAACCTGTCTTTTCCACTTCAAATTACCATGTGACACGCCGCCTCTTGAGCCCCACACCCCTCCACCTCACCCTTTGCAGTCGGCCATCCTACTCGGTCACCCTTCGCGGTCGGCCCTCTTCGCGGTCGCCCCTCCTCACGGTCGCCCCTCCGGTTCGACCAACCCTCATAGTCACCTCTCCTCGTGGTCGACCTTCCCACTCGGCCAACATTCGTGGTCGACCTTCCTCGCGGTCGGCCCTTCCACCCGGTCACCCTGCACGGTCGGACCACCTCTCGATCGGTTCACTCGCTCGGTCACCTCCGCCGGTCGACCTCCATACTACCAATCCCTAACACCCTCCCCTTCTTTATTACTATTCCCTTCGCTGGACTAAAGTTGCACTCGGGAATGGAGGACTACTGACGTGTACAAGCCCATAAAGGCCATGAATCACTATAAACAACCCAAGCCCATCACTTAGGAATGGCAACGGGGCGGTTCGGGGCCGGGGACTACACTCCCCGTCCCCGATCCCCGACAGTAAGAGATTTTCCCGTCCCCGTCCCCGACGGGAAGCCCCTCGCCCCCCCCGCCCCCTTCCCCGATCGGGGATCGGGTATCCCCGACCCCACAAATTTCTCGAAATATAGCAGGTCAGATTTTTTTTTTTTTTTTGATCTGTCAAACATTTTAAAATTTAAAAATCTGTAGATCTGTGTAGCAATTACAGATCTCAAATCTATATATCAGCAAATCATCATCAACAACAATAACAAAATCATCAACAATAACAAAATCATCAACAGATCTGAAAGAGAGAGAGACGGAGGCGATGGACCTGCGATGAACGATGGAGAAGATCGGAGGTGCGAGAGTGACGAGGTTAACGGCAGTGCGAACTGGACGGAGAGATGAGAGATCCGTGAGTGAGTGAGTAAGGTCAGTGAGTGAGCGAGAGACAGATGAGAGAGAGGTCAGTGACTGAGGAGAGACAGATGAGAGATCCATGAGTGAGCGAGAGAGAGAAGTCAGAGAGTGAGAGAGAGTTGAGATGAGTGAAAGTGAGAGAGGGAGAGATATACAGGGTTAAGAGAGTGATTATACGGGTTTGGTTTAATGAGATATATCAGAAATATACGGGTTTAGTTTATATATATATAAGGGGTATAAAAGTATTTTCATTTCAGGAAAATTCAGAGATGGGGCCGGGGGCGGGGATCGGGCCGGGCCGGGGATCAAACACTGATCACCGTCCCTGGCCCGTGACAAATCGGGGATTGATTTTCAGATACCGTCACCTCCCCGTCAGGGGTATTTTTCGGGAAAAAACCGCTTAAATCAAGGTCGGGATCGGGGATCCCCGTCGGGCCGGTTTCAAATTGCCATCCCTACCATCACTTGGAGCCCAATACATAACCCAGCTGGTGAGGTCCAGAACAGCTGGAATCCAACATGGCATAAAGAGCCAATGACATTCAGACACATGGCAGGTAAAAGACGAGCCACATCAGCAGACAAAGATCTGCAAAGTTATTGCCACTGTACATTACCATTAATGCAGCCCATCACAGCATTTATTACGACAACACCTCCCGTCGGAACAGGACCCCCTTACCCTGAACAAGGTAAGCTACAGCATAGACTTTCGGCGAGGAGGGCAGGTCGGAAGGGACAGCGAAATGATTACCAAATGATATATGCAAACGTTGAAGACAAGAAGAAGGTTAAGCTTTCTATCTCTACTTTTTCTCAAAAACACCCTATTTCTCCTTCTAACTTGCTCGTCGGAGGGTTCACTGTGGGACTACCCTGTTCCCCATTGGACTTGTTTACAGATAATCCGGTGGGCTTGATCATCTGGACGTGGGTATTGAGGAGCTTGGATTTGTCCGACCCATTCACTAGAACAAACTATATCGTCAATTTTTGACTTATAAATTAAGCATCTCCTGCCCCACTTAAAGAATAAGCTGATTTCTGACTTTCAAAAAGCTATAAGCTAAACCAAACACATCAAAATAGCTTAAATTAAGCTGAAAGCTGAAATAAGCAGCTTTTAAACTGCACCAAACAAGCACTAAGAGTGGAGAAACAAAGGCAGTAGCTAATTAATTATTAGACAAATTATACTAATAGTCTTTATATTTTATCTCTTATGTTATTTTAGTCTTTATATTTTTAATCGGTTCAATTTTAATTTTTAATTTTAAATTATATATCAATTTCGTTCAATTGATAATATTATTAGTGTTTTTAATAAAAAAATAATCACTAGATTAGTTGAGCTTAACTTACCAAGTAGATCAAATTTATAATTTTGTTTCTAAAAACATAGCACATACCTTTTATGTACCTATTTTCTATTAAAAAATGTTAACATTAAATTAAATTGAGATAAAGTTATAAATTTAAAGTTAAAATCAAATCAATTAAAATTAGAGTGACTAAAATAACACAAAAATCAAAATAAAGAACTACCATCATAATTTACCATTAATTATTCCATATTCATAAAAGACTAATACTACTAGGCCTAACAATTTTACTTATTTTTCAAAGTTAATGTTATGCAAACCTGCAATCTATTCTCTCTATTCATCATATTTCTTTAAGGGTTAATTACACTAATAATCCCTATAGTTTAGAATTTGTGTCACTTTGGTCCATGACTTTTCAATTGTAACATATTTGATTTTGAATTTTGAATCTTGTTCCAAATAAGGACAATTAAAAATATTATTAGATTTTTTAAGGGTAAAATCGTCAATTTGATAAAATATAAATTAATTTGACAAAAATAAATGTCAAAAAAATATTTTTAATTTTTTTAAAATTACTTTTATCCACCAATAATATGTAAAATTAATAAAAATTACTTGATTAATTTTTTAAAATTAATTTTACATGATTATCATCTAAACATATAATAAAAATTAATTTGGTAAAAAAAAAATAAATGTCTAAAAAATTTATCAATTTTACAAAATTTTATTTTTAATAAGTAAACATAATTTTAAAAATTCAAAAATATTTGTTTGACATTTATTTTTGTCAAATTAATTTATATTTTATCAAAGTGACAATTTTACCCTTGAAAAATCTAATTATATATTCAATTGTCTTTATTTGAAACAAGATTCAAAATTCAGAGTCAAATGTGTCACAATTGAAAAGTTAGAGCCCAAAGTGATACAGGCCCCAAACTATAGAGACTATTTGTCTAATTTATCCTTTTTTTAATTATTATATATCATTAAGTTAAAAAGTAATTAAACTTTTGTATATTATTTTGGCGGGGGTCAAGAAAGGCCAGTGGCTGTGATGTGATGAGATGGGGTGGTAGCTAGGGCTGAGTAAGGGATCCGTGAAATTCGTAATCCGATCAAGTCCAGTCCAATCCAATAGGTTTGGATTAATTTTTTGAATCCGTGGTTCAGTTTCGGATTGAAGAATTAAAAATTCGTAGTTCGCGGATTGGTTCCGGGTTGGAACCGATCCGGACCGTATACAAATAGTCTATATTTTTATTATACATCTTTCCCTATAGTATCTTCTCTTATTCTATATAAAACCTAAACTCAAACCTAAACCCGCATCATATCTTCTTTTATTACTTTTGTTTGTTAGTTTTTAATTTTAATTTGTAATGGTCTAAATACTTATGGTGAAACCAATTTTCTTATGGTTATTTAAATTCTAGAACAGTATGTCGCTATTATAGAAAGACATGTTGCTATTGTGGAACTAATATAGCGCTATGTTTATGTTTTTATGAAATTAAAGTGTTATATATATTTTTTTGTTATTTAATTATGTGAATCCGTGGTCCTAAACCGATCCAATCCGTGTTTAAATGGATTGGTTCAGATTGATTCCATGATTTAAACGGATTGGATTGGTTCCAATTTTTCAGGAACCGTAAATAACGGATTGGTCCTGGTTTTATCCCAATCCGGTCTAATCGGAACCATGCTCATCCCTAGTGGTAGTAATGGTCCGGGAGAACGAGTGATTGTTGGATATTTATGTAGTCTCTAATTTCTAAACCAATCGCGTAGTAAAAAAATCTTGGATGAATTACACTGGCACTCCTGATGTTTATATTTATTATAGTTTGTTCTTACATTTGAAAAATTACACTGATTCTTTATTAATTTAATTTTATGTATAATGATCATTACAGTAAGGGAGGAACGGTTAAGAAACTTTAAACCTTAGAAGACAATTTGTAATGAAACTTTAAATCTTAAGAAAGAAAATGTAATTTTTAAAAAGTGAGGAGGAAACTGTAATACATATAAATCTCAGAGGGTATCAATGTAATTTACCCAAATATCTTTATAATGTATAGAGATGGGGTGAATAATCTATATATATTTGCTGCTTCTATTTCATTATCCTTTCAAAAAAATATTAATATCATATCAATCTATAAGAATTGAAAAATACCCCAACCCTTCCCCTCACGTGGGGTTGGTGATTGAAAGAAAAGGAAAAAAAAAAAGCTGACCAATGAAATGTCAGTGAGAGTCTGAGGATGACCCCCCTTCCTCTCTACACTGGAGATCTCCATCATTGCCGTAAGAATTTTTGTCCTTTCAAAAATATTAATATCAGATCAATCTATAAGAATTCTTTATACAAAAATATTATTTGTAAACCATTTTTTTATACAAATTGAAGCCTTTAGTTATATCTAATGATGTGGTGGATCTTTTCATATATTAACTGATATGTAATTGTAGGGATATATTTTCTGAGTACCAACACGTGGCAAGATGACGCCGACGTATCAGCCGAGGTGCCACGTGTCTTGGCCGTTGTGCCGAGGTCATCTCGGATAGGCCGAGGTTACCTCCGAAGATATCGGAATCCAAGATAAGCGGATAGGGGACAAGAGTCCTAGAATGAAGAGGGAACTCAACCTGGATATGGACAAGAGTCCTAGATTGGGAGAAGACTTCAATTTGGGTAAAGATAAGAC
This sequence comes from Camellia lanceoleosa, assembly GCA_025200525.1. NCBI lineage: Eukaryota > Viridiplantae > Streptophyta > Magnoliopsida > Ericales > Theaceae > Camellia > Camellia lanceoleosa. The sequence continues at coordinate 138,897,818 of CM045760.1, read as the reverse complement.
TCTTAGAGAGTTTATCCTAATCCCACTGGGAGTCCCAGATTAGCAGTAATCCTAAGTCCATTAGGGCCAGACTCCTATTGGGACTAGGATTGTATTGGCTATAAAAGAGAGGCACCCCTATGGGTCTAAGGGATACTTTTTGATACTCAAGCTTGTGAGTTGAATAGTTGATTTATCTTTGAGAGATATTGAGTACTAACTTGATCGTCGGAGTACCCCCGGGTGGCGAACCACCGTGGGATTCTTCTCTTTCTATTACAGGTCAGCCAAGTGCCATCTATTCTGCCAGTGCTCTCCAGCTGAATACTGAGTTGGCAGTGTGGTCAGAAAATCACTCACACAATTTGGCGCTGTCTGTGGAAAAGAAAGAAGAATAGATGGCCAATAACGGACAGAAGGATCAGATTGAAGACAACACTCCTGCTGGGAGTAGGAGACCTATCGACCTTGACGATGAAGGGGCGACATAACCTTAACACGAAACTTCGTGACTCTGATCCGCGAATTGAAAGACGCCCGGCCAGGAAGGTGACGCACCAAAGACAACAGATCGAAGCGGATACTACAACGAAGATGACCTCCAGGTATGGAAGGATAGATACCTGCGGAGGAACGAAGACCCTTCCAGAAGGGATGCAAACACAGGGGGCATGAGCACTTCCAAGGAGATAACTTTCAAGTATAGAAGAGCTCAACCTAAGTGAGTAGATCCTGGATTCCAGATCCCGGATCCGAGAAGACATAATCTCGGCCTAGATAAGTAGGCCCGAAAAGACGAGAGCTCAGCCTGAGTGAGCAAATCCAAGATTCCAGCAGACAAGATCTCGGCGCTTAAGTCCGAGAAGAGAAACAATGACGGATCTAAGATTCCAGAGGATAAAAAGAAAACACACAAGATCAGACTAAAGCTGGCCGGGTTGAAAACCCCGGCTTGAATCCTAGAAGATGCTTAACCGAAATTAAGCCGAGATTATTCCTTATCTACCACTTGTTGAAATTTGTAGCAATTTATAAGTTGGTCAAACCGATACAAAGTTTACCACTTGTTGAAATTTGTAGCAATTTACAAGTGGGAGTTAAGCCGAGATTACTGTTTCTCTTTGCTTGTTGAAATTTGTAGTGATTTACAAGTCGAAGTGAAGCCGATGTTATTACTTACAGACTTATGGCAATCTACTGGTTGGCTAAACCAAAAAAAATGCTTAACACTTGTTGAAATTTGTAGCAATTTACAAGTTGAAGTTAAGCCGACATATAATCATCTGTTGAAATTTCTGACAATTTCTGAGTTGAGGTAAAAGCTAAGTATATTGTTTAAACCCTTGTTGAAATTTATAGCAATTTACAAGTAGATCATTGTTTAACACTTGTTATAACTTGAGAAAAGTTTACTGTATATGTTAGTCCTTGTTGAAATTTGTAGCAATTTACAAGTAGGTTAGAATGAAATTACTGTTTACATATTTATTGCAACTTGAGAAAAGTTTGCAAAGTTTACATTGAAAAGTATATGTTTTATACTTGTTGAAATTTATGAAAAGATTGCAGGTCAGTATCTTGCCGAAGTAAAACTTGCAGTTATTATACCCAAGGTATGTAACCCCGAGAAGATTGTGCAAAAGAAGAATTATACAAAATATTCCAAGTATAGAATCATGCAAAGGCAGTCAAGAAAAGACAAAGGCACAAGCATTCAGAGAAGGAAAGTTAAATTAGACATTCAAGAACAAGGAGGCACATCGGCCATATGAAGAGCTTACATTGTCTAAAGAACAAGAAGGTACAAGAGTACAAGCGACAAAAAAGGAAAAACCTCAAAAACCAAGATGATGTTTAACCGAAGTTAAACCGAGATGATGTTTAACCGAAGTTAAACTGAAGTGATGCTTAACCGAAGTTAAGCCGAGATGATGTTTAACCGAAGTTAAACGGAGATGATGCTTAAACCGAAGTTAAATCGAGATGATGTTTAACCAAAGTTAAAACGAATGATGATAACACTTGTTGAAATTCTGAGAGAATTTACAAGTTAAAGAGTGCACAAAGTTAAATGTCGGCAAAAGATTCACGGAGTCAAGCGTCGTTTTGATTAGAACAGAACCACTAAGTGCACGCCGAAGTGGTGACGAATTGTGAAAGGAATAAATGCTTCAAGCAGCGATGATAGTTTGCAAAGGCCAAGAAAAGAGGGTCTAAAGGGGGAATTAAATACCATAAGTTTTAATACATCGTGAAAGAAGAACACATCAGTGCTGTGACTCTGACGCAAGCCAACTTCCTAATGTGATCCTAAGTGCAACTTATGTTCACATTAGAGGCGGGAGAAGATGCGAGGAAGGAATGATAATTAAGGAGCAAGGAATGTTTACACTTGTTGAAATTTTTGTGCAAATTACAAGATGAGTTAACCAAAGATTATGAAGTCTACCACTTGTTGAAATTTGGAGCAATTTACAAGTTTGGTATAGCCGAGATAACAACGAAGAGCGTTTAGAGATATGATCATCCGAGATGACCAACTAGCTTGTGAAGAGCTGAGAAGGTTGGCAGATACAAAAATGAAGACCTTAAAGAACTAAGGACTGAAAGCAAGAATGTCGGACTGATCTGCTTTGACGAACGACGATGGTTCAGCCTCAACAGTCAGTTGGAGGAGCTTCTCTACCGTTACCTTGGCATCAATTTCAAGAAGGAAGCAAACTACTCAGCATCAGCAGCATGTTGTGTCTCACCCCCAGAAGACAGTTGGAAAGAACTTCTCAGCAGCCTTCTCAGCCACGAGCTCAGCATCAATCTCCTAAAGAGTTTGATCAAAGCTCTTCTTGGCGATTGGCACCTTGGAGTTTTGAAGGCAAGGATTGAAAGCAAAAATCTGGAAAAAGACACAGAAAACAGAAATGAGAAATGTAATTCGAAAATCAAAAATGGTGATGAAGCTATCAAGAAATCAAGACAAAAAGATTGCATAGGTGTGTCAAGCCAAGAACAGTGGCAGAAATCAACAGATATGTGAACAGTGTGTATTCAAGAAGATGATTTGGAAACAACGGGTAAAATAGCAATGGTGGTTAACAATGAAGCAGAGCTTCTTGGAAAGCAAAAAGTAATAAAACCAGGAGGAACAGTGGCTTACCAGAAAAAGGGAAGTCGGAATGAGAATTGCTGAAATTTGACGACAATGACAAAATGACGTAAGCTTCACCGAAGGAGAGGAACAAACACAGTTGCAGAAGCTTGAAAGCTTGGAAAAATGACAGATTTAAGCAAAAGAGCTAAGAAAGAGAAAAAACCAGAGGATTGAATGAAAAAAGAGAAAAATCAGAGTCAAGAAGACGACGAAGTTTAAAGATAAAGCCAAGTGCACAGGCGCTAAATAAGTATATGAAGAAACAAGAAAGTAATGACCCAGACACAATGCTAGCAACAGAAAACGGTTATGGCTAAAATAGTACCAGGCATTTAAACATTTCAGAAAACTTGAAAACTGACGAAAAATAGAAGACAACAGAGGGCAAGTAAACGGATTCAGAAGAGTTATGAAAGATTGAGCTTAATAAAAGAGTTTATGAACCTACCAAGATAAGTGAACGCCGATATGAAGATCGCCGAAGTCAAATAGATGACTGGAAATCAGGAGCCCACCAAAAAATGTGAATAAAGCGGATGCAAAGCTCTTGGAGTTTATGAATTAATGAAACCAGAAACCTCGGCTAGGAGGTATGATCTCGAATAGCTTGAAAAACATGAAGCTTGATACTTGACAAAAGTGGATAGTAAAGTCCAGGAAACTTTGAGGTTGGCGAGTTTGATCACAGACAGAGGGGTACAGATGAACGAACAGTATATGTTCCATCACCTCAGAATGCCGAGGTAATAGAACCTAGGGGGCAGTTGTGGGGATATATTTTCTGAGTACCAATACGTGGCAAGGTGACGCCGACGTGTCAGCCGAGGTGCCACGTGTCTTGGCCGTTGTGCCAAGGTCATCTTGGATAGGCCGAGGTTACCTCCGAAGATATTGGAATCCGAGATAAGCGGATAGGAGACAAGAGTCCTAGAATGAAGAGGGAACTCAACCTGGATATGGACAAAAGTCCTAGATTGGGAGAAGACTTCAGTTTGGGTAAAGATAAGACTCTTAGAGAGTTTATCCTAATTCCACTGGGAGTCCCAGATTAGCAGTAATCCTAAGTCCATTAGGGCCAGGCTCCTATTGGGACTAGGATTGTATTGGCTATAAAAGAGAGGCACCCCCATGGGTCTAAGGGATGCTTTTTGATACTCAAGCTTGTGAGTTGAATAGTTGATTTATCTTTGAGAGATATTGAGTACTGACTTGATCGTCGGAGTACTCCCGGGTGGCGAACCACCGTGGGATTCTTCTCTTTCTGTTACAGGTCAGCCAAGTGCCATTTATTCTGCCAGTGCTCTCCAGCTGAATACTGAGTTGGCAGTGTGGTCAGAAAATCACTCACACAGTAATAAAATTGAGACTTGATGTCATGTTTTTGGCTCAAAATTTTCAGTGCTCGGTGACATTAAATTTTGATCCCACTTTGTACCATATGTTAATTAATGAGTGAAAGGGTGATACTATACTATCTTGATCATGTGGCATACTTATAATATTATATGTATTAATTAGTGTATCAATTGATGATATAGTAGAATTTAAGAGATTTTTAAAATTTATAATGTAATTAATGAGTAAAATTAATAATAATATTATAACTAATATTGATATACTAGTTAGTATATATTAATTGGTGAATGTAACACAACCGATACTTATTATATAAATACTTTCCCGTGAGTGGGTGAGGGGGAGAAAAAGACGAGTGTTTCATCACAAAGTGTAAATAAGCTATGTTTATTTGGCTTCATAAGATGGATGATTTTGAACTAAAGTGCTACCATCAGTCTTTTTTTAAAAAAAATAATAGAAAGAGTGTCACAATATCCCAAATTGAGAGTGGGCAATGCAAAAATTCCAAGTCAAATTCAAAAATTGAATCAGATGTCAAAAATACACTCATGTTCATCTTTTTCTTCAAATTAAATCTTATTTCTAATCAAACACTAACCCTAACCCTAACCCTAATTGTCCTCTTCCATCAATAATTTAATTTAGAATTTTATTAAATGCGAAATTAAGTTAAAAATTAAAAGTTAGAGTAAGGCAATTTTATGATAATATTAGGGTATTTAAGTTAATTTATGGTTTAATTTGTTAAATATATATGTGTATATATATGTACATGTTTAATTTAAAATATTATTAAATAATAAACTGGATTAAAAATTTTAAATTAGTTTAAAGTACTTTTATGATTTAATTTTATGGTAATAAATTAAGGTATATAAGTTAATTTGTGATATATATATATATATATATATATGTATATGTTTAATTTAAAATGTTATTAAATAAGGTGATTTTTTGGTAATAAATTAGGTTATTTGGTTTAATTTATGATTTAATTTTTTATATGTACGTATATGTTTATTTTAAAATGTTATTAAATAAAATTTAGGTTAAAAATTAAAAATTAGATTAAAGTAATCTTATGGTAATAAATTAGGGTGTTTAGGTTAATTTATGATTTAATTTGTTAATTATATTATTAAGATAAGAAATTATATGTATTAGAGAAAAGAGAAAGAAAATATGACATAAGGGTATTTAGGTAGTTTAATCACTATTATGATTGAAGTTAGCTTTGCACTGTTGGAAAATGGTTTAGAAATTCTGAGTTATAACAGAATTTTTTCCTTAGTTTGGTCTATTTTTAAGGTGGGCCTTGTGCGTTGTTTGTCGCGGGTCAAAGTGGTAACGCGTTCTATGCCGCGTTGTGATTCAGGTGGTATATTTGGTTGCTCAAAACCATTACCGAGTGAATGGAAAATTGAAGCCAAAGTATGCTCCATGGAAATGGAGTTTTGGTGGAAAATCTTTAAAGTTTTGAATAAGACTTGTCCCACATTAATTTGGTGGGAAGTTTTAAATAAGTTTATAAGGCATGGGATTGGAACTTGGGGTGTGCCCCAATGGGTACCCAAGTGTTTTATAGAGAGAGGTTATGGACACAATGGGCTACACCCATTGGACTAAAAAATCACCACACGCGCGTGCGCGCCGCAGTCTAGTCGGGCGGGCTGGGCTTGGGTGTATGGTTTGAGGTTGGGTTGGGCTTGTCCGGCCCAATACCTATCTTTTTGGGCCAAAAATATTTGAATTAATTTTATTTTTTGGTAAAATAAAATCCAGAATTCAAATTAAATCCGGAAATGAACTGGTCCGATTTTACTGTACACCCAAACAGGGCCCTTCCCCTTTTTATCTGTTCAAATTTGAATCCAACAGGTTTGTTTCTGTTTATTCAAATTGAACAGGTTTCATACATGTTCAAACAGGTTGTGCACCTGTTTAATTCAAACCCAACAGCCATAATTATAAATAGACAAGTCTCTCATTTGTTTATCATTAACAATTTTCGTCCTTCCTTGCTGCAAATTTGTCTCTGCATTTTGCTGCATTTATTCTATTATTTTTCCTTGTAAGAAAGAGTGTAAACACTTAGTGTGTTTGTAAGACAAACAATTTGTAGTGCTGCTATTGTTTGTAGTTGATCATTTCATCCTAGGAGATAGATGTCCACATTCTGAAAGCACCGTGGAGAGGACGAATCTATCTTAAGGACACAGTGTCAAACACTAGACTTGATCAGAATATTATTCAAGAATTAATCAAGTAAGTTATTTAATTTATTTTCGGTGTTATTATTATTTATTTAAATCAGATTTTAATTTTGTTTTTGTAACAAAATAAAATCTATTTATTTATTTATTTTTATTTCTAGTTTGATTTTTATAATCAAACAAATTCTCTTCTTTCATTTATTTCTTTATATTCTGGTTGTTGTTTAGTACACAACAGAATTTAAACTATTTAAATACAGTGAAGATTGTCCAACAATCTTAAGACATAATTATTTTGGTATCTTCATTGTATTTAATTTTCTGTAATTTCATAAGACATATTCTGGTTGGAAAAACAAATAGTGGTTTATGCTATTTGACAGATAGTAGTAATATACTGTCTCTTTTCTTTGATAACTAGCAGTAATATACTGGTGTTATTAACAATTGCAGAATATTAATTTGTGTTACAGAAAATTATTGTGATATTTTATTTTTCTAGTTTTAGTAATAAGGAAAATAAAATTATTTTGTATTATAATTTATTTTCTGGTTTTAGTAACTAGAAAATTAATTTGTGTTTTAATTTTTTCTGATTTTTGTAATCAGAGATTATGGCTACTACAACTAAAACTGCAACTGGTAGTGGTACTCCGATTGTTACATCAACACCGGTCCCTATCCAGAACCATGTTCATGTACCAATAAATCATGGAGAAAAACCGGAAAAATTTAAAGGTACTGAGTTTAAGAGATGGCAGCAGAAGATGCTGTTCTATCTTACAACTCTAAATTTGGCCCGGTTTCTCCATGAAAAGGCTCCAGCACTTAAAGAGAGTGAAAGTGATCGGCAGGTTGTTGCCGCTGTAGATGCTTGGAAACATTCAGATTTCCTGTGCAGAAACTACATCCTCAATGGCCTTGATAATATGTTGTATAATGTATACAGTCCTCTGAAAACAGCAAAAGAATTGTGGGATTCTTTGGAGAAGAAATACAAGACAGAGGATGCCGGCACGAAGAAATTTGTCGTCGGTAAATTTCTGGACTTCGTTATGGTAGACTCCCAAACGGTAATTTCTCAAGTTCAAAGTTTTCAATTAATTTTACATGATATTCATTCAGAAGGTATGTCTCTTAGCGAGTTTTTCCAAGTCACTGCTTTAGTGGAAAAGTTACCACCGGCTTGGAAAGATTTCAAAAATTATTTAAAACATAAACGCAAAGAGATCACCATGGATGAACTTATTGTATGACTGAGAATTGAGGAAGATAACCGAAAGGCTGAAAAGAGGAATGAGAAAAATCCCATTGAGTCCAAGGCTAATGTAATTGAACAAGTTCATAAACCACATAACAAAAAGAGGAAGTTTACTGGAGATGGTCCTAAACAAGGCGATAGCAGCAGGAAGTTCAAAGGAAAATGCTATAACTGTGGCAAGACTGGACATCGAGCTTCTGATTGCCGCTGCCCTAAGAAGGATCATGGAAGTACAAACAAGAAGACCACCAATCAGGCCAATGTAACAGAATTGGATTACATCTCTGACGGAGTGAATGACATCAACCTCTCTACTGTGGTATCTGACGCTAACTTGGTTGGAAATCCCAAAGAGTAGTGGGTTGACACTGGAGCAACTCGTCACATATGTGCGGACAAGAAGATGTTCACTACCTACAATGAGGCTGCAAGTGGTGAACAACTTTTCATAGGAAATTCTTCTACTTCTTCTGTGGCTGGACAAGGAAAAATGATCTTGAAGATGACATCAGGGAAAGAACTGACCTTCAACAACGTACTGCATGTACCTGACATACGGAAGAATTTAGTTTCTGGTTCTTTGTTAAGTAAAAATGGTTTTAGGCTTGTTTTTTAGTCTAATAAATTTATATTAACAAAGAGCGGTATGTATGTTGGTAAGGGATACATGAGTGATGGTCTCTTTAAGTTGAATGTAATGACAGTTGTACTAAAAGTTGCTATGAATGAGAATAACATATCTTTTGCTTATATTCTTGAGTCGAATTTATGGCATGGTAGATTAGGTCATGTAAATTATGATGCTTTGCGTAGATTAATTGGTTTGGATTATATACCAAAGTTTGAAATTAATCCTAATCATAAATGTGAAGTTTGTGTAGAAGCGAAACTAACTAAGGCTCTATTTAAATCAGTTTAAAGGAAAATCGAACCTTTAGGATTAATTCATACTGATGTATGTGATCTAAAATTTGTTCAAACTAGAGGAGGCAAAAAGTATTTAATAACATTTATCAATGATTGCACAAGATATTGTTATGTTTATTTACTTAAAAGTAAAGATGAAGCATTAGAAATGTTTAAACTCTACAAAACAGAAGTTGAAAATCAACTTGGTAAAACCATTAAAATGGTTAGAAGTGATAGGGGTGGTGAATATGATGCACCATTAAATGAATTTTGTGCACAACATGGCATTATTCACCAAACTACAACACCCTATTCTCCTCAGTAAAATGGAATTGCTGAAAGGAAGAATAGAACCTTAAAAGAAATGATGAATACCATGTTACTAAGTTCAGGCTTACCACAGAACTTGTAGAGGAAAGCAATATTGTCTGCTAATTATGTTTTTAACATAATACCCTACAAGAAAACCAACAGCACTCCTTATGAATTGTGGAAAGGACGACCACCTTCCGACAAATACTTAAAAGTGTGGGGGTGTTTGGCTAAAGTTGAAGTTCCTGTTCCTAAAAAGACTAAGATTGGACCAAAAATAGTAGATTGTGTGTTTATTGGTTATGCTCAGAATAGTAGTGCATATCGGTTTCTGACTTATAAATCAGAAATACCTGATATAAATGTGAACACTATTATAGAGTCAAGGAATGCTGTATTTTTTGAACATGTCTTTCTTTACAAGAAATGACAGGAATTAAGTTCACAGAAAAGAACTTATGATTGTACACAAAGTCAGAAGACTAATGACAATCAAACACAAGAGACTAGTAATGGTCTCGACCAACAGGATTTAACTGACGATGAACCAAGACGAAGTAAGAGAGCAAAAACATCAAAATCCTTTGGTCCAGATTTTCTGACATACTTGTTAGAAAATGAACCTCAAAGCTTTAAGGCAGCAATGACAGGTCTTGAAGCACCTTTGTGGAAAGAGACTATTAATAATGAAATTGAATCCATTATACAAAATCATCCTTGGAAATTGGTGGATTTTCCACCAGGTTCTAAACCTCTTGGATATAAATGGATATTCAAGAGAAAAATGAAAGCAGATGGTTCAATAGAAAAGTATAAAGCAAGACTTGTAGTAAAAGGTTACAGACAAAAGGAAGGTCTGGACTATTTTGACACATATTCCCCTGTGACAAGAATAACATCCATTCGCATGCTTATTTCTATAGCAGTTTTGTTTAATTTAGAAATACATCAAATGGATGTCAATACAGCTTTCTTAAACGGAGATCTAAATGAAAAGATCTATATGGAGCAACCCGAAGGGTTTGTAGTGCCAGGGCAAGAAAAGAAAGTTTGTCGACTTATAAAATCCCTTTATGGATTAAAACAAGCACCTAAGCAATGGCATGAAAATTTTGATCATGCAATGCTTACTAATGGGTTTAAGATAAACGAATGTAACAAATGCGTCTATGTTAAAAACACTGACCAAGGATATGTCATAGTTTGTCTTTATGTGGATGACATGCTTATCATTGGAAACAGTCAAAACATGATCAAATCAACTAAGCAAATGCTTAATAAAAGATTTGATATGAAAGATATGGGGGTCGCAAATGTTATATTAGGAATGAAAATTACTAAAATATCTGACGGATATGCATTATCTCAATCACATTATATTGAGAAAATTCTTGGTAAATTTATCAAGGATGGTATGAATTTAGCTAGAACACCTGTAGACGTCAATCTTTATTTATCAAAAAATAAAGGTGATGCAGTGTCTCAGTTAAAATACTCCCAAATCATTGGAAACCTAATGTACCTAATGAATTGTAGTCGTCTTGATATAGCTTATGCTATCAGTAAATTGAGTAGGTACACTAGTAACCCCGAAGAAGACCATTGATTGGAAAGCGACATTCGGGTTCTTAGATATCTAAGATTCACCCGTGATCATGGTTTGAACTTTACTCGATATCCAGCAGTACTTGAAGGTTATTGTGATGCAAATTGGATATCGGATACTAAAGATTCAAAATCCACATGTGGATATGTCTTTACTCTCGGAGGCGCTGCTGTTTCTTGGAAATCCATGAAACAAACATGCATCGCACAATCCACAATGGAATCCGAGTTCATTGCTTTAGACAAAGCAGGAGAAGAAGCAGAATGGCTTCGTCACTTCTTAGAAAACATTCCAATGTGGCCAAAACCTGTGCCAGCTATTTGTATTTATTATGATAGTCAATCTGCAATAGGCAGGGCACAGAATCATATGTATAACGGTAAGTCATGGCATATTCGTCGTCGACATAATACCGTAAGGCAATTATTGTCAAATGGAATAATCTCAATAGATTATATAAAATCTAAAGAGAATATTGCGGATCCGTTAACAAAAGGTTTGACAAAAGAGTTAGTGTATAGTTCATCGAAGGGGATGGGATTAAAGCTTATTACATAAGAGTCGTCATAATGGTAACCCTACTTATATGACTGGAGATCCCAAGAACTAAGTTCAAAGGGACAACTAAGTTATGTATGGCTCACCAGAAATCACCAAGGGATTAAAATTCCTTACCCATTCCTATGGTGAGAGTGATATCTGCAACATTTGTTGTATGCAGGAGTATAAGGATAAGTTTTGCTTTTAATGATTACTTATATCTTGATTGAGGCATAAAATCAAGACGAGTATAAAAAAATACTCACAATAAGAATCACCTATATGAGTGTCGAACTGGGGCCGGTTCTATGAGAATGCAATAGGCTAAATTCTCTAGAAACACTCATGAAAACCAGGCACGTTCAAGGCCAAAATGAACACAACAGTGAGAACCACGATGTGTTAGAAGATATTTTGTGTGAAATCTATTGTCTTGGCTTACACAAACGGCTGAACAATTCAAGGCATCACGTCCATTGGTTAGCCAGTAAGTCCGATAGATTATCACTAGGGAAGGTTCAAGGCCGAAAGCTACCTATCCTGATGCAAGATATTTTCGACTTATACTCTGTCGATAAAGTCTGCATATTGTTGCATTTCCGTTGTTATCAAATTCCATTCATGTGGGGGATTGTTGGAAAATGGTTTAGAAATTCTGGGTTATAACATAATTTTTTCCTTAGTTTGGCCTATTTTTTAGGTAGGCCCCATGCGTCGTTTGTCGCGGGTCAAAGTAGTAGCGCGTTCTATGCGGCGTTGTGATTCACGTGGTATATTTGGTTACTCAAAACCATTACCGAGTGAATGGGAAATTGAAACCAAAGTATGCTCTATGGAAATGGAGTTTTGGTGGAAAATCCTTAAAGGTTTGAATAAGGATTGTCCCACATTGATTTGGTGGGAAGTTTTAAATGGGTTTATAAGAGATGGGATTGGAACTTGGGGTGTGCCCCAAGGGGTACCCAAGTGTTTTAGAGAGGGAGGTTATGGGCACAATGGGCTACACCCATTGGACTCAAAATCACTACACGCGCGCGCGCGCCGCCGTCCGTCCGGTCGGGCGAGCTGGGCTGGGCTTGGGCGCGGGTGTGAGGTTGAGTTGGGCTTGTCTGGCCCAATATCTATCTTTTTGGGCCAAAAATATTTGAATTAATTTTCAAATTAAATCCGGAAATAAACTGGTCCAGGTTTACTGTACACCCAAACAGGGCCCTTCCCCTTTTTATTTGTTCAAATTTGAATCCAACAGGTTTGTTTCTGTTTATTCAAATTGAACAGGTTTTGCACCTGTTTAATTCAAACCCAACAGCCATAATTATAAATAGACAAGTCTCTCATTTGTTTATCATTAACAACTTTCGTCCTTTTTTGCTGCAAATTTGTCTCTGCATTTTGCTGTATTTATTCTATTATTTTTCCTTGTAAGAAAGAGTGTAAATACTTAGTGTGTTCGTAAGACAAACAATTTGTAGTGCTGCTATTGTTTGTAGTTGATCATTTCATCCTGGGAGATAGACGTCCACATTCTGAAAGCACCGTGAAGAGGACGAATCTGTCTTAAGGACACAGTGTCAAACACTGGACTTGATCAGATTATTATTCAAGAATTAATCAAGTAAGTTATTTAATTCATTTTCGGTGTTATTATTATTTATTTAAATCAGATTTTAATTTTGTTTTTGTAACAAAATAAAATCTGTTTTTTTATTTATTTATTGTTATTTCTAGTTTGATTTTTGTAATCAAACAAATTCTCTTCTTTCTTTTATTCCTTTATATTCTGGTTGTTGTTTAGTACAAAACAGAATTTAAACTATTTAAATATAGTGAAAATTGTCCAATATGCACTTCCAACCAATGTTATCAATCACGTACCGCACCGGCCGGTACGTACCGTTTCAAAAGCAAACCGGTACCTACATAGTTCAATGCTGTTCCACCTAAAATACCGGCAGGAAAACATAATACCGGATAAATACCAGACAAATTTTTTTTTTCGTAGTGGCTTGTAATATGAAAATAGTAGAAATTTATATTCCATACTCTTTGTGAAGTACCTTAATTTGTATTATTTAGCAAACATAGAGTGTTTTTAAGCCTCTTTTATGTATAAATTTGTGATTCATGATATGTATTGTTAAATTATTTGTTACTAAATAATATTTTTAATACATATATAATATTTTTGCTATAAATCTAAAACAGTATCTGGTAACATACTGATATCGGTAGGTACCATACCAATGGAAAAAAGAGTACTTAGTCTGGTACGGTATTAACAACTTTGGTCCAAACCATAAAAGAATTTTTTGCTTATTTTTAAACTATAAGGGAATAAAATACTCTGAAATAAAATTTTAAGCCTTTGTTTGTGATTTAGGTTGGCTTTTTGACTATTTTAACCTGGGACTAAAAAGTCTCGTTTGGGATGGACTTTTTGGCTTTTTGACTTTTGTGAGAGAAAAAATAAAATGATTATGGTTTGAATGTGACATTTTATCTTATTAGGCTAAAAAGTCTATTGTCTTTTTGTGACTAAAATAACTCCAACCCAACCCAACCCTTCATGCCAAACGAACCCTAAGTAAATAAAGTGAATTTTGTTCTTTATATTATCCAAATTGTGAAACAATATTTTTGCTAATTAGATTAGGCTTGAACAACATAGACTACATCGTACACATCATGGACAAAATAAATGAAATTAATAGTTTGAGGAGAAAACAAAAAACAGTTTTAGTTTAGGAGACAAAAATATAATTAACCCTATGTATATGCATGCACTAGCAGTTACTTGTTCATGTCCTTGCATGTAATTAATTTATATTTTTCCCCCACATTACATACTTGTTTACTTTCTTTTCTTTTTTCTTTCTTTTGGGGACCAAAACTGGCAGGCACGAAGCAAAGCTCATCCAAAATATAGTTGAAGAGGTTTTAACTAAGGTGAACCATACATTCCTAAATGTTGCTATGCACCCAGTTGGAATAGATTCCCGTGTTAAAGACATAAATTTGTTGTTGAGCATTGGATCAGATGGTGTTCGCATGATTGGAATACATGGCTTGGGTGGAATAGGCAAAACGACCATTGCAAAAGCTGTGTACAACTTTATTTTTCTCCAATTTGAAAGTAGTTGTTTTCTTGCAAATGTTAGAGAAGTTGCAGGGCAACTCAATGGCCTGGTCCAACTGCAGGAACAACTTCTTTCTAAATTATTAAAGAGAAAGAATCTAAAAATTGATAGTGTTGATAAAGGAATGACATTGATGCAACAAAAACTCCATTCTAAAAGAGTTCTCATTGTTCTTGATGATTTAGATCAATTACATCAAGTAATTTCCTTAGCAGGAAGCTATGGTTGGTTTGGTGGAGGAAGTAGAATCATCATAACAACTAGAAACGAGCACTTGTTGAATGAATTGAAAGTTGAAAGATATATGGTCATGCCTTTAAATCACACAGAGTCTCTGCAGCTTTTCAATTGGCATGCCTTCAAAGAAGCCATTCCATTAGAAAACTATACAGTGCTTGCAAATGGTATAGTAAGTTATGCTGCTGGGCTTCCACTAGCTCTTGAAGTTTTGGGCTCTTATTTGCTTAGAAAAGACGTCCAAGAATGGAAATGTTTATTCGATAAATTACAGCAAATTCCTCATATTAAAATTCAGGAAATACTCAGGATAAGTTTTGATGCACTGGATGACAAAATAAAGGATATCTTCCTTGATATTGCATGCTTTTTCATTGGATCGGACAAAGACTATGCCATTGCTACATTGAATGGTTGTGGTTTCTTCGCCGAAATTGGAATTAGTGTTTTGATCAGTAGATGTTTACTGAAAATTAATGATAGAAAAGAGCTAATGATGCATGATCTACTTCGGGATATGGGAAGGGAAATTTGTCGTCAAGAATCCCCCAAGGAACCTGGAAGGCGCAGTAAATTGTGGTTCCATGAAGATGCATGCACTATACAAGAAAAGCACAAGGTACGAGTCAAATCTTAATTCCTTCTGGTGGGTTAGTAAGTTTTTAGCTTGGAACAACTAATTCAGTTTCATTTATTCTTTTCTCTCTCACACACAAGTGTTCATAGTATGCGTACAAACAGTAATTACAAATTTGTTTCGCACAACAATCTATGGGATCAAATGTGAATGCTTGGGCAACCAGGACTGAGTGCAGTCCAATGTGCTTGAAATCTAACTACTAAATAGGAAATTGAGTGTGATCCAGGGGTACTAAAGAGGACTTACAATTTTCTTAGGGGTTGATATGGAAAAGGAACAAGATAATTGTTGTAAAAGGAAACTGAAGAGCATTCAAAGCAATTGAAGTACAATGTGAATAAACTAACTTAACAGTAGTTCTCCCTCTTCAACTGCCTCCACCAAGAAAGCCTCACCACGCACTTCCCAAGTATCAGTGAACAGGGTATTAAATTGATCTTTGTATTCTTTGTCATTTAATTTCCTTCCTATGACATATTATATCTATTTATGCAGGAAGAACCAATAGCATCAGGAGAGGAATCTCCCATTCAAATAAACCCCTCAGAAATTGGAATCACCCAGTTTAAGGAACCACTGCCAAAAGCCCTAAAGAAAACAATGGCAGTTGATTTTGATAGCTTCTTTGAGTCCCTAACTAGGAGGTCCACCCCTTCTTGTTTTGAAACTTTTGGAAGCGCCACAACTTCTTCAGCACATGTTCCCTTCTCTTTAGAAGACATTAAAAAGTCAAAGACAAGTCTGAAACAGCTCATTGCACTCTCCTTTCCAGAGGTACTTCATCCTGGAAAGCTCCCAGCACTAAAAAAAGCAATTGGGACTCTAGTCCGTGCTCAAGCCTTCAGTGAAGATCATCATCCATTTTTGCAATGCTTTCATCATGACCTCCCTACCCTAAGCCAGACCTATGAGGCAATCGTCAGAGAGAAGGCAACCATGGATCAGAAACTTCAACGATTTTCACTCTTGGAATCTAAGCTGAGTGATGTGTATACATTCTACCAGAAGTTAAAAACTGAAGCAAGAGAAACTACCACCAGGAAAAAGGAGATTGAAGCCACCATAGAATCCCTTCAAGCTCAGATGGTTATAGCCGAGGCAAATTCTAGCAGGATTGAAAATGAAATCTGGAAACTGTTTCAGTCTTCTCGTCCTATGAAACAGGAGCAAGAGGCCTTGGATGCAGATCTACCCAACCTTAGAGCCAAGAAGGCCCAGCTTGATGCAGATTTGGAGGCCACCACTAAAGTTTGGAATGACTTCAAGGGAAAATTTGGGGGCCTCCTTTAAACTTTTTTTTTTTTTTTTTCCTTAAGTTTCTTTTTTTTTTTTTTTAATTATAATCTTCCGATTCCTTGTTTTTTGAAATGAAGAATCTAAACTTTTTGTAGACAAATTCACCATCTCCCACATAGTAGGATAACATTCCTTGAGGAACTTTCCATTTTCAGGATGCTTGTGAATTTCTCCATCTAGGTCTTGGAGCAAGTAAACCCCTCATGTGGATCTTAGACACGTAACATTCCTTGAAGAACTGTCCATTATCAGGATGCTTGTGAATTTCTCCATCTAGGTCGTGGAACAAGTAAACCCCTCATGCGGATCTTAGACACTTGAAATAACCCCCTTGGTTTTCGCCCATGCAGAAAATGGTCTTGAGCATGGGCATTGCAATGGTTCAACAGGATTCAATGGTTCAGACCCTAAGAGTAGAGGCTGTTCCCAGTACAAAAAAAAAAAAAAAAATAGGAAACATTAATGTGTGTTTGAGAGAGGAAAGATTGAGTACACACATAACCTTTGGCATCATGTACAAAGTGATGGTCCCAAAACTTAAACCCACGACCTCAAAGTTATTAGGTGATGTGGTTTACCAATGGGAAGTAAACAGAAGATCAGCATGGGATCTTCAGTCTCCAAACCCTTCTGTCTTTCTATCCTAGTGCACTTCTCACCACGGGATCATACCAGAAGATTCATGTGTATCGAGTGCATTGAGGTAAGAAGACAGAGAAATTTGGGGAGAGAAAATTATTACCCAGAAAATCTATGAATGCAAATGTTTAGTTTATAAAATCGTCCATGATTGGTATTTCTTTGTTTTTATGTGTGTCTAATTTCTCTTTTGCTTCTGTCTCATTGTGCAATATAAAGCCTTGTATGGCCTTAAGTAATGGTTTAGAATTAGTATATGAATGCAAATAGGCTATTGCTGTGAGTGTGTGTTTTTAAAGTGTTTGAGCACTATGAAATCGAACGCTTAATTGAGTAAAAAAGGTTCAATCTTAATGAATAATGGTGATTTTAATGTATGGAATTGGAGACACCTCGATGCTCTAAATTTCCAGGCAGTGGCTTGTAAAATTAATCACAAATAACATCTATATATCCATTCTGGGGTCATTTTTCCTGTTACATTTATTTTTATGGTAATTTTGTCCTCTATATATCATATTTTCCTTATTTTAGCACATCAAAATCCCTTATTTTCTCACCAATCAGCATGAATAAAAAATTCCTAATTTCAGCACATCAAAATTCCTAATTTTAGCACAGATGACAGCAAATAAAAATCTCCAACTTTAGCAAATCAAAACACATCATTTAACAAAGGAGGGAGCACCTGTGCTGTTGGACACACCTTCTTGTATAAGTAAATGACAAACCAAAAAAAAAAAAAAAAAATCAAAAAGTAAGAGGGATACATGACCCTGACCCCCTTATTTAAATCAGCCCCTGGTTACATAGAAAAATTCTAATATACACACACCCATACTTTCAAACATTAGATATACAAAACGAATTTGCCTTCTTAATGTTAGTCACATTAAGTTGTAACCAACACACTTTAGAGCATAAGCAAAGATCACTTTGATCATAACCAAAGCTACTGTAATAGTGTCGTAACTAACACTACTTTGAAATATAACCAAATACCACAATGTATCGTCACTAACTTTGATTTGACAATTTGCTAATTCCACCACTCCAATGGCCTATAACCAAACACTATAACCAGTAAGTGTCCTATAACTTGCATATGGTACGCATGGTCTACTTTGTAGCAAGACATGGTCACATTTATGAATGGATCATTTGTATAAAAGTTATGGTTCTAGAAATCTTACTTTGCGGTTTTGGTGGCAAGTCTTATGAATGAAGTTAACACAAGCAATCCTATTGACTTTGTTTTTTAATAGATTAAGTTCCAATTTTAAAATTTTAGTAGAGATTCGTACTGTTTTAAACCTTAAAGATGCGTATGCCCAGCAAGTCACGTTAATGGAGTTGCTAAGTGGTCAAGTTAGAGGGTTTTTTGTTATTTTTTTTGGAGGGGGAGAAAATACTGGAATTTCTCAATTAATGATTGTAAAATTTCTCATTTTTCATCTTCAAAATGCTATATTGAATATAGATTTTGTATGATAGGTCTACTCAAATAAATTCTAAAAATATAAATTTTATGAAGAATGGATCTGTAGAACGAAAGTTTAGTAATTTTAAAATTTTGAATCAAAAACTTCAATTGCCTCGAGGTTATTTATGCAAGTTTTAATAAAATAAGGATATTTCGACTAAAAACTGATGTGCGAGACTTAAAGAGTTAACAAAATAAAAAAAAAATAAAAATTGTAAGACTTTTTTTTATTATTATTGGAAATTGTGAGACTTAACTCATCCAACTTTAGGGTGTAAAAAGCACATACAACTGCTAATTGATAAAATTTATTTGTAATTAAAGTAAATATTAATTTCTACCAAAAGCTAAGCTCTTTTGGAAAAGTTTTTTTTTGGTTTTTTGGTCGAGAAAACATGTCCATTACCACTTCAAAGGCTAAGCCCTTTTGGAAATGGTGTTGGACCAAGTCTCATAATCCATGATTCTTTCATATCAACCTCTTACCCTGCAAATTAACTAGGCCAAAAAAAAAAAAAAACTCTTCACAATGAGAGTAAGGAGTATTAAAGCCCAAGACTTGACTTTGGCAAGGGAGAATCATTTTAAGAGAAATGCGTAAGAATTAAATCCACACAAGTTCACTGGACTTTTCACGATTCTAAAGGTCAGTAGTCATCATAGTGCTCGAGTAAAGATCTGACTAAACCAACAACAGTTCAGTTTGTTAGCTTTGTGCACTTTTATTTGGGAGGTCAGGAATCTATTGTCAAAAGACAAAAATTGATAATTTCTCCTTATTATGAGGTTTTTTATTGAGTTTGTTGTTGAGCTTCGTTAGGAAGTTTATTTATTTCCATTATGAGGCTTATTATTTATTAGGTTGGTTTTTCGGCTTCCTAAACTATTACTGTGCAGATGTAATTTTCTTTATTTTATAAATACTAACCCTCAACTAGGAAAACTTGTGCAAATATCCTCCTAGTGGTTGAATGTGAATTGAAGGGCCAAAAAATGTATGGTTTTAAAATTATTAGAGGCAAAGTCATATCCAGTAATAGCTGCGAAGTAAAACATAATTAGCTCTAACTTTTTTTTTTTTTTTTAAAAAGGCGGACTATTTACTAAAATGCGACACCATCCTCCTCTACTACTAGTGTGGCTTATTGGACAATCTTCACTGTAATTAATTAATTCAGTTTGTGTACTTAACAACAAACAGAATTTAAAAGAAATAAAAGAAATGAGAGAATTTGTTTGATTACAAAAATCAAACTCGAAATAAAAATATAAATAAATAAATAAAAACAGATTTTATTTTGTTACAAAAACAAAATAAAAATCTGATTTAAAAATAATAAAATGAATAGTAAATTAAACAACTTACTTGGTTAATTTCTTGAATTATAATCCGATCAAGTCCAGTGTTTGACACTGCCCTTAAAACGATTGTCCTCTCCACAGTGCTTCGAGAATTTGGACGCCTATCTCCCAAGATGAAATGATCTTCTACAAACAATAGCAGCACTACAAATTGTTTGCCTTACGAACACACTAAGTGTTTACACTCTTTCTTTCAGAAATTAAATGCAGCAAAATGCAGAGAGATTTATAGCAGAGGATGGAGTACGAAAAATGGAGTTAAAATTCAAATGGAAGGCTAGTCTATTTATAGATGTAAAGGTGGCTGCCGGTTTTGAATTGAACAGGTATGAAACCTGTTGGTTTTGAATTCAAACAGATTTGAATCTGTTGGGTTCTATTTCAAACAGATAACAAAAACGGGAAGGGCCCTGTTTGGGTGTGCAATAATACGACAGTTTATTTGAAGGGCCTGTTTGGATGTCTGGAAAAACCAAACCAGTTTATTTCCGGTTTTATTTGAATTATGGATTTTATTTTATACAAAATAAAATAAAATTCAAATGTTTTTTGCCCAAAAAGATTAGTATTGGGCCGAACAAGCCCAACCCAACCACACACCCAAGCCCAGGCCCAGCCCGCCCGACCGAACGGACAAACGGCGGCGGCGACGCGCGCGTGTGGTGATTTTTGGGTCCAATGGGTCTAGTCCATTTTGCCCATAACCTCTCCCTCTAAAACAGTTAGGTACCCCTTGGGGCACACCCCAAGTACCAAACCCATGCCTTATAAACCCATTCAAAACTTCCCACCAAATCAATGTGGGACAAGCCTTATTCAATACCTTTAAGGATTTTACACCAAAACTCCATTTTCATGGAGCACACTTTGGCTTCAATTTCTCATTCACTCGTTAATGGTTTTGAGCAACCAAATATACCACGTGAATCACAATGCGGCATAGAACGCGTTACCACTTTGACCCGTGAAAATCGACGCACGGGGCCCACCTAAAAAATAGACCAAACTTAGGAAAAATTCTAGTTTTATCCAAAATTTTATAATCATTTCCAACAATCCCCCACATTAATGAAATTTGATGACAACGAAAATGCAACAATATGCAGACTTTATCGAAAGAGTATAAGTCGAAAATATCTTGCATCAGGATAGGTAGCTTTCGGTCTTGAACCTTCCCTAGTGATAACCTATCAGACTTACTGGCTAACCAATAGACGCGATGCCTTGAATTGTTCAGCCGTTTGTGTAAGCCAAGACAATAGATTTCACACAAAATATCTTCTAACATATCGTGGTTCTCACTGTTGTGTTCATTTTGGCCTTGAACGCTCCTAGCTTTTATGAGTGTTTTTAGAGAATGTAGCATCTTTCATTTTCATAGAACCAGCCCCAGTTCAACACTCATATAGGTGATTCTTATTGTGAGTATCTCTTTATACTCGTCTTGATTTTCATACCTTAATCAAGATATAAGTAATCATTAAAAGCAAAACTTATCCTTATACCCCTGTATACAACAAATGTTACAGATATCACTCTCACCATAGGAATGGGTATGGAATTTTAATCCCTTGGTGATTTCTGGCGAGCCATATATAACTTAGTTGTCCCTTTGAACTTAGTTCTTGGGATCTCCAGTCATATAAGTAAGGTTACCATTATGATGACTCTTATGTAATAGGTTTTAATCCCATTCCCTTCGATGAACTATACACTAGCTCTTTTGTCAAACCTTTTGTTAACGAATCCGCAATATTCTCTTTAGATTTTATATAATCTATTGAGATTATTCCGTTTGACAACAATTGTCTTACGGTATTATGTCGACGACGAATATGTTGTGACTTACCGTTATACATATGATTCTGTGCCCTGCCTATTGTAGATTGACTATCACAATGAATGCAAATAGCTGGCACAGGTTTTGGCCACATTGAAATATCTTCTAAAAAGTGACGAAGCCATTCTGCTTCTTCTCCTGCTTTGTCTAAAGCAATGAACTCAGATTCCATTGTGGATCGTGCGATGCATGTTTGTTTCGTGGATTTCCAAGAAACAGCTACGCCTCCCAGAGTAAAGACATATCCACTTGTGGATTTTGAATCTTTAGTATCCGATATCCAATTAGCATCACAATAACCTTCAAGTACTGCTGGATATCGAGTAAAGTTCAAACCATGATCTCGGGTGAATCTTAGATATCTAAGAACCCGAATGATTGTTTTCCAATGGTCTTTTCCGGGGTTACTAGTGTACCTACTCAATTTACTAATAGCATAAGTTATATCAGGACGAGTACAATTCATTAGGTACATTAGGCTTCCAATGATTTGGGAATATTTTAACTGAGACACTGCATCACCTTTATTTTTCGATAAATAAAGACTGATGTCTACGGGTGTTCTAGCTAAATTCAAATTATCCTTGATAAATTTATCAAGAGCTTTCTCAATATAATGAGATTGAGATAATGCATATCTGTCAGATATTTTAATAATTTTCATTCCTAATATAACATCTGCAACCCCCATATCTTTCATATCAAATCTTTTGTTAAGCATTTGTTTAGTTGATTTGATCATGTTTTGACTGCTTCCAATGATAAGCATGTCATCCACATAAAGACAAACTATGACATATCCTTGGTCAGTGTTTTTAACATAGACGCATTTGTCACATTTGTTTATCTTAAACCCATTACTAAGCATTGCATGATCAAATTTTTCATGCCATTGCTTAGGTGCTTGTTTTAATCCATAAAGGGATTTTACAAGTCGACAAACTTTCTTTTCTTGCCCTGACACTACAAACCCTTCGGGTTGCTCCATATAGATCTCTTCATTTAGATCACCGCTTAAGAAAGCTATTTTAAGATCCATTTGATGTATTTCTAAATTAAACAACGCTGCTATAGCAATAAGCATGCAAATGGATGTTATTCTTGTCACAGGGGAATATGTTTCAAAATAGTGCAAACCTTCCTTTTGTCTGTAACCTTTAACTACAAGTCTTGCTTTATACTTGTCAATTGAGCCATCTGCTTTCATTTTTCTCTTAAATATCCATTTATATCCAAGAGATTTAGAACCTGGTGGAAGATCCACCAATTCCCAAGTATGATTTTGCATAATGGATTCAATTTCATTATTAACAGCCTCTTTCCACAAAGGTGCTTTAGGACCTGTCATTGCTGCCTTAAAGCTTTGAGGTTCATTTTCTAATTGGTATGTCAGAAAATCTGGACCAAAGGATTTTGATGTTCTCGCTCTCTTACTTCTTCTTGGTTCATCATTAGTTAAATCCTGTTGGTTGAGACCATTACTAGTCTCTTGTGTTTGATTGACATTAGTTTCTTGACTTTGTGTACAATCATAAATTCTTTTCTGTGAACTTAATTCCTGTCCTTTCTTGTAAGGAAAGACATGTTCAAAAAATACAGCATTTCTTGACTCTATAATAGTGTTCACATTTCTATCAGGTATTTCTTATTTATAAGTCAGAAACCGATATGCACTACTATTCTGAGCATAACCAATAAACACACAATCTACTGTTTTTTGTCCAATCTTAGTCTTTTTAGGAACAGGGATTTCAACTTTTGCCAAACACCCCCACACTTTTAAGTATTTGTAGGAAGGTGGTCGACTTTTCCACAATTCATAAGGAGTGCTGTTGGTTTTCTTGTGGGGTATTCTATTAAGAACATAATTAGCAGACAATATTGCTTCCCCCCACAAGTTCTGTGGTAAACCTAAACTTAGTAACATGGCATTCATCATTTCTTTTAGGGTTCTATTCTTCCTTTCAGCAATTCCATTTTGCCGTGGAGAATAAGGGGCTGTAGTTTGGTGAATAATGCCATGTTGTGCACAAAATTCATTTAATGGTGCATCATATTCACCACCCCTATCACTTCTAACCATTTTAATGGTTTTACCAAGTTGATTTTCAACTTCTGTTTTGTAGAGTTTAAACATTTCTAAGGCTTCATCTTTACTTCTAAGTAAATAAACATAATAATATCTTGTGCAATCATCGATAAATGTTATGAAATACTTTTTGCCTCCTCTAGTTTGAATAAATTTTAGATCATATATATCAGTATGAATTAATTCTAGAGGTTCGGTTTTCCTTTCAACTGATTTAAATGGAGCCTTAGTTAATTTCGCTTCTACACAAACTTCACATTTATGATTAGAATTAATTTCAAACTTTGGTATATAATCCAAACCAATTAATTTACGCAAAGCATCATAATTTACATGACCTAAGCCACCATACCATAAATTCGACTCAAGAATATAAGCAAAAAATGTGTTATTCTCAGTTATAGCAACTTTTGGTACAGCTGTCATTACATTTAGCTTAAAGAGACCATCACTCATGTATCCCTTACCAACATACATACCACTCTTTGTTAATACAAATTTATCAGACTAAAAAACAAGCCTAAAACCATTTTTACTTAACAAAGAACCAGAAACTAAATTCTTCCGTATGTCAGGTACATGCAGTACATTGTTGAGGGTCAGTTCTTTCCCTAATGTCATCTTCAAGATCACTTTCCCTTGTCCAGCCACAGTAGAAGTAGAAGAATTTCCCCATAAAAAGTTGTTCACCAATGGCAGCCTCACTGTAGGAAGTGAACATCTTCTTGTCCGCACATATGTGACGAGTTGCTCCAGTGTCAACCCACCACTCTTTGGGATTTCTAACCAAGTTAGCCTCAAACACCACAACAGAGAGGTTGATGTCATTCACTCCGTCAGAGATGTAATCCAATTCTGTTACATTGGCCCGATTGGTGGTCTTCTTACTTGTACTTCCATGATCCTTCTTAGGGCGGCGGCAGTCAGAAGCTCGATGTCCAGTCTTGCCACAGTTATAGCATTTTCCTTTGAACTTCTTGTTGCCAATGTTGTTGCCTTGTTTAGGACCATCTCCAGTAAACTTTCTCTTTTTGTTATGTGGTTTATGAACTTGTTCAACCACATTAGCCTTGGACTCAATGGGATTTTTCCCATTCCTCTTTTCAGCCTTTCGGTTATCTTCCTCAATTCTAAGTCTTACAATAAGTTCATCCATGGTCATCTCTTTGCGTTTATGTTTTAAATAATTTTTGAAATCTTTCCAAGCCGGTGGTAACTTTTCCACCAAAGCAGCGACTTGGAAAGACTCACTAAGAGACATACCTTCTGAATGAATATCATGCAAAATTATCTGAAAACTTTGAACTTGAGATATTACCGTTTGGGAGTCTACCATAACAAAATCCAGAAATTTACCGACGACAAATTTCTTCGTAACGGCATCTTCTGTCTTGTATTTCTTCTCCAAAGAATCCCACAATTCTTTTGCTGACTTCAGAGGACTGTAAACATTATACAGCTTGTTGTCAAGGCCATTGAGGATGTAGTTTCTGCACAGGAAATCTGAATGTTTCCAAGCATCTACAGCGGCAACAACTTACCGATCACTTTCACCCTCTTTAAGTGTTGGAGCCTCTTCATAGAGAAACCGGGCCAAATTAAGAGTTGTAAGATAGAACAGCATCTTCTGCTGCCATCTCTTAAACTCGGTACCATTAAATTTTTTCGGTTTTTCTCCATGATTGATTGGTACATGAACATGGTTCTGGATAGGGACCGATGTTGGTGTAACAATCGGAGTACCACTACCAAATGCAGTTTCAATTGTAGTAGCCATAATCTCTGATTACAAAAACTAGAAAAAATTAAAACACAAATTAATTTTCTAGTTACTAAAATCAGAAAATAAATTATAATACAAAATAATTTATTTTCCTTGTTACTCAAACTAGAAAAATAAAATAGCACAATAATTTTCTGTAACACAATTAATATTCTGCAATTGTTAATGACATCAGTATATTACTACTAGTTGTCAAAGAAAAGAGACAGTATATTACTACTATCTGTCAAATAGCATAAACACTATTTATTTTTCCAACCAGAATATGTTTTTATGAAATCAAAAAATTAAATACAATGAAGATACCAAAAAATAATCTGTCTTAAGATTGTTGGACAATCTTCACTGTAATTAATTAATTCAGTTTGTGTACTTAACAACAAACAGAATTTAAAAGAAATAAAGGAAATGAGAGAATTTGTTTGATTACAAAAATCAAACTCGAAATAAAAATATAAATAAATAAATAAAAACAGATTTTATTTTGTTACAAAAACAAAATAAAAATCTGATTTAAAAATAATAAAACAGAATAGTAAATTAAACAACTTACTTGGTTAATTTCTTCGAATTATAATCTGATCAAGTCCAGTGTTTGACACTGTGCCCTTAAGACAGATTCGTCCTCTCCACGGTGCTTTCAGAATTTGGACGTCTATCTCCCAAGATGAAATGATCTTCTACAAACAATAGCAGCACTACAAATTGTTTGTCTTACGAACACACTAAGTGTTTACACTCTTTCTTTCAGAAATTAAATGCAGCAAAATGCAGAGAGATTTATAGCAGAGGATGGAGTACGAAAAATGGAGTTAAAATCCAAATGGGAGGCTAGTCTATTTATAGATGTAAAGGTGGCTGCCGGCTTTGAATTGAACAGGTATGAAACCTGTTGGTTTTGAATTCAAACAGATTTGAATCTGTTGGGTTATATTTCAAACAGATAACAAAAACGGGAAGGGCCCTGTTTGGGTGTGCAATAATACCAGACAGGTTTATTTCGGGAAGGGCCCTGTTTGGATGTACAGAAAAACCAAACCAGTTTATTTCCGGTTTTATTTGAATTATGGATTTTATTTTATACAAAATAAAATTAAATTCAAATGTTTTTGGCCCAAAAAGATTAGTATTGGGCCGAACAAGCCCAACCCAACCACACACCCAAGCCCAGGCCCAGCCCGCCCGACCGGACGGACAAACGGCGGCGGCGACGCGCGCGCGCGTGTGGTGATTTTTGGGTCCAATGGGTCTAGTCCATTTTGCCCATAACCTCTCCCTCTAAAACAGTTGGGTACCCCTTGGGGCACACCCCAAGTACCAAACCCGTGCCTTATAAACCCATTCAAAACTTCCCACCAAATCAATGTAGGACAAGCCTTATTCAATACCTTTAAGAATTTTACACCAAAACTCCATTTTCGTGGAGCACACTTTGGCTTCAATTTTCCATTCACTCGGTAATGGTTTTGAGCAACCAAATATACCACGTGAATCACAATGTGGCATAGAACGCATTACCACTTTGACCCGTGAAAATCAACGCACGAGGCCCACCTAAAAAATAGACCAAACTTAGGAAAAATTCTGATTTTATCCAAAATTTTATAACCATTTCCAACATGGCTTCCACTAGGCACCACCTCAGAAACAGTTGGCCACAGAAACAATTGGAAACAAGCTCCTCCACCATGACATTAACACCCTTCCTCCTCCATCTCTGCTTTCTTGATCTAGTCCTGCTTTTCCTACTCTGTCTCAGTGGTTGTGTGTAGACGTCCCCGAACGCCCCGGGAGGGTTAAGTCCCGTTCCATTCATATTGGGGTCACTACAGTTCGGACTCGATTTGTGTCACGGTTCTAAATCTGAACCAAAGAGTCCAACTCTGGCAAATCGTTTTGAAGAAAAACAGATTTTGAAAAGTAGTGCCAAACATGGACTGCTTTGCCAGATTACAGAGTCGCCACCTAAATATTTTTTTTAAATGGGAAATTTAGGAAACCCTGACTCGGTGCTGAAGGCCACATGTCCATCATCACCAAAGTGGTCTTGGCTCAGGAGCTTGGGTACGATCGGGGAAGGTCAGCTATGAGCACCCCCTTTCGCCCGGTCCGAAGACCGGCCTCTACTAACCGTGATATCCGTTTTTGAAAACATCATGTGCTCTTGTTCCAATTATTAACCTAGAATTACTATGTTATGCGCGCAGCAAACAAATATAGACTAGATTGCCTAATTTGGGAATAAACATTGCATATCCGTTCGTTTTGAAAACAGTTTGAAATTGCTACTCGCAAGTAGGCTAAAATACGGATTTCGATGAGTTATTCCAACTCAAGCAATCTAACCTCCACCCACAGGCATTCAAACAGTTTATCTCATGTAAGCACTTAGCCGCATGGTAAGCATACTGTCATGGCAACATTCACACGCATGTGGTATGCTAAAGCGCAAAATACTTACATCGTACTCCGCGCCAAAACAAGAAACTAGTTAGCAGACATGCATGTCCCTAGAGCATGTTAAATGGCTAATGCAACACAGGCAAGGATGCAATTTAGAGTAGGCTCGGCTAACCCTAAAGATGGCATGTGAAATGCACTTTATTCGATGCACGTTTTCAATTTGGAATTGAAAATACAATGCAGTTTGTATGATGTACCGAGCCCGGTGCATGTAAACAAATGCATGAATGCACGCATGCAAAGCATAAGGTATGCTAAAATAAGTATGCCCTAATCTGATACCGTAAGCGGGTAAATAAAAGGGAAGAAAGAAATGGGGGTTTGGAAGACATACACCCACTCACACACACTTATTACATTTTTGCCCTCACTCGGAGGGACCAAAATAATATCTGCATCAATGAATAATTAACTACCCTAGCTAATTAAATATTACAAATCAACTAAATTAATTAAATAAATTAATTAATCTAATTAAACAGTAAATCGACTCGGGATGAGGGCCAAAAGCGGCCACAAGGCTCGGACTGGAATCAACTTGAGTGCAAGTGTGCCTCTGTTTCCTCTGCTCTCCTCTTCAGAAAATTACCAAAATCCCATGAGTGCCTCTCAGAGCACTGGAGATCACCACCGGCTGGGGTAGAACACCACCGGCTAAAGGAGGAGGCTACCGGCACAGAATTGTTCCATCGGCTGGGAAAACACTGCCGGTCGGCACTAAAAAGTGCCGGTCGGCACAAAATGTTCTGCAGATCCTGCAACTCACAGCAGCAGAGGGAAACAACATGCAAGGCAATGCAATCCAAGCCATTTATGCACCAAACACACTCCCTATCATATTATTGACTCATGGGGGCATGTGCCTCGGTTCCCGGACCACCAATCGCGCATTTTCATGCATGATGGCCCTAAGAACCAAGAATGCAACTTTGATGTCAAATGCATGCAATGCAATCAATCAAACAATGGTGCTAAAACCTCCATCATGACTTAGTCAAGAGGTAGAGCATGCATGCTCATATGATGCAATCCTTGACATGTCAAACTAGTATGCAATATGGGCAATGTGATGCACTCATGCAAGCATACAAGCAAGCATTCAAAACAAGCATGCAAACCAATGAAATGGTGGATTTAGACGTGAATTAGGCATCTCAAATGGGCCCAAAACCAATGGCCAAAGCACCTAGAAATGGAGACTAAACAAACTCACACGCATGCAAGTGTTAAGGTCCAAACCCAAGGCATACAAAAGCAACTCTCATGCACACTTAAGAGGCACAAACATGGGCTAATAGCATGCATGAAAAGCTCTGAAATCCATGTCAAACATGATGCCAAATCATGCAATGAAGCATGCCAAACAAAGCATGCAAATGGCCTAGGCTTAAAGCAAGTCAATAGGGCATTAAACCACACTTAGCACAAACACATATGGCATGCATCAAACAACCAAAAACAGGTTTTTAGCATGTCAAATTAGGCCCAAAGGACCACTTAGATGGCATCTAAGGGACATGGAACCTAAGGCATGCAATAAGGCCTAAACATGGAGCATATAACACAAGCTTAAGAAGTCACGAAGGAGCATGCAAGGTAAGCATACAAGCACACCAAATGGACTGAAATAGCATGCTAGGTGATTCCAAACCATCAAAACAATGCAAACAAAGGCATGCTACACATCCAAACTCTTAAGGCCAACAAGCCAAATGCAAAGGGGCTATATTAAACATGCTAAGATTGACCAAAATACTTATGGACAGACCTAAAACATGGAAATATAAGCACAAAATCTTCACAAATGCAAGCCTAAAACATGCTAGAAATGAAGGCATACCACCTAGGCATGTTAGAGCATAGAAGGGCATTACAAGGCAACCATGCTAAGCATGCATAGGAGACCAAAACCAACTTAAAACCAAGTTAAAACATGGCATAATAAGCATGAAAAACAACTCAAACATGTTCAATACATACTCAAGCATGGTGCTCTCTCAAGAGGTAAAACTTGCCCTTTTCAAGGACACCAAGGAGAGGGGGTGGCCCTCCCCTTCTTGAGACTTCAAGGCATACTCTTCACCACTGAAATCCCTCAAGATTTCAGTGGTGAAGAGATCCTATCACCAAAATCTCGGATCTCTCACAAAATAGCACAAAAAGTGACCTTTTCAAGGCCTAAGGGTGGTCAAACCTACCCAAACCACAAAACACTCTTAATATACAACAAAGAGGGTTAAAAATCAGAACTTTTTTGTGCCAAACACTAAGCTCAAAAACTGTTTTAAAGCAAGTAAAAACAAGGTACAAGAATGGGGTAAAAAGGGAGTTAAGTTCTTACCCTTGTAGCCTTCTTCAACAAAGATGGTGTGATGGCTTCTTTGAGCTTCAAACCAACTCCAAAGCTTCAAAACAAACCTCTGGACCCTCAAGAACCAAAGGAAGGTGAAACACTAGGTGCTTGTGTGCAAAAGTGTGAACTAAAGCACCTAGTGTACTAAATAAGCAAGAAAAGAGAGAGATAAGATAGATACATGATCTAACCTAAAACCAGAGCTTGGTCTCTCTCTAAAATGGCTGAAACCTCTCAAGAATTCCAACCCTAAGCCAAGAAGAAAAGCCTTCCTCTTATAGAACTTGTAAGACTTACAAGCTAAGCAAACAAGGGCTCATCCCTCCATACACGTGTATGGAGGAGAAGCAAATTGCACACAGCTGTCTGAAAATATCTCAGAAAGCAAGTGCACAGTGTCCGGCCGGCAAAAAATGTCATTTTGACAAAATTGAGTGCCGACCGGCACAATATAGTGCCGGTGGCAACTACAGCCAGCCGGTGGCCTCTAGCCACAGCCGGTGGTGTGTGGAAATGCCTCACAAAGCATTCCCTGCCCCTCTAAGGCAAAACACAGTGTCTCGTGCGTAACCGACAAAACGGCCAAGTTCGGAGGTCCTGAGGCAAGGCGCGCGAGCCGAGAACTCCGGGAACTCCAAACGAACACACACATGGATGATCACCGAGTGTTCAAACGGTGACGTCCGAGTCTTGAGGACGGTCAAAAATGGGGTGTCTACATTGTGTTAGCGTAACTACTATGAGTGATGTGTGTGTATAATGCGATGGCTAGATAGCAAAATGTCACGCAGACATGGAGATACTGATAGAGTCGGAGGTCAGTCAAAGGTTTCTGGAGAAAATGAATCACATAACATATGGGGTTTTAAAGAAAGATCAACCAGCATGCAATAGTGGGAAAAGTGGTAAAGCTTACAGCAAGTCATGTCTCCCTAAAGAGTCTAACCCTGATAGTAGAGGGTGCTCAGAGTACTACAAGTGCAGGCAAGGAAGTAGATCTCCGGTCACTTTGTTTACATGATGTGTTATACCATATAACAAACAGGAGGGAAATAGAAAGCTTATGCATCAAATCAAGTCCATATGTTTTAATTTGTAGCTATATTCCATGTTTGGTACTTATTTGCTTATGACAAATGCTTAAGAATCCTATATCATTCCTAAAATTATTCCTAATGACCTATACTGTGTTGCATATCAGTTGTGATACACAAAACAGACAACAATGCAATGGATCGCTACAACAAGTGCTTTCTAACTGTTCGCTAGAAGGATGACGAAAGGGAGACATTTATTGATATATGAGAGGGCTCAAGAATGTTGTTGGAAAATTCAAAGATCTTCAAGGATGTCCTAGTGATCTGTGGAAAACACAATAATTAGGGCCTTCATGGTCTTTCTTCGGCAAAAGCTCTTCGATACGAGACAACTTCAGTTCCCCGTCTGCCACCCATTCTTTGACTAAGGCCTTTACCTCCTCAATACTACACGAAAAAGGTGTGTCATCCTTGTTGCTCTTCCTCTTCTACCCTCTGAATCACTCCTCCTACGACTTTCGAGTAGAAGACGCAGAAGCCGCAGTGACAGAAGGTCCTCGGGATGACTTGAAGCTAGTTTTATAACTAGTCTCGAACCTAATCTCTTGAGACTGAGGTATGTTGATGTTCCAAGATGCTTTAATTAGTGCCGAGAAGGTGAGTAGCTTGTGATTAACAAAAAGCATCTTGTACCCGTTCAATGCCCTTCAACACAAAGTTGGACCAAATAGCTTTCTTCGATTGTCTCGTGACAATCCACGGCTTTGTCTTGGAACCTCTTCACATATTTAAGAATGTTTTCACCCTCCCGCTGCTTTTCCTTACATAAGGTAAGTGTGGTCACTTTCTCGGCCACCTGAAAGAATTTGGCGTGGAATTTGTTGACCATCTCCTCCCAACTTCGGATAGAGTTTGGAGCCAAGTTAACGTACCAACTATATGCTCGGTCGGTGAGGGATTTGGAGAATTCTCTCAGTCGGAGGGCATGATTTGAACCATGAATCCCCATAGTCTCGATGAACTGAACAACATGTTCTCAAGCATTTCCTTGTTTGCCATCGAATTTGATGAACTTCGGTACTATGTATCCCTCCGAGTATGGATAACTCAATATCTCGACAGGGTATGGTCGCTTGACATCCGGATCAGGCAAAGAGGGTAAAATTCTCTTGCCTTATCGAATATGGCTTGTACATCAGCAAGAGTGAGAAATTGTTGAGGAAGAGAATTTGATAGTGGTATTCTTAGAACTTGGCTTGTAGACCCGAAGACCGAGATTGGAGCGACTTAGCGATTTGGGTGTTAAGAATTCACCATTGTTGAAGACACATGACAATATTGGGGATCGGCACCTATGGACAAGCCATTTGATGATGGGGCATTGAATTAGGTCCCATAAAGTCGATTGCACGTCGCGACTATACTGGGTTGGGCTTACAAACTCAGTATCAGAACCAAGGGAGACCCGCTCGGTACATGAGTAGAATTTACAATTGGTGGAACAAAATTAGGCATGGGTGCAGCAGCATTTTGTAGAGAAATCTCCATGGGCCTTCCTTGAACTTCCACCGCCGCTAGACCACCATTCATCGTGCCAGAAACTCCTCTAACCATCGATGGACCATGGCTCGATCCTGCGGTTACCTGATTTTGCGCCCCATGGGCCATAGGTTGCCCATGACTTGTTCCTCTTAGCGCTTGATTTTGCACACCATTTTGAGTAACTTCATGGAGAATTAGGAGTGGGTCTTGATGGTTTTGACCATTCCCAACACCATCATGAAATTGTTGATGCTTGCTAGTGCCGACTTGACCTCCATTTGTTGCTGGTGATGCAAAATTCGAACCTATCACCAATATGGTGTGGGTAAGATTTTAAAGGGTCGTGAGAATCTCTTGTTGAGTATGTTGGAGTCCTTGAATGGCTTCCAGGATAAGAGTTGGGTCTTAAACTTAAGACCTCTCATCACCACCATCGGAAGAGCCTTGTTGATGAACTTCTTCTTCTCCTGTCATTTTCACTGGAGTTGTGTAGATTCCGGATCTTGTTGAGACCATTAACCAATCTGCTTCCCCAGTGAAGTTGCCAAAATGTGTGAGAGGGTTCAAGAATGTTGTTGGAAAATTCGAAGATTGTTGAATATTTTTTATGAAAATTCGAATTCTCTAGAAATGATGAGAGACTTTGATTCTTCAACAGTCACAACTAAGAACACAAAAGCAAAGAGATGATGGAGATAAGAGACTGGGTGAAGAAGAAGGCAAAGTAGTTAAAGAGAGAATAATGGTAAGTCTCTCCCATGGATCTCTCACTTTCACTCTCAAGGTTGATAATGAAGAAGGAAAATTAATTCTTTCCCAAGAGTTGTCTCTTCAAAATTCATCCTTTGTAAAGCTATGGGTTGGTGCTATTTATATGCACCTCATGATGTAGGATGGAGCCCATGTGCAAGGTACATAGGAAATATTCTCTCTAACCACCTTGTCAGAGGAGGTGACCTCTCCGAGGATGAGGAAAACCCCAAAGAGGAGATCAACCTCTCGGCGAACCCTTCTTCTTAGCCACGCGTAACCAATGATCCCCAATTATCCCAAAGGGTCAGGGGT
Organism: Camellia lanceoleosa; assembly: GCA_025200525.1. Classification (NCBI taxonomy): domain Eukaryota; kingdom Viridiplantae; phylum Streptophyta; class Magnoliopsida; order Ericales; family Theaceae; genus Camellia; species Camellia lanceoleosa. Next base: position 138,863,525 of record CM045760.1, on the reverse strand, counting down.
AGTCCCAGAGGATGCCCTACTACAAAAGGGTCAGGGGTAGTTCAAGAGAACGCCCTGCCGGAAATATTGTCGAGTCTTAGGGACCCTCTAGATCGTGCCACCTTGACCCAGGTATAGGCTAGTTTAACTGAAAAGTGAATTTATCTCCACTCATCGTCATCGGGATCAGGTCCTTTGTTCGGACTCCATCACACCCATGGTTCTAGTGTGTAGATCTCGGAAAGCTCCGAGCTTGCAATTGTTTTGGGACTCGTTAACGGAGCGACTTATAGATTACATTCGAATCCGTTAGAAACCAAGCGCTTCGAATCTCTAGGTTCGCGGATCCGAACACTTTCGAGTTCGAGCTCAAACAGGTCTCTCGGTTCGTGATTCTGAACCCTTTCAAAACTAAACCAATACCTCGGAGAATGGATCTCCTCCGAGGATTTCATCTCTTCTGAAAACAACGGTTGACCTCCTCGGACACTCGTATGATCTGAGCCTCCTCGGATGGGCTTGTTGGATTCTCTTTAGAGATATATGCTCGATGGGATTTTCTCCAAGCCCACCAATTTTTTTAGGCTTTTCGATTGGACTTCGATTGGGCCCAATTAATTTAGTCGACTCAAGTTAACCCCTCTTACATTTTGCCTCGTGCATGAATGGAAAATTTTGAATTTCTCGAACATGCATATTTCCACTTCTTTGGCCATACTTCGCATCATGCCCTCAGGAATATTTTGTCATGATGTGGCTTTTGGATAAAATTGATGACTTATCATAATTTTATGGATAAGATTGACAAAAGATATTGATAAAAAGGAATTTTTTATCTTTATGCCATATTTGGCAAACACACTTTCATGTCTTCTTTTTTTTTTTTTTTTTTGAAAGAAAATCAAAACTTAAACGATTTAATGCTCCACCAACCAAACCTTGATAATTAATTAATACGACACCAACAAAGATGCTCAAAGAAAATAATAATAATAATTCTTTTCCTTTCTTAAAAGAAATAAAATCAAAAGCCTGACCACTGTTTTTTTTTTATTTTTTTTTTATTCTGCAAAAGTCCAAATCAAAGGCCTCCATTTATATATATACATCGTGAGGCTAAGTCATCCCACTTTTCTTGCTCCAAGGAAAAGGACAAACCTAATCCTTATCTTTCTTTTTCTTCTTTTTTCTTTTTTTTTTTACAAACCATTTCGGCTGACTCTCTCTCTAAACCAAGACCAACCCAAACTTCATCTTCTTCAAAGAAGCTCTGTATCTGTAATACCACAGGGCCACTGTTGTTTGTTCACTACCCGTTGTTGCAATCATCAAAGACCACACAAGCCACATTCATTGGCCTTCGTGAGAGTCATTGTTGGCACCAACCACGCCGCATTCTCAACGCGTCGCTGGTTGGTCCAGCTGCCTGAAATTCCTCTGACTAATTTGCCTCTCGAAATATTAGTGCTCACGTTGCTGCCAACCTGTCTTGGTTGTCCCCAGCGCCGGCTCTACCGATCTCGTTCTTTATTTCTTCAGCCCAAGCCATGACTAACCAGTGTCGACTACGTCGCCGACTCAACGCGGCATCGGTCAGCCACTTCGTCACCTGTATATACTGCTTACGCCGAAACCCCAAGTACCGTCGGTCAACACGACCCAAGTCGCTATAAATACGCACCAACGCCAGCCCAACTCGTCATTGGCTGACTTACCGTGTCTGCTTTTTTTTTTTTTTTTATGGATCTGTGCTACGCGCGTGGCTCTCAACCCACTTTGTGTACTCCGTGACTCGCAGTCTTGCCACAGTTGTCAGCCTCAATTGTTACCCATCTTTCCCATCTTCTTCATTCTTCTATAAATTTGTGGGTAAGCGTTTTGAAACTCCTCTTTTTTTTCTTTTTCTTTTTTTACTGCCTCAGATTCGTGAATACAAGTTCAAAACCTTCTTCCCTTGATTTTCTGACTTCAAATCTAGGTAAACCCTTGCACTTGTAAAACTTGATTTATACTCGGAGAATTTGCAATTTCGGCTTGAGGTAGATAATATAAGATTTGTATAATTTTAATTTTGTATTTCAATCCCATATCTGGATTCTGAACTCCAATTGTTGAACTTGTTCTGAAATAAAAACAAGGCCTGAAACACTTTTGGTAATTAAAATTTGATGTTGATAGAATAATAATGTTGAACGTTTAAGTATTGTAATTCCGGAATCTCTCCGATGTTTTGCTTTGATCAAGGCTAATTAGAACAGAGATGTTGTTGTTGTTGATGTTGATCTTATGAGTGCTCGGGAAATAAATAGTTGATGCCGGAATTTTGTTTAAACATTGTTGCTTTACGTTGACTTTAGGGGAATCGACTCAAATAGACAAAACCTTGATTATTGCACTTTCATGCACTTGCTCGGAGGCATAGAATTGTTATAGCTTACGTGATAATGCCTGAATCATTATCTAAAATTGATATTGCTTGTCTTGTTTGTCGGTTTTGCTATTCGAGGTAAATAAATTCTTGTAAGAACTCCACAACCCCAGGGTCCTCGAAACCCATACTAATGAAAGTAAGGGTTGTCCTTCAGAAGTCTAAATGGAAGCAAGGTTGTCCCTCAAGAGTCCGAAAGTAGCACGCACCCTACTCCGGCAAGAAAGATCCTTTTTGGCAGGCAACCGAGTCTCATGGGCTATTCTTCGAAAGTCTGAGTGGGAGAACACACTCTACTTCAGTACGAAAGATCCTCGAAGCTAGCACTGATGAAAGCGAGGTCTATTTTTCTAAAGTCTGAGTGGGAGCACACACTCTACTTCAACAAGAAAGATCCTCAAAGCTCGCACTGATGGAAACAAGGGCTGTCCCTCGGAAGTTCGAATGGAAGCACACTCTTTTCTTTGGCAATCAATGGAAGCAAAAGCTGTCCCTTGAAAGTCTGAGTAGGAGTACACTCTACTTTGACAAGAAAGATCCTCGAAGCTCGCCATGATGGCAGTAAGGGTATTCTTCAGAAGTCTAAGTGGGCACACACACTCTGCTTTAACAAGAAAGACCTTCGAAGCTTGCATTGATGGAAACAAGGACTACTTTTTGGAGGTCCAAATGGGAGCACACACTATTTCGACAACTAATGGAGGCTGCCTCTCGAAAGTCTGCGTGGAAGTACACTCTACTTCGGCAACTAATGAAAGCAAAGGCTGTCCCTCGGAAGTCTGAGTAGGTGTACACTTCTTCTACATTAAGAAAGGTCCCTTTTGGTTGGCGACCGAGTCTACTATTTCTCTTTCTTCTTCGAGGGGCAACAAAAATTAAAAGCTGTCTCAAGCAACATAACACAATGAAGATACACAATATAGAGAAAATAACTTCTAATGGAGATAGACAATATGGAAGAAGTAAATTTTTTTATAACATAAGAAAGGAAGATAAAACTTCTTGGACAATGCAGTAAATACAAATTGTAAATGTCATAGGTAGACTTCTTCTACGGAATGTTGACCCTTGCTCTCCAGTCTCCAGAGTTGCGAGGTCATTCGGAAAACATTCACCAGCTGCTCGGGTTGTGGCCGTCATACGCCATCATAGCCACGCCTTCTAAGATATCCTGGGGCCCCTATTCTTTGAACTCTAGCTCATCTGCTTCAACTTTCTTTCTAAAGATCTTCTTAAGCGTCCGATACTTTTCTGTAGGATGTCTTAGTGATCGATGGAAAACACAATAATTAGGGCCTTCGCAGTCTTTCTTCGACAAAAGCTCTTCGATACGAGACAACTTCAGTTCCCCGTCTACCACCCATCCTTTGACTAAGGCCTTTAATTCCTCAATACTACATGGAAAATGAGTGTCATCTTTGTAGCTCTTCTTCTTCTACCCTCTGAATCTTTCCTCCTGTGACTTTTGGATAGAAGACGCGGAAGCCGCAGTGACAGAAGGTCCTCGGGATGACTTGAAGCTAGTTTTATAACTAGTCTCAAACCCGATCTCTCAAGACTGAGGTATGTTAATGTTCCGAGATTCTTCAATTAGTGCCGAGAAGGTGGATAGCTTGTGATTAAAAAGAAGCATCTTGTACCCGTTCAATGCCCTTTCAACACAAATTTGGACCAAGTAGCTTCTTTCATAGCCTCGTGACAATCCACGGCTTTGTCTTGGAATTTCTTCACATATTCAAGAATGTCTTCACCATCCCGCTGTTTTTCCTTACATAGGGTAAGTGTGGTCACTTTCTTGGCCACTTGAAAGAATTTGGCATGGAATTTGTTGACCGTCTCCTCCCAACTTTGGATAGAGTTTGGAGCCAAGTTAACGTACCAACTATATACTCAGTCGGTGAGGGATTTGGAGAATTGTCTCCGTCGGAGGACATGATTTAAACCATGAATCCCGAAAGTCTTGATGAACCAAACAACATGTTCTCAAGAATTTCCTTGTTTGCCATCGAATTTGATGAACTTCGATACTATGTAACCCTCCGGGTATGGATAACTCAACATCTCGATAAGGTATGGTCGCTTGACATCTGGATCGGGCAAAAAGGGTAAAATCCTCTTGCCTCGTTCGAGATCAAACATGGCTTGCACATTCGCAAGAGTAAGAAATTATTGAAGAAGAGAACTTAATAATGGTATTCCTGGAACTTGGCTTGTAGACCTAAAAACCGAGCTTGGAGCGACTTGGCCATTTGGGTGTTGAGAATTCACCATTGGTGAAAACACATGATGATATTGGCCATCGGCACCTATGGACAAGCCATTTGATGATGAGACATTGAATTGGGTCCCATAAAGTCCATTGCATGCCGCAGCTATACCGGATTGGGCTTGCAAACTCAGCTTCGGAACAAAGGGAGACCCGCTCGGTACATGAGTAGAATTTACAATCGGTGGAGCAAAATTAGGCATGAGTGGAGCACCATTTTGTAGAGAAATGGCTGTGGGCCTTCCTTGAACTTCCACCGCCGTTAGACCACCATTCATCGCGCCGGAAACTCCTTTAACCATCGATAGACCATGGCTTGATCCTCCAGTTTCCTGATTTTGTGCTCCATGGGCCACAGGTTGACTATGACTTGTTCCTCCTAGCACTTGATTTTGCACACCATTTTGAGCAACTTCAGGTTGAATTGGGGGTGGGTCTTGATGGTTTTGACCATTCCCAACACCATCATGAAATTGTTAACGCTTGCTGGTGCCGACTTGACCTCCATTTGTTACCGGTGACGCAAAATTTGAACCCATCACCAACATGGTGTGGGTGAGATTTTGAAAGGTCATGAGAATCTCTTGTTGAGTATGTTGGAGTCCTTGAATGGCTTCTAGGATGAGAGGTGGGTCTTGAACTTGAGTCCTCTTATCACCACCATTGGAAGAGCCTTGTTAATGAACTTCTTCTTCTCCTGCCATCTTCACTGGAGTTATGTAGATTTCGGATCTTGTTGAGACCATTAACCAATCTGTTTCCTTATTGAAGTCGCCAAAATGTATGAGAGGGTTCAAGAATGTTATTGGAAAATTTGAAGATCTTTGAGGAAAATTTGAAGATCTTTGATGAAAATTCGAATTCTCTAGAATTATGAGAGGCTTAGATTCTTCAACAGTCACAACTAAGAACACAAAAGCAAAGAGATGATAGAGATAAGAGACTGGGTGAAGAAAAATGCAAAGTAGTTAGAGAGAGAATAATGGCAAGGCTCTTCCATGGATCTCCCACTTTTACTCTCAAGGTTGATAATGGAGAAAGGAAATTAGTTCTTTCCCAAGAGTTGTCTCTCCAAAGTTCATCCCTTGTAAAGCTATGGATGTGTGGTATTTATAAGCACCTCGTGATGTAGGATGGAGCCCATATGCAAGACACATGGGGAATATTCTCTCTAATCACCTTGTTCGAGGAGGTGATCTCTGAAGATGAGGAAAACCCCGAAGAGGAGATCAACCTCTCGGCGAACCCTTCTTCTTAGCCACACCTAACCAATGATCCCCAATCATCCCAAAGTGTCAGGGGTAGTCCTAGAGGATGCCCTGCCACAGAAGGGTCAGGGGTAGTTCAATAGAACGCCCTGCCACAAATATTGCCAAGTCTCAAAGACCCTCTAGATTGTGCCACCTCGACCCGGGTATAGGCTAGTTTAACCGAAAAGTGAATTTATGTCCACTCACCGTCCTCGGGATCGGGTCCTTTGTTCGGACTCCATTACACCGATGGTTCTAGTGCGTAGATCCCGAAAAGCTCCGAACCCTCAAGTATTCTGGGACTCATTAACAGAGCGACTTCTAGATTGCATTCGAATCCGTTCAAAGCCAAGCGCTTCAAATCTCTAGGTTCGTAGATCCGAACCCTTTTGAGTTCGAGCTCAAATAGGTCTCTAGGTTCGTGATTCTGAACCCTTTCAAGACTAAGCCAATACCTCGGAGAATGGATGTCCTCCGAGGATTTCATCTCTTCTGAAAACAGCGGTTAACCTCTTCAGACACCCATATGATCTGAACCTCCTCGGATAGGCTTGTTGGATTCTCTTAAAGATATATGCTTGATGTGATTTTGTCCAAGCCCACCAATTTTTTTGGGCTTTCCGATTGAGCTTTGATTGGGCCCAATGAATTTAGTAGGCTCAAGTTAACCCCTCTTGTGGCCCAAGCATCTCTTCATGGCTTTCTTCCGATTGACTGGGTTCCAAATCCTCCCTCTCACTTAGCTCTTCTGCTACAAGAGGCTTGAGTGTCTTTGTTGCTGGCTTTTGTTCTCTGTTTCTATTTCCCCAGTTCAAAAAAAAAAAAAAAAAAAAAAGTTAACCCCTCTTACAATTGAAAATTTTGGATAAAAATTAACAACAATATGGAGATTAAAAAAATTCTTGTTTTTAGGGCTGGTTTGGCTTATACTAAATAAGCCAAAAAGTCAAAAAGTCACTATCTTATTTAAATCACATCATCCTATTTAAATCACATCACCTCTCTAACACATCACATCAAACCCAACCCAAACCCACCAATAAGTCAAAAAGTGCACTTTTTTAGGACATCCCAAACCAACCCTTATTCACTTCTCTCTATATATTTTATGCATCTTCATAACATATACTAGCACAATATCCGTTATTCACCCAAAAAAAGCATAATATCCGTACTATGCAAGGTCTTAAATAAATAATCAAAAATTAATTTTAAAATTAAACAACAACAAATTATTTAAAATAAAACAAATTGAATGTACAGGAAAACAATTTAGAATCAAGTAAAATTAAGATGTTTTCATCACAACTACACTTAAAGAGGGTTTTTTTTGTTTTGTTATCCTACCGTCAATTATACATTTTAATTATTAAATAATAAAAACATAATAATGCAAATGGTAAAACTTCAAGGCAAAAGAAATAGAAAAAAATCACAAAAACTCCATTTATGATAAAACATAAATACATTCCGCTCTTGAAGTTTCATAATTATAGTTTGCTTTATGTTAGAGTATACCTGATAACATTGCAAATTATGTGTCAATTGCCATTTAATATTCATAATTGTAGTTCAACAGACTACTGTTATGAAAATTATGAATCAGGTAGAACAAAGTGTAATGGAAGAATCGAAGTAAACTAGAATTCTTTCTCCTGATCAGGAACCGTACATCAATTTTGTGCACAAAGTAACATTGGTTAACAGGACCCTCTTATGGACCTAGGTGACAATTTGAGTAGACAATCCTTCATCTGGAAAATCAAAATCTACTTAAAATGAAGTTTCCATACCTCTCGAACATTGGAGGAACCATTTGCAACTTCAAAAACTAGGCTAGCTTCCATCACACGTGAGAAAGAGAACCATCTTATCAACACTTTATACCATACAAATAGGCTGTACATATCCTTAAGGTTGTGCTTGAATCATACATTTCGGTAGTTTTTTATAAAAGGAAAAAGGAAAACGTAAGAAAAATATGAATTTAATCTTTGAAATATATTATGCATGCAAATGGAATTCATGGATGAGCATAAAAACAACATATGTATCGACACATTTAAAACATATTGATGTGCCTTCATGTACAACAAAAGCTATATTCTTCAAATTCGCACCTTCATGGACGATGATGAACTCCCAAGAGGACGAGTCATGTCTTCCGAGCTGCTAAAATCAATCGAAGAATCAAGGATCTCCATAATTGTTTTCTCAAGAAACTACGCTTCTTCAAGATGGTGCCTGGATAAGCTCATGAAGATCATTGAATGCGAGAAAACAATTGGGCAAAAATTTAGTAAGTTTCGTATTATTATGTATTTATTAATTTTTTAAAATATTTTTTATAAATATTTTACATAGCATTTAAAAAGTAAAAATTTATTTAAAATATTTTAAAAAATATGTAAAATAAAAAATTTAATTTTAAAAAATTTTGAGTTTAAAAATTAGAGCCAAATAAGGTAAATATGATTTTGAATTCCCATGATTTTCAAAAATATGCCATCTTCACCGGAGTTGTGTAAATTCTGGATCTTGTTAAGACCATTAACCAATCTGCCTTCCCAGTGAAGTTGCCAAAATGTATGAGAGGATTCAAGAATGTTGTTGGAAAATTCGAAGATCTTTAATGAAAATTTGAATTCTCTAGAAATAATGAAAGGCTTAGATTCTTCAATAGTCACAACTAAGAACACAAAATCAAAGAGATGATGGAGATAAGAGACTGGGTGAAGAAGAAGGCAAAGTAATTAGAGAGAAAATAATGGCAAGGCTCTTCTATGGATCTCCTACTTTCACTCTCAATGTTTATAATGGAGAAGGGAAATTATTTTTTTCCCAAGAGTTGTCTCTCCAAAATCCATCCCTTGTAAAGCTATGGGTGAGTGCTATTTATAGGCACCTCATGATGTAGGATGGAACCCATGTGCAAAGTACATGGGGAATATTAACCATCTTGTCCGAAGTGGTGACCTCTCCGTGGATGAGGAAAACCCCGAAGAGGAGATCAACCTTTCGGCAAACGCTTCTTCTTAGCCACACCTAACCGATGATCCCCAATTATCCCAAGGATCAGTGGTAGTCCCAGAGGACGCCGTGCTGCAGAAGGGTCAGGGGTAGTTCAAGAGAATGCCCTACCATAAATATTGTCGAGTCTCAGGTACCCCCTAAATCGTGCCATCTTGACCCGGGTATAGACTAATTTAACTGAAGAGTGAATTTATCTCCACTCACCGTCCTCGGGATCGAGTCCTTTGTTCGGACTCCATAACACCCATGGTTTTAGTGCGTAGATCCCGAAAAGCTCCGAACCAGCAAGTGTTCTGGGACTCATTAACGGAGCGACTTCTAGATTGCATTCGAATTCGTTCGAAACCAAGCGCTTCGAATCTCTAGGTTCATGGATTCGAACCCTTTCAAGTCCAAGCTCAAATAGGTCTCTAGATTCGTGATTCCGAACCCTTTCAAGACTAAACCAATATCTCGGAGAATGGATCTCCTCCGAGGATTTCATCTCTTCTGAAAACAGCGGTTAACCTCTTTAGACACCCGTATGATCTGAGCCTCCTCGGATGGGGTTGTTGGATTCTCTTTAGAGATATATGCTTGATGGGATTTTCTCCAAGCCCACCAATTTTTTTTGGCTTTCCGATTGGGCCCGATTAATTTAGTGGGCTCAAGTTAACCCCTTTTACATTTTGCCCCGTGCATATATGAAAAATTTTAAATTTCTCGAATATGCATATTTCCACTTCTTTGGCCATACTTCGCATCATGCCCTCGAGAATATTTGTCCTCATGTGGCTTTTGGATAAAATTGATGACTTATCATAATTTTATGAATAAGATTGTCAAATGATATTGATGAGAAGGAATCTTTTATCTTTATGACATATTTGGCAAACACACTTTTATGTCTTCTTTTTTTTCTTTTTTGGAAAGAAAATCAAAACTTGAATTGTTTAATGCTCCATCAACCAAACCTTGATAATTAATTAATACAGCACCAACAAAAATGCTCAAAGAAAATAATAATAATAATTTTTTTCCTTTCTTAAAAAAAATAAAATCAAAAGCTTGACCACTGTTTTTTATTTATTCTACAAAAGTCCAAATCAAAGGCCTCCATTAATATATATATATATATATACATCGTGAGGCTAAGCTCGCAGCATCCCACTTTTGTTACTCCAAGGAAAGGACAAACCTAATCCTTATCTTTGTTTTTTTTTTTTTTTTTTTTTGAAAAACCATTTCGGTTGACTCTCTCTTTAAACCAAGCCCAACCCAAACTTCATCTTCTTCAAAGAAGCTCTATATCTGTAATACCACAGGGCCACTGTTGTTTGTTCACAACCTGTTGTTGCAATCATCGAAGACTACACAAGCCACCTCCATCGGCCTTCATGAGAGTCACTGTTGGCGCTGACCACGCCGCCCTCTTAACACGTCACTGGTAGGTCCTGTCGCCCGAAATTCCTCTGACTGATTTCGCTCTCAAAATATCAATGCTCACACTGTTGCCAACCTGTCTTGTCTTTCCCCGGCGCCGGCTCTACTGATCTCGTTCTTTATTTCTTCAGCCCAAACTACGACTAACCAGTGTCGACTACGTCACCGACTAAACGCGGCGTCGGTCAGCTGCTCCGTCACCTGCATATACAGCTTACGCTGCAACCCCAGGTACCGCGGGTCAACGCGACCCAAGCCACTGTTAACATGCACCAATGCTAGCCCAACTCGTCAATGGTTGACCTACCTTGTCTGCTATTTTTTTTTTTTTATAGATCTGTGCTACGCTTTTTTTTTATTATTATTTTATTTATTTATAGCCTCAGATTTGTGAATACAAGTTCAAAACCTTCTTCCCTTGATTTTCTGACTTCAAATCTAGGTAAACCCTTGCGCTTATAAAACTTGATTTATACTCGGAGAATTTGCAATTTCGGCTTGAGGTAGATAATACAGGATTTGTATAATTTTAATTTTATATTTCAATCCCATATTTAGATTCTGAACTCCAATTGTTGAACTTGTTCTAAAATAGAAACAAGGCCTGAAGCACTTTTGGTAATTAAAATTTGATGTTGATAGAATAATAATGTTGAACGTTTAAGTATTGTAATTCCAGAATCTCTCCAATATTTTGCTTTGATCGAGGCTAATTAGAACAAAGATGTTATTGTTGTTGATGTTGATCTTATGGGTGCTCGGGAAATAAATAGTTGATGCCAGAATTTTGTTTGAACATTGTTGCTTTACGTTGGCTTTAGAGAAATCGACTTGAATAGACAAAACCTGGATTGTTGCACTTTCATGAACTTGCTCGGAAACATAGAATTGCTCGGAGGCATAGAATTGTTGTAGCTTAAATGATAATGCCTGAATCATGATTTAAAATTGATATTGCTTGTCTTGTTTGTCGGTTTTACTATTCGAGGTGAATAAATTCTTTTAAGAACTCCACGACCCCAGGGTCATCGGAACCCGTACTAATGAAAGCAAGGACTATCCCTTGGAAGTTTGAACGGAAGTAAAACTGTCTCTCAGGAGTCCGAAAGTAGCACGCACCCTACTCCAGCAAGAAAGATCCCTTATGGCAAGCAACCGAGTCTCACGGGTTATTCTTCGAAAGTCTGAGTAGGAGAACACACTCTACTTCAGTAAGAAAGATCCTCGAAGCTAGCACTGATGAAAGTGAGGTCTATTCTTCGAAAGTCTGAGTGGGAGCACACACTCTACTTTAACAAAAAAGATCCTCGAAGCTCGCACCGATGGAAACAAGGGTTGTCCCTCGGTAGTCCAAATGGCAGTAAGGGTTGTTCCTCGGAAGTCTGGGTGAAAGCACACTCCTTTTTTTGGCAATCAATGGAAGCAAAGGCTGTCCCTCGAAAGTTCGAGTAGAAGTACACTCTACTTTGATAAAAAAGATCCTCAAAGCTCGCACAGATGGCAGCAAGGGCTATTCTTCGGAAGTCCGAGTGGGCACACATACTCCGCTTCAACAAGAAATACCCACAAAGCTTGCATTGATGGAAGCAAGTGCTGCTCTTTGGAGGTTCGAGTGGGAGCACACACTATTTCGACAACTAATGAAGGCTGTCTCTTGGAAGTCCAAGTTGGAGTACACTCTACTTTGGCAACTAATGGAAGTAAAGGTTATCCCTCGAAAGTCCGAGTGGGGGTACACTTCTACTGCATCAAGAAAGGTCCCTTCAGGTTGGTAACTGAATCTACTATTCCTCTTTCTTTTTCGAGGGGCAACAAAAATTAGAAACTGTCTCAAGCAATATAACACAATGAAGATACACAATATAGAGAAAATAACTTATAATGGAGATATACAATATAGAGGAAATAAATTTTTTTATAACATAAGAAAGGAAGATAAAACTTCTTGGACAATGCAGTAAATACAAATTGTAAATGTCATAGATAGACTTCTTCTACGGCAATGTCGACCCTTGTTCTTTAGTCCCCAGAGTTGCGAGGTCATTCGGAAAACATTCACCAGCTGCTCGGGTTGTGGCCATCATACGCCATCATAGCCACGTCTTCTAAGATATCCTGGGGGCCCCTATTCTTTGAACTTTAGCTCATCTGCTTCAACTTTCTTTCTAAAGATCTTCTTACGTGTCCGATACTTTTCTGTAGGATGTCCTAATGATCGATAGAAAACACAATAATTAGGGCCTTCGCGGTCTTTCTTCAACAAAAGCTCTTCGATACGAGACAACTTCAGTTCCCTGTCTGCCACCCGTTCTTTGACTAAGGCCTTTAACTCCTCAATACTACATGGAAAATGAGTGTTATCTTCGTAGCTCTTCCTCTTCTACCCTCTGAATCTCTCCTCCTGTGACTTTTGGGTAGAAGACGTGGAAGCCGCAGTGACAGAAGGTCCTCGGGATGACTTGAAGCTAGTTTTATAACTAGTCTCAAACCTGATCTCTTGAGACTGAGGTATGTTAATGTTAGAGCAACACAAATTTGGACCAAGTAGCTTCTTCCAGAGCCTCGTGACAATCCATGGCTTTGTCTTGGAACCTCTTCACATATTCAAGAATGTCTTCACCCTCCCGCTAGTTTTCCTTACACAAGGTAAGTGTGGTCACTTTCTCGGCCACCTGAAAGAATTTGGCATGGAATTTGTTGACCATCTACTCCTAACTTCGGATAGAGTTTAGGGCCAAGTTAACGTACTAACTATATGCTCGGTCGGTGAGGGATTTGGAGAATTTTCTCAGTCAGAGGACATAATTTGAACCACGAATCCCCAAAGTCTCAATGAACCGAACAACATGTTCTCGAGCATTTCCTTGTTTGCCATCGATTTTGATGAACTTCAGTACTATGTACCCCTCCGGGTATGGATAACTCAACATCTCGACAGGGTATGGTGGCTTGACATCTGGATCGGGCAAAGAAGGTAAAATCCTCTTGCCTCGATCGAGATCAAACATGGCTTGCACATCAGCAAGAGTGAGAAATTGTTGAGGAAGCGAACTTAATAGTGGTATTCCTGGAACTTGGCTTGTAGACCCGAAGACCGAGCTTGGAGCGACTTGGCCATTTGGGTGTTAAAAATTCACCATTGGTGAAAACACATGACGATATTGGCCATCAGCACCTATGGACAAGCCATTTGATGATGGGACATTGAATTGGGTCCCATAAAGTCCATTGCATGCCGCGGCTATACCAGGTTGGGCTTGCACACTTAGCGTCGGAACAAAGGGAGACCCATTCAGTACATGAGTAGAATTTACAATCAGTGGAACAAAATTAGGTATGGGTGGAGCACCATTTTGTAAAGAAATGTCCGTGGGCCTTCCTTGAACTTCCACTGCTATTGGACCACCATTCATCGCGCTGAAAACTCCTCTAACCATCAATGGACCATGGTTTGATCCTTCGGTTGCTTGATTTTGTGCTCCATGGACCACAAATTGGCCATGACTTGTTCCTCCTAGCACTTGATTCTGCACACCATTTTGAGCAAACTTCAGGGAGAATTGTGGGTGGGTCTTGATGGTTTTGACTATTCCCAACATCATGAAATCGTTGATGCTTGCTGGCGCTGACTTGACCTCCATTTGTTGCCGATTGTGCAAAATTTGAACCCCTCACCAACGTAGTGTGGGTGAGATTTTGAAGGATCGTGAGAATCTCTTGTTTAGTATGTTGGAGTCCTTGAATGGCTTCCAGGATGAGAGGTGGGTCTTGAACTTGACTTCTCTCATCACCACCATTGGAAGAGCCTTGTTGATGAGTTTCTTCTTCTCTCGCCATCTTCACCAAAATTGTGTAAATTCCGGATCTTGTTAAGACCATTAACCAATCCGCCACCCCAGTGAAATCGCCAAAATGTATGAGAGGGTTTAAGAATGTTGTTAGAAAATTCGAAGATCTTTGATGAAAATTTGAATTCCCTAGAAATGATGAGAGGCTTAGATTCTTCAATAGTCATAACTAAGAACACAAAAGCAAAGAGATGATGGAGATAAGAGACTGGATGAAGAAGAAAGCAAAGTAGTTAGAGAGAAAATAATGACAAGGCTCCCATGGATCTCCCACTGTCACTCTCAAGATTGATAATGGAGAAGAAAAATTAGTTCTTTCCCAAGAGTTGTCTTTCTAAAATCTATCCCTTGTAAAGCTATGGGTGGGTGCTATTTATAAGCACCTCATGATGTAGGATGGAGCCCCTGTGCAAGGCACATGGGGAATATTCTCTCTAACCACCTCTTCCAAGAAGGTGACCTCTCCGAGGATGAGGAAAATCTCAAAGAGGAGATCAACCTCTCGGTGAACCTTTCTTCTTAGCCATGCCTAACCAATGATCCCCAATCATCCCAAAGAATCATCCCAAAGGGTCAGTGGTAGTCCCAGAGGACGCCTTGCCGTAGAAGGGTCAGGGGTAGTTCAAGAGAACTCCCTGCTGCAAATATTGTCGAGTCTCAAGGACCCTCTAGATCGTGCCACCTCGACGGAGGTATAGGCTAGTTTAACCGAAGAGTGAATTTATGTCCACTCACCATCCTTGGGATCGAGTCATTTGTTCAGACTTTATCACGCCCATGGTTCTGGTGCGTAGATCCCGGAAAGCTCCTAGCCCGCAAGTATTCTAGGACTTATTAACCGAGCGACTTCTAGATTGCATTCGAATCCATTCGAAGCCAAGCACTTCGAATCTCTAGGTTCGTGGATCTGAACCCTTTCGAGTCTGAGCTCAAATAGATCTCTAGGTTCGTGGTTCCGAACCCTTTCAAGATTAAGCTAATAGCTCGGAGAATGAATCTCCTCTGAGGATTTCATCTCTTCTAAAAACAACGGTTAACCTCCTCAGACATCCATATGATCTGAGCCTCCTTGGATGGACTTGTTGGGTTCTCTTTAAAGATATATGTTTGATGGGATTTTCTCCAAGCCCACCAATTTTTTTGGACTTTCCGATTGGGCTTCGATTGGACCCAATTAATTTAGTGGGCTCAAGTTAACCCCTCTTACAATCGAAAATTTTGGATAAAAATTAACAACAATACGGAGGTTAAAAAAATTCTTGTTTTTATTCACTTCTTTCTATATTTTTATGCATCTTCATAACATATACTAGCATAATATCCGTTATTCACCCAAAAAAAGCATAATATCCGTACTATGCAAGGTCTTAAATAAATAATTAAAAATTAATTTTAAAATTAAATAACAACAAATAAATTAAAATAAAAAAAAAATGAATGTACAGGAAAACAATTCAGAATCAAGTAAAATTAAGATGTTTTCATCACAACTACACTTAAAGAGGGTTTTTTTTGTTTTGTTTTGTTTTGTTATCCTACCGTCAATGATATGTTTTAATTAGTCAATGATATGTTTTAATTATTAAATGATAAAAACATGTGTAATAATGCAAATGGTAAAACTTCAAGGCAAAAAAAATAGAAAAAAATCACAAAAACTCCATTTATAATAAAACATAAATACATTCCACTCTTGGAATTTCGTAATTATAGTTTGCTTTATATTAGAGTATACCTGATAAGAACATTTCCAACGGTAGTAGGCATTTTATCTATCGAAATATTACTATAAAGTATACATTTTATTTTGCCCGTCAACTGTTTCATGTTTCTACTCCAACCATGCTCTTTATTTTAGCTATTCATCCAAATACTATTAACTTTATAGAATGCCACGTCAGCGAAAAAGATGGAGGGAAATAATCCTAATGATTAAATACATTTTGCCTAGCTTTGAAAGCTAGCTACATGTAGCTAGTGAATGTGAGCTGAGCCAAAATGCCTAATCATATGCCTAGTGCATTGGAGTTGAAAAAAAGTGAGTCATATTAAGCATTTTGACTAACAAGCATTATATGTCTAGTGGGTTGGAGATGCTCTAACATTGCAAATTATGTGTCAATTGCCATTTAATATTCATAATTGTAGTTCAACAGATTATTGTTATGAAAAATATGAATCAGGTAGAACAAAGTGTAATGAAAGAATCGAAGTAAACCAGAATACTTTCTCCTGATCAGGAACCATACATCAATTTTGTGCACAAAGTAACATTGGTTAACAGGACCCTCTTATGGACCTAGGTGACAATTTGAGTAGACAATCCCTTCATCTGGAAAATCAAAATCTACTTAAAATGACGTTTCCATACCTCTCAAACATTGGAGGAACCATCTGCAACGTCCAAAACTAGGCTAGCTTCTATCACACGTGAGAAAGAGAACCATTTTATCAACACTATACCATACAAATAGGCTGTACATATCCTTAAGGTTGTGCTTGAATCATAGATTTGGATAGATTTTTAGAAAAAGAAAAGGAAAAGATAAGAAAAATGTGAATTTAATCTTTGAAATTTCACTACAGGAATTATGGGTTTTGACGATGTTTGTTTAACGGCGTTTTATAAAACGCCATATTTTGACATATTTAACAGCGTTTTTTCAACGTCTCGTTTTTTTAATATTAAAACGGCACCGTTTCAATGTTTGAAGGCGTTTAGAACCGCCTTCAAATGTCCTCTCCACTATATGGGCTAGCTGGTGAATTCGTTCACTTATCAGTCTCTCGTTTGCTCTTTCTTTCTAAACAGATGCCCTAATCTCTTCCAGCAGAATGCCTTTGTAAAAATTTCGAATCTCGTACTCACTCATCTGTTTATCGATTCATCTCTCTCTAAACAGAATGCCCTAATTTCGATTTTGATTCTCTAAACAGAATGTCTCGATTTTGAATATCCCTCAATGAATCTGTTTATCGATTCATCTCTCTCGATTTCGATTTCGAAATTTATGTTTTGGTGATTCTCTCTCTCAATTTCGAAGCCTATTTTGAATCTGAGTCCTCACGCCTTCTTTGATTTCGATTTCATCTGAATCTATGATTTCGATTTCGAAGCTCCACCGCCACCACCATCTGCACCGACGAGGTAGGTGAGCTCTCTCTCTCTCAACCCTCTCTAAATGCTTATCATTCGTAGAGATTCAGATCGGTTTCCCTCTCTAAATGCTTATCATTCGCAGAGATTCAAATCGGTTTCGATTTTGAAGCTCCACTGCTACCACCATCTGCACCATCGTCTACTAAGGTGAGCTCCACCGTCTCTCTGTTTCTCTCTGAAACTCTTCATTTCCGTCTTGCTCTTTTTTCTCTCTCTCTCTCTCTCTCTCTCACATAGATTTCAATGGAAGAATATAGTTTGCCCTAATTGTGATTTTTTGTGTTCCTAATTGGAATAGTCTCTAATTTATGTGCTTTAATGGAAAATCTATAATTCTTGCAGTGCTCTAATTTCTGAAAACATTGTGGATTGTGAATTTGTGTGGATTTTTTTATTGTGTAGTTATAGTTATGGATTTGAAAAAAAGAAAAAGAAGCGAAAAGTACGAAAAAAAAATTGTTCAATCTCGATTGGAGTTGTTGATAAATTTTTTGGTTGTAAGAAACAAATAATAGAGAGTTCTGATTCGGTTGATGAAGATTTGGTTTGGTGATTAAAGAAACTAATCAATGTATAAATGATAAGCTAAGAAGAGAGAGTTTATTGAAGAAACAGTATTATTTTACAGAAACAAAATCATATATACATATAGAGAGAGTTTGTGTAAACTACTTTCCCTGGGTTGTATAGCATGGAAACCCTCAACTACACAATGAGCATATGTTGATCCATCTATCTACCTTCATGCATACCTATCTATATTTGCATTAATCCATAGCGTCTATGAAACCCACCACATTGAACTTCTCTCGAGTCCCAAAAAAATCCCGACAAATCCCTCCGCAAATCTAAGAGCCAATATGGATTGACAATCACAATGTGAGTATGACTTCCATTTGCTGCATGTTTTAGCTTCAACTGATTTTGAACTTTATAGTTTCTTTGCTGCCTATTATAATTTATATCTCTTAACTGATCTGAAACTGAACAATTAAGGAAATGCAGTAGATCTTGTTGATGATTTTTATTATGTAAATGATCAGTTTTATAACTTTTTCATTGAGGACGAGTATACCTCCTGTCCTTGATTGGGACTTGAGAGTGAGCAAATTCTGCTCTCTACTGTGAATGTTCCTGAAATTGTATAAAGAGTTAAAAAAAAAGGAATAAATTCATCTTATCGACTTCTACATTGATTTTAGTAGCAAACTAAATAGCAGAAAATTATATGTGTACATACAGCATAAAAGATATTCGTGATATATGTAATACATGTTGGTGCACATATGTTTAATCCCTGGCATGTGCACATGGAAATGTGTATGAGGAAGCAAATTGAAGAAAGCATTTGTTCTTTGCACTTCAAAAAGTAATTGAGCTTTTCCATTCATATGCATGATGAGTATATTTATCAAATTCTTTTCACTTCAAAAACGTTTGATTCTTATCTGACAATAGAAGATCAAATGACAACCATTGGTAGTCATCCTGGCAATACTAAATAAAAAGTCTTTCCAATCATTTGGGACTTGCTTTCTGATATCATGATTTTCACTGTATAATGCTGTAGCTTGTGGTTACAACATTGGTCATGTGTCATATCCAGGGCAATTGCTTGATAAAGAACTGATAACTTTGATAGAGCAAGTGAAATTCAAATTTGAGACAATAGAAACTATGAATTGCAGTGGGATGGATTTAGCCACTAAATTTATGAAACTCGTAGTAGTTTGGTCTTTATTGATTGATTTAAGAGAGCAATGCATTTCTTAAATCTATCATAATCTATCAAGAGCATTGTAGAAACTTTTAGTTTCTTCATATAGAAAGCCTTTCTCAGTTCTAGTGGGTAGCTGTGATGGTAGAATTAGTAACCAGGGTTAATTAGCTAGAAAAATGTTGATAAGTTTTACATGCATTACAGTAGCTAATATTTCCTGCTTTTTATCTTCAGGACTTCTAAGTATAAGCAAATCTCTCAATAGTTCTGTATGTTCATCATATTACTTTGACTTGATTTAGTGTGATGCATGTAAGTTAATGCACATTTAGATGGGCATTGCTGCACATTATTTCCATTGAAGCTTATTACAATTCATTTGTGAAACAGAGGATTTGGGGATCTTTGATGTTTCAAGCCAATCATCCCTTTATTGTCATTTGTAAAACAGATGCTTGTCCCTATTGAAAAGATAAATTCTCCGTATAGGAGAAAGTAACTTTATGTGGAAGATCATATGTAGGATAAAATGGTAGGTTGGAATGGTTAGTAGCATCAGTATCGCAGTGCTTGGGATATTGCTGAGGTGATATTTTCGCATCTTTAACCTGCAAGTAGATGTTTGCTAATTCACTGACAGAACGAGCCTTACATGATGATTGCGTTATAATTTTAAGTAATGTCAGTTTCAAAATAATTTGAAGTTTGTGACAATTATTCCTGCTTAGACTGGATACCTGTAAAGGGATACAACATATGAAGAGTCTATTTAGGCGTTACACTCAGTGGAACTTTACTGGGTTTTGTTTGGGGATAATATGAAATATCAGATTTATATGGCTAGCTCTGGCCTAGCTTGACATTTAAGCTTGAGTGTTATGCATCTTTAAATCGGTCACGACACTTTTTATGCATACATTGACAAATATGTGTAACTGTAAAAACATACAAAATGTTTTACTTTATACAAGTAATAGCCAATAGAAGACTAGAATGAGCATATCAAGTGATATTCTGGCAGTGATTGGTTCTGTTAGGCAGTCATCTGCGAACTTTTGATAGGTAATTGTCCTGTACTGATAGGTTCCCAGGAGAGTGATTATTGAGAATTAGGGCATCCTTGAATTTCCAAAACCATTAACTATAAAATGGCAAGATCCAAATATTGGGTCATGAAAATTCGGCATGATGTTTTACTGACCATCTTATGAATTGTCGTGTTAGTGGGTATGATAAAAATTAATTGCTTCTGTAACCAACTTATGACAAAGTTTTGGGCCCAAAGCGACCTAGCCATGTTCGGACGTTTGGATTGGGACCGTCCCCCACTGATGTTTTCGGAGGTGGATATAGGCGATCACAAGAGCATAATCGTGTTGGAACAATCTTCTGTGTAAATAAAATAAATTGAAACTAAAACAAACAAAATAAAATAAATAACTTACAGAATTTATTTTATCAAACCGAATGGAAAAATAAAAGACCAAGTTGAGTGTGTGACATTTTGTCCTTAAGACAAATTCGCCTCGCTACGGTACTTACGGTTAAGTGGCGTCTATCTCCTAGGATACAATGATCTTCACAAATTTGTAGTAGCACTCCAAACAAATTTGTACGGCGAACTAAACCTATGTTCTATACTCTTTTTATTTTTTCCCTAAAATTATATGAAGAATAATGCAACTAAAGAACAAACTTGGACAGCAAAAATAAATTTTGCAGACTGTTTTTCGGATTAGGAAAATGCTGGAACTGCCCAGGTATAAATAGGACCGAACAGGTGTAATTTTGAATCCAACAGGTGCAGCATTTAAACTGAACAGATACTGCACTGTTTCAACAGATACAGATTCAAAATTTGAACAGATCTGGACACAGATTAATCTGTAAACTGTTGGGAACTGCTAGGCAGTTTCTGGCAGTTATAAACCTGTCAAAACAGTTTAAATCCGTTTGAAAATAAATCTGTTGAAGAAGTAAATGAACAGGTGCAAAACTATTCAAACAGATTTGCAACTGCTAACTGTTAACTGTCCAGATTTTTGAATCTGAATCTGTCCGAATTGAACAGATTTGAAAAACAGTTCAGGCTGGAAAACTGTTATGGAATAAAAGGAAGAGACAAATATTGGACAACAATTTGAATTTCAAATTCAAATTACGAAATTTAAATTAATTTTTCCTGCAAGAAAATTAGGAAAAATTCAAATAAATTTTGTCTAAAAAATTAATCTATAGAACCGACCCGACACACCACCCGTGTCCGGCCCGTCCCGCCGGCCTATGCGCGTGTGTGGTGGTTTGGGTTAAGGTTTATTTTGTCCATAACTCCTCCTTTCTACAAACTTGGGGTGCCCCTTGGGGCCCAACCCAAGTGTTGTAGTCTAGAGCTTATATACACAAAAAAGCTCTCTTAAAGTTTCAATGTGGGACAACCCATTAAAAGGAAACCCACATTTAAATCTTTAAATGTCCATTTCACGAATCCGAAAACGACGTCAAGATCCCATTCACTGATAAATAGTTTTGACGAACCGTCTTCACCTTGTGACTTGTCACGCGGTAAGGAACACGTCACATTTTCGGACCCACCCTAAAAGACATTTGGGGCCCACTCTATTTTGGGTCAACTAGCTCAAAGTTGACCCAAAATAAGTCTTATAAACCAAATTTTCCAACAGTATCTTCCAAACTCAAGTTCAGGAACAAGTTCAAGAGCAACTTCAATGGTATCACATGCAATTAGAGTCGAAGATGAATGATGTAATGGAGAAACAAATTCAGGCTATACGCGTAGATTTTCAGTCACAAATTGAGATTTTGGAATCTCAATTGCAAGCTGCAGGTGTGCCCGTTGATCCAGTTGTTGCACCCTCAAACCCATTACATAGGCAACAAGTATTTTAACTATTTTTACTAGTTATTACTTTAAATTGCCTAGAGCTAATGTATAACTTAAGCCTCTTATTGAATGATGGGTTGTGGATTCACTTAGAAGTCATCCCACTATTCGGCCAATGCCACATCAGCAACAATCTCATGCATTTTCATCCCAAGAGGTGAGCAATCATTTAATCAAAGCCTTTTTGAGTTAATAATATCTTATTAATTAAAATACTTGTTCTTATTAAATGTAGGTTCACCTTTCAAAGAAGAAGAAGAAGAAGAAGAAGAAGAAGAAGAACTAACAAGGTAAAAGTACCAACATCACTAGTTTTTAATTTCTTACTTTTCTAAATCTATTAAGACATGATGTGTTTGGGTGTTGGAAATTAGTGAATAATTGTAGAAATTTGGACTGTTGACAGTCTTGTACCTTAGCTTTTTTCCTTCTAAGATGCCTTTGCCTCATACTTTTACCTCCCAAAGCAGCTCCAATGGGGTTGCTATTTGAGCTGTCATAGCTATATTATAGCAGTTGGGTGCTCCAATAGAGATGCCATTAAAGTTATATATATATTTATTTTTATTTATTTTGTATGTGCATTCACGAGTGTTTCGCTAAATTCAGCAACAAAAACAGTAACTCTTTATATATGTATATCAAACGTATTTCTGTTGTATTAAGTTGTGACGCAGGTAATTTTTCAGATTTTTTATTTTTATTTTTTTTCTGGTCAGAAAAAACCTCTCCGTTTCTTTATATTAATGGAATTTTTTTTATGAGAAATATTAAATAAAAAAAATCTTGATGCTTCAGTTATTTACCTAAAATATAGTAGAATCACAAGTTGCCTCATTCACCAACTAAATTTGATTTGTTGGGATGAAGAACTGTGTTGAAGGTTGACTTTTGTTAAATCTATTTTCTATAACAACTTTAGATATGTTACATATGATCTCTATAATTGAAATTGGTTTGATCTGTTTTTGCAGGAATAGTATGTATCCTGAGCAGTTGACTCATCTCAGTTGTGAACTACAACTCTTTATGAGTTCAAGGAGAGCATACAGTCTCTAATGTTTTTGTGGTGAAAGTGGATAGAACCATAAACAGACCTGTAGACACTAAGTGCTTGCTTAAAGATAGGTTTTGAGCCACTGGTTTGGTATTGTCAGCCAGATGGGGTGCGGGCAAAGGTAGTGGAAAATGCGTTTGGAGCTTACACACCATGCGCAACAGACACTTTGGTTTCCATCTCCAATTTAGTTCTTATGGGCCTGTGCTTATATCGAATATGGTTGACTACGAAAAATTTAGTGCTATTTTTCAGTTTTTTTTATAGGTATTTTTTTAGTTCAATAACATAAAATTAGCACAATTTAATAAATAAAAAAAGGGTTATCACGGCGTTTCTAAAAATGTCGCTAAATAGCATACCAACAGTTGGATTTTTGGAAAAAGAGATGCGGCAGCATTTTAAAAACGTTGCTAAATAGCATGGTGGCGTCATGTTGCCGTTAGAAGAACTTTTAGCGGCGTTTTTAGAAAACGCCACCTATAGTAATATAGTGACGTTTCTAAAGCGCCATAGTGTTATAAAGACTGCCACATCTTCGACGTTTGGTGCTAAACGTCACAAAAATATTTGACGGCATTTTTAAAACGCTTTTAAAACTCCGATTTCCAGCGGTGTATGTTATGCATGCAAATGGAATTCATGGATGAGCATATAAACAACATATGTATCAACACATTTAAAACATATTGATGTGTCTTCATGTACAACAAAAACTATATTCTCAAAATTTGCTCCTTTATGGACAATGATGAACTCCCAAGAGGACGAGTCATCTTTTCGGAGCTGCTAACATCAATCGAAGAGTTAAGGATCTCCATCATTGTTTTCTCAAGAAACTATATGCTTCTTCAAGATGGTGCCTGGATGAGCTCGTGAAGATCGTTGAATGTGAGAAAACAATTGGGCAAAAATTTAGTAAGTTTCGTATTATCATATGTGTATTTATTAATTTTTTAAAATATTTTATTTTATAAATATTTTACATAATATTTAAAAAGTAAAAATTTATTTAAAATATTTTAAAAAATACACAAAATAAAAAATTTAATTTTCAAAAATTTTGAGTTTAAAAATTAGAACCAAATAAGGTAAATATGATTTTGAATTCCCATTATTTTAACTTTTGCAATGGATTGAAATAAAAAAGTGATTCATAATTATATGTTTAAATAGGAATCACATTCTCAAATTGAAGAGAAATAAAATGAGATTTTCATTCCCTCAAAATTCATGTTATAACTTAAAGTTTGACTCATTTGCAACTATGTGGTGTTTTGGAAAATGGTAAGAAATTAATTTTTAAATTTTTTTGACTTTTTTTATTATTTTATGTGAAAAATAATATGACTTAAAATTGATAAAAAAAAATTAACTTTTAACTTTTTCAATGCGTTCTCAAAACACCCCTATATTTTCAAGTAGCATTTTCATGAAGCAACCAAGGACAGAACTGCAATGAATTCGATGAACAAATAAAATAAATAAAGGATAAAAACAAAAGCCAATAAGTTTCCCCACAAACAAGGCAAAGTACAAATTCCTCACCATTTTATATCCCCTCTCTTCCATGCCCTCCTTAGTTCTTCCATGATTTGATTTAGCACAAGCAAACTCCACAAATGGATTGCAGCCGCGTGATCTTCGCGGTGATTGGCTTCTCAGCCTCATTCTTCCTGTGTCTGCCAAACTTGAAGAAATGGCAGCATAGACAAATGGTAAGAGAGAAAATGAAGATGATAAGCAAGGCATTAAAACATGCCGAAGAAAGAGCAATAAGGTACGAAGAGAGGCACGACCGCATTCTAAAACAGATATGCTCGTATTACCTCTTGAATCAGGAGCTGCTGGAGGCATTGTCAGCAGCCAAAACCGCCATGGATGGAGCTCTGCAGTTTGCTACTGATCTCAGAGATTTGCAAATCAACCTCATTAGCTCCTACCCATTTGAAACTCTATAAGATACTCATGTTAGATAAGTTATATATATATAGGTTTTTATTTTTTATATATATAAGATGAATAGCAGAAAGGAAACTGCACTTGAAGCAGTTAACTTTTGAATAGATTTCACATTTGGCAAGGGAATGATGTTACCAAGAGAACTCGATTATGTGTACTTCTGTCGGCCATATTAACATTCGAGTTTTCACATAAGGGTAAGTGGTCTGTTGTCTTAATTTCTATTTATTTATAGTTAAAGAAAAATGATTATTTCTGTAATTTTTTTGTAACTTTTTTTATCATAGAAAAAATTGCAATACTTGTAGGGAAATTTCATGAAAGTGATTTTTATGTACCATATATGAATAAATTTAGACCATTAGATCCAAAAGTAAATAAATCTAACCATTGATTGATAATGATTAAAACCAGGTTAATAAGGCCTATTTTGGGAAGTTGGTAATAATTTGCTTTTCAAATTATTACCAACTTCCTCTCTCATAAAAAAATTGCTTATAAGCAACTTTTCACTAAAAAACTGATTATAACTATCTTCCCAAAATAGATAGTTTCGTAAAAAACGAGATAGTATTCAATGGTTTTGAAGCCAAAAAAATGGTTTTTCAACTTATCATAATAATTAAGTACACTTATTATTTGATATAATTATACTTACTATTCTACATAACTATACTTACCATTTAAGTATTAACAAAATACACTTCACCAAATAAGTTATAATAAATTTAAAAAACCTCTAAAATAAATATGAAATTTATAAAATAGAATATAAGAAAAAAAATACAAAAAAAATATGAATTTTATACATTTCATTATAATTTTTTTACATTTTATGAAATATGATTTTTTATTTATTTATTTATCTACTTAATGGTAAAAATGAAACATCTACCACACTTCAAAATAATAAATGCAATTAATGAAGAAATATAATTAATAAAATATAGGAAATTTTTTCAAATTTATTTGAGGATTCCATGAACAAAATTTTATGTTTATTTCTAAAACTTTTGAACATTTGAAGATTTGAAGAGAAGATTGTTATTGATTTGGAACTCCTCAGGTAAGAATCTATGTCTCTATCTCTCTTTTTACTTTAACTTTCCATGATATTTTGAATTTATAATTTTTTTATTTATTTTTAGAACAACATTTCACCTACTTAAAAGAAAATTTATGAGATTTAAGTTGTAAGAAAAAAAATCAAGTTTAATGAAATAATAAGTGGAGTCTTAAGTTTAGTTTAAATGAGTGATAAGTAAAGTCTGATAAAGTAATAAGTACAGTCTCATTGAATAGTAAGTGTTGTTTAAATGAATGGTAAGTCAAATCTAATAAAATAGTAAGTAAAGTCTCATTAAGTGATAAGTATTGTTTAAATGAGTGGTTTCCAACGCACCACAACAACTAAACGCACTGGCTTCATTTGGGAAGCTAAAGGTTCGACTGTTTTGGCTAAAATAGTCACAAAAAATAAAATAAGCTTTTTAGCCTCAAAAAATAAAACAGCACATCCAACCTATAATAATTACATTATTTCTCTTACAAAAAAGTCAAAAAAATCAAAAACCCTTCCCAAATGAGATTTTTTAGCCCCAAGCCAAATAGCCAAAAAAACCAAAAAAACAAAAAAACCAACCCACTTCCCAATACTTACTATTCCACGTAACTATACTTATCATTTAAACATTACCAAAATACACCTAACCTCTTAAATAAATATAAAATTTATAAAATAAGATGTAAAAAAAATGTAGAAAATAAATATAATATTTATACATTTTATTATAATTTTTTTACATTTTATGACATATGATTTATTTATTTATTTATTTATCTACTTAATGGCAATTAATGAAACCGAGTTTCCTTTTCATCTACCATAATAAATGCAATTAATGAAGAAATATAATTAACAAAATATATGAAAATTTCAAATTGATTTGAGGATTTCATGAACAAAATTTTATGTTCATTTCTAAAACTTTTGAAGATTTGAAGATTTGAAGATAGAATTGTTGTTGATTTGGAACTCCTCATGTAAGAATCTATATCTCTATACACTACAGTAAAACTAGGTTTTTACGGCTTTATATCAATGACATACAGTAAATGCAAGTCGTGGTTTCTCACTTTTACGATTTGTTTTTTTTTTTTTTTAATGTCTTAAATAATTTCTCAACCACAACCTGTCTATTGCGTAGGTCGTAAATGCTAATAACGATATTTTTTTACGGTTTGCAATGTTAACCGTAAATAATAAAACTTTCTATGACGTACATATGGCATGCTGTTAATACATCAACTATACACGACAAGCGTATACCAACTGTTAAAAATATTGAACATTTTATGGTACACAAAAAGCCAGCCATTAAAAATTTCACTTTCCACGACGCACAAAAAATCAACTGTTTAAAATATTACACTTTCCACAACACGCAATAGATTAATATCACATTTGCGAGTAAGAATAGTAGTACTTTGTGAGATTTGTATATTTGTGTAATTTTATTTTTCTTTATGTGGGTTTATTTTATGCTTGATCCAAATAACAAGCCCAAAAGTGAAAACATTATTGTTTACTGCACTAGCTGTAAATAATGTTAACAATCAAATTGTATATTCGTGTTAGAAAACTCAAATACTTTTATTGTGTGAGAAATATTATCTCAATCATCTTTCATAAAACTTGAATGTTGGCATGACCAAATGAAATATATTATACAATTAACTTTCCAATCAGTTTTAGAGGATTTGGATTCAATTCTTTCCAATTAATGTAGAGGCATGCCATCCTCTAGTAACTATTCTGGAAGTGTTGAGACCTTGGACTTAAGATATGAGGCTTTGAAATGTGATTGTGGTCTAAGAGCTACCATAACGGTTACCGAGTCTGACAAGCCATCTAAAGGGAGATCGTATTTCAACTAAGCACATTTATCATTTAGAAGTGTAATAGAAAGAACGTTTGGAGTTTGGAAAGCAAGATGACCGATGATAAAAGATATCCCACCAAACTACAAGTGGTCGACCCAAGTCAAACTTGTTTGTGCAACAATGGCAATTCATAATTTCATCCGACGAAGTGAGTTCTGCGATATTGCATTTGACTCTTATGATAAATTCATGAATTATGTGCCTAATGAAGATGAAGAATCAAGGTTTCAACAAGCACGCCACGAAAATCATGTTGAAGGTGATGACAACGAGATGGAAGTGAGGAGACATAATATTTGCATGCCAATTTACAGACGAAATTAGGAGTTATCTAATATCCATGAAGTTTTATTTTTATTGTCTTAATAGTTATTTATTGTATTTTTATTGCAATGACATTTTTTTGTTCCCTTATGAACTCAATATTAAAATAAATAAATAAATAAATTGAGGTAATGTAAAAATGTACCAATATAGGCACTAATTATATTAACTTCTATTAATGAAATAACTTTTTCAAAATTTAAAATGAAGAAAATGACAAAATTACAATTTTTATGTTCACAAGAGCAAAAATGACAATTATAAAAGCAAAAAACTATTTTACAGCTTATTTACCAAACACTATTTTGCTGCTTAAATTCATATTCTCACGGTTGCACCAAACAGGTTACCAGCTTATGTTTACAGCTGTAAGCTATAATTTGTTAAGCTATAATCTATAATTACTTTCTCACAGCTCTACCAAGCAAGGCTGTATGATTGAATAGTAAATCAAGTTTGATGGAGTAGTAAGTCGAGTACCATTGAATATTAAGTAATGTTTGATTCAATAGTAAGTCAAGTTTGATAGAATAATGTCACAACCTAAACCCGCCCCTATAGGTTTAGTATCGCAATCGGCTAGTAATCCTTAGATTACCAAAGGCCTCGTGACAAATTAACATATAGATAGGGGTTGCGGAAGCAAATATACGAAATAGACAAGGTCCAATGAGCTGTGATAACATACATGGGACAGAAAAGCTTGAAACTTTTATAAAATGCGAGTGAAGTCAACACACATAATATATACACCACACTTAGGCGTACATGACAAAAATCTCGCCCACAACTTAACAAACAAACATAGTCTAATACAGATTAGAAAAACAGCCACAAAACCAAACTTCATCAGGAACCTCCTCGGAGGCGCAAGGGTTGGCTGACAAAACTGAAACGTGGGCCGTCAACTCTGGCCCTGATCACGTATCAGCTCACCTACATATATAATATAAATAGTGAGCGGAAGCCTAGTGAATAAGAACAGAGTAAAGGGTTTTAATGAATGAAATCCATACAAATTCAGAAATCATAAATCAAATTCAAATTCATAATCATGTTTAGATCATATACAGAAATCGTAAGTCGTGCTCAATCATACGTAGTACATCCATTAGCGCTAACAGAGCAGATACAGAACAGATGCAGAACATGTGGTGGTTATGAATAACCAGTTCCATAAAGGAACCTCCGGATCCGGGTAACAGAGAATAAACATGCTGAGCTCCATGATAGAGCCTCTGGTACGGGTAACAGATGACAGACACAATAAGTCCCATAATGGGACCTCCGATACCGGGTTACAGCTAACAGATATCACATGATGCTAAGGATGCTACGAATACATGTCAGAAAATTGAACAATCATTCAATGTACAGAACATAGCATTTCAGAAAACAGATATTAATTCTTCATACAGAAAATAAATAAAGTTGAATATAACTTTACTAAGTTATTACTCACAGGTGGCTTCAGGTGCAGACAGACAGAACAGACTAATTAACAGTTTATGGTACGTGACCTACACGAACATATAACAAACACACACTTGAAACACATGTTCAAAACGCACACAACTTGTTTTATTTGTTCTTAGTGTGTTTCTAGCCTTTAACCTCATTATGGAGTCTTAATCATGGCCTAGGAATGCCTAGGATGGAATGAGGATGCAAAAATGCACTTGAAAACATTTTTCAAAGCTTGCTGAAAATAGGGTCCACGCTTGAGCGTGGCTTTCCTCGCTTGAGCGGACAAGCCAGAAGTGAAGGTTCGCTCGAGCGGACTGTAAATTTTAACAAAAGTACTGGATGCATGGATTTCACGCTTGACGGGCGCTCGACCTCCGCTCGAGCGTGAGTACCTTTGCTCGAGCATGAAGTCCCTTGCTCCAGCGGACTGTAAAACACATGAACTTCTGGGTATATGCATTTCACGCTCGAGCGTAACTCACGTCGCTCGAGTGAAAGTACACGTACTCAGAGTGCTCGCTCGAGCGTGAAGTCCCCCCCTCGAGCGTGGGTCAAATTTGTAGAATTTCCAAATTTGATCTTCAAGTTCAAATTCGACCTTTAAAGCTTCAAACTTCATTTTTCTGGGCCAAAACTTGGGAAAATACATGAAAACTCATAAAACATCATGAATTAAAGATCATTTCAAGAAATCATGGCCCAATGGCTTGCTAATTATGCAAAAATTCAACTTAAAACTCAAGAATAATTCATGAACGTGACTTGCATGCAATTCTTTGAAGCAAAGCTTCTCAAAACATGATCAAATGCAATATTCAACTCAAAAACATGATCAACTATGACAAAATGACATAGAACATGAAGAATTTCCAAAACAAAGCTAGGATTATGACATGCATGCAAGAATCCTTTGGGAAAACAACCTCAAATGCCATGAATTACTTATGCATGTATGTCTTGAGCGTTAATTCTTCAATCTTAGCTTAATTGCACACCTAACTCTCTTGAATTCATATACTTATTGTCTTAAATACAAAGTTTAAGAGTATAGTTCTTACCTAACGTTGAATTCAAGTATGATTCTAACTCAAGGCCTCAAATTGACTTCAATTTCCTAGCCAATTCTTTGTTTGAGCTCAATCTCTCTTTACTCTCCATTTCTCACATGTGTGTGTGTGGGGGCTAAAGAGAGTGTGTGTGTTGAATGCAAGGAGATGAGCTAGTGGGGTCAAAAAGGCTCACTAAGTGATAGGTAAACAAAACTAATCAAATGGCATAAATTTTAATCTAATTTAATCGTTCCAAATCAGATTTCAATTAAACCTATCATAAAATTTTAAAATTCTCAATTAACACATAAGTCAAGTCAATTTCCGAATTAGATGCCGATAAGGCCCTCAATTTGCAAACCGAAGCTAAAATATGAACAGATCTTTCTATGCTAAACAAATACAAACATAGATAATGCAACACACGCACATGCAAATTAATTCAGAATTCCTCCTTAATTACTGTTAGGCATAATTAATCATAGATTAGCGTTAATCGGAGTTTGGGGTTGTTACAAATAATAAATAGAGTAATCATTGAGTAATAAGTTGAGTCTGATGGAATAATAATTAAAGTCTCATTGAGTAGTAAATGGTGTTTAATTGAGTAATAAGTCAAGTTTTGATAGAGTAATAAGTCAAGTTTCATTGAGTAATAAGTCAAATATGATAGAATAGTAAGTGAGAATCATTGACTGGTAAAAATGCCACAATTAATTTAAAATTTATCCATATTTGTTATAAATTGAGAATCATTAATCGATAAAAATGTCGAATTGAATTATTTA
Organism: Camellia lanceoleosa; assembly: GCA_025200525.1. NCBI lineage: Eukaryota > Viridiplantae > Streptophyta > Magnoliopsida > Ericales > Theaceae > Camellia > Camellia lanceoleosa. The sequence goes on along the minus strand of CM045760.1, from coordinate 138,831,927 downwards.
ATAATAAGAAGATTTATTATTTGTTAATCTGTCTCTACTTATCATTCATGGTGAGTTTATTTACCAATGAATGTGACTATACTCATAATTCATTATTTATTTACTCAACTTACCGTTGAATGCCATCATAGTTCCTATTTATTACGACCCTCCTGACCATTCATTGAGAAAATACTCAACAGTGTAATTAACTTAATCTTACTTATCATTAAATTTAATTCCACTTAACCATTATTGTAACAACCCTCACCACTATTTACCGATTAATTACTGATTACTGTTAAACTGAGACGGATTATGATGGGTAATTGAACTGATTGAATATGTTAATTAAATTGCATTTCTATCTGTTTGACTGTTAAATTATCTGTCCTAGCCTTTGTGTTCAAACTGCTAATTGAAGGTCTTATCGGCGGCCGAATCTGAAATTGATTGATGTTATGTGCTAATTGGAAATTATATGATTTTATGGCATATTAATTAAAAAATGTGTTTTGATATGATTAAATTGGATCAATATTGATAAATGGCATAAGTTGCATTATTTACCAAAAAGCCATATGAGTGGGCCACTACACCAAACTTGTCTAAGACTTAGTCTTGCATTGTAAAACATTTCATCAGCCATACTCCTTGTTCTAACCGACCATAGAGAGAGAGAAAGTGAGAGAATTGAGCTCAACTTGTAGATTTGCTTGGGACTTAGAGGAATTGAAGTATAGATTTCATATTTGAGCTTCTAGTCTTGTGATTGAAGACCTAAGGTAGAGTAACTACCTTCTTAATTGTGAACTCAAGTTAGTTTGTGCATGGTTTATGGTAGATGGGAGCCTAAGGCCATAAATTGGAGTTAAATTGTTGCATGCATGTGCATATCCCTCATTTCTGGAGGTTGTTCTTCATAAATTCCCACATGCATGTTCATGTTAATGTTAAGGACCATGATTTCATCATGTTTTTGTAAGAGTTAGCTCATTTAAGCTTGTATTTAAAGCTTTAAATTGGTTTAAATTCATACATGTTGCATGTTCATCTTGTTTATGAAAATGGGTTTGAAATTGGATTTAATTAAACTACCATTGGGCTTTGGTTTTACAAATTGAGTTTTGAAACATGTTATTATATGTGTTTACAAATGTTTTCTAGAAATTTAGCCCAAGAGGATCGAATTTAGTACATTTAGACTTGGTTTTGAGCTTGAGGTTCAAATCTGGAATTTTCAGATTTTGGACCCACGCTTGAGTGAGGAATTACACGCTCGAGCATATACTCTGTGATCATGCCTTCTGCTCGAGCGAGTAAAGTGACGCACGAGCGTGAAATGCGTGCATCCAGTACTTTGCATGAGCTTATAGTCTGCTCGAGCGAGAGAATTCACGCTCAAGCAAGGGCTTGTGTCTCACGCTCGAGTGAGGGTCGAGCGTGAATTTTGAGCATCCAGTATTTTCACTGTAGCTTGCAGTCCGCTCGAGCGACGGAAGTCACGCTCGAGCAGAGATCCTTTTTCTGCATGTCCGCTCGAGCGTAGAAAGCCACGCTTGAGCGAGATCCCTGTTTTCTAAAAATTTTGAAAAGTGTTCCTAACTACAACTTTGCATCCTCTTTCCATCCTAGGCATTCCTAGGGCATGTTTAAGGCATCTTAATGAGGATATTGACTTAGAACCACACCGAGGCAAATTAGGGATTAAGTTATTGTTTCCCAACTGTATAACTCAAAGGTGTGTTCATCTCAGAAACTGTAGGGTTGGCATCTAGGGACGCGCTCTAGTCTAATTGTAGCCCAGAACTCTGTGAGTAACAATTGTGTAAAGATATGTTCAACTGTGAATATTTCGATCGCTTAATCGAACTGCTTTGAATCGACATCGTTAATCGAATGAATGTATGTCCTATATTCGAATCAGACAGTGCATCCTTAGCAACTCACATCGTTATCTTATTACAAAGATCTTTGTCAGTTCCCTTGTTGGAACCACCACTGTTTACTGATTGATGGCCATCATTTACTCTTCGGTCTTTTAAGACCTACTATTTACTGTACTGCTATGCTAATGGATGTACCACATATGACTGTTACGACTGAATGACTATTATACTGAATCAATGAACTGTTTTCATTACTGTAAGGACATTTATTCTTAATCCCTTTACGCATTATGTTATTCACTGGGCTTTAGCTCACTATTTATATATATGTAGGTGTTCAGGCACCAGACCGGAGCTAGGAGCGTGGGTTAGACTTCCCTTTTTGTCAAGCCAACCATTGTGCCTCACCGCGAGGTTCCGAGCCTGCCAAGCCATGGCTTAGGGATGTTTTATTTCCCCCGTCTGTCTCTGTATCTGTTTTGTATAACTGTATAGACATAGCACTGTACTGTACTGCTTAATAGGGATTTGGTCCCTGTTCTGAATGATTGTAAATATTGTGCATACTATTCTGTATTGAGTATATATATATGTATGAAAAGTCTTTTTGCATACAGACGGTCACAGTTCATTGGACATTGTTTATTTACTGTTTTGGCTTCCGCCATGCCCTTGTACTCTATTTTACTATATTACTGTTAAGCAGGCCTTCGGTAATCACGGATTACTGGTTGGTTACGGTGCTAAACCTATAGGGGCGGGTTTGGGTCGTGACAATTATAGAGACAAATGTTTATTGCTCCAAAATTATATTTTCATATTACAAGAGTCAATAAATACATGTTTATCCATCTATTTACAATTTTTAACCACCAAAAAAAAAAAGAAAAAAAAAAGAGAGAAGTACATGTTCATATATCAATAAAGCTTGAGGGCTCGAAAATTCCAAGGCTCGATTGGCCCGAAGTTGAAAACGACGTTGTTTTCATTTTTTTTTTCCCCTCTCCTTAAACAGGGAGAAGAGAAAAGAGAGAAAGGAGAAAGGAGAAAGAAGAAAGGAGAAGGGAGCAGAGAGAGAGAAGAGGGAGGAAAAGAGAAGAGCAACGGCGTAATGGCGTGATGGCGACGACGGGATGACGGGCTGTGTATGTGTATACACAAATCTGTGTATACACACAGAGCAATGGTGATGGGCGACGGAGATGGCTTCTTCCTCATCTCTTCTTCATCATCTTCTTCTTTCTCTGTTCTTTTCTCTTTCCCTTATTTTTTTTTTATATTTTGATTTTGATTTTTTTGATTTGTGTAGATTTGGTGATTTGTGATATTTTTTTGAGTTTTTGAGAAGAACAGTTCTTCTTTATTGGTGATCTGTTCTTAAATTCGGTGATCTATTCTTCTCTATTTCTCTGCAAATTGGTGATCTGTTCTTGAGTATTGGTGATCTGTTCTTCTCTATTTCTTAGATTTGGTGAAAAAACCCATAAATTTTTTTGAGTTTGTTTGTTGAGTTTTGATCTTTATGTGAAATTTTGAGTTGTTGAGTTTGCTGTGGGTTTGAATTTCCAGAGCAGCAGAGCAGAGAGGGAAGGAAGAAGAGAGTGAAGAAAGAAGAAAAGGGAAAAATAAAAATAAAAATCAAACAACGTCGTTTGAAAATTCGGGGCAGTCGAGCCCCTTAATGTTCGAGTTACGTAGCACGGTTGATATTCTTGAGGGTGCAATATATGTATCTATTTAGGTAGTAGTCTCATAATTCTTTAATTTAAAAAAATAAAAATCCCATGGTTATGAATTCTTTATAGAGAAGCTGTAATTCTAATTTCAGAAACCATCAATCAATAAAATAGTGTTGTAATCTTCTTCTTCATGTTCTTTTTCTTGGGTTCCTGGAGTGGCTAATAGTGTTGCCAATTGGCTGGCCTCTTCCTTTTCGAAGGGCTCTTCGCCCTTAGATTGGGTCTGGAACCCCCCCTATGCTCTCAAAGATTTGTTGATTTTGGACTGCGCGCTCTTTGTAGTCTGCAGATTTTATGGTTCAAAAAAAGAAAGAAAAAAAAAAAGAAAGAGAGATTAAAAAAATAGTTTGCCGGAATCCATGGTGTCACCGGAGAGGAAGAAGGAGATTAAAAAAACAATTACCGAAGTCCATTATGTCGGAGGAGAAGAACAAGAAGAAATAAAAGGGATTAAAAAAAAAAGTCACTGGAATCCATGGTGTGGCTGGAAAAAAAGAAAAAAATATTCAAAAACTATGGTGTTGTTTGCATTTATATCGACGAGTGGGTGATGGTGTGGTCATGGGTCTTGGGATGTAGGTGTTGGAAGTGTTTTGCAGGAGACAGAGAAATAGAGAAAGAGAGGGAAGGTGGAGAGAATGAATGAGAGAAGATGAACAGTAGTTAACAACAACAAGAGAGAGAGAGAGAGAGAGAGAGAGAGAGAATAAATAGTATAGAGAAAAAGTTTACTGTTAAATGAGGGACTGGATTGGTAGTAGCCGGTTAGCTGTTTTGATTTTGGATGGCTACGATTTAAGATTCCAATATGATGGTTCAAAATTATTTTTATGTACGGTACCCAAATATAGAGGTGTAAATTTGGCTCGGCCTGGTCCACCCGGGTTCAGGTTGGGCTGGGCCCATGTTGAGCCTTACGGGCTCCCGCTAAAATTCGAGTCGGGTAGGGCTTGGCCGGCTCACAGGCCAAAAAATTAGACCCAGACCCAGCCTTAGGCCTAGGGGATATTTGAGCCTTGGGTGGACTTGTGGGTGTAGACACCCCATTTTTGACCGACCTTAAGACTCAGACGTCACCGATTGAGCGCTCGGTGATGTTGCATATTGTGCTCGTTCAGAAGTCTCAGAGTCGCGGCCATGCGCCCTGCCTCCGGACTTAGAACCTCTTCAGGTTTTGCCTCGGTTATGAACCAGACTTTGCTTCTCTATTTTCTTTCTGAGGGGAGAGGTCCCAGAGACCATCTCTTAGTGGCCGTGGGCTACATTTCGTGGGTCAGAGGCCATTTTGCCCATTTCGAGTCTCCCCAATTTTCGAGCCGCTGTTGCAGGCTCAAATGGGACCGCCTAACCATCTCCGATTCCTCCGGTTTTTGGCATGCATCTCATTTACTCCTTATGAGGGACACTGGGCCTCGATACCCACTTCGTGGCGAACGCCGCTTTGCTCGGTAGATCCATTTTCGGGACCCCGAACTGCGTGATTTGGGCCCCGAGCATTCATTTTGCATCGGTTTTTGTTCAATTTTGGTAAGTGCCTCTGTTTTATCATTATGAGGGACACTGGGGCCTCAGATACCCACTTCGTGGCCGAACGCCGCTTTCGGTGCCTGCAGCCCATTTTCGGGACCCCGAACTGCGTGATTTGGGCCCCGAGCATTCATTTTGCATCGGTTTTTATTCAATTTTGGCAGGTACCTCTGTTTTAGCACTAGGAAGATCCTTTGGAGGTGGGGGCCAGCAATTGTCTCAAATAACCGCTTTTTCCTCCGGCGCCCGTTTTGCTCACTTCCGGGCTAATGTTGAACACCCTAGGGCCATTTTCTTCGAGCCGAGACCACATATTTGTGATGAGGGGACATGGGAGGACCCTAAAAAGTGGTGGCCGGCCAGTAATTCTTCATTTCATTTTTGAGCCTCTCCTTCAATTGGATTGTTGTGTCTCCTGTTTCAGAGTTGCCAAGTTGCAACTATGGGGTCTTTTTCTACACACATGGGACGACCGTAAAAGTGGTGGCGGCCATTATTTCTTCTTTTTTCATTTTGAACCTCTTTAAAGTGGGTTGTTCTCTCTCTTGGTTCATTGCCAATTTTCAACCATTGTGGTTGTGTTGAGGGCACATGGGAGGACCCTAAGGTGCTATGGCCGGCCATTAATTCAACACTTCATTTTTGACCTTGGCCGGCCGGCCAATAGAGGTGGCTGGCCGATCAAGAGGGGTGGCCTACCATCTTCAAGAAAAGTGAGGGGGCCTGCTTCCCTTTGAGCACTTCACTTTGTCATTTGCTTTCTTCAAAATATCCTAGCCTCTGGGGGATATTTTGGGAGGGAAAGTTTGGGTGCATTTCCCTCCCCTTTTACACCCCTTTCTTGCCCATTTAAGTGGCTGGCCATCATCTTCTCCAAGGTTAGCAAATTTCTTCTCAAGACTTCATCTCCATTTGATTCCATCTCCATCTCCAAAAGCTCCAAAAACCTTTAAGTTTCTAGCCCACTTGATCATCAACCCTAAGCTTCACCATCACCACCTCCATTCCAGCAGCAAAGGAGGATTTTTCAAAGGCTAAGAAGCAACAAATTGAAGCCAAGAAGCAACAAAAGCTTGATCTTCAAGGGTAAGTCACTATTTCCCCCTTTTGAGCACATTTTTGCATCAATTCTTTACCCTACTTGCTCTCTGTTTTGGGCTCCGAACCCTACTGATTTTAGGCTTATTTTGAGCCCCTCTACAACATTGTAGAAGGTCTCAACCTTGTTTGGCACCTCTATGATGCACCTCTTTCAATATCACTCTTTGTGCCAATATTTTGCATGCTTTGTTTGGATTATGAGTGAGCCATTTTCGAGCCTGATATAAACTGTGAGTAAGCTTATTTTGAGCCCCTCTACAACATTGAAGAAGGGCTCAACCATGTTTGGTGGTTCTATCATGCACTTGTTTTGTAATTCTTCCAATTTACCGTAAAATTGCATGATTTCTTTAGCCTATTTGAAGTCTGATTTTGAGCATGCCATTAACTGAGTTTGTGCATATTTTTGGTCTCTCTACAACATTGTAGAAGGGATAAATCTTGTTTGGGGCCTCCATGCATGGCCTCTCTTTGTACCTCTCTTTGGCCCCATTTTGCATGCCTTTTTTAAGCTTATTTGGATTCTGATTTCAGCCTTCATCAGGCCTAAAAAGAGCCTTATTTTTGCCTTCTTGTCATGTTTTGTTAAGGGTCTTATGCTATTTGGTGAATACTTTTGGTGCTTCATGTTATACCCTCTTATACCCCCTTATTTTTGCATGCCTTGTTAGCTCATCATGCTTCTGTTTTTGAGCCTTCATCAGGCTTGAAAAGAGTCTTAAAATAACTCATTATTAATTTTTTGTTAAGGGTCTTAGGCTGTTTGGTGCATCCTTTTGATACCTCATGTTATAACCTTTGTTGGCTCATATTTTGCATGCTATTTTGAGCATATCTAAATACTGAATTGGAGGATTTCATCTCTTGTAAATGTGCATATTTTTGGCCCCTCTTTAATGTTGTAGAACTGTGTTTTTCAGTTTGAGCATTGAATATACCACTTGTTTCATTATTCCCCTCTTTTCCCCCATTTTTGCATGCTATTTTTTCCATACTTGTGATCATTTTTTGGCCATGCTTTGTACTGGAAAAATGCTAGTTTGGGGACTGCCTAGCATCTGTCTTTACATATCATGTCCATATTGTGCATGATTGGCATAGCTGTAGGCCATTTCGGGTGCTTAGCATAGCATTTCGGGCATCGGATGTAATTTTGCCATAATTCGGGGGCTGTTTTTGCATCATTTTGACTGCTGAAATTTGCATTTTCCATATGCCATATGCCATATCTCATTTGCATGTCATTTTTGTGCCTTAGGGCCATGCCTCGGTTTGCGTGCCCACGGGCACGCATTTCGAGGCACTTCATTTTCATCTCCCGGCTTCTTATGTGAGTGTGGCTGAGGCTTTCTCACATTAGCATAACTCCAATCTGTATTTGGAGTGCCATTTCATACTTTTATGCCATTGCCTCGGTTTGCGTGCCCATGGGCACGCATTTCGAGGCACTTCGTTTTCATCCAACGGCCTCTTATGTGAGTGTGACTGAGGCTCTCTCATGTTAGTGTAAGTCCATTTTGCATTCTGTATGTCATTTTAGCATCATTGCATTTCAGATGTATCGTTGTTTCTATGCCGTTGTGCACGCATTTCGAGGCACTTCACTTTTATCCGATGGCCTCCTGTGTGAGTGTGGCTGAGGCCCTCTTATGTTGATATAAGCCCATATTGCATCGCATATCTCATTTTAGTCCTGTTGCATTCCGTATGCCATTTTCTCGGTTTGCGTGCCCGTGGGCACGCATTTCGAGACATCTCATTTTAGGCTCATTGTATATCATATTTCAGGCCGTTTTATGCCTTTATGCCATCGCCTCGGTTTGCGTGCCCATGTGCACGCATTTCGAGGCACTTCACTTTTCATCCGACGGCCTCTTATGTGAGTGTAGCTGAGGCTCTCTCATGTTAATGATTGTAGATTGCATGTGATGTTTTATCTTATTAGTCTAAAAAACCTATTTTGTCTTTTTGTAACTAAAATAGCCTAAACTCAACCAAACCCAACCCTTTCTTCCTAAACAAAACTATTTTATAATTTGGAGACTAAAATTGATAAAATAAAAAGATTAACATGTAAAATGCAACATAACGACATACTTTGGAAAGCTTTGGTGAAGAAAAACAAGTAATATAACCACCCTCATTAGTACAAATATGTTAGAACACCTAAAAAATTCATGAGCAAATAGGGAAAATTCCAAACATATAAGTGTTCGTTTGGCTAAGATTTTAGGATTAAAAAAGTACAAAAAGATAAAATAAGTTACATAAGTCAATAAGATAAAATACTACTTTTTACTTATAATCATTATACTTTTTCTCTTACAAAAGTCAAAAAAATCCTAAAACGAAAACCAAACAAAGCTAAAAAAGTTGGCTATATTAGCCAATGCTAAATGACCCCTAAGTTTAAATGGTTCTTAATACCCACACCATCTAAATTGATTAATGAGAGCTGAAATATTTTTAGATCTCTACAAAAAAAAAAAAAAAAAAATTTCACTCTTTGATTTTCATTCAAATTTCACTTTGATTCTTTATTTTCTAATGACAACAATTAAGTCCTTACATTTTAATCTTATTTCAATATAATCCTCTCGTCACTCATCGTTTAAAAAAAAAAAAATGAATTTTGCATAATTATAGAAACTTCTTTTGTAATTTTAATAATTACACTAATCTCTTCTATTTTTGAAATTATTATCAAAGATTTCTCCTCCAATTAATTTGACCTCGAGAACTGTAACAACCCAGATTTTTAATTATACTATAGAATTTATAGTAATATTATTTAATTACAGTTAGGGAAAATATATAATTTATTATATATTATTATTTTGTAAAATAATATAATTATTAAAAATTTAGGGGCTAAAGTATAATTAAATTAAGTTGAGATAAACTTGAATTAATAAAGACGAATAGGAGAGTGACACGTGGCAATTTCTTGGGCATCATGAATTGAAATTGTATAAATAGAAGGAGAAGTTGACTCGGTAAGGTAAGAAGCCCACGAAAGAAGAGTGAAAGGAAAGAAAAAGAAAAGAGAAGGAAAGAAGAAAAGAAAAAGAGAAAAGAAAGAAAAGAGTAATGGAAGTTAAAAAGGTCTTTGATAGTGGAAAGGAAGAGTAAGGTATTAAAGTTAAGGTGAGTTTTATTATACCTTAAGTCACCAAAATATATTTTACTTATGTTTTGACTTACCAAAATCTGTTTTACACAAGTTATGTTTTATTTATATATTAATAAAAGTTATGTTTTATAAAGGTTTCAGTTACGTGGTTTTATTTCTGAACCCTATTTGCTTAAAAAGAAACCCATTGATATATTTGTTTATATTTTAAAGAATATTTGGTTATGACCTTATAAGAATTATGTTTTGTAAGTACCACCACGGGAGTCCCATGCCTTGGGGGACTTAAATAATTATTGACTTTCTGTTTGGTTACTTCGTGGCCAATCTTCATGTGGCCCTCGCCCAGGGGTAACAATACTGTGGTTTATGTTCATGTGGCCCTCGCCCAGGGGTAACAATACTGTGTCTTATATTCACGTGGCTCTTGCCTGAGGGTAACAATACCATGGCTACTTGTGCGCCAGATGTTGACCTTTATGGTTGTCAGTACCGTGGTTGTGGTTACATAACTTCTCTATTTCAGTTCTGCTACTTAAATGATTTCTGCTACTCAAATGATCTGTTTATATAAATGTTTTGGCCTAACTAACGATCCATGGTTATTTCGTGTCTCTTATACTCTTGGTATAATATTTTTCACTCTATCATATGCTTATAGTTTTTTTTACCAATTTTCAGGAAACAACACAATTCAGAAATAGCTTTTGGAAAGTCTTAGATGCGAGATTGCGGAATAGACACTCACACAGTATTTTTATGATATTTTTATACATAAATAACGACCTTTTTGGTCAATATAATTTTGTAATAAAAATAGAAGCTCCGATGATTATTTTGGTACCCTTATTTAAATATTTCTTCCGCTTGCATTTATTAATTTGTTTTAGAATTGGCCGGAGGTAACCTTAGTTACTGGCTATCACGATACTTAACCCTTGGGTACGGGGAGCGGATCGTGACAAGAACATTTTTTAATAAATGATTAATAATATCCTGAATTAAAAATCTGATAAAATAGGTTTGTGCTCACATCTGTTTCATCTTTTATTTTAAGCCTAATACCACTTTTTCTTTTTAAAACTTTGTGAGGGGTTGTTTGGAATATCTTAAATAAGTATATTTTTTGTTTTTTTAGATTAAAAAGTTGAGAAAAAAAATATAGATGTTTGGATTAATTTTTTAACTTTTTATAAAAAAATGTATATTAAAAAATTGTATAAATAAGTATATAGGGAAATAAAATGATGGAATAGGCCGGACGGTTCGAAGCCTAAAGGGCAACGCGGCAGAAGGCAGTGTAAGAGATTGATTCTCTACTTTTCGGGCATAAATTGGTCGGTTCTGTTCGGCCCATGGGGCCCACCACGGGTCTCGTTTTACTAATCAGAACCATTTAATGTGTAGAACTCGTCGAGTACTATATGCTTATAAAAAATCACATTGATTGGATATCGATAACTATCTGATCGTGTTAGTTTTTTTAATTAACTGTTAACTATAACACCATAAAATTTTATACAAAACTGATTTGATAATGTATTTAGCAATATCTGATAGTCGTTATTTTTTACAGGCATATAGTATTAGACGAGCACGAGTTCTACATATTGAACGGTTTAGATTATCAAAACGAGACCCATGGTTACCCGCATGGGTCGAACAGAACCGACCAATTTATGTCCGAAAAGTAGAGAATCACTCTCAGATTGTGCAATTTTTCTTTAATAGACGCAGCACATCTCTTAACATGTCAGATTGATTAGTTGTAATTTTGTGAGAAAAATCACTGTGCTTGTTTTGAGTTTTCAGAAAACACTTTTCAGAAAATTCTACACTCTTATTTTCCGTGTTTTTTTGTTTTTACTGAATTTTTTTAATATTTTAAGTAATTTTTTTACTTTTTAGACACACCTAACATAAATACACCTAAAAAGTAAAAAAATTTAAAAAAAAATCTTTTAAAAATTCACTAAATACCAAAAATACAAAAAAAATACAAGAATTCAGTACATTTTTTGTATTTTTATGTATTTATTAATTTCTTAAAATATTTTTTCACAAATTTTTTACTTTTTAGATACATCTAACTAAGATGCATCTAAAAAAGTAAAAAAAATGTTTAAAATTTTAAAAATATTCACTAAAAACAAAAGAATACGAAAACCAAAAAACTCAGTTTTCAAAAAACTTAATCCAGAAAACTCAAACCAAACAAATTTTTTAATTTTTTTTTTTGATAAATAGTGATAACTTTTTAATTTTTTGACAGCATGTCAAACTTGATCTTACCAGAAATCTCACTTTGATCTTTCTTTTTTAAACAAGGCAATTTAGAATACACTTTAAAATTTATTAAATTTTTAAAATTAAACTTAAATAATCAAAATTTCATTTTACTCAAATTTAGCTCGATAAAATTCGTTTGAGATCAATTCAAAAATTTAACAAATTAAACTTAAATTTTTTTCAAAACTCGTTTAAAATTTCAAATTAAATTTAAACAATTAATCATGTAATTCATTTATCCTCTTAGTTATTAGAAAATTATTAATTTTGCAAGACAAGTTATAGCAGTGTCACAATCTATTTATCTCTTTTTCAGAAGACAATTAGATAAATTTATCTCAACAAATAATTTAGAGCACTAATCAAAGACCAAAAAAAAAAAATCTGATAAAACCAAATAACTCTTGGACATCATGACTTGGACTCTTAGCCGGCCGATCACCATGACCCCATGCCATACAGATCTATAAGCTCGGATTGCCAACGTGTAACGTATCCCAGCCGTCCGATCACATCAAAACCCCAAACACGAAACTTCCTCCCTCCAAAAACGCTGCGGGGTTTATAAATACCACCTCATTGTGAAATTCAAACCCAAAACACGAAACTTCCTCCCTCCAAAAACGCTGCGGCTTGTTTTCAGTTTGAGAGAGTTTTGGCAGAGAGAGATCTGAGAATGGAGGGAGTTTCGAAGGGGGCCGGAGGAAGGAGAGGAGGAGAGAGGAAGAAGGCGGTGTCGAAGTCCATGAAGTCCGGCCTTCAGTTCCCCGTCGGTCGCATTGCTCGCTATCTCAAGAAGGGCCGCTATGCTCAGCGCATGGGCATTGGTGCTCCCATCTATGTCGCCGCTGTTCTCGAGTACCTCGCTGCTGAGGTATCATCTCTCTCTCTCTCTCTCTCTCTCTCTACACACACACACAGTTGTAGATCATCTTCGATGTTCCATTGATGAAATTGTGTATCAAATCTGTATTGTGATCGGAGAAAGAAGGCTTTTACGGATTTCAAATCAATTTCTAGTTCATTTTCCTTCAGATCCGAAAATCTCTCTCTCTCTCTCTCGGTGCTAGATGTTTTCAGATTCAGAATGTATTTCTCTATCCTTTTCCACTTACATTAATCCTTTATTTATGTTTCATTAAATTTGAATGAAAATTTGAAAAATCTTTCCTAAATTTTTATAAATGGAAATCATTTTCAACTTGTAGAAAATATGATAGAAAAATTGATGAAATGGTTGGAATCGAATTGATTGGAGATGCTCTTGTGTACATTCATTCACAAAACTAATCATTTAATCTCCTCCATATGTTGAAATTTCCTCCTATCATCAGTGTCTATACATTCACATATTTTAATCGGTTGAAAAAATGGTGATGAAGGTGTTGGAATTGGCGGGGAATGCAGCGAGGGACAACAAGAAGAACAGGATCAATCCGAGGCACGTATTGTTGGCGGTGAGGAACGATGATGAGTTGGGGAAACTGTTACAGGGAGTGACCATTGCGAGTGGTGGTGTACTTCCAAATATAAACCCCATCCTGTTGCCTAAGAAAACTGCTGCCACTGACTCTGCCAAGGGTCCTCAGCCCAAGTCTCCCAAGAAGGCCTAGACCAATTCTCTTGTTTTTAGTTTAAACATAGGAGGATTTTAATCTTTCTGATTAGGGTCCCCCATTTTTTTTTAATCTTCCTTTGAGCTTTAGGTTGGGTTGTTATTTGTAATTAGTGTCTTTCTAATTTGCCATAATGGTTAACTGATGAATAGAAAGTTTTTATTTTATATATTTGGCATTTTTGGTTATTTGATGTAATTTGGTTAACATTATGTTTGGGAACTTAGAGGAGAAAAAAAAAAAAATAATTACTTAAGTAATAAGAGAAAAGAAAAAAGAAATGATTGTGATTTTTTTTATTTTTGTTTGAATAAGAAAGAAATAAAAGAAAAGAAATAATTGTAATTTTTTTTATTTTTGTTTGGTTAAGTTTCATTAAGAAAAAAGAAAAGAAATTATTTTATGTTATATTATCAAAATAATTTTTTTATATTTTCAATTATTTTATTTTTTTATTTTTATAGGGACAATAGATATTATGAAAATAGTGATTTTTTTTCTTTTTTAATCTCTTTATTTTTGGGAAGATTAAAAATGAGGTTCATAAGAGAAATAAGTTTCTCTTTATTTCTTTTCATTTCTCTTTATTTAGATTATTTAAACAAATAAGAGAAATATGTATCACTCTATTTCTTTTTTTTGTTTTTCCAAATCATTCAATTCAAACACAGTGTAAAAGTTTAATTGGATGTGGAATACTTTCAAATTTATCTTAAGAATTTGTTTTTATCTTTCTTTAATAGAAGAAAATTATCTTTGATTTTTTAAACTAAAATATCATTAAATTTAAATAAAAAAATGATTATTGAAAGTTGGATAAAAGGTTTATTTTATTGATAGTTTAGTGGAAAAGTCTCTATTTTAATTTGATATAGGTTTGAATAAATAATTGGAACTTTTAGTAATAATTTCAGAAAGGGTTAGCCTTGTTTTTAATTCACAAGTGGATTGAATGATTCTGGTTATCAGCCAATTATCATAACTCGCAATATACCGTGGTTAACAATTAATAAAGATAACCTTCTATGGAAGAGAAAAGTGTCCACAAAAGAAAATAAAGCACGATAAAACAAAATATAAAAATAACACATAGAAAAAATATCAAAAACCAGATCTGCAACCTAATCAAATTTTCATTAATATATCTTTAATTTTTTTTCTTCTCTTTTTTCAAAAATTTCCCCCTAAAGTTGATAATAATAACAATAAAAAAATTGTCATTGTTTTAATTTTTTAAAATTTTATTTTAATTCTAATTTGATAAATATGAGATAGTTGGTAAAATTTTTGGAATTTTTAACATTATTCCTTTGAATTTCCATCTAAAAAATATTTTGGATTGGGCCTAGTGTCACGCCTCGACAATATATGTGACACGAGGAGCAGCGTGGGCAGTATGCTGAAGGCGCTGGAAGGTTTTAGAATGCGGGAGATCAATCTAGAGTATGCTGGAAGACTCTAGGAGTTGGTAAAAGGATCCGGAGTGGCCTGGAAGATTTCGAAATGTGGTAGAAAGGTCTAGCAGAGTCTGGAACAACCTAGATTATGTTAGGAGAAGCCTACCATGTACTACACTAGTGTGGAGAGATCTAGAATGTAGTAGATAGGGTAGTTGTCGTTGATAGTTCTATGGAATGTTCTAGATGTGAGTTTGTAGCTCATGGATCAAAGTGATCTGAGCCATCCATTAGGGAGAAGGATGGCTATATAAGGGTGAGGGGTCTCATTTGCTAGACATCTAGTCCAGGAGATCCAAGAGAGCTCTAAGAGTGAAGCACTTGTGAGTGTGAGTGTGAGAGCCTTGTAAAGTTTTGTACACGACTATACTTGTAAAGATTAACTTGTATAGTGAAGGCATTCTTCCACCTAAACTGCGTGTGTTAGTGTGGTTGAGTGGGTGAGGCTGACTTAGGTGCAACCAGGAGGGTTGAGAGGCATCTAAGGCCGCACGGTAGGCTTGCGAAGTCTAAGGCTGTGACATTAGTGATGGCTTTCTTTGGGCCAATTTCAAAGCACAGCTGAAATGATCTCACTGACAGAGAAAAAAGACGAAGTAGAAACATGAGGTTTTGTTAGGGTTTTTGCGTCAATCTCATTCCCATCCGTCCCAACTGATAATAGTTTAACACATTTCCAACATCACACAGATTAACCCAGCAAAATCCGAAGCTTCGACATCTATCTCTCAACTCATGAAACATCTTTTGGTAATTGGGGTGTATCGCACTCTGTTTTTTCATCTAATTTTTCTGTTTGATTCCCGGGAAAAAGAAATTAAAGAGAAAATATTTTCATTCGTCGGCAGCTAAACGGACTATTATGATTGTATACACAAATATATATATATACCGTGTTCAATCAATTTTCTCGTGATTAATTTAGATGTTTATTTGCAGAGAAAGGTTCCAATCTCCAACAAACAATCCCTCATATGTTTAGTGGCTTTGGCTACTGCTGGATCGGGGCTCTTGTTTTCCAACATTGATACCGATTCAAGTGAGGATTTATTTTTCATAAATAACAATGGAGATTGATTCATTCTGTTTTCTCTCCCTCTCTGTTTGGTACGGAAAATGAAGGAAAATATAAGAAACCTTGAAGGTTTATTAAAAGGACAAAAATTGACTTGATTTAGCCAATCATTCATCTTTTCTTTCATGAAAAAGTATTCACCAATCATCTTCAATCCTTTCATCAAATACTTAAAATTTGTTTGAAAAGATGAATTAGACCATCTCCACTCTACACTCATATCTTTCATCAAATTCAAATTTGATGAAAATTTGGTAAAAACGGTGTTATAACCGTTTCACCAAATTGATATCAAATGAAGGAGCATACCTTTTTTTTTTTTTTTTTTTTTTTATATCAAATTGGTGTGTTTAACTTTTCATCAAATCTCGCAGGTGGCCGTTGGTGGACGACCTGCTAGATGATAACCGGATTGGGGAAATTTGATGAAAATCTACACTTGGTCGGACGACCAGCCGGCTAGATTTGATGAAATGATTGGAGTACAACATATTAGATCAAACTTTTACTTACATTTGACGAAAATTTTGAGCAAGTGCTGGAGAAGCTCTAGGAGTGTCTCAAACCCTTACTCTTAGACTTTTCATCAAATTTAAATTTGATAAAAAAGGCTCACTTCTTATGCTCTAACGCTGGCATCAAACTCATATCAAATGACTGGAAATCCAAAACTTTCATCAAATTTGAAGGAGGCTTCAGCGTTCATCAAATTTTTGCAGATAGCCGTTGAGGCTTCATGTACACCGGATGACTGGCCGGTTGTCCTTCCGGACAACTAGTTACTTGCAAAGTTGCCCATTGCCGGTTGTCTTCCTCGGTTGTCCTCCTAGTCAACCGGTTGTTTGATGAAACTTAAAAGATTAGTATTGGAACGCGTGATATCAGATGAAACTTTTTATCAAATTTTTATTCAAATTTGATGAAAAATTAGAGTAAGCGTTGGAGATGCTCTAAGAGGGCCATTTTTAAAAAGATTTTGATGAAAATGATTGGAGTAGTTCATATCAAATCGGACTTTTTATTCAACTTTGGAATCAAATTGGATGAAAAAATTGGTGAAGGTTTGGAGATGGCACAAGTCAAGTGGACTCTTTTCACCCGTTCTTATTTTGTTTCTTTTGATGGGTCAAGGAAGGAAAAACCGAATTCGATGTTTGGAACCCTTTTTCCCACCTTACATTTTCTTAGCAACCAAATAGTTCGTAGTTTGCTTCAATATCTGTATGATAGATGAATGAATTGTAGGAACAATTGTTTCAATATCTTCGCCATTGCGGGAATCCTTATCGTGGCCATGGAGAACTTTTCAAGAGACGATTCCTCGTCCTTCATTTGTTTCCTTGGATCCTGCACAATATGGTCTGTCATTCTAATTGTGATTTATTTAATTTTCTTTTTAAATTAGCGTTGTACCCCTTTTTTTCTCTTTATTTCATTCGGTGCATATTATGTAATTGTAGGAAATCTTCAATTATTTTTTTCTAGAATTGGCCCGGTCCCATCAGCAGATATAAGCAACAAAGTTTCTGGGGAGGTTGGAGATGGACCAAAACCTTGTTGTGGATGTCTGGGTAAAGATACCATTGCCAATGCGGCTGCAATGGTTGGTCCTGCTGTGGTCAATCTATCAGTTCCTCAGGGTATAGTTTAAGGATTTCTTTATCCAGAATTTTAGATGTTTTGCTGAGAAATTGAGCTTTGAGGACTGTTTGTGAATTGTGTTCGTAGGTTTTCATGGGCTGACCGTGGGAAAGAGTATAGGCTCTGGAACTATCATAGATTCGGATGGCACTATTTTGACCTGTGCTCATGTGGTTGTTGATTTTCAAGGTTTTCGTTCTTTGTCCAAGGGGAAGGTGAGTGGCCAGACCTTCTTCATTGCTGCTTTTTTTAGGTAAGTTAAGATTTTTATTCAAAATACAAAACAAGAACAAATAACAACGGTCAAAACCCAAACACAAACGTACAGCCTGAAATTGCAGGGAAAATGACCCAGTAATTAGTGATGTACTTGAAGGATAGAAGGAGAAACATCCCAATCCCAGCCAGTCTACCAATTAATAAAGGAGTTCTTCACATACCTCAAAGAACATAGCCTAGCTCTTATGTCTCTAATAGCAAAGGCAAGAATAACATCTTAATGATTGTTAACCTGCTTAAACACTCTCCCATTCCTTTCAACCCAGATTTGGTACACAACACAAGCTAGAGATAGTTTATGGGCTATACTTTTAAGGGCATGATTAGAACAATTGATCCTACACCATTGAAGCTTATCATTCCAGCACAAGATACCTCTGCAAGACTGGTTAATACTCAAAAGTTGCTTCCAGATGCTCTGACCATGTGCACACTCAAAAGAATAAATGGTTGACTTCAGTTGCTGCATTACACAGTAGGCAAGAGGGATCTAGTTGCCTATGCCATCTTAACCAAGTGATATTATGCCATGAAGCAGTAGGTTTCTTAGCTCTCAGAGAATCCCAGGCGGATTTAACAGAATAGAGCCCATTGTTGGAGCGAACCAAGCAAATCTCATCCTCTTTAGTAGAGTCAGGAATTAAAGATATAGGGGTAAAGAGAGATAACTTGCTGAATAGCTTTATTTCTTTGCTAGGCCATTGCCAAGTATTCCCAACCATAATATCAGAAACTTTAGCATCCAAAGCCCTACCAGTGTTGTGCACTATTCTTTCACAAAAATGCTCGTACAAGGGACCAAGTGGGTGCAAATTATCCATCCACACGAAAGTGTTCCTGCCATTGCCTATCTGATATTGAATTAGAGGCTGGTGATGAGCATCTTCTTCATTGCTTCTTGTCTTAACATTAAAAAGATTATATCAATATGCAATACTTTGCTTTAAAGCTTTCAAGAGAGAACATAGTATTACCGATTCCTTAATAGTTTAACTAGAGGTTGATTTAATTGTAAAAGCATCAGAATTAGATGGGGATGCAAAATCTGAATTTTAAAATTCTTATATATATGAGCGTGTGTGTGTCTGTTAAACTGTTAATGATATGCAGAACTTCAACTTATCAAAAAATAGGTAGAAATGTAGAACTCCAACTTAGTGAAGTTATTGTGGTGCATGTTTCAATGGGATATATCATTTGTTGTCCGAATTATCATATGGGAGGAATCAATCAATTTATTAAAGATATATTCATTGCTTTTGATTGTTTGTGTTATGTGAGTGGCTTAAATTGTGCATCGTGCACCATATTTAAGTAAGAACAAAATAGTTGTGCTGTCTATAACATGTGTGATCACGAGGTTGCTTCATCCAATAATGTTCCCAATAAACTTTGATTTAAATAAGTGCAATATTCTCTGAAAGTAGTTTTTTAAAATAATTTTCTGCAATTTATCTTGTCATTTTTGGACACCCATGACTGTCCAATTTACTCAGAGCTGGATCTTTTGTTATTAGATTTATAAGACACTGCCTCTCTCTCTCGGCCTATTTGCCAACATTAAGAATTGAACCCCACCCCTTTGTTTTAACTACCATGCCTATACCATTGTGCAACAATGTCTTTGGCCTATAATAAACCACTTATTTATTTATTTTTTGAATGAAAACAACTTTGGTGATGACTCTTTATATTGCAGGTTGATGTAACTTTGCAAGATGGTCGAACCTTTGAGGGTACAGTTTTGAATGCTGATTTACATTCTGATATTGCTATTGTAAAGATCAAATCTAAAACTCCACTTCCAATGGCAAAACTTGGCACTTCAAGTAAGCTTCGTCCAGGGGATTGGGTGATAGCCATGGGTTGTCCCCTTTCCCTTCAAAATACAATAACAGCTGGTATAGTAAGGTATGCTTGATGTGACTAAATTTCTAGTTCATTTTCCTTCAGATCCGAAAATCTCTCTCTCTCTCTCTCTCTCTCTCGGTGCTAGATGTTTTCAGATTCAGAATGTATTTCTCTATCCTTTTCCACTTACATTAATCCTTTATTTATGTTTCATTAAATTTGAATGAAAATTTGAAAAATCTTTCCTAAATTTTTATAAATGGAAATCATTTTCAACTTGTAGAAAATATGATAGAAAAATTGATGAAATGGTTGGAATCGAATTGATTGGAGATGCTCTTGTGTACATTCATTCACAAAACTAATCATTTAATCTCCTCCATATGTTGAAATTTCCTCCTATCATCAGTGTCTATACATTCACATATTTTAATCGGTTGAAAAAATGGTGATGAAGGTGTTGGAATTGGCGGGGAATGCAGCGAGGGACAACAAGAAGAACAGGATCAATCCGAGGCACGTATTGTTGGCGGTGAGGAACGATGATGAGTTGGGGAAACTGTTACAGGGAGTGACCATTGCGAGTGGTGGTGTACTTCCAAATATAAACCCCATCCTGTTGCCCAAGAAAACTGCTGTCTCTGACTCTGCCAAGGGTCCTCAGCCCAAGTCTCCCAAGAAGGCCTAGACCAATTCTCTTGTTTTTAGTTTAAACATAGGAGGATTCTAATCTTTCTGATTAGGGTCCACCATTTTTTTTTTTTTTTTAAAAATCTTCCTTTGATGTTGGGTTGTTATTTGTAATTAGTGTCTTTCTAATTTGCGGTAATGGTTAACTGATGAATAGAAAGTTTTTATTTTATATATTTAGCATTTTTGGTTATTTGATGTAATTTGGTTAAAAGTTAGATTGGATGCGGAATACTTTCAAATTTATCTTAAGAATTTGTTTTTATCTTTCTTTAATAGAAGAAAATCATCTTCGATTTTTTAAACTAGAATATCATTAAATTTAAATAAAAAAATGATTGTTGGAAGTTGGATAAAAGGTTTATTTTATTGATAGTTTAGTGGAAAAGTCTCTATTTTGATTTGATATAGATTGGAATAAATAATTGGAACTTTTGGTAATAATTTTAGAAAGGGTTAGTCTTGTTTTTATTCATAAGTGGATTGAATGATTCTGGTTACCAGTCAATTATCATAACTTGCAACATACTATGGCTAACAATTAATACAACATTGATAGAGATCTTCTCCAATCATTATCCTCACCATTCCATGTGGAAGGAAAAGGGATTTGAAACATTTTTCTAATTAATAAAGATAAACTTAGGGATTGTTTGGGATGGCTTAAATAAATGCACTTTTTATCTTTTTACGAAAAGATATACAAAAAAATAGAGAGATAATGTGATAAAAAGATAAAAAAAAATTATTTTTAAGTTGCTAAACTTGGCCTTAACCTTCTATGGAAGAGAAAAGTGTCCAAAAAAGAAAAAAAAATACAATAAAACAAAATATAATAATGACACATAGAAAAAATATCAGAAAACCAGATCTGCAACCTAATCAAATTTTCATTAATATATCATTAATTTTTCTTTTCTCTTTTTTCAAAAATGTTCCCGTAAAGTTGATAATAATAACAATAAAAAAAATTGTCATTGTTTTATTTTTTTTTAAATTTCATTTTAATTCTAATTTGATAAATATAAGTTATTTGATAAAAATTTTAATAGAATTTTTAGAATTTTTAATATTACTCCTTTGAATTTCCATTTAAAAAATATTTTGGATTGGGCCTAGTGATGGGCTTTCTTTTGGCCAATTTCAAAGCACAGCTGAAATGATCTCATTGACAGAGAAGAAAGACGAGGGTAGGTAGAACCATGAGGTTTTGTTAGGGTTTTTGCGTCAATCCCATTCCCATCCATCCCCACTGATAATAGTTTAACACATTTCCAACATCACACAGATTAACCCAGCAAAATCCGAAGCTTCGACATCTATCTCTCCACTCATGAAACATCTTTTGGTAATTGGGGTGAATCGCACTCTGTTTTTTCATCTAATTTTTCTGTTTGATTCCCGGGAAAAAGAAATTAAAGAGAAAATATTTTCATTCGCCGGCAGCTAAACGGACTATTATGACCGTGTACACAAATATATATATATAATGTGTTCAATCAATTTTCTCGTTATTAATTTAGATGTTTATTTGCAGAGAAAGGTTCCAATCTCCAACAAACAATCCCTCATACGTTTAGTGGCTTTGGCTACTGCTGGATCGGGGCTCTTTTTTTCCAACATTGATACGGATTCAAGTAAGGATTTATTTTTCTTAAATAATAATGGAGATTGATTCATTCTGTTTTCTCTCCCTCTCTGTTTGGTATTTCTCGGAAAATGAAGGAAAATATAAGAAATGTCGAAGGTTTATTAAAAGGACAAAAATTGACTTGATTTAGCCAATCATTCATCTTTTCTTTCATGAAAAAGTATTAACCAATCATCTCCAATCCTTTCATCAAATATTTAAAATTTGTTTGAAAAGATGAATTAGACCATAACCGCGCCAGACTCATATCTCTCATCAAATACAAATTTGATAAAAAAATTGGTGAAAACGGTGTTATAACCGTTTCACTAAATTAGGGAGCATATATATATATATATTTTTTATCAAATTAAGGGTGTGTTTAACTTTTCATCAAATCTCGCAGGTGGCCGTTGGTGGACGACCCGCCAGATAACTGGGTGGATGACCGGATTGGGGAAATTTGATGAAAATCTACACTAGATTGGATGACCGGCCGGCCAGATTTGATGAAATGATTGGAGCACATCATATTAGATCAAACTTTTACTTACATTTGATGAAAATTTTGAGGAAGTGCTGGAGATGCTCTAGGAGTGTCTCCAACGCTTCCTTAGACTTTTCATCAAATTTAAATTTGATGAAAAAGGCTCACTTCTTATGCTCCAACGTTGGCATCAAACCTATATCAAATGAGTGGCAATCCAAAACTTTCATTAAATTGAAGGAGGCTTCATCGTTCATCAAATTTTTGTAGATAGCCGTTGAGGCTTCATGTACATTGGATGACTGGCTGGTTGTCCTTCCGGACAACTAGTTACTTGCAAAGTTGCCCATTGCCGGTTGTCTTCCCGGTTGTCCTACCAGTCAACTGGTTGTTTGATGAAACTTAAAAAATTAGTATTGGAACGCGGGACATTAGATGAAACTTTTTATCAAATTTTTACTCAAATTTGATGAAAAATTAGAGTAAGCATCGGAGATGCTCTAAGAGGGCCATTTTTAAAAAGATTTTGATGGAAATTTGATGAAAAGGATTGGAGTAGTTCATATCAAATCGGACTTTTATTCAACTTTGGAATCAAATTGGATGAAAAAATTGGTGAAGGTTTGGAGATGGCACAAGTCAAGTGGACTCTTTTCACCCGTTCTTATTTTGTTTCTTTTGATGGGTCAAGGAAGGAAAAACCGAATTCGATGTTTGGAACCCTTTTTCCCACCTTACATTTTCTTAGCAACCAAATAGTTCGTAGTTTGCTTCAATATCTGTATGATAGATGAATGAATTGTAGGAACAATTGTTTCAATATCTTCGCCATTGCGGGAATCCTTATCGTGGCCATGGAGATCTTTTCAAGAGACGATTCCTCATCCTTCATTTGTTTCCTTGGATCCTGCACAATATGGTCTGTCATTCTAATTGTGATTTATTTAATTTTCTTTTTAAATTAGCATTGCACCCCTTTTTTTCTCTTTATTTCATTCGGTGCATATTATGTAATTGTAGGAGATCTTCAATTATTTTTTTCTAGAATTGGCTCGGTCCCATCAGCAGATATAAGCAATAAAGTTTCTGGGGAGGTTGGAGATGGACCAAAACCTTGTTGTGGATGTCTGGGTAAAGATACCATTGCCAATGCGGCTGCAATGGTTGGTCCTGCTGTGGTCAATCTATCAGTTCCTCAGGGTATAGTTTAAGGATTTCCTTATCCAGAATTTTAGATGTTTTGCTGAGAAATTGAGCTTTGAGGACTGTATGTGAATTGTGTTCGTAGGTTTTCATGGGCTGACCGTGGGAAAGAGTATAGGCTCTGGAACTATCATAGATTCGGATGGCACTATTTTGACCTGTGCTCATGTGGTTGTTGATTTTCAAGGTTTTCGTTCTTTGTCCAAGGGGAAGGTGAGTGGTCAGACCTTCTTCATTGTTGCTTTTTAGGTAAGTTAAGATTTTTATTCAAAACGCAAAACAAGAACAAATAACAAGGGTCAAAACCCAAACACAATCCTACAGCCTGAAATTACAGGGAAAACAACCCAGTTATTAGTGATGTACTTGAATGATAGAAGGAGAAACATCCCAATCCCAGCCAGTCTACCAATTAATAAAGGAGTTCTTCACATACCTCAAAGAACATAGCCTAGCTCTAATGTCTCTAATAGCCAAGGCAAGAATAACATCTTAATGATTGTTAACCTGCTTAAACACTCTCCCATTCCTTTCAACCCAAATTTGTTACACAACACAAGCTAAAGATAGTTTATGGGCTCTACTTTTAAGGGCATGATTAGAACAATTGATCCTACACCATTGAAGCTTATCATTCCAGCACAAGATACCTCTGCAAGACTGGTTAATACTCAAAAGTTGCTTCCAGATGCTCTGACCATGTGCACACTCAAAAGAATAAATGGTTATGACTTCAGTTGCTGCATTACACAGTAGACAAGAGGGATCTAGTTGCCTATGCCATCTTTACCAAGTGATGCCATGAAGCAGTAGGTTTCTTAGCTCTCAGAGAATCCCAGGCTGACTTAACAGAATAGAGCCCATTGTTGGAGCGAACCAAGCAAATCTCATCCTCTTTAGTAGAGTCAGGAATTAAAGATATATAGGGGTAAAGAGCGATAACTTGCTGAATAGCTATATTTCTTTGCCTAGGCCATTGCCAAGTATTCCCAACTATAATATCAGAAACTTAGCATCTGAAGCCCTTCCAGTGTTGTGCACTATTCTTTCACAAAAATGCTTGTACAAGGGACCAAGTGGGTGCGAATTATCCATCCACACGAAAGTGTGCCTGCCATTGCCTATCTGATATTGAATTAGAGGCTGGTGATGAGCATCTTCTTCATTGCTTCTTGTCTTAACATTGAAAAGATTACATCAATATGCAATACTTTGCTTTAAAGCTTTCAAGAGAGAACATAGTATTACCAATTCCTTAATAGTTTAACTAGAGGTTGATTTAATTGTAAAAGCATCAGAATTAGATGGGGATGCAAAATCTGAATTTTAAAATTCTTATATATATATGGGTGTGTGTGTCTGTTAAACTGTTAATGATATGCAGAACTTCAACTTATCAAAAATAGGTAGAAATGTAGAACTCCAACTTAGTGAAGTTATTGTGGTGCATGTTTCAATGGGATATATCATTTGTTGTCTGAATTATCTTATGGGAGGAATAAATCAATTTATTAAATATATGTTCATTGCTTTTGATTGTTTGTGTTATGAGTGGCCTAAATTGTGCATCGTGCACCATATTTAAGTAAGAACAAAATAGTTGTGCTGTCCATAACATGTGTGATCACGAGGTTACTTTATCCAGTAATGTTTCCCCAATAAACTTTGATTTAAATAAGTGCAATATTCTCTGAAAGTATTTTTTTAAAAATAATTTTCTGCAATTTATCTTGTCATTTTTGGACACCCATGACTGTCCAATTTACTCAGAGCTGGATCTTTTGTTATTAGATTTATATGACACTGCCTCTCTCTCTCTCTCTCTCTCTCTCTCCCTATTTGCCAACATTAAGAATTGAACCCCATCCCTTTGTTTTAACTACCATGCCTATACCATTGTGCAACAATTTCTTTGGCCTATAATAAACCACTTATTTATTTATTTTTTGAATGAAAACAACTTTGGTGATGACTCTTTATATTGCAGGTTGATGTAACTTTGCAAGATGGTCGAACGTTCGAGGGTACAGTTTTGAATGCCGATTTACATTCTGATATTGCCATTGTAAAGATCAAATCTAAAACTCCACTTCCAATGGCAAAACTTGGCACTTCAAGTAAGCTTCGTCCAGGGGATTGGGTGATAGCCATGGGCTGTCCCCTTTCCCTTCAAAATACAATTACAGCTGGTATAGTAAGGTATGCTTGATGTGACTAAATTTGCTTCTCCTTCTGCCAATTTTTTAGGTCAAACTTTTTTTTTTCTTCTCTGTATGTAGTTTTCACATAAAAATATAGCTGTTAAAACTGAAAAATTTATCAACCACTGCCAGATGGATAATTTTAAGTTATAGTACTTTATTTGTTACTTGATTATGATAGATATATAAAAAATGTATCTTGCACAATGCTAATTGAAGGATACATATTACTAACTGGTGAATGCCTTTTCCTTGCTTGTCCCTTCCCTTTTGCTTGTAGTTGTGTTGATCGCAAAAGTAGTGATTTGGGTCTTGGAGGAATGCGGAGGGAGTATCTCCAAACAGACTGCGCCATCAATTCTGTAAGATAAGTTGTACTTTTTTTGGGTCTACATTGGTTCTTTTTGTGGTGGCACAGACATGTATTTAGACTAAGACTAGGATCTTGGGATGTTTGATGGCCAATGCTAAGAAGGCTGACATTTTTTTATTTTTATTTTTTGAAATTTGTTAGATGAAAAAACCTTTGTAAGTTTAGGTTAAGGTTGTAAATGATATTGATTGTGGTTTGAGAAGTACAGACACTTCTAAAAAGGTGACGTATCTGTGTTGTGTTCGTGTCGGACACTGACACTCGTTGGACACTTCCCGACATGTGTCTGACACTTATCAAAATGTGTCCTATTTTTTTAAAAAAATTTTAAACCCGGACACTCTTCAGACGCTTGGAAGACACACATGTCAATCGCTTAAAGACACGTGTCCATCATTTAGACACTCATGAAACTAATTATAAGTTTGAACTAAATAAACTTAGGATACAATTATAAAACAAAAAAAATGTGACTTCACAAAACTGAGTGTGATATTGCATTTTTTTTATTATCTTTGAATGATACATTCTTATAGGGTTTTGTTAACAAGTGCACTTGATAAGAAGCTTGAAATGCTTGTACATAATGCATAGGAGTACGTGCAACATGTAATGTACAATCAATTTGAACATTGTTAACTAATGCTCTTAAGGCACTCGTTAACCAAACCCATTTTTATATATGACACGTAATAAATATATAAAATTATATATTTAATGGGTGTCTCCTATGTATCGTGTCCTCCATTTTTTTGATAATTGACATGTCGGAGTGTCCGTGTCATGTTGTGTGCCAAGTCCATGCTTCTTAGATTGCTGTATTAGAAAATGGTTTGAGGATTTGGAGACGTGTTCTTTAATAAAAAAATAGCAGATTTAGTTGTATAAAAAGCTGCACAAGATGTACACACGGTTATACCTATATTTCTGTGCTTGGCATTCTTGTTTGAAAATTATAGTTGCTTTTGTCATTATTGATGAGGAGGTTCTCGGCATCTTGTTCATATGTATGTTTTTTTTATTATTTTGGTATAGGGTAATTCTGGTGGGCCCCTTGTTAATATTGATGGTGAAGTTATTGGTGTGAACATTATGAAAGTATTGGCGGCTGATGGATTGAGCTTTTCTGTACCTATTGATTCAGTTTCTACAATCATAGAGCACTTCAAGAAAAGCGGGTATCTTTTATAGTTTGTGTGCAACTAATTTATTTTTAATGTTAAATTACATTACTCACTGGTAATTTTAGTCTTAAATCATGAATTGTTTGCTTCCTCTCTCTCTGTCTCTCTGTCTCTCTCTCTCTCTCACACACACATCCCACATGAATTTGAATACCTGAGAATGTTTGTGTTAGTTTATTAATGTTAGGGGTGTTCAAAAAAATCGGTGGAACCGGTAAACCAATCCAATCTGGTCCAAATCATCGGTTTGGTTTGGTTTTTATTAACTTCGATTCTAGTTCTAGTTCAATAATGGTGAATCCGTTCAAATCGGCCCGGCTCTCGGTTCTAAAGCTTTGGTTATAGTTTCGAACCGAACTGAACTGAAGCATGATATATTTGTTTATTATTTTTTAACAAAATATTTTTATAAGTAAAAATAAAAATATAAAATTTTTTCATAATATTTGAACTTTAGTCTGGATTGTAAAATTGACAAACTTTAACCAACTTAACAAAACTAATTGTGGTTAGTTTGTTTACTAACATAAAATGTATATCATATTTATTGTTATATAATAAAATTTCTAGAACCATAGAACCAAACCAGTTTCTATGGTTCGGTTCTGGTCTAGTTCAATGGTTCGGTTATGATTCCAATTTGAATTTACCAACAGAACCCTTCTGAGAAAATAGTTGTGGATGTTAGTGATGCAGGAGCATTGTAATAGCTTATGTGCTAGAAACTGAGATGCCTATGTGGAAATCATATGTGTTAAATGTATGAAGAGAAAGAATGTTTTATTTATATGTGATTGGTTTTACAATGAAGGAAAGGAGGCTATATATAAGCCAAAGTAAATCAGGGCTGACATCATGGATGACATCATAATAGGGCTGATGTCATGCATGACTTTATAATAGGGCTGATGTCGTGGATGACATCATAATAGGGCTGATGTTAACATGACATAGACACTGACATAACACTTAACAAAGTATTTTCATTGCATCACTCTGATTTTTTTTTTTTTTTTTTTTGTCTTGAGATATAAAAGAGGAACAAATTTTTTTTTCCCATAATAAAGCAAGCAACAAAAGAGGACGCCAAAACAGGAGGTAAATTCTTTACTCAGTATACAATAAATAAATAAATAAATAAATAAAAACCCTATGCCGCTATATCTCTACAGATACATAAACTTCCCCTAAAACATTCATTGAAGATCACGAAGACACAGGAATAACTCCCTAAACCAAACAAATAGTAAATAGAAAGAAGACTTGAAGGCTGGGAATTTGAAGCCCCTCCCCCTCAAAAGATCTATTT
Source organism: Camellia lanceoleosa (assembly GCA_025200525.1). NCBI lineage: Eukaryota > Viridiplantae > Streptophyta > Magnoliopsida > Ericales > Theaceae > Camellia > Camellia lanceoleosa. Next base: position 138,803,274 of record CM045760.1, on the reverse strand, counting down.
CTCCTCTTTTGAAAACGACAAATAAAACACAAAGGCATAGCCTCCATAACCTCCCAAGCCTTGCTCATACTACACTTATAGCAGCCCCCTCCTGTTGTATTGAGTTGGCTCAGATTTTAGAAGATTTGCAAGTTGGCAAGTTGTGATTCTAGAAGCTTGCAAGTTAAAGCCTCAAGTTACATTGCTGCTCTGCAGTAGCAACTTGCCTAGGCAAAGTGTCACGACCCCATCCCGCCCCAAACAGGATAGTAGCTATGACCGGCCAGTAGTGTCTGACTACCAAAGGCCTAACAAAACAAGACAAAGTTGGACTAAAACTTTGGGGCTTATGTGGAAATACATCATTGTCCATTAATTACCAAGAGTCTATCCAGAGTCTGTGCATAGATCATATGATATAAACAAGCAACTTTATTTATTTTCATTTGACGTTTACAAGTTCAACATCCAAAAGGAAAGTACAACATTTACAAATATATAGTTAACAAAATCCAAAACTCGAAGACAAGGTCTTCGTCCGAAAGCTCCAACCTCCAAAAGTAGAAAATCAAAAGAAAAAGACTTATAGCACGATCTCTCATTCATAACAGGATCCTCGCCATCACCTACGTACATATAGGGGAGAGGGGTGAGCTAAAGCCCAGTAAATAACAATATCGTAAACTGGTAAATAAACAGACACCGATGAACTTTATTTAAAACAAAGCACAACCTCATTTTGAATATAATACAATTTGCACAAGATAGTAAAATTTAACTTGAAAACATATACATAGCGATGAACATTCTTAAGGCACTTCGGAACGGAACATGGTCCACAACAAGTGGTTGAAGAGCTCAGTTAGTACAAAGTTATTGGCATGATTTCCAATAACAAACAAATTCCAAGAAGTTATCTTAGTACATGATACAAAAATATATGATGTTCATTCATGGCAAAACATTAACATAACTTTCTAAACATATCATACGTTTGTTTTTCGAATCATAATTTGAAAGAACATAACTTTACTACACTACTATTCACAATTGGCTCCGCAAACAAGAGTTTAAACGTCCTCAAGCTTGACCTATGCAAGACAAGAACAAAACACTGAAGCATTGAACAATTCTTAAACTTCTTATATCAATTATCATGCAATTAATCTTTAACCTTCTTTTCTATTCGAACATGTTTCAAGTGGGTTTCTAATTATGTTATCCTTGTGTTTGGGTTCCAAAACATGCCTAAAGGTGTCCCAAGACAAGAAGGAAAACAAATGGAACAAAGTGTGAAAAATGTGCTGAAATGGCCAGTCCGCTCGGGCGGTTACTTCACCGCTCGGGCGGTGTTAGGGTACCTCCTAGAAGTACAGACTTCCAAAACGGGATTCAGAGAGTTGCTAAAGTGCGCTTGAGCCATCTTTTATCCGCTCCAGCGGTTAACTGACTCACACAGGTTTTGCGCTGTTTGCTGGAGCGGTCTTTCCACCACTTGAGCGGTGATCTGCAGTTCGTGAATCTGTCCTGTTCTAGCTTTTCTAAGGTCTTCTAACTTTGATTTTCCGCCCCTTTCAATCCTCAAACATGATATACTAAGTCTAGAATCATACAAGTATGCAAATATGATTGTTTCCTAAATGAAATATATCAAATCTTTGCTTGTTTTCAAGGTTTGAAGCATTTTTCAAGTTTGTATGAGGAATTTCATGGTTTTTCATCCTTTGTTTCCAAAACTCAAAACCAATTTGCAAAATCATAGGAAATCAAAGAAACATGTGAAAAGAAGAGTGCATGGACATCCAAAACCTCAAAAACCAATTCAAAAGATTGAGAATCCCAAGCTTCCTCCCTAGTTCACATCCTAACTAGCTTCTTTTTCTTTTTTCTCTAAGTTCTTCATTCCTAATCCATTTTCATCCTAACTTTTTCATGATTCAAGATGTTAAGGAGGTCTACTACAAGTTTTGGGATAGAAATCTCACCTTAGAACACTTTTAGGATGAGTTCTTGGTTGATTCTCTTGAGCTCTCCCTTTTCTCCTTCCTTTCTCTCTTTTCTCTCCTTCTCTATCGTTGTTTCTCTCAACTTCCAGCAGATTTCTCTTTTTGTTTGATTTGGATACTCAAGATTTTATTTGGTGTGGCTAGGGCAAAGTTGCAACATTATTAACTAACTAGTTTTCCTTGCTTAGGCTTAGTTAATTAAGTTTAAAGCTAAATAACCCAATCTTATCCTAATCGTATTTAATCTAATTAATTCTTCCATAAGCATATTTAATTATTACTAATCCTAATCAGCAAAATAGCAAATACTGTGAAATGGTCAAGGTTGTTAGACTGAGGTCTTTAAGCTCCTCACTTAAGGCACAGGCTCATCCTAGGGTTTTCAAATCGAGTTTCAAACTATTCCCTAACTTTAGGCACAAAACATACAAGTCCTATACATAACTTCCACTCCCTACTCCTCAATACTATCAAGCCTAATATCAAACAAGTATAGAATATTTGGCTTAAATGCATAGACAATAAAGTAAGCTTGATGCATGAATGGGCTTGGTTGTCACACAAAGTTCCCAAATTGTCCCCAAAATTGTGTGTATAAATAAGGATGCAAGAAGGGAACAAAAGATAACCAAGTGAAGAGCATTCAAGTGTTGGCAAAGAGTGATAGAAGAGAGAGAGAGAGAGAGAGAGAGAGAGAGGTGAGGTTGGTTTGCAACCTCGGGTAGATTCGAAAAATAGAGCTTTGTAGTTTTGTTTTGTAACCTGGGGGCTTTGATACCAGTTTGTTGTGCCCAGGGCCCAGAAATAAACACCAAACAATCAATCACACAAGAAACACATAAGTTTTACGTGGTTCAACAATGCGCTTACGTCTACACGAGCAAATTTCACTAAACTGAGGAAAAAATTACAAGATTGATTTCTCACTCTCAACTTCACCTCTCTCACTCTCTTCTATCACTCTTCACTAAAACTTGAATGCTCTTCACTTGCTTGCCTTTTGCTCCCTCCTTGCATCCCTATTTATACACACAATTTTGGGGATAATTTGGGAACCTTACCAAGGCAATTTGCTTGCATGTTGTTGCTGCAGTGCAACTTGAAGCTTCAACTTGCAAGCTTTTAGAATTACAACTTGACAACTTGCAAGTCTTCCTAGAATTTGAGCCAGCTCAATAAAACAAATCTCCACCTTAGTTAGGATTCTCTATACAACTTAGTGACAACTGTTTTGTACCCCGAAGGTACTTTGTTTCGAGAGATGTTGATCACGTCCAAGTGGTGTTGGAACTTGATCCCAGATGCCACCTTAGTGAGCATATCCGCAGGATTATCTGCAATACCAATCGTCTGAAGCAGAATATCCTCTTTATTCACTATTTCTCTGATGAAATGAAAAAAAATATCAATGTGCTTGGTACAGGAATGATGAATTTGGTTCTTTGTCAAACAAATGGCACTCTGACTGTCATAGTACACCTCTACGTGTTCCTGAACAATCCCTAAGTCCTCAATCAATCCATGTAGCCAAATAGCCTTCTTCAATGCTTCTGTCACTCCATGTACTCTACCTCTGCAGTAGACAACGCCAAAAATTGATTGTAGCGTTGACTTCCAACTCACCGGCCCTTTAGCAAGAGTAAACATATACCACGTGGTTGATCGGCGTTTGTCCAAGTCACTAGCATAATCTGAGTCCACGTATCCAACCAAATTCTGTCTGGGTCAGCTATCTCTCTCGAACTTCAAATCCAAATCAACTGTGCCAAGAATGTACCTTAAGATCCATTTCATTGCTTGCTAGTGACATTTTCATTGATCATGCATATACCTACTCACCATACTAATAGCATGTGAGATGTTAGGTCTTGTATAAACCATAGCATACATCAATACACGAATTGCATTTACATATGGAATCTAAGCCATATGCTTGCACTTTTCTTCTATGTGCAAAGACATTGAAGCACTAAGCTTAAAATGAGGGGCCAACGGTGTACTTACAGGTTTTGATTTGCCATTTATGCAAACCTGTCTAGCACCTTCAAATTCTGAGTTTGTGTCAAACAAACTGTGCCCTTTTTCCTGTCTCTCTTGATCTCCATGCCAAGAATTTTCTTCTCTTCTCCCAGATCCTTCATTTCAAACTCGACTGTGCCTTCAATCGATCAATCTTCACCTTGCTCTTAGATGCAATCAACATGTCATCTACGTATTAGAGCTAATATATAAAGGAACCATCGAGAAACTTACGGAAATATATACAATGATCAAATTGACTTCTTGTGCATCCTTTCTCCATCATGAACCAATCAAATAGTTTGTACCACTATATTGCTGACTTCTTCAACCCGCACAATGATTTTTTCAATTTGCAAGGCCAATTCTCTTTTCTAGCAACTTTAAATCCATTTGGCTGGGACATGTATCTCTCTTCTTCTAGATCTCCGTGTAAAAAGGCAATTTTGACATCGAGTTGGGTGAGCTCGAGATCAAACTATGCAACCAAATCTAGCAATATACGAATAGGTGTGTGCTTAACAACAGGTGAGAATATCTCATTATAGTCTATTCCTTCCTTTTAAGTTAGCTACCAATCTAGCTTTGAATTTGATGCTGTCTTTTCCTGGAATGCTTTCTTTCTTGGTGTAAACCCACTTACATCCAATTGCTTTCTTGTCCTTTGGAAGTTATACCAGCTCCCAAGTTTGGTTCTTGTTGCATTTTGTTCAAGTTTGCATGACTTGATTATTTTGGTTTAATAGTTGGAGAACCTTTGCTAAGGGCGGAGATTTGTTGTATTGAGTTGGCTTAGATTCTGGAAAATTTGCAAGTTGGCAAGTTCTGATTCTAAGAGCTTGCAAGCAAGTTGCCTTGGCAAAACTCCCAAATTGTCCCCAAAATTGTGTGTATAAATAGGGATACAAGGAGGGAGCAAAAGATAAGCAAGTGAAAAGTATTCAAGTGTTAGCAAAGAAAAATAGAAGAGAGTGAGAGAGGTGAGGTTGAGAGTGAGAAATCAATCTTGTAATTTCTTCCTCAGTATAGTGAAATCTACTCCCGTGGATGTAGGCGCATTGCCGAACCACGTAAAACTTGCGTGTTTCTTGTGTGATTGATTGTTTGGTATTTGTTTATGGGGGCACAACACCTCCAACATCCAAAAACATCACAAAGTGAGGCATCAGTATCACCCACTCAACTCCACAACTCCCTCACCACCAAACACTAAAAGACTAGGTGATTCACACTCCACCCCACCTTTTTACACACACAACACCACTCAGTTATAACCTCACTCCCACCCCCTCTTCCTATTAGTAGTGGCCAAGGAAAAGGCAGCCCCCTCAGCACATTCTCATAAGAAAGACTTGATTGAGATCAGCACTTCTAGCTGCCCCCAACCCAAAGTTTGCTGAGCCCGTACTGAACTGAACTGTAACACTGTAGGTTATACTGAGAAGAAAAAAAGAAAAAAAGAAAAAAAAAAAGAGTTGCCAAAGACCCCCTCTTAAACTGTAGCAAACACACCACCCCTTTAGATGAGAATGACAGATAACTTGCCACTAAGGCCCCTTACCCATATCAATCCCAAAAGGATCTGAAAAGACAACCCCCAACCCCCCCCCCCCCCCTTCTCAAAGGGGCCCACGCCAAGTGTGATGCTAAAACCAAACTAACTATATGCAAATTTGCAACCACACAGAAAGAGAGCCCATATTTATTACCCTATTAGCTTATATTACTAAAGGCTATTCTATGCCTTAAATAGCCTTTAGTAATATAAGCTAATAGGGTAAAAAATACCCGCATATCCTCATTATGATGTTCCACACCGTCAAACCATAAGCTCCTCTAGCCACACCATTGCACCAATCCCGCATCCACTTCCATATTTCCCCACCACCACCCTTCTCTATGAGCTCTCCGACTCTAACCAAATTGATGCAGGCCCAAACATGCAAGAAAGAATAGGGTAGGATAGGATAGTCTTGGGATGCCATTTAATTGGGAGGATGGCACTCAACGCTGGTAAATCAAGGGCGGATGCTAGGCATGCAACCAAGCCACACTTGATAATAGAAAGAATCACTCACAAGCAAGACGTACTTGCAAACAAAGTGTAGAATTATTACAATATACTCGTTTTCGTTTTTCCATTGATATTTATAATTGAGTACCTCATTTCAGTGCTAATGGCTTGCGTTTAATGCTTAAACAACTTCCCACTCAAATACTGCTTCCAAACTATAATTACTTAGGGTCTGTTTGATAATCATTTTGTTTTCAATTTTTTGTTTATATTTACAAAAATTTTAAAAACTAGCATAAAAACTTGTTTGGTAATTTTTTTAGTTTATAAATAGTTAATCTCAGTTTATAAATAAGGCTGAAAACCATAAACACATAAAAGATGTTTCTGTCTTTTTAAAAGCTAGATTTGAAAACTCAAAACCGCGGAAGGCAAAAAAGAAGTTTGACTGCTTGAATTGGTTTTGTGTTCGAAACTAGGCAGACACCATCTTTACCCATATATATTATTTCAACGATAATATAGTCGTTCTTCATCAATAGTTAAAAAGACTCTTTCTCTGGTTCTGCTGTCTCCTCTCTCTCTCTCCATCATCAAGAACAACCCAGGTTTCTCTCTTCTCTCTCTCAATCATCAACAACAATCTCTCTTCTCTCTCTCTTTCTTAAATATAAGCATCTTCACCCAACCCTCCTATTCCACCGCATATCCCCTCTCAATCCCCTTAGTTTTCATCATCATCATCATCATCATCATCATCATCATCATCTATGGTCTTGTTCCAGGCCTAGATCAATCGAATCTCGAATCCCACCTCCCGAAATCATAAAACTCTCTTTGTTGTTCACTTCATTTGTGGAAACAATGTGTTGATTGGAGTTTTTGAATGCCCACAAAGTGTTTTCTTTAATTCCCAAACTAGACTCCTTTGACTTTGTGAGGATTAATAATGGATGCAAGTTCGAATTGGAAACAAAATTATCGACAGATTAATTTTCATTGTCATAAATAATTAAAAAAGAAAATAAACATTTTATGCATTAAAATTAACAAACCTGTTTTTGAATTTTTGTTTTTAAAAATTTTCAAATATTTTGTTCAAACCGAACGTGTTATATTTTTTATTTTTTTTAAAAATAAACAAAAACTAGTTTATAATTTTTTTATAAATATAAACAAAAAACGTAAACGTTACCAAATGCCACCTTAGGTTATAACTATTACCAGCACCTAATCAATACTTTGCTGACCATAACTTAAAAATCACTTTTGAAACATAATTAAAATGACATATTGTTTTGTGTTAGTGTCTACGTCATGGTGACATGATGTCATCCATGACATCAGTCCTATAGCTATATCATCCATAACATCAGCCCTATTCTGATGTCATACATGATATCAGCCCTATTATGATGTCATCCATGATGTCAGCCTTGATTTACCTTGGCTTATATATAGCCTCCTTTCCTTCATTGTAAAAACAATCACATATCAATAAAATCTTCTTCTTCTTCTTCTTCTTCTTCTTCTTCTTCTTCTTCATACATTTAACATGGTGTCAGAGCAATATCTTCCTCCTTGAAGATTGTGTTTTTCCTTTGGTTCTTCTTTTTTTCTTCATTTTTTGTATAAAAAAAATAAAATAATAAAATAAAATTCAGCATGTTAAAAATTTATGGGCTTTCTCCCTATGATTTTATTTTACTTTTTTGTTAATTATTTGGTGGTTTTTCCAATTTTTTTAAAAAAAAACTAGCTATTTTTCAGAAGTTACGGCTGAAGCCTTTTTTTAGGGGTGTTTCTTCTCTTCTTCCCTCTCCTTGGGAGCCGATTGGAACATCTAAGGGGGCTAGAGTTGTTGTTTTGAAGGATTGATGACATTTCTGGATTGATGATATTTCTCTCAGTTTCTGTTCGTTTTTTGACTTCCCTGATTGTGTTTTGGCTTTATCTCTGTCTTTATCTATAAAGTTACCTTGTTGTGTTCTAGTTTTTTTTTTTGTTTTTTTTTGTTTTTTCCCTTTATTTTTGGATTTCTTAGACTACTATTTGTTGTGTGGATTGATTTTCAATGGCTGGAGTTGGGGATAAAAACTCTAAGGTTAGTGAAGAGAGTGGAATGCCTTGTGTTATGAACCTTAATGATAGTCCCTCTCTTCAAATTAGTTCTGTGAAACTTGATGGCCCTAACTACTTGATTTGGTCCCGTTCTTGTAGCCTTGCTATTGCTGCTTGCCGTTTGACTGGTTACATTACCGGTTATCTTTCCTAACCTGATAATTGTAATTTAAGAGAATACAAAGCTTGAGTGATGATTATGATATCATTTCTTTTTTTATATTAATCAATCAACTGTTACGAAAGGAAGCCCTAAGGCACTGATTAAGGAATCACCTTTTATATTGATTGATTGATTAACTGATCAAGGAATCACAATCAATCAATCAATCACAATCTAATCTAAATAAGGAAACAAGGAAATATCCCTCAAGCTAGTGCGAATATATCTCACATGCCCAGCTTGCCTAGAATATCATGGAATAGTTTACTCCCAACTCCCTTGATGTGGATGTTTGCAAGTTATTCGCCTGACTTTACAAAAATAGTACATATCATGCGGCTAGTGAGTTTCTCCCTGATGAAGTGGCAATCAGTCTCAACATGCTTTGTCCTGTCATGTTGAACAGGATTGTGAGCTATGTGGATGACAACTTTATTATCACAATATAGCCGCAGAGTCTGTTTGGCCCATCTCCATATCACTCAACAATAGTTTGATCGACAAGAGTTTACACACACATTGTGCCATAGCTCTAAACTCAGCTTCTGCACTTGATCTAGTTACCACATTCTGTTTCTTACTTCTCTAAGTAACAAGATTGCAGCCCACAAAGGTACAATATCCTAATGTAGATCTCCTATCAGTTATTAACCCTGTCCAATCAGCATCTGTATAGGCTTCCACTCCGAGGTGATCATTTTTGGAAAAGTAGAGGCCCTTTCTAAGAGAAGATTTCAAGTACCTCAGAATTTTCATAACAGCCTCTAAGTGAATTTGATAAGGAATATGCATAACTGGCTGACCATACTGAAAGCAATAGCAATATCAGGACGAGAGTGAGATAAATAAATGAGCTTACCCACTAGTCGCTGATAACTCCCCTTATCAACAGTTGCTCCTCCATCATCACCAAGTTTCTGATTAGGTTTCAGTAGGGTATCACAAGCCTTACATCCAAGCATCCCTGTTTCCTTCAAAAGGCCAAGGACACATTTCTTTTGTGAGATGAAAATCCTATCTTTGGAGTGAGCAATTTCAATTCTCAAAAAATATTTCAAGTTCTCCAAATCTTTGATTTCAAACTTACTAACTAAATATTTCTTCAACAGGGGTGTTTCCTCACTGTCATTGCCTGTAAGCACTATGTCATCCACATAAACAATGAGAGCTGTAGTCTTAGCACGTGAAGAATGTTTCACAAACAAAGTGTGATTTGCCTGACTCTGTTTGTAACCATATTTAAGCATAGCCTGAGTGAATCTCTCAAACCAAGCCCTTGGAGACTGTTTGAGACCATATAACAACTTCCGAAGCTTGTATACTTTACCCTCTGTCTGATAATTCTCAAAACCAGGAGGAATGTTCATATATAACTCTTCTTCTAGATCACCATGTAAGAAAGTATTCTTTACATCAAATTGATGAAGTGGCCAATCTAAATTAGCTGCCAGAGAGAGAAGTATTTTGACTGAATTCATCTTAGCCACTGATGCAAAAGTCTCCTAATAGTCTACTCCATAAGTCTAAGTGAAGCCTTTTGCCACAAGTCGAGCCTTGTAATGCTCAATGGAACCATTTGCTTTGTGCCTCACAGTATACACCCATTTGCATTCCACTGGTCATTTGCTCTTAGGTAACTCAGTTAATTCCCAAGTATCATTCTTATGAAGTGCTTTCATTTCCTCAATCATGGCAAGTCTCCATTCAGAGGTAACCAGAGCATCTCGAAAATGGTTAAGAATACTAACAGAGGAAATGTTTGACACAAAGGCTCTATAAGAGGAAGACAAATGAGAGTAGGAAGCAAAGTTTGAGATAGGATGCTGAGTAAAAGATCTCACACCCTTTCTCTTGACAATAGAAATATCAAGATCAGTAGTGTCAGGAATAGCAATATCAGTAGACTCGAGAGAAAAAAGAGTTTTAAAGTTACCTGGACTCTTATCAGAAGCAAGAAATATCAGTGGGTGAGCAGAAGTGATCTCTTGTATCCCAAGTAACTTTTTGTCTAACTTTGTGCTTGATATAAACTTGCCCTTCCCTGTCCTTGGTAGCATTGGAATCTCTAGTTCGGATGACTGGATTGGGACTCAAAGAAGGTGACATCCATGGACACAAACCACTTATGAGAAGGAGGGTGATAACACTTATACCTCTTTAATCAAATATTTTAGGAGAATGGAAAACAAAGACTGAGGACTTGAAATGGAGCTAGCTATATCAAGAAGATGATGATTCTTGCATTTTGCAACCCCTTTTTGTTGAGAGGTATTGGTGCAAGATGTCTGATGTATAATGCCATAAGTGGAAAAATAGCTCTCTAACCCCGAATCGGTGTATTTAACCCCATTATCATAATGCAAGATTTTGACAATTGCCCCAAACTAAGTACAAATCATTTTATGAAAATTTTGAAACACAGAGAAAACCTCACTTTTTAAAAATCATCGATAAAGGTAACAAATCATCTATGGCCTTTAAAGACATAGCACGAGATGGACCCCACACATCAAAATGTATTAAAGAAAAATGAGTTAAACTTTTATTAAGACTTGGAGCAAAAAAAGCTCAGTGTTGTTTGCCAAGTTGACAAGACTCACAAAGAACCATCTATGGCCTTTTAAAGATATAACACGAGATGGATCCTACACATCAAAATGTATTAAAGAAAAATGAGCTAAACTTGTATTAAGACTTGGAGCAAAAGAAGTTCAGTGTTGTTTGCCAAGTTGACAAGACTCACAAAGAAACTCAGGCACATTATTTTTGTAAAAACAGACGGAAATAAATGCCTAAGTAAATGAAAAGAAGGATGTCCAAGACTCTGATGCCACAATCATAAATCCTCCTTGGTGGTTGGGAACTGGATGGAATGATGAGCAAGCTTGTTCGGCTGATCCAAGAAATAGAGATCATTTTCTGCACTACCACTGCCAATCGTCCTCCTCGTGATAAGGTCCTGAAAAAGATAATGATCTGGAAAAAATGTCACACTATAGTTCAAATCCTTAGTAATATGACTCAAGGATAGAAGATTAACAGAAAAATTGGGAATGTGGAGTACTAAAGACAGAGGTAAGGTAGGGGTGACATGAATTAAACATTTCCTAGAGATAGAAGAAATAGTACCATTTGCAATCCTAACTTTGTCTTGACCTGAAAAGGGCTTATATGCTGAGAAAAGGTCAAACGACCCAGACATATGATTTGAGGCACCGGAATCAATAATCTATGACAAAGACTTGTGGGAAAGAAAAACACTAAGAGAAAAGGCTAAGTTACCTGAGCGCGCAAACGACGAGGAAGATGCACTGGGAGTAGTAGAAGACCGGCGAGTCAGCAAATGACGCAGAATATCCTGAAGCTCAGGAGAAGTCATGCTAGATAAACTATCAGAAGTCGGACCAACTGAAGCGGAAGTAGAATAAAGGGTGTCAATGGCACTAGACTAATGGGCCCGTGGATTATAGTCACGTTCTCTAGACTGGCTTGATTGACCGCCTCTAGTACCAGACCAATCACCCCGACTCCCTGATGGAGCCCCATGAAGCTTCCAACACGTCTCACGAGTATGCCGCGACTTGTGGCAATAATCATAGAACACAATATCCTTTCCTGAAGGATGGGAAAGAGGTAGTGACAAACCAGCCCTATATCGAGAAGGAGCAGAAAGTAATGCTGAACAGTCTCTAGTAATAGGCGGTAACATAGTAGAACGACGACTCTCATTCTGTACATATACAAAGGCCTTTTGAAGTAATGGGAGAACATCCATGCCAAGGACAACTCCGGACCGGATCAAACTCGACATTAAGGGCTTCTAGAAACTTGAAGACCCTCTCCTGTGTAAGAAACTTCTGGTAACCAACTGAGTCAATTGTACAAATAGGCTTGTAATTGAGGAGATAATTTAGGTGTTTCCAACCGTTAGTCAGAAATGTGTAATACTGGAGAACTGTCTGCTTCCCTTGTACTGGGCGCTCAATAGACCAGCGCAGCTCAAAATACTGAGAAAAATTCCCTTTTCGAGAATTTGTAGCAGCAACTTCTTCCCAAATATCCTAGGCAATATCTATGGATAAGTAGCCTTCACCAATCTCAGGAATTATGGAATGAATGAGCCACCTTATGATTAAAGAGTTGGTAATCTCCCATTGGCCATAGCCAGGATCCGTAACACCTGGTGCTTGAACTCTCCTATTAACATATCCCATCTTTCCCCTACTCTTCAAAAAAAGTGTCAGACACTGTGGCTAGGAAAGGTAATTTTGACCAATAAACAGAGTGGTGGTGATTTTGAGGCTAGGGTTTAGGTTCTCAGATGTAGTAGTCATAACCGGAGTGGAGCTCTCTCCTTTAGATGGGTGAAAAGTAGTGGTGGATTCACTAGTTAAGTCAGCCATAAGAACTCTACAATTTCAACTCAAAAAATCTTGCACGAATCACAAGAATGGAAAGAGGAATGGAATGGGCTGGAACAAGCAAAATCACATATAGACCACTATGGGAGCATAACAATCAGATTAATGGGTCATCTATGGACTCGAAAAATAAATCAAATACGGAAAAATGAACCTCTAATCAAAACAAGTGCTGAACTGTGTTCAAGAAAGTAGAGGGTAAGAAACTTGGGGCAACTAAAGATGGGCAGCCCTCAAATACTTATCCACAAGAGCCGAAATACATAAAGAGAGGCTAGGCCAGAGGGGCCTTTGGCTGAAGCCGAAATAGCTCTGTGAGACCTTGACTGGTTCTGATAGGGACTCAGGGACCAGCGGTGGAGGATAAGTGATTGGTGGCAACGGCTGTGTAGATGACGGTTTTAGGGTTTTGGCTTTGATACCATGTAATTTAAGAGAATACAAAACTTGAGTGATGATTATGATATCATCTCCTTTTTTATATTAATCAATCAACTGTTACAAAAGGAAGCCTTAAGGCACTGATTAAGGAATTGCCTTTTATATTGATTAATTGATTGACTAATTAAGGAATCACAATCAATCAATCAATCACAATCTAATTTAAATAAGGAAACAAGGAAATATTCTAACAATAATGATGCTTCTTCATATACTCAATGGGTTTCTGAGAACGCCTTGGTTATGACTTTGCTCATTAACTCTATGCAGGCCACCATCAATCGGTCTTTTCTTCTCCTAGATATTGCCTATAAGATATGGATTGCTACCTTACAGATGTATTCCCAACAAGGTAACGATGCACAGGTTTATGAGTTGAGAAAGAAGCTTCAAGGATTGGATCAAAAGGACCAATCACTTGCGGTGTACTATGTGGAGTTAAGTAGCTTGTGGCAGGAATTGGATTATTATTAGAGTTTCCAGGCATTGTGTTCCAAGGATACAACTTTATTTCAGCAGACTGTGGAGAAAGAGCGAGTGTATGACTTCCTTGCTTGCCTTAATTTGGAGTATGATCAGATTTGCGTTCAAGTGTTGGGTCATTCCCTTTTTCCCACCTTATGCGAGGCTTATACTCTCGTTTAGCAAGAGGAAAGTCGACGTAGTGCTATGGTTCATTTCTCTGTTTAGGATCGTTTTGTTTTGGTTGTTGCTCCATCCACCCGTTATCCTAAGCCTAGTCCAGTTCCGTTTGCTAGTAAGGCCTCCTTGGATCGATAAGAGTGTGATTATTGTGGGAAAGATCGACATGATCGCAAGTATTGTTGGAAATTTAATGGTTGTCTTACTCGGGGTCGTGGTCGTAGTCGTGGTAGTACTGGTCATCCACAAGCGTATGTGTCTAAAATTGCTACTAGTACCTTCGGTGAGCCAAGTACTCTTTCCCAGGATAAGTTATACACTCTCAGGCATTTGATGGCTTGGCTTGATTCTCCATCTACCACAGTTCCTTCTACAACTGCTTCTTCCAATTTTGCCCACACATGTTCCTGCTAGTGCCCTTAGTACCTCCCCGTCGCCTTCTTGGATTATTGATTCTAGTGCTACTGACCACATGACAGGTGCCTCTAGTCTTTTCTCCACTTATTCTCCTTGTTCTGGGCGGGATAAGATTAGAGTGGCTGATAGCACCTTATCTTCTGTCTCCGGCAAGGGTTCAGTTTATTGCTCATCTTACTTTCTGTTTCTTTCGTGCTTCATGTTCCTAATTTTTCTAGTAACTTACTTTCTGTTAGTAGTCTTACTACTTTTCTAAATTGATCAATTACATTTTTTCCTACTCATTGTGTCTTTTAGGAATTGGTTACGAGGAAAATGATTGGTAGTGGTAAAGCACATGGTGGACTGTACTTTCTGGATGTTATTCCTCCCTCATTACCGTTGTCCAACACTCAGGCTCTCCAGTGCACTACTGGTTCTTCTCTTTCCCTCTTTCATTAGTGGCATCGTCGTTTAGGTCATCCGTCCTTTAGTATTTTAGAAAGACTTTTTTCCTTCCTTAGTTCGAGATTGTTCTAGGGACATTTTTGTTTGTGATACTTGTGAACTTGCTAAGCATAAACGTACTTGTTATCCTCCAGTAAATAAAAGAAGTATTTTTCCTTTTATGTTTGTTCATACTAATGTGTGGGGGCTTTCTTCTATAGTGTCTACTTCTGGATATTGTTAGTGTTTCACCTTTATTGGTTGTTATTCCCGTGTGACTTGGGTTTATTACATACTTCGAACTAAAAGTGAGGTTTTTTCTTGTTTTCGTCTTTTTCATAAAATGGCACATAATCTCTTTAATGTTACCATTAAAATGCTGCACAGTAATAATGGAACTAAGTATGTTGATGGTACTTTTCGAGCATATCTTGCGGAGCATGGCATTCTTTACCAAACAAGTTGTGTTTGCACTCCTTAGTAGAATGGAGTTGCCGAGCACAGGAATAGCCATCTCCTTGAAGTTGCTCATTCTCTCTTGTTTACCATGAATGTCCCTAAGTCTTTTTAGGGTGATGTTGTTCTTACTGCTGCCTATCTTATCAACCGTATGCCTTCCAGTGTCCTCCAATTCCAAATTCGTTTTAAACTTCTTCCTGTGGCTTATCCCACGTCTTCTCTTCCTCCTCGGGTTTTTGGTGTGTCTGTTTTGTTCATTTGCAATCTCATACTCGTGGAAAACTTAATCCTAAAGTTGTGCGTTGTGCCTTCCTTGGCTATTCTTCTACTCAGAAGGGTATTATCCTCACACTTGAAAAGTGTATATGGTAGTATGGATGTCACCTTTCGTGAATTTGAATCCTTTTTTACTTCTTCTCCGCCATCTCTTCAAGAGCAGAGTGTTATGGATGAGATTGCGAATGAGATAATGTCATATCAACATGAGTTATCTTTTTTCATTCCTACTTAGCGGGCTGCTATTTGTGGTAAGGAGGGAGCCTGGCATTAGGGGCCATTTGGACACGGTTGATTTTAAGACTTATTCACGGCTTCAGAAAGAGCAACCATCCCTTGTGTCACCAAGTCAATCATCGTCCCTCGTGCCGGTTCCAAATCCTATTCCCACTGATTCTACAGGTAATGCACCCCATTATATTTCTTCATCAGTAGTTGACAGTCCTGTTGTTGATGATTTGAATCTTCCTATTGCTCTTAGAAAGGGGGTTACAACTTGTACTCAACATCCTATTTCTAAATTTGTGTCCTATGATTCATTGTCTCTTATATATTGTGCTTTTGTTTTGTCTCTGTCTTCTGTGTGTATCCCACAGGGTTGGAAAGCTGTTAATGATCCTAAGTGGAAATGAGCTATGGTAGAAGAGATGCAAGCCCTGAGCAAGAATAATACTTGGGAGTTGGTTTTTCTTCCAAGTGGAAAAAAATCAGTGGGGTGTAAGTGGGTATTCACCATTAAGCAAAAGGCATATGGGACAATCGAACGGTACAAAGCAAGACTAGTAGCCAAGGGATTTACCCAGACATATGGATTGGATTATCAAGAAACTTTTGCTCCTGTAGCAAAGATGAATTTCATTCGAGCCATTCTTTTATATGCATCTAACCTAGGGTGGCCATTACAATAACTAGATGTGAAGAATGCATTTCTTCACGGGGATTTAGAGGAGGTTTATATGGATGTGCCACCAGGATTCTCCTCTCAGTCTATAGTTGGAAAAGTTTGCGGATTGAAGAAAGTTTTATATGACTTAAAACAGTCTCCTTGGGCTTGGTTTGACAAATTTCTAAAAGCAATGTTGAAGTTTGGGTATAAGCAAGTAATGCAGATCATACCATGTTTGTCAAACGCAATGCAAATAAGGTAACTGTGCTTATTGTATATGTAGATGATATAGTTGTGACAGGGAATGATGAGGAAGATGTGACATATCTGGAGATGCAGTTGGCCAAGGAGTTTGAGATAAAATATCTTCGCCCGTTGAGGTGCTTTTTTGGGATTGAAGTTGCCAAATCTGACAAAAGCATCTTTATTTCTCAAAGGAAGTACATTCTAGATCTTCTTAAAGAAACAGGCATGTTAGGCTGTAAACCAGCCGATTCACCTATTGAGGTTAACCATCATCTTTGCAATGGTGTTGGTAACTCGGTGGAGAAGGAAATGTATCAAACACTTGTTTGACGGCTCATATACCTATCCTACACTTTGGCCGGATATTGCCTATGCAGTTGGCATAGTAAGTTAGTTTATGCATGATCTTCGTGCAACACATTTGGAGGCTGTGTATCATATTTTGGGGTATCTTAAATCTGCCTTGGGAAAAAGGGATTTTGTTTTCTAATCATGGACACTTAAGGTTAGAGGTATTTACTGATGCAAATTGGGCAGGTTTTGTAGATGATAGAAGGTCTACATCTGGCTACTACGCTTTTGTATGGGGGTAATTTAGTCACTTGGCATAGTAAAAAGTAGACAGTGGTATCCCGATCTAGTGTAGAGGCAAAATACCGAGCTATGACGCATGGTACTTGTGAACTCATGTGGCTTAAGTCCCTATTGGGTGATATGGGAATTGTTTGTGGTGATCCTATAACTCTGTACTGTGACAACAAAGCTGCCATTAGTATTACTCACAATGCTGTTCAACATGACAGAACCAAGCATATTGAGATTGATCGATACTTTATCAAGGAGAAATTGAATAAGGGTTTGATGTGTATGTCTTTTGTGAAGTCAGGAGATCAATTGGCCGATCTGTTTACCAAATGTCTTAGTAGTAAGGTTTTTCATCCAATTTGTAGCAAGTTGGATATGAGAGATATATTTGCACTAACTTGAGGGGGAGTGTTATGTGTTGTGTAAGTGTCTTTGTCATGGTGACATCAATCCTATTATGATGTCATCCATGACGTTAGCCCTGATTTACTGTGACTTATATATAGCCTCCTTTCCTTCATTGTAAAAACAATCACGTATCAATAAAATCTTCTTCTTCTTCTTCTTCTTCTTCATCATACATTTAACATACGTCATACGTGCTCTAATTATACGTAGTTTTTGATATCAGTATCTGTTTAGTTAATCATGTATAGTTCATATGTGCCCTAATTTTGCACATAGCTTTTGATTATTGACATCAATAGCTGTCTGGCTAATGATGTTGCTGTCCTTGATAGTTCTATATTTTTTTACATTTGACAGCAGGAGGTGCCTTCAATAGATTCATATCCTATAATATTATTTGTATTTATGTTGACTAGTTTGAAAGGTGCCTCAAAGGATATCTGGACAGTGCTTTACTATATTCGCTTGGGCCCCATAGTGCCATCAGTGTGCTAAAAGCATGAGGAATTAAACAAAATTAGTCGAGATTATTCCCTACACTGGGTATGACATTTTGTTCCCCTACTCTACAGCAAAGAAAAAGGGGGGAAAAGTTCAATTATAATACTAAAATTCATTCAAAGAGGCAATTTAACATATGCTTGATTATTTGCTAGAATTTTTATTTTTATTTTTTGGGTTCTAATGTGTTGCTGAACTGAAATAATTGCATCGATGGCATTCTCATTTCACAAAAAGCAGTTCAAGGCATATTTGCGTAATGAGCACAACATATTAACATTGGTTTGATGTAGGAGAGTTGTTCGACCGTGGCTTGGATTGAAAATGCTTGATCTTAATGACATGATTATTGCTCAGCTTAGAGAAAAGGATCCTAAATTCCCTAATGTCAACAAGGGAGTTCTTGTACCCATGGTATGCTTTTAGATCTCTCCATATATCACATCTACATATGCATAGTTATATTTACATATATTAATCTCAGCTCTGGTGTCACTTGGAATTTAATTTTACATGGGAATATATATATTGCCAATATTGGTGTGATGAGAATTTAATTTAATGCTCGTCTTTGGAAATGTTCAAATAAAGGTTTTCAAAAATTAGCGCTTTGCGATGTAAGTGCTCTCACACAATGGTCTAAGAATCTTGGATGCGTGACACACTGACACAACAATTTTAAAAAAATATGAGACACATGTGGGGAGCACAAATGCAAAATATATAGTTTTATATATTTATTATATGTTATAAATATGAATTTGTCATTAAAAGCTAATAAAAAAATATCTAAAATCCACTTGACCTCGTTGTGCCCCCAAACCTATTTATCCCCAATATTTTAAAAACATCCATGTACACCCCCCAAAAAAAAAAAAACCCCTACCGTTACATTTTCTATTCAAACTAACAAAATTTGATCGAAGTCAAATTTTAATGTGAAAACAAAATAACCTTTCCTCATCTTTTGACTAAAAAACCCTAACTCTAAAACACCCTAATCCTAAGCAAAATCATCCTTTTGTTTAGATCTTAGTTGCATGAAGTGGGAGCGGGAGAGGGTGCGGGTGCGGGTGCGCGTACGGGTACGAGTGCGAGGAAGTGTGAGCCGATAGAAGTTTCTTAGGTTGGGAGCACCTCGGGGAGCGGTAATATGTATATATATATATTTTAATACACATTAATTATTTTATTTATTTATTTATTATATTTTTTAAATAATGTTTTCTTGTTAAATTTTTTTATTTTATTTTACATATATGTGTTTGTGTTTTTTTTATTAACATGTATAATATATACTCATATATATATATATATTTATATAATCTTATATATGTTTTATCTTATATTATCTTATATATATGTATATATATTACTTGTATTATATAGATCGTGAGAAGGCTAGAGAGAGAGAGAGAGTGCGAGTGAGAGAGAGAGAAGGCAAAGACGAAGGCGATCGCTAGTAGATTGAAGGCGAGAGCGAAGGTCAACCTCAATGTCGAAGTCGAAGGCGAAGGCTAGGGCTAGGGCTAGAGCGAAGGTCGACGTCGAAGGTTAGGGCTAGGGCTAGGGCTAGGGCTAGAGGGAAGGTCGAAGTCGACAGCGAGACCAGGTTTCTCTCTCTCTCTCTCTCTCCCTCCCCTTTACAATCCCTTCTTGGACTGAGTTGCATTTCTCTCTCCACAGAAACACGATTCTTACACGTTTTTTTTTAGAAATCGCAATTCTTACTTAGAATCGCCACCTAGTTGCACGATTCCTACAACTAAGGTTTAGACCATCTATCCATAATAAATAGAATTCACTATAGTTTCTTATGTTAGGATGAAATATTGGATATGCACGGTTTAGAGAGAAATTTATTAAACTAGTCTTATTCCTAATGCAGTAGTCTAAGAAGCATGACACAGGATACAACACGTACACACAAATTTTCAAAAAATAGGGGACACAATATGTTGGGGACACACTCAATATATATAATTAAATTTATTTATTATGTGTCATACAATTATATAAAAGAATCATTGAAAGGTAATAAAAAATGAAATCAAACAAAAAACCAATCCATTGATTTAACGTCATATATCATTCACAAATAACATAAAAATTACATTCCATCAATACGTAACATGTCATTCCAATCTACCAACCATCATTAAAATTAACAATTTCAGCAATGTCAACAATTTGAACATGTCTTCAAATAAAACTAAATTGTTTTCAGGTTCAACCAAATAAAATAGAAAGAATAAAATATAGGTTACATTTAGTCAAAAATTAAAAAAAAATCATATAGAGAAAAAAAGGGTTACATTCAGCACAAAAAAAAAAAAAAGAAGGAAAATAATAATCGGAGAGGGGGGGGGGGGGGGGAGGGGGTTGGGGTTTACATTCAGCCCCCTCAAAAAATTGAAGAAATGAGAGCTAGAGAGTCGAAGAAAGAGAGAGAGCGAGAAAGAAGAAATAGAGAAAAAAAAATCGAAAAACAGAGAGATCAAAGAAGGAGAAGAAGAGGAGAAGAGAAGAACAGAATCGAAGAAGAAGAAACATACCTTCGATGATAGTGAACAGCAGCCAATAACCCTTTCTCTCTTCTCCTCTCTTCTCTTATCTTCTTTCTGTCTAATGATCTAGGGTTGCCCCCAAAACAAGAGAAATTTGTTTTAATTTTTTCAGTTTTTGTTTTTTACAGTTTGGCTCCATTTACAAGTTTTAGAAATTACGTGTTGTACCCTGCGGTGTTTGAAACATGTCCAAAACGTGTCCTGCTGCATAAAATTCAAAAACAAAAAAAAAGGGAACACCTTGGGGAGAGTGTCGGACACGTGTCCACAGAATGTCCAACGTCTGTCTGTGTCCATGTCCATGTCCGTGTCTGACACGTGTCTGACACTCATATGCAGGCCCCGAGGAGGTGTCCGTGCTTCATAGGTAGTAGTAGTAGATTAGCATACATATATGCATAAAAGATTAAATTTTCAAATAAACAATATTTATTCTCTAATCTAGATAGACTGATATGCCAAATAGGTACAAGTATTTATTTGATTTGAATAGTCATATGAAGTTGCCTTGCTGAACTAGAAAAGACTCTTATCATACGTCTAAAAGAGAGAAGTCCTTCAACAGCAATGCATCTGCTAAAAAGAGGAGTATTTTTTCAAGTTCAACATAGTAACTAATTTTAACTGCTCAAAGAGTCTATCGGCTAAAAAATGTTAGTTGGATAAAATTGGAACATAACACAATATATTCTCTCTCTCTCTCTCTCTCTCTCTCTCTCTCTCTCTCTCCACGGGTTTTGCCTTTTGTTTAGATCATCCATCCATAAAATTAAAATTAACTACCGTTTCTCGTGTTTGGAGGAAAATAATTGATATGCATGGTTAGAGAGAAATTTATTATCTTAATCTTGTCCTTAAAATTTAGTAGTAGTAGATTAGCATATACACGCATAAAAGATTAGAATTCCAAATAAGTTGATCAATCTTATCCGCTATTCTAAGTAGCTTGATATGCCAAATAGGTAAATATATGCGTATATTAGAATTCTAAGGATGGGAGCATGTATATTCTTTACATATTGAATATATCAATATATTAACATTTATTTATTTTTGCTTAGTTGTAATACATGTGTTGTAATATGTACAAATATTAGAGATTGATGTCAACTAAAAATTGTCTTTGTTAAATATAAATAAGTGTTATGTAAATTGTTTTTCTTCCTTGGTAGGAGCAAGTTTTTAACTTAGGAGCACGAAATCAAGTTTGTTATTAAGAAGTGTGACCCAAGTAGGAATAGAGCACATTGAATGTAGATAAATGGCTATGCCAACATTTCTCGTTTAGTTAATTATTTTTACAATCCCTACCCTCATTCGCTATTGGAAAATGGGGTGTGGGGGGAGATTGGGGATTTGGGAGCATATAATTTTCAACTTAATTGCACCATAAATGGTTTGTGTCACAATTTCACAAAGGTTTAAAACATAACATGTCTTTCAAACCCTACCTGAGGCTCTCTCATTCTTTGACTCACTAATTCATTATTTTATGTGTGGTGCTAGCTAAACGTGCTAATGCTTCTATCCTTCAGTGAAATATTTTTAAACAAATTCTTGTTATTTTTATTATTATGGCATGCTGCTGTTATGAAGTAGGAATGTGTTGAAAAGAGGTTTGGTATGCCTATGTTTTATTTGGCTTCAATTTTGGTATTTTCTGTGTTCTGTCATTCTCCCTCGACAAATATAAATGGATGGTCATTACGTGCTGTGATGTTGTTCATCTACTTCAATTTTTTTTTTCCCCGTAACTATATGTGTGTAATACCACCACAAAGATATGCTCAAAATGCACCAAGATAATCTGGGTCACATTTGTAACATTGTATGTTTTAAAATCTAATATTTTATATTTTTTTACCAGGTAAGTCCAGGTTCACCTGCTGATCGTGCTGGATTCCTCCCTGGTGATGTCGTTGTTGAATTCGAGGGTAGGCCTGTTGGGAGCATTAAGGAGGTATCTTAAACTTCTCTCTCTCTCTGGTGTAAAAAGTTTTGAATGGGATCTAATTGCATCATTAGTAGGCCCTATTAATCTACCTGATTGCATGTCCCAAGCTACTGCAGAATGCTAGAAAGTGCATAAAACTGATGATGGTTCAAAATGCAACTTGACTATGTGTGTGTACACCATTGAATCTAATGGATTTTTGGGTCTAGTATCCCAAGTTTTCCTTCTAGTTCTTGTTTCACACATGCAACTTTGATTATTTTTTACATTTTTGTGTTTCCTTATGTGTAAATGATATTATTGGGATTTGTGGCAGGTAACTGAAATAATGGGGGACAAAGTTGGGAAACCCTTGAAGGTCATTGTGAAAAGAGCGAATGATACTTCCGTGACTTTAACTGTGATTCCTGAGGAGGCGAATCCGGATATGTAAATGACACAAGTTCTCCTTTGCATATGTATTATAAACAGTTCACAGAGAAAATATAGACAGTTATCGGTGGCGGTTGAAGTGTTGGGTCGACTTTAACAATTTGTTTCTTGGATCTTAGCCTCCCCTTTTGTGGGAGTTGTTCAACATCTAATTAGCAAATTGTGAATCAAAGAAAATTACTTTTCTTTTAGTGTTTGTAATAATGGTTGACTTGACTGCCTTGTCATTTTTCATATTTTTCTTCTCCATTGTTTTTTCATACCAAGTGCCAATTTCCATCGATTTATAATTAATTTTTTCAATTTTCATTTATCTCATATTTCCTAACTTAGAAAATTCCAAAAGAATTCAATAAAACATGAAAACATTCCATCTAAAAATGTTGTGACAACATATTTTTATAATAAAAAAAAATGAGAACAAAGATACTCTTTGATTGAAAAAGGGAATAGTTTCATTTCTTTCATAAGTATGTGTTTGCCATGATTTTTCATAAGGAGAATATCATGGAGTATGAAAGCATTTTGCAGACATCATGTAAGAATTCTCAAATTGGTTTTGAATCCTTTGATCCTGGAGTTACACAAGAACCTAACAAGGTTGTGTGCTTCAATGGCGGAAAAGAGGTTAAAAAGTGCTTCATCAATTGTAGATCCAATTTTAAGTCTCGTAACACAAATTCTTTGGTTTCTCTACTTGAGGAATCAAAATTGACAGTACGTTATAGCTCATTTTTTTCAATTTAGTGTAAATGGGAAATTTAGATAAAGTTTTGAGAATTTTATAAAAACTTGTAGAATCCTATATCAAGGTTGGAAGACTAATAAATAAACTTTTTTTTTTTTTTTTTTAAAAAAAAAAAACAAAAAAAAATTGATGTTTTTGTTGTTTTTTTTTACTTTTGAAAAAAAAATAAAAAAAAAAAAAAAAAAAAATTTTTTTTTTTTTAATTTGAAAATTGGGGGAGTTGTTGTTTGTTTTGTTTTTTTTTTTTGATGAATAGTTTTTTTTTTTTTTTTTTGAGTTTTTTTGACTTTTTAGATTATTTGGGAGTACCCAAACTTGGTCTAAATAAAGAGAAAGGAGGGTTAGTACTGGGCTAGGCTATTTTCTAATCCAAGATCTGGATTGTGGATTATTGTTTGAATCTGTGAGGCTTATTATGGATACTGTGAGTTAGGGTTCTCTCAATTCCCAAATTTGAATCGTAGGGTATTGTTTGAATCCGTGGAGCACACTACGAATCTTGTTTCGAAATTTTTTTTTTTTGAATGATAATTATATTTTTTATATTAGACAATTTATATTTTTGAATGCAAATGTGATGAAATAAAAAGGACAAATTACACTAACAACAGTCCTTATAGTTTGGGATTCGTATCACTTTGGTCCCTGATTTTTTAATTGTGATACATTTGACCATGAATTTTAAATCTTATTTTAAATAAGGACAATTGAAGATACCATTGTTTAATTTCAAGAGCAAAATCGTCAATTTAATAAAATATAAATTAATTTGACCAAAATAAATGTCAAAAAAATATTTTAAATTTTTTTAAAAATATTTTTATCCACCAATGATAAAATTATGTAAAATTGATAAAAATTAATAAAAATTACATGATTAACTTTTAAAAATTAATTTTATATGATCATCATTCAAACACATAATAAAAATTAATTTGATAAAAAAAAAATGTTTAAAAGATTTATCAATTTTACATAATTTTATTTTTAGTGGGTATAAATAATTTTTAAAAATTCAAAAATATTTGTTTGACATTTATTTTTGTTAAATTAGTTTATATTTTATCAAATTGACGATTTTACCCTTGAAAAATCTAATGATATATTCAGTTGTCCTTATTTGGAACAAAATTCAAAATTCAAGGTCAAATGTGTCACAATTAAAAAGTCAGGGACTAAAGTGACACAAGCCCCAAACTATAGGGACTATTAATGTAATTCACCCAAATAAAAATGTAACGACTATCGGAATAATCTAATTTTTTTTTAATTTTTACAAATGATATACAAGAAAGAACCTTACAAATAAATTATTCAGATCATTTATGGTAAATTACCTGTCTATTTGGTTTAATTTTTTAAAAATTATTTTTAAATGAATTTTTGTTTATCAATATATATATATAAAAAAAGTGAAGTGTGAAATAATTACAAAATAATGAAGGTACAAGTGATTTATGCATTCAATTATACAAATAAATCGTGTACCTTCATTAGTTGGGAGAAAAAAAAATTCACTCTCCACTTTTTTAAAATTCTCCCATTTTTTTGCTTCATATTTTAGTCAATTTTTTTTTTTGAACTTTCTAATTGCACCTAATCTAAATGTATCTAAAAAGTAATAGAAATTGACTAGATTATTACTAAAAACAAATAAAAATTTGAATAAAAATCTGTGTGCATTTTTGTTTGGATTTTCATTTGTTTTTACTCATTTTTTTTAATATTTTAGTTAATTTTATTTTTACTTTTTAGATATTAATCTTGATGTATCTAAAAAATAAAAAAATAGACTAAAATATGAAAAAAGTTCAATAAAAATTTATCAGTAATGCTATATCTACCGAATTTGGTCTTGTTTGAATTGTCCGAATTTGTGTGTGCCAATCATCCTGCAGGTTATTTTAGAGGTCATCTGGCGAGTCATCTGGACGGATATCGGTTGGCAGGGGTGACAATCATAGTTGACAAGTGAAGTCGGTTGTTCGACTAGTCATTCGAGCGATCGTCTAGTTATGTCATTCGAGCTGAGCTGAATTGAGCTCCCTCTATTCTGGTTGACCAAGTATTTTTCTTTTTTTATAACACTATCGTCATGTTGTTACCCCCTTTGAAACAAGCAAAATCCCATTTACGGCTAATTTGACATATGAATTGGGATTAAGAAATAAGTGTATTTTTTTGTTTTTTTTTTTTTTTAAAAAAAAAAAAAAAAAAAAATATAATGGCTGTTAACTTTTTTTTTTTTTGAAAAAAAATAAAAAAAAAAAAAAAAAATTATTTTTTTTAGGAAAAAAAAATTTGAATTGTTACGCATGGTAGTATTGTTTTTTTTTGGTGAATAGTGTTAACTTTTTTTTTTTTTTAAGCTTTTTGACTTTTTTGAAATATTTTTAGGACCCAAACTGGGCCTAAATTATCTCACTAAAAGATAAAATACATTAATTTAGTTAATAAGATAAAATATTATATTTAAATTATAATCATTTTATTTTTTCTCTCACAATTATCAAATCAACCTAAAAAAATTAAAATTTTATTACAAACAAAACTTTTTTAATTAAATTAAAATAATTAAAAATTCAAAAAAAATTATTTTAAATGAGCCCTTAATTTTATTTATTTTTCACTGATTTATAATTCTTGACGTTCAAGTTTGGCAGTGAAATTTCGTCGGAATTTTCAGTATAAATAATGGATCCAATCGGTCAGCAGAAGTCTCCGCAACTTTAGTCACCTTTTTTAGAGAGAGAGAGAGAGAGAACGTTGATACCTCATGAGACAATTTTTACGAGTAACCACTTTGAATCTCTCTTTCTAGATTTCATTCTTTCTCGCTCACTCTATTCGGTGTTTGGTTGGTTAGAAATCGCCCGGAAAGGGAAAGAAATAAAAGGAGAAACAGAGCTGCCGTCCCGAGATTGCAAAGTATTTTATTTAATGATCTCGCTTTCCTTTCCTTTCTTTTCCTTTCCTTTCCTTTCCTTTCGGTTTCTCGCCATCCAAACACACCGCAATGTTCAATTATTAGATTATCGCTCAGCATATTGTTCATTTCCTGATATATATATATTCGATTATTTTCTTTCTTAGAGAAACGTTCGATTCTCCGATGCAACCTCTCTGATTCGGATCGTCTCTTTCGCTGTTGCCGGGTCGGGTCTACTGTATTCGTACGGTGACGCAGGTGCTACCGAGCATTCTCTTAACTTTCCGCGAAAATGCTACTGTTTGGTTGCCTAGAAAAAATCGTGGAAAATAATAGAAAATTGAGAATATATTCATTTTCAGCCTAGTAATTGTGCGATTTTCAGCAACCTAACGAAGCTTGTAAATTGTTAATTCTCGTCAATTCATTTATTAATTAACTGTTAATTATGTGTTGAATTCTAGAGACAACTGTATCGGTATCGGTAAACACTCCATTGCGTGATTCAGTGTTGCTGCAATGGCCCACTGTGAAGGAATTGAGACCTTGTCTTTCAATGGTTACATCGGCTCAATCGAGAAATGGTTCGACACCACATTGTTATGTTTACTGGATTCCCTCTTATATATTCCTACAAATACATGCATTTATATGTATTAATTTCTTTGTTTTTCTTCAATGCGTTTGCCCAATTGTAGGAAATATTGACTTATTTCTTTCTAGAATTGGAAATGTTCAACCAGAAGATGTGAATAAGGATGTTTCTGGGGTTGGTGATGGTTCAAAGTCTATTGCCACTGCAGTTGCTATGGTTGCTCCAGCCGTTGTCACTATAACCGTTCCCACGAGTATGTTTTTTAAAGGGAAAATTACAATTAAGTGTTTTTTTTTTTTTTTATACAAAATAATTACAAATTTATGAAAATGTTTAAAATTTTGATTATTAATGTTCATAAAGTTTTCCACTGATTCTGAAATTATTTTTAAAAAGTTACACTGAATCGTAATTGCCCATTTTTTAAATGTGTCTCCGGAGTTTCATAATTGTGATGGATGTATATGCTGTTTGAGAACTTGACCAGTAGGATTGTTTGTCTTGGTAGGGATGGATGGGAAGCCTTACGCATATAGTGCAGGCTCTGGTACTATAATTGATTCTGATGGTACTATTTTAACTTGTGCTCATCTTGTGATGGGTTCTCATGGCAAAAAAGTTAGATATGAAGGCAAGGTTAGTGGTTGAACTCTTCATATTGCTAGTGTTCTTCAAATTTTGACAAATAAAAGGAGATTTAAGTCATAAGGTAGTGTGCACTTATTGTCATCAAGGCATTGTATTATGTGGCACGTTTTGTGGCAGTATGATGTACACTGCATTCTATGATTTCTGATTAATTATATTTCCAAAATGGTTAACCTTGCAGGTTGATGTGACTTTGCAAAATGGCCAAACATTTACCGGTACTGTGATATATGCTGATTTACATACTGATATTGCTATTGTGAAGATCAATTCTAGAACTCCTTTCCCAGCAGCAAAACTTGGATCTTCACATAAGCTATGTCCTGGGGACTGGGTGGTGGCCATGGGCTGTCCCCTTAGCTATCATAACACTATTACAGCTGGTATTGTCAGGTAATCAAAATTAATTGAATTGATTTATCTTTTGCTTATTCATGAATATTGTTTTTTGATACTTTAACATGTGTTAAATAATTTTGTCACCAATTATGAGATTTCTGTTTGGCTATTTCATTTGAGGATATCTCTTGATCATACTTATCAATATATATATCATGACAGAAATATATTAGAGCAACTTCTGCATTTAGGATGAATGGAGGTGAACCCTTTACTCATTATTTATGCTTTTGTCCCACATTTCTCCCTTTTACATCTAGTTGCGTTGATCGTAAAAGCAGCGAAATGGGTCTTGGAGGAATGCTGAGGGAGTATATACAAATAGATTGTGCAACCAATCCGGTAATATTGACTTTTCCCTCCCCCCTCTCATTCTGTTGAAAAGGCTGATACTCTTCAGTTTCAGTCAAAACAAAACCTACATCAAATATTGAAATTCCATGGGTTTGACTGAAATTATGTTGTCTAGGTGTGTTTTGAGCATGGATGATATTATCTGTGGAGTTGAAAAATGATTAATACCATCATCATCTTGATATCACTTATATGGTCAGGGGACTCAGGGGTCATCATCTGGATATCACATCTGATCAGGGTCATCTTTTGAATATCAGTTATATGGTATAGGTCATTCTCTTGTGGTTACACATCTGCAATATGACTTGTAAGCCTCTCATCTCAATGGATATGAACTTGGACATAGACAGATGGGAGGTTGATTAAGTGCACCTCCCACTCAACAATATATATGAATGTTCTATACGAAAGTTTCAATAGTTTAGTGATATGGCTGTTCGATACAAGAGTTTCGAAAGATTCGAGTGGACTATGGGGTGTGGTAACATAACTACGTGAGTTGGGCTGATTATTGTTGACATGTTCAAAATACATGTAATATTTCTCTTAGTGCATATCTAGAGCATGGGTTGTTGTGTGCATTTGCTCAACTCTACACACCAGGTTCACATCAATTTTAGATTATATAATGATATGCAGAATTATGTGTGCTTGGTTTTATGTATAATGACGTACTTGATAGTTTTTGACTATTTTTTGTTCGCATTATCACTTGTCTATTCAATTCTATTAGAGTTTCTCCAGTCCAAATAAATATGTATCCCTCAAACATGTTCAATTATTGATATATTAGCCTTTGAAATAGGGCTGTGCATAGACCCGCACAACCCGATGTACCTGCTCAACTTGACCGAACCTGACAAACTGCGGTCGATTTCGATTCTTAGAACGGTCGGTGCCGGTCTGTGAAAATAAAAAACTCTGAATTCACAGTCGGTGATGATTCTGAATAATAGCCATCCATCAAAACCGGTCCGACTGTTTTTTAATAATAAAATATAAAGATAGCATAGGTGGCTACATTGGTTGATGTGATTGTAATCATGAACATTGAGAGTAAAAAATACATAAAAAACAGATGGCTACATTGGGTGATGTGATTGTAATTATCAACATTCATCAGTCTCCTTGGAAGAAGTAATACAGCTTCTTGAGTTTCCAAACTCTAATCCCTTTGTCTCTCTCCATCATTTCTCATTTATTCACCTCCCAACCTTCTCTATCTCAGTTTCTTTCTCTGTCTAGCCCCAATCAAACTTTTGATCTCCTTCACTCACCTCACTTCTTTCATGCTTAGGTGAATCCTACTCGTATCAGTGATGGGGAGTATAATCTGATCTCCCTATGGGAGGCAATATAATGATGACGTAGACAAAGGCATCAATGGAGGGTTTAACCAAATCTGAGATATAGTGGTGATTTCTTTATGAGATCTTGCTTCAGATTTGATATGTATATATATATATTTTAAATTTTTTTGTAGATCTCTCTCAAATCTATGCGTATATGTATATATCTCTTAATCCTTGCTTCAGATCTGAATGTGTGTCACTCAATTTTTTGCTCCATTACTGCTATCGATTCATTCGTTGTCTCCAACCGACACCGACCGCCAAATTGTAGTTTTGGCTTTGTTGATTTCGAAGATTTGATTGGTCGACCACGGCTGAGCAGTATTCCAACCTGAAATGTTCGGTTCAGTTGGTGGGCTACCAGTAAACCTGACTCGATTTGACCCGTGCACACCCCTACTTTGAAATACAAATAGGGGGACTTTGTGATTTTTTATGTTTTTTTTTTTTTTTTTTGATAAATACTTTGTGATTTCTTATGTTTCCCAATTTTTATTCATTTCCATTTCCAAACCAAACTGAAACAACCACCAAAATGAAATTTTGGTCCTTGTCAGGGGCATATCTACATACACTTCAATGGGGTCACTCGAACCCACTCAAATTTGAAAATATTAGGGTTATTTTAATAGTTTCTGAAATGGACACCACTAATGATTTATTGAAAATGAGTACATAGTGGATAGGCCCATCGCTCATGGGACCTGGGTTTTAGTCTCATTAGCTGCCTGCAACTATGTAGCTACCCTTATCCTATATGATGTTCTTGTACTCTTGGGGAAAAAAGGTAGATGGGCAAATTTCTACTATCAAAAAGTGACATGCTAGTCTCATAAATTGGAATCAAAATTTTAGAAGAAAGTTAAAACATCTTAACTTTTTCAAGTTACTGTGCTAAAATAATGTTCACTCATTTAAAGTTTATGCAAAATATGTCTTTTTTCGTGTACACACGAGAGTGTGTGTGTATGCTTATTCTTTTTGTGTGTATGATTATCTGTCTTTGTACAAGAGAGATATTCATCAACACAATTATCATCTTTCGTTAGTTAATACATAAACAAATAAGTACTCCAAACTCTAATTTATTTAATGAGATACAATTTAGTTGTAGTTTAATTATTTGATGAAAATTAACGATTTTAATAAAATCAAGTGTTTAGATTTTGATATTTGATTAACAAAACTTGCAGGTTAGTTATATACTTTTTACTCTTTTATTATTATTAATTTTTTTTTTTTTAAACTTAAGGTTGCTTGTGAGGCACCCGCCTCCACCCATTAATAAATTCTTGACTTTTCTTCAAATAAGGCATTAGCGATTGTGGGGTGTCTGAAATGTTTTTGTGAAATTAGTATGTTGTTGGAAATTTTAATTACCCTTTTTTTTTTCTCTTCAATTTCAAATGAAACTAAATTTTATGAAAGTGAAAACATACAAACAATTATCTCTTTCTTTGACCCCCCCCCCCCCCCCCCCAAAAAAAAAAAAAGTAAAAAACCTGGCTTTGCCACTGGTCCTTGTCTGAACCTCAGTTGCTTTGATATTATTCATTCAAGTTAAATGTGGGCATTGAAAATGATGTACATTGTGATGATGGGAGAAGGTTCAATGAGATCCTTCTGGAGACATGGGTAGGTTCATGAGAAAAATACACGTATTTAACGCATATTTTGGTTATATTCAGTATTTAAAATCTTTTATGCTGTAGGGGAATTCTGGTGGGCCCCTTTTTAATCTTGACGGAGAAGTCGTTGGTGTTGTCATTATGAAACTCAAACATGCTACCGGGTTGAATTTTGCTGTGCCAATTGATGCAGTTTCCAAACTTATGGAGCAATTAAAGAAAAATGGGTATGAAGCTCCTTTTGTATGTATCTTCTACTTTCTTTGTACTTTTAGCGTTTTTACCACATACGCCATGAAATTATGACTCCTTTCAATTTTGCATCGCGAGTAATATTAATGTGTAGTCATTAATCAATTCTTGACCCCAAAGAAAGAGTTGGTCCTAGTACGACTTTACTTGCCTTATTCTTATCACAAAAGAAAAGCCTACCTATTTGGTGCCTTGGTGTTCTTATTTTTATTTTTATTTTTATTTTTGGGATGATTTTGTAGGCCTTTGGAGCTTGGAGATTGACCATTAACTTAATTAATCCTTATCTTACATATCACAAAGTATATATATATATATTTTTTCGAAGTTTGGAGAATACAATATTTTGTATTGTACATACTTTTGGATAGCTGTGGGGAATGATAAGTTGTGCAAAGAGCTGTTGTTCGAATACAACTTCTGGTCAGAGGGCAATTGATGCTAAGGATAAGGAAGCTGTGGGGGAGCTAAGTGTCATGGATGGTGGAGGATTAGAGATGCCTAACTATCCCCATTGGCTGTTTTACCACCAATTGATGGTCATTAGGAACATTGTGTGTGGAGAGGTGTTGGATGCTAAGGAGAAGACTAAAGCATTTGGATAAAATATAACATAGGTGGAGTTTGCGATTTGTTGGGGGTATCATGCAGGGGTTGTAAGCAAGAAGGCATGTAGCTTTTAGAGGACATTATCTAACTTGTTATCAGTTGATCCTCTCTCTCTCTCTCTCTCTCTCACACACACACACACACACACATGCACACACACACACAAAAAAAATTGAATGAAATTGTAAACATGTGGGGATTTTGTCTAAGTATGATAGAGATGCCTAACTATCCCCATTGGCTGTTTTACCACCAATTGATGGTCATTAGGAAGGTTGTGTGTGGAGAGGTGTTGGATGCTAAGGAGAAGACTAAAGCATTTGGATAAAATATAATATAGGTGGAGTTTTCGATTTGTTGGGGCTATCATGCAGGGGTTGTAAGCAAGAAGGCATGTAGCTTTTAGAGGACATTATCTAACTTGTTATCAGTTGATCCTCTCTCTCTCTCTCACACACACACACACACACACACACAAAAAAAATTTGAATGAAATTGTAAACATGTGGGGATTTTGTCTAAGTATGATAGCATTTTTGCTAGTTTCTTCTATGGCACTTCTGACTAGTTCTTATTTTTTGCAGGAGAGTTGTTAGACCATGGTTGGGGTTAAAAATGTTGGATCTGAACAAGATGATTATTGGCCAACTTAAACGGAGAGATGCCACATTCCCTACTATTAACAAAGGAGTTCTTGTGTTCATGGTAATTTTTTCTCATTATCTTATTATATATTCATGTAGACATGGGGTTTGCGGTGATTCAAGTTTCTGAATGCAACCATGCAACTCCACAAAGTCTCAAAGATTTGGATTTTGAGTTTATTATACAAAAAAATCAAAGATTTCCTTTTCTTTATACTTTTTGCACTTTTTTTCGTAAAAAGTCAAAAAGTCATCTCAAACATACTAGTTTTTTTTTTTTTTTTTAATATCATATTTTAGCCAAAAAATAAAAAATTCTGTTCCCAATCGAGGCCTTAGTCTATTTGAAAAATTGCTAATGTATTGATTTTATTTGTCACTTGAATTTGGGCAAGTCCAAAAGAGTCTGTTATATACTGACACATTTCCTAGGAATTTTTGGAAGTCTGGGCATGTAATAAAATTAATCCAATGGAAAAAAAGAACATGGAGACTAGAAATTCCATGTCAGACTAATGTTGTCAGATCTTGTTGCATGACTTGTTTGATCTTCTGTTGGATCTGGCCTACCAAGAATCAGGTTTTTCCATCAGAAAAATTTTACTTTGTGGTCATTTTGTTTTAGATGGTAGGCTGATGTCAAACTTAGCTTTCTCTACCATCTAGGGTCATTTCTTTGTTCATAGGTCACCTGCCGTTTTGCCATTGCCTCAGCTGCATTTTTCCTTTCCTGCCCTATTAGTGCCTTTAACTTTAGCCTTTTAATCTGTTTGGTTTTAATTATTGATCTCCATTTCAGATGACAAGGTCATCTTGACTCACTCCAATGTTTTCACCAGTTGATGCTGCCTTGTCTTTTCATGGACGTATTCCGTAGAGTCTATTCTTCTTTGTGGTGCTATTTATTCATGTTGCTCCACATTCCACATTCTGGGAATTAGCTTTCACTTATGGATATTCTGGCTTCTGTTGAAGTAGTTCTATTCATGGCATCACGGGGAAATTGTAGGGGATGGTTTCAGTGTGCTTCTTTTGGAGGCAGACGATTGTTATTTTTATTTTTACTTTTGTTTTGGGTCTGATGGAAGCAGATGAATAGAAGGAATTTTATTAACAATGTGTCTCATGTTACTGCTTGCAAACACCACTGGTAGTAAAGGATTGGGGAAATTGCAAAAGCATAGGAATTAGGCAAAATAATTGCACTTTTAACATAATCTTTTCGGTGCACTAAAAAGATTCCCATGAAATTGCAATTACTTTCTCATCCTTCCACTGATTTGCAATTTCCCCTAAAAGATTATGCGGGTGCTGTTTTCTTTATTACCTCTTCACTGGATTTTTATTTTTATTTTTTTTGATATTTCTTTTCTTCCCATTTATTTTAGTATATCTTTTTGGCCTGATGGATTATTCTTTGTAATTGCATGTTTTGCAAGTTCTTTAATCAGTTATTTAGTTAATTTATTAGAGAAATATTTATTAAAAAAAATATATATACAGAAATCATTGAGACATTTCACATTACACAACAATCAATCACTGCCTGATGGTTTAATTAGCTGGATTTTATTCTAATAAGGTGTTGTTCAAAAGCAATGTTGGCCAAAATTTTCAGTTTGTAATGAAAGTTCTGTTGTGGGAACCATATTTTTGTTGGGTTTCTAGCAATTGCAAAGGAGAGGTATGTGGAAGAGATTCTATGATTTCAAGGGAAAATTCTTTGTGCTACCTTTTCTATTCTCTAGGTTTCCTGGGCAAATGAAATTGTCATTTGTTATAAAATTGGGAACAGGTTTTTATCATTATCACCTTAAGTTAGTTTTTGATTCTTTCACCAATTTAAAACAAAAAAATGCATATCGGCATACAAGTGAAATTGTTTCACTGATATAATAGCAATCATGGAATGAAATAAATATTGATCTGTAATTCTCTATTTTTTCAAAAGAAATTGTATGCCTCCCATGCCCGATGATTTTCAAATTCTTGAGCAGGTATCTCCTGGTTCACCTGCTGATCTAGCTGGATTCCAACCTGGTGATGTTGTCATTGAATTCCATGGAAAGCCTGTTGGGAGCATCTCGGAGGTACATTGTTCATGCTTTTCTAATCTGGTATTGGCATATTGCTCGAAGCGCTGGCATATCAAAGTTTCTGAAGTGAAGTGAATTGTACCCAGAATCATTGTTGTTAAATTGCGAATAAAATCATGAATTGTTTTGCTAAAATAATGAAACGTGAATCGTAAGATTCACTTAGCATAATATATAAAATTATTTTATATATGTTTAGACATAAAAATACAAATATAGCGTTTAAAATGAAAATTAAATTGTATTAATATAACTAATTGATTTTTTTATTTTTTATTTTTTGAAAACGACGTCATTTCATACATTATACGAAAGAATTGAATCAGAGTGAATCGTAATGAATCAAATGAATAATAGTAAATCGCAATTGAATTGTAAAGATTCACTCAATTTAAGATCCAATTGCACGAATTGAATCGTATGAATTGAATCATGAATCGTAAGATTCTAACAAGCATGCCCATAGTTTTTTTTTTTATAGATATGCCATTCATGAATTTGAAGGTCATGAAGATCTCGCATCTTCAGGGTCTCTGTCAAAAACGATTATTTAATGGTGTGTCGTAGAAAACTGGACATGCCTTTGACATTAAACAGAAGTAATTTGGCATTGAAAATTGCGAGGAGACAGAATGAGCAGGCAGAAGTGCACAATCAAGTGGAATTTTGATTCTGGAAATTCTAGGGTTTCCGTCCAGTTTTTACTTCTCCTGCATTATTAGGTCACTACTGATAACATTTTTGTTTTTGTATTGGCAGATTGTTGAACTGATGGAGGACAGAATTGGCGTACCTTTTAAGGTAGTGGTAAAAAGAGCGGAAGATACTTTAGTGACTTTGACTGTCATACCAGAGGAGGTAAACCCTCAATTGTAACAGTAACATTTTTCGTTTTCTGCTTTATTTTGAGTTTTGCTGTGCGATTGATGTCAACATAAAAATTACAAATAATTCTGAAAGAAGGGAAGTGTAAGCATTAATAAACCGGGATATATACTACTTGGATAAAACAATGGAAATAGTTTCTCGGGATGGTTGAGAAGAATTTGATTAGCAATGAGTCCCTTATTTTCTAGGTTCTATTTCAAACTTCCATGATAGTCGAGGGATGGTTGTTGATAGTTGTCATGTAGAAAGTTATCCAAACATTGGGTGTTCTCCATAAGGAAGATACATTATCCTATTTAACATTGGATTTTTTGAAATGGATTCATGAGAATTATTTATCTCACCATTTATCTAATCTTCTTCTCATGGACCATCTTTAGCTCTGGATGTTTCTGGACCTAAAACTTGTTACGGATAATTACCAGCTGGACTTATTTACTAGTAAGTCCTGAGTGAAAATTTTATGGACATACAAGTCCTATGAATGATAAATTTATCAATGCAACTTATTCACTTTTGTTCTTGTTTTTATGTGTAGTTGTGAGTTTTATTTGTTAGATTAATAAATTTACAAATTGATATTTGTTTATGTAACAAGTCTGATTCATAGGATTGCCCATGACTATCCCTAATTGTTTTTTGACACTCATCAATTCTCTATATTTATAGGACAATGTTTGAGACCCACAAATTCTTTTTACAATTGTACTCACAAGGATATGGTATCATATGTGTCAACTTTTGATTTGTTGTACACTTTAATGACATAGGATCTAACTCTCTTGCCACATCATTGTGAGTAAAAGTGTGGGTCTGTAACATTACTCATATTTATGTACCCTTAAAAATCAACCCTACTAGTAACTATTCATTTTGTTCATCATATGCTTGGAGCATGGACACCTAGACCATCATATCAACTTGGGTAAGGATTTTTTTTTCCAATTTATATTTGTCCTTCCATTTTAAATAATGTTAGATTAACCCTTTGGTTTGATATCAAATTTATTGAGGGAGGAAAAGTAAAATCAAAATGAAGTATTGAGGGAGGAAAAGTAAAATCAAAATGAAGTTATTTTTATTTTTATGAGTAACCAAACAAAAAATATTGTTTTGAACAAAATCATTGTATTCGCATTTTTCTTGACTGCTCAAACAAAGGAAAGGACTTTGATTTTTTTTTTTTGCGGAGAACTAATGTTTAGAAAAATAAGATTCCTCGAAAAACAATGTTTAGAAAAATGAGGAGACTTGAAATCAGGATGGAGGCACCTTTTTTGGTGAATTGGGGATTTAGTCATGAAAACTGACATTTTTTTTCTTTGTTGAACATCATGAAAACTGACATTTGGACACTCCAAAATTGGAGATATTATCTACTTGGTTTGGTATATATGGGGTGCTCTACCAATTGTACAAGGGTATGCAATTTTTTTTTTCCCCTTGAGATCTGTCTTGTTGATTATGGGCGATCAAAGTTTTGTTTGGATTCTTCTTAAAATCTGTTTTTCAGAAAAAACATTAAAAATTAATTTATAGTGAAAAAAATAAGAAAAATTTAAAAGAGACTTGTAATTTTTTGTTTTTATTTTTTTGGCGTGTTCAAAAATAGTTTCTAAAAATTCAAAAACATCTTTTGATGTTTATTTCATGAAGTTCGTGTTAAGTGTTTTTTTAGAAAACAAAACAAAAAATGTCGCTATTTAAATTAATACAAAAAATGCCACAATTTCCAGTTACATTAATTCTCCTTTTTCTTTTCTTATTTTGCATTGACTAAAATTTTTGGGTTTGAAATAGGGATTTGAGCATGTCTGTCTTTTTTGTTTGTCTGTTTGTTTGTTATGTTGAGGATATAGTCATGAAAAAAAATGAAATTCAGTCACACTTCTGAATGTACTTATTCAAGTGTAGTAAGACTGCATTTACTTTATTTGAGCATTCAAATGGTAAAATAATTACTGAAAGGTGGTACATTTTTATGAAAACTATACACTACATTCTCACAGTGATTGAGAGTGTGACTTGAGTCTTTTTTTAAGGTGACAAAATATGAGTTTTCGTGATTGAATTCCCATTTCAACGAAGAGATGGGAAAAAATCCCACCACTGGACAAATTAATTTCCAGGATGTCTAAGGACTTGAATGTGGAGAATCCTAGGACAATTTTTATTATTATGTTCTCTATCCGCATTGGAAGAGGCTTTTCCCAAACTAAGCCTCTTTTGCATGGTATTTTCCAAACTAGGCCTACTTTTGACGGATTTTTCAAACTAAGTTAAAGCGCTATTACAAATCGCGCTTTTACTGTTAGGAGACCAAAATTTGATGAATAGTGAAATCGCTATTTGGAATCGCAATTTTAATTAAGAAAACGCTTTTCTGAATAGCGCTTCTAATATAATTTTTTTTTCGAAATAAAACGCTATTTTAAATAGCGCTGCATTTGCGCATTAAGCTTTCTGAAGAAAACGCTATTCCGAATAGCGATTTCACTGTCCATTACGTTTGTGAATAAAACGTTATTTCAAATAGCGTTTACACTGTTACACAAATAGAAAGAATGCTTTCAGTGTTCATTTCTTTCCTGATAAGTAGATTATTTTTTAATATTTTGTTTTTTTTCCTGTTATCATTGTTTTGGTGATAATGTAATTCATAAAAAAATTTTGGCTTTACTAAAGCCATTGTCATGTTAAAATTTGTTTTTTTTTTCTTTTATTTTTGTTTTGGTTTAGAAGGTGTAATTCAGAACTTTTACATAATATGAGAAAAACCTCTTTTCATATATTTATTTTACATAATATTTTTCATATATATAATTTTAAAATCATATTCATTTAGATATTATTAAGCCAATCATGTTCATTTACAAAAGTCATGGTTTCACTGTTCACTATTGTAAGCAAGGTTTTAAAGCGGCAAGAACTGCTATACGTAACGGTTGTGGTGATTGCCGCTATAGCGGTGTGATGGAAATTCACATGTGTAACGGCCGTTTCGGTGTTACGTAACGGCCGCAGTGGTACCGTAATAGCCGTAACGGTCCGTTACACACCGTTACACCCTTTTATAATATTCTGAATAACTTTCTTTTCCAAAAAAATAAATAAATAAAAGTTTACAAAAGAAGAACAAATACTCAAGTGATCCAAATCCAAAGAAAAAAATCTTATGTGAATTTATTTCAAGGTTTCAAAATGCGCCGTTACGTAACGGTTGCAGTGTGATTGAGATTCACAAGTGTAGCGGCCGTAACAACCTATTATGCACTGTTATGTAATGGTTCCAAATAGCTTCTTTCGAGAGAAAAAAATGCTGAAAAGGTGAGAAGAGGGATAAAGAGAAAAGAGGGAAGATGAAGAGAGAAAATGGAGAAGCAAGAGATAGAGAGAGAGAGAGAGAGAGAGAGAGAAAAGAGGGAAGATGAAGAATCTGTTATTGATTTGTTGAAGATCATGTTGCCGATTCATGTTGCAGGAGAACTTCACTCAACCATGTAATCTTTGTTTGAAAAAAATAAATAATAATAATAATAATAATGATGATAATAATAATAATAATAATAAGTGTAATCATTATGTATTTGGCTTGATTAAAATACATATATATATATATATATATATATATTTAGGCTCTTATTTATTCTCTTTTTAGTTTGTAATTGATTTTTTATAAAATATCTAGAAAACATAACACCTATAATTATATATTAATACATATTTTATATATGCCAATTTTTGAAGAAAATTTTGCCACAACTTGTAATATGGGTTTCTGACATATAAAGTCATTAATTATTAAAATAAAATGTAAAAAACTCAGTTGGTAGTGATTTAAAAATATAAAATATATTAAATCATACTTAAAAATTAACAAAAATTGATCAAAATTTATTTTAAAACCCAATAAATATGATTTTGGAAAAAAAATATGCGTATCGGTAAATTTTTTTCAAATTGTGTGAAAAATAAAAAAATTCACTTGCCCGATCAAGAATCATACGCCACGACCTTTACACCGAACCGCTTTAACCTTGATTGTAAGCATAGATTGAAACCACACTTTCACTGTTCATTTAAATTAGATTTAATTTTTTTTTTGTAAATATTTTTTTTTCTGTTGTCATTGTTTCGGTGATAATGTAATTCATAAATTTTGTTTGGCTTTACTGAAGCCGTTCTCATGTTAAATTTTTATTTTTTCTTTTGTCTTTGTTTTGGTTTAGAAAATGTAATTCAAAAATTTTTTTGGTCTTTACTAAAACCGTTTTCATGTATAATTTTTTTGTTTATTGTTTTGTGTTTGTTTTGGGTTAGAAGGTAATAATGTAATTAATAATTTTTTTTTTTGCTTTACTAATTTCGTTTTCATGTAAATTTTTTTTTTCTTTTGTCTTTCTTTTGGGTTAGAATGTGTCATTCAGAAAATTATTTTGGCTTTACGAAAGCCGTGTTCATTTAAATATACATATATATTTATTCTTTTATCTTTGTTTTGGGTTAGAAGGTGAGAATGTAATTCAGAAAACCAGTTTAGTAAAACCGTTTTGTACCCGTTTTCATTAAAAAAAATTATTTTTTTGTTTCGTCTTTGTTATGGGTTAGAAGGTGATATGCATGTTCTACAGTCCGAAACACACCCATACACTGTGTAGCTCGACGAGCAACGACGAAGGGTGAGACGCGAAGACCACCGCGGAGTAGGCCAAGAAGACGAAAGCCACAGCGAGAGCTCCTAAAATAAATTTTGTCAACATTTTTATAATAAAACTTAATACATAATATACGAAGTCACTAATTTACTAAATACTCATACACATGAAAACAACATAACTGAAGTTGCAAATGTAATAGTTTTCAGTTACATAGGTAGTACAGACATAATTCTCCCACAAAAATGCATTCTGGACACCATGAACTGAACACACATTACATACATCCTGAACACCCTGAACTAAACACACAATACATAAACATAACAGTTAGACAAACAAACACCTAATTCATGACCTAATATTGCATATTAATAGTCGCAACATTTGACAGACACAATACATAAACATAAACATAAACATAACATAACATAACAGTTATATTTATTCTAATACAGACATTACATATTAATGCATGACCTAATATTGTCGAAGTGTAGACATTAACACATAATTCGCGCTTAAGTCGGCAGGTGGCTCAGAGTCTGAATAATCCGAAAGCTCAGTGTCAGAGACAAGCTCAGGATCCTCCATGATACCCCTGATAGCCGCAACATTTGGTTCTGTTCTGTTCACATTTCTGATTTCTGATTTCCAAACCCTGATTTCTGATTTCAAAAAATTTCAAACCCTAATTTCATAACCACAATGATAAAACCCTAACACATTAGAACCCTAACACATTTAATAATTCACATATAAAACCCTAACATTCATAGCAAATTAAAACACATTCACATTTTCACAAACACAAAAAATAAATACATAAAATTAGGGTAAACTGTCATACCACGGAGAGAGAGAAAGAGAGCAGAGACAGAGAGTGAGAGCAGAGAGTAGAGGAAGAGCGAGAGCGACAGTGAGCCGAAGCAAAGCGAGATCGAGTGAGTTTGAGAGCAGAGGGAGATGGAGAGTGAGAGATGGAGAGTCTGTTTGAGACAGATAGATTGAGCAAGAGACGAAAAACCTAAGTATCAAAAACGTGAATGCAATGAGGGCGGGCTTCATATTTTATAGGAGTGTTAAAAACGCTTTTTCAATTAGCGTTTTCATTTAGTTACAGTGAAGTCGTTATTTGAAATAACGTTTTATTCACAAAGGTAATGCACAGTGAAGACGTTATTTGGAATAGCGTTTTCTTCAGAAAGCTTAATGCGCAAATAAAGCGCTATTTAAAATAGCGTTTTATTCCGAAAAAAAAAAATTTATGTTAGAAGCGCTATTCATAAAAGCGTTTTCTTAATTAAAATCGCGATTTAAAATAGCGATTTCACTATTCATCAAATCTTGGCCTCCTAACAGTAAAAGTGCGATTTGTAATAGCGCTTTAACTTAGTTTGAAAAATCCGTTAAAAGTAAGTCTAATTGAGAAATACCATGCAAAAGAGGCTTAATTTGGAAAAA
This sequence comes from Camellia lanceoleosa, assembly GCA_025200525.1. NCBI lineage: Eukaryota > Viridiplantae > Streptophyta > Magnoliopsida > Ericales > Theaceae > Camellia > Camellia lanceoleosa. Next base: position 138,761,047 of record CM045760.1, on the reverse strand, counting down.
GCCTCGCATTAGAAGCCTTTGCCACAATTTTTTTTCTGACAATTTTCCATCTTTTTTATACTAGGAAAACCCTCCATGACCAATTATTAAAAGCAATAGTTTTTTTTAAAAAAAAAAATAAAAATAAAGGCCTAATAAATTGTTACACTAAAAGGTTCACATGGTTTTATCACTGACAATATATGACAAGATAGCTTTATTCAATATTACTATTCACTCACATGTGCAAGATGCACTGATACACTCACTCGTACAATTATAGGTCATCACATTGACATGTGAAATCAAAAGTAGGCAGTGTGCGCTCCCTGAAAAAAATTAAACAAAACAAAACATAAAAACAAATTCGAAAATGCCAAGTACAGACAATTTGATTATGAGAAATGTTATGTATCATTTTTTTTTTAATTTTTTTTTTAGCGTTTTGTGTCACTAGAATACATGGTAAAATATCATTTGTTTTCATTAATTTTTTAATAATTATTACCAAACAAATGAATTAATCATGAATATTCATGGAATGGTAATGTAAAATGAAAATAAAAAAATCAATGACATGATATTTCACTTTGATTACGGCAATGAATGAAAAAAAAAGACATTCCTTAGGGAACCCCTCACCCGTTTTTTAAACTGTATATTGTACCAGTTGTTCTTGAGGTAAACAGTCACAAAAGCCTCAACCGCGAGACCATTTATTTATTTTTTGGTGCTTGAGAAAAATACACAACTGCAAAATAACTGCTCGAAAGCTTTTCAAATACATTTTTTTGTTCATCTCAATTTTAAAAACAACTTAAATTTCAACTATTTTTTTGAATTTCTATATTCAAATCCCAACTTGAAGAGAAGAAAAAAGGCCGAAGTTGATTGAACTTCACCAATCACAGCATGTGTATGCTTCAAATATGATGTTGCCGATGAACTTGTTGGATGTATTTCTGATCATGATACTAATTGAATTATATTTCCAATCGAAAAACAAAAACACAACAGAAACAAAAATATATTTCAGATTTCATCCAGAGATTTTTGTTTACTTTGATAGTTCAAACAACAGAAGACAATTGGAAAGGCCTTTACTTTTTCATTTTGGCAATAAAATATATGCATAACTGGAATTCGGTGAGGGGATATTTTTGACCATACACTCTTGTGGAGTAACTTTGCTTGGGGGCTAATTGTTGCAAATAGTTACTGAAAGAACAAAGTAAAGTCTTCAGACGCAAAATTAAGCCATGAAAGTATATCAAAATATACAAGTAATAAGATCTTCTCAATGAAAAGCTACTTTTGCTCCGTCAACAAAGATCCAACAGTCTCAAGAGTTCCATGATCGCGTAAAACCTAACTCTAAATATAGAGGGGTAGGGGCATTAATGCCACATAATTATTTTCTTTTCATTTTATATTAGATAATATAATTCTATTTGTACACAAAAATCTCTCAGTACACAACTTTTCAAATAAAATCAAATGCTTGGACATAAATTTCTAAACAAACAGTTGTTCGGACATAAATAGTTGAACAGAATATATATCTAAAAACCTAATATATCAAACTAAACATATTGACATGGCCTCACATAATTCTGGGACAAAAGATTAAAGCTCTTTCACAATAAACAATTTACTCCGTAATTCATGACAGTAAAAACTCCCAAATTCAATCTCAAAATTCGTATATGTTTATCAAATCTAAATTTGAATTATTCTTCTCAAACAACTAATACCCAAATCTTTTTGTTTCAAATCCATAAATCTAAATACAACCTTCAAAAGTAAACAGATTAAAACTGATTTTCCAAGGGCAAATGGAGATAAAAATATCATACATGAAACATATAGGTGAAGATAAAGAGTGCTACACATAACTGCATTATTATTTGGAGCATACAAGTGTAAACCCTATATCATTTACATCAACTAGTATATTTACAACTCATTCTCACTGTCCCCTAATTAATATCTAAAAAAATATAATAGCACCAAAAGGACCAAGCATAAACAATTTTTAAATTTTTTAAAAAACATACACCTGGCCTTTAAGATGATTCTTCTGGCTTCAAGACATTATGATATTCCAACTGAGTCATCTCTCCACCAGCCACTGGGTTGAATTGACATCGGTAGAAGCTGTATCAATAATTTTATTTCTGGTTATTAATTTCGACAAGTTCTTTTATACGAACCAAGAGAGAAAGAAAGGAGGACGGAGGGGCAGATTTGAATATTTTATTTATTTTGTCAACAACAAAGAAATTTTAATAATAGCAAAATGAAAGCAAAGTATACAGAGACAAGAAATAAACAACGCGAACAAAAGGTTCCCCAAAACTAAAGAAAATATCAAAGATATCAAGAACTACAAAAACCATCCAAAGATTCCAACTACAAACTTCAAAGAACCCAAGAACTGTCACTTAACCCAAAACCTCTAAGATCAATGCATAACAGGTGAATATTTTACAAGAGCATGAGATCACTTGAACCCCATCAGCACCGCGTAGAACAAATCCCATGGTTTCTTTGCAAATGGTAGAAGAACCAAGCCAACTACCTAGTTGTTGTGTTATGTGGACTCTTCCATTTCCCCCAAAGTGTCTGTGTTCACTAAATATGACAAGAGTAAGGGTGTGGGATGTGTCTGACACCCATAACCAATTTGGACATTTGGATCCTCATTTTTTACGATATTTGAAGAATAAGAAATCTCATTTGTTAGTAAAGAACAATTCTAGCGTCTCACATCCGTGCTTCTTAGCTAAACACGATAAATTTGTAAAGGTTGGATGATGAGGATACTACAGCCCAACTGGCTTTCACAAATAGGAGAACAGACGAACATGATATATGGAGACAATGAGTATTTGAACCTTTTTGTGATTGTGTTTATCAACTCTTCAACTTAAAGATATATATGGTTTTTTATTTTTATTTTTATAAATAAAAGATGAAAAATTAAAAGAATTCAATTCAAAGGTGACCCTAAATGCATACATGACTTGATAAATAAATTTCTGACCCAAATGCAAGTATCTATCCTTTTGGGATTGTTTTCCTGGAAAAATAAAATTTCACATGCACCTAAAATCATGAAGCCAAAATAGCCTACAAAGCTTCACTTCAAATAAGTTGGAACACAGGCTAAAATTGTGTTTTGCTTTGGTTATAATAAGCTTTCCTTCTAATACAAACCAAGTAATTCATAGAGCTGATTTTATTATAATTATTTCTATTCATGTATTTACTGCCTTTACCTCCCATCCATGCCAAGAATCACTACAGTGTCTTTCTCGTGGCCAAAAGCAACAATATAATTACATCCTTCCTGCAAGTGAAACTGAGCCAGTGACCACTCTGAGCTGAAATATTTTGGCAGCACACCTACGAAATAACAGCATCATAGAAATTATAGCACCGAAGAATAAATAACAGTCCTAATTTTTTTTTAATAAACATCACTGGAGCATAATCCACAGTGCTTATCCTATTAATTATCTGATGCTTTGATAATACCAATGCTGTTGAATCTTGATATGCATCATGTATTGTTTAATCACTTTTCTGCTCATGCGTCCTGAATTCCTGATAATAATTCCAGACACGGGCCTTAAGATGATCCTATGGAGAGCATCCCCTTTTTCCTTGCCCCCCCTGATCTACCCCAGTGGTATTGGGCTGGCCTGTACATTTAGCCCTGGCCACTCCTATTCTTGCAGACACAGGCCCTTTAATGTAAGGCCTTTGGTACTTACTTAAGCACATCAGCATACCTTTGGATCCCTTATATGGCCAAACATTTTTGGTACTCAATAAAGCCCATGGTAAGGAACTTGATCAGGAGACAAAAATTGTTAGGGAGGTGGAGAAATCAAAGAAGCCAGTGGAGCAAAATACAGGATATATCTCTACTTGTGAGCGAGGGAAATGAGGTGTCAGCAAAACAGAAAGAAAAATGAGGGGATTGAGGCATCAGAGTGGGTTATGAAATGGTTCAAAAGACAAGGAAAAATTTTGAGGGCTCCTTGCGAGGGATTTGAGAATGATGATTTGAAGCTGTTAGTAGCAATGGAAGCAAAGAAGAGGCCTAAGATGGATGAAATGTCTGCAAGGCAGCAGTAGAGGAAGCAAAGATAGAAGTGGAAGAGAGATAAAAATTTGGTGAGCACCATCAGTTATGATGATAGAGATGTAAAGAAAAAGAGTTGGAGTGGAAGAAGGTCAAGGAGGGATTTATGGGAGGTAGGCACACCTCTTTTACATGGTTAAAGGGTAGGATCTAACTTGCTTGTGCCTGAGCTACAAGGCAATGGATGCAGAAAGTCCGAGGTCAATTTTTGGTGAAATTCACACAAGTAAACAAACTAGAATGTATGGCCCATTAACTCTTCAAGAATACATAAAAGGCTAAAACTTTGGGTACATACATCTTTTGCTGCCTTAATTTTTATGGTTTCCTGAACAGTAACTTAATATTATTAATTGTTGCACTGAAATCCCTTATTGCAAATTTCTTGAGTAGCCATTTAATACCGGCAACTGAAAAAAGAAAGGAGCAATGCAAATAGATGATACCTTTAATAAAGGAAAGAGATGAAACAGCAGGTGCAGTAGACAAGTTTGGTTCAGATGCTCATGATCTCTCAATCCCTAATGATCCTGAATCTAGTTTTAGGCGGAATACATGGACAGTTCCCTTAGCACTTGAGGCAGCGAGCCATTGTGCAGATGAAGAGAAAGCAAGACAGTAAATCTCAGCTCTATCTGCACCTCTCCTTACCTCCATCAATATAGCCAAACATAAATAAAATTCAGAATGATACATACAGAAGTTAGCGACAAAATAAAACAAATAAATTGTTGGAGTTTTACCACACAAAAACTACCCTAACCCAATATGGTAACACCTTAAGACCACAGATTTCATCCTAAAACCATTAAAACATAAATAAAAATTTATAAATATAAAATACGAAAATAGAAATAATTTGAGAAACTCCTCCTAATAGAATTATATAACTCAATTAGCAATCTTCACCTTTCATCAACTACAATGCATCGCTTACAAATCAAATCCTCTAAAAAATACAAGCATTTCTCTAAGTGATGCGAAACAATGAATTTCATCAATGAGGAAAAGAGAAAAGTAGCATGTGCACAACCACTAATTTCACAAGCTTGCATGAGCATCTAATCATAAAAAGGAGTCGACCTTAGGCATAACTAAAGATAATGAACTCAACCAAGAATATTGCAGCTGAAAATACACAAGCAAAGATGAGCCTCAAACTTATAGCAACTACAAAGATAAACTCGGGAAAAGAAAGAATAAATAAATCAGAGAGCAGCCTACTTTGATTATTGCATATCACACCACATAAGTATCCTGGAAGCAGAATTAGATAATACCCTAAAAGAAGGTTCTAGTGGGAACTTCACACAATAACATTCAAACTAAAGAATGCCAATGATTCATGCATTTCTTTCTGCCATCAATATAGTATACAAAATGAGTGAGCTTACGTACAGACTTTATAAATTCAGCTTTCATGCGCATATGTATATAAACCATAATATACAAAGCAATTACAATTTGCACCACAGTTTTGAAAATTTAAATTGACCTCCAATACAATAACTGTACTTTTAACAGTGTCAATGGAGGTGGTTCATTTACAATACGACCCCTATGTATTTTGTATTTAAATATGTATTGATTTCAAATAACATAATTACCCCTACATAATGGATTTATCTAATTATCTTCATTTGTTGTGTATTATTTAAATATGAAATATGAGCATTTCGATGCATTTGATGTTTGAATATAAGGATAATGACAAGTAAATATAATTAGTCTAAAAAATGATGACATAATTATTTTTCATCTGTTTGACCAAAGTTATTGGCCAAAGAGTATTACAACATTTATAATTTAAGGGAGCACATTAAGATTATACCAAAATTAATTTATGAATTCCTCATGGAGGTCAGTCCAAAAAGCAAATTCTCAGCTTCTGATGCCTAACTACTTAAACTCAGTTATTTCATAAGTTTTTTTTAAAAAAAATAAAAAAGAAAAAAAACTTTTGTCATTGTTTCATGTTCTCAAGAGGCTTCAATGTAATCCTAGTTCAGTTCTTGAAACCTAATTCTTTCTTAGTTCATGCTAGGTTGTGACCATCAAAATTCATAATACATACAGAATGAGCATATATACAGAGACAAGTATATACTTATGTAAACACATATCTATATATATATATACCTCCTGAAGTAAAGAGCCATCCAAAGTATTGAAAATCCGAACCAATGTCCCCTTGCTGCTCGCCGTAGCTAACAATCTCCCATCATGAGTGAGAGCAAAGCACGCAATTCTCGAATCATGAGCCATTACATACTTGCTCCTTTTCAAAGCATAATGCTCAATCCTCACCTGCCCCTTTTGCAATCCAGGGCACACCAACACCATCGACCCCGACAGCTGCGAAACCTCGCAGAGTCCTTTGGGATTCGGAACAGTCTCAATTTGATGAACCAACTTCAAGTCCGAGAAATTATACACAAAGATTTTCTGATTCAAAACCACCACAATCCGATCACGCCTGAGCCGAACCGACTTCACCTCGGACCGGAACGAGAGCTCGACGATGCAGCGGCCCTCGTTGTCGTCCCAAATCATGACCTTGTTCGAGGGGTACTGAGGTTCGGAGCCACCGCCGACCAAGGCGGAGATGTTGAAACCGAAGAGCATGCGGACGATGCCGATGCCGCCTCCGCCGTCGAATTCTCGCCGGAAAAACTCGCGGAAGGGGTCGCAGTTGTAGATTCGGAAGCCGCGGTTCGTGCCGGCGGCGAAGTAGCGGGAGTCCTGGTTGAAAGAGAGATGGAGGAGAGTTGGATTAGGGTTAGGGTTTGGGGGTGTGGCGGTGGTGGAGGAGGGAGAGTCGGGAGGGGATGGAGGAAGGTTGTGTGCCATGCGGGGTGAGGGGTTAGGTTTAGGGTTAGGGTTAGGGTTAAGGTTAGGAAGGAACCAAGAGGAAGAAGGTGGAGAGAGTGTTGTGCTTGAGGTGGTTGACATTGCAAGGAACATGTACACTGTTTGGATTGAGGGATTTGGAGAGAAAAGAAAAGAAATAGAGAGAAATGTATTTCTCTTCCTTGTTTGGTTATCTTAAGTGGAGGGAAATGGAGAGAAATAGAAAGAAATGAAGAGAAACTCATTTCTCTTATAACTCCTATTTTCAATCTTCTCAAAAGTGGAGAGATTGGGAGAGAAAAGAAACCCACAAATATTTATATTTTCATAATGTCAATTTTACCCCTATAAAAATAAAAGAAAAAAAATGATTGAAAATATAAAAAAGTTATTTTGGTAATATAACATAAAATAATTTCTTTTCTTTTCTCTTAATGAAATCTAACCAAACAAGAAGGAGAGAAATCACAATCATTTCTTTTCTTTTATTTCTTACTTATCCAAACAAAAAGGAGAGAAATTACAATCATTTCTTTTCTTTTCTTTTCTCTTATTACTTAAGTAATCATTTCTTTTCTTTTCTCTCCTAAGTTACCAAACATAGCGGTAAAGTGGGGTTTTACCGGCGGTGATTTTCAGAGAAACAGGGACAGATAGCGGGGTTTTTCATTTTGTTTTTAACTTTATTTATTGGGTAAATTATAAGGAATATTTACCAATAAATCCTACTTTACAAACTGTTATACCAAATAGTCCCACTTTTATTCTATTATACCAAATAGTCCTGCTGGTGGGTTGATTTGGTCCTTTTTGTTTTTTTTTTCCATTTTTGTTTTACTGTGTGGACGAGAGTGCCCTTAGTTTAATGTGATATTGTTTTGCTAGATCAGTTCCTTTGCTCATTCCGTGTGTGCTGTGTGCGTTGTGTGTGTATCAGTGTGTGTGTGTGTGTGTGTGTGAGTGTGTATTGAAGCCATCAGAGTGTGTGTGTGTGTGTGACAGTGTGTGTGTGTTGAAGCCATCATCAGTGTGTGTGTGTGTGTGTGTGACAGTGTGTGTGTGTTGAAGTCAATCTTCTTCCATGACACCTTAATCACTTTCTCTTTCTCCAACCCAATCCCAATTGGCCCAACTCTATTCCTCTGTTTCGCTCGGATCCTCGCAACCTCTTCCTTAAATTTCCTGTGAATTCTCTCTACTTCCTCTTCTTCTTCCCTCGCTTGCCCTCTCTCTTCAAGATCATTCACCATCTTCCTTCGCTTGATCCTGTTGCGATGATTGCCTTGAATTGAAGCTCGTCTCGACTTGGACGGATCGAGAATGGCGTCACGATCGTTGAGTCACCGAATGTCGGCGTGGGCATTGCGGTGATCGGGCCTCTTATCGGGTGGATTTCCAAACCCCTTTTCGATATGCTTCGTGATCTCTTTCTCTGAAAGCTTAGCCCCTTCTTCCCGGATGGTAACCTAGAATAACGTAATGATCATCATCGAACTTGTCTTCCATGTCTCCCCCGCCTCTTCTGATCACGATCAAAATGTGTGAGATCGAAAATCGGACCAAGTCACGGCAGAGAGTTTGGAGACGACGAGGATGTCGGAGTTTGGCGACGGTGATGCTTGGCTCTGTCGATGTTGGTGTGGATTTGAGTGTGTGTTGTGAATGTTTGTGTATCTGCCTGTGTGAACCCCCAAACACACCAATCCAGCCCAAAATAAAAACCCCTTACAGCGCTTTGCCATTGTGTGACACCCTCACAATGTATCACATGCAACACACCACACATCTATTTACTAATTATGCACGAGGGTAATTACGTCCCTCACAATTGAATGGGACTAAACGGTTTAGTAGAATAAAAATGGGACCAATTGGTTCATAAGTTCAAAATTTGGGATTTATTGGTAAATCTCCCAAATTATAAATAGATACAGAAGTTCCTAATTTCGTAAAAAATGTCAATCTTATTAATAAATTATCAAGTTAATTAATAATTTTTAATGGTATTAGAAATTTATTTTAATTAATAATTTAAATAATTTTATCATTGTATAAGATAGTAGTTACGAATTTTATTTTTAATTAATTTTGTTAAAAAAAATTATAATAACGAGATATTTATAATTTTTTAAATTATAAAGGATTATTCGTATTTTAAACAAACTTTAAGAGGTATATTTGTTATTTACCCTTATTTATTTTATTTAGGGAAAATTGTAAAAACAATCATAGAATTTGAGCGTTGTAACAAAATAATCCATGAGTTTTTAATTTTATCAATTTAAATTCTAATATTTTGATTTGATTTCAATCTAAATCATTCGTTTATTTTCGTTAAGTAAAATTGACGGAAAAATAGTATTTTACTTATTAAACTCAATAAAAAATGATATTTTAAACAATTTTCATACATTTTTTCACACCTATATTGATTTTGATGACTAAAATAATTTTTTTTTTATCAATTTTACTTAATGAAAATTGACAAATGATTTAAATTAAAAACAAATCAAAATATTAGATTTTAAATTGATAAAATTAAAAATTAAAAATTTATTTTGTACAAAAGATTCAAACTTCGTTTGGAAAGTGGGTTGGTTTTTGGTTTTTTTAACTATTTTAGTCTGGGGCTAAAAAATTTGGTTTGGGAAGGACTTTGGGCTTTTTTGAATTTTTTGTAAAGAAAAGAATGTAATAATTATGAATTGGATGTGATATTTTGTTTTATTATACTAAAAAGCTTATTTTATTTTTTTGTGATTATTTTATCTAAAAAAAAACCTTTAAACCAAACGGAGCAGACACTTGATTTTTTTTTTAAAACAAAAAATACTTTATTTATTTGTCATTTGAAATACTATATTATTTTCATTTATCTGTGCTTATTTGTTTAAGTAACACATAGATCGAGATTATGGCTTGTTTTGGAAGTTAGCTTTTAATTACTTTTTTTTGGTTTGTAGCAAAAGTTAAAAGTTGGCTTTTTTAAAAAAAAAAATCATTTGGGAAGTTGGTTTTTAGCCAATGGTGAAATTATAATTCTACCCCTCATAGGTCAAAATGTGTTATATGGGTAAAGTTGTAAATATTTTAAACTAAATAGAGGTAGTTTGATCATTTTATTATGATTTGACATCACAAACAAATATTAATCAAAAAAGTTAAAAGTCACTTTTTACCAACTTTCCAAATCATTTATTTAAAAAAACTAAAAACTTAGTTAAAAGCCAAAAAACCACTATTTATCATCTTCCCAAAATAAGCCTATATATCGCCAATCACCATTGCCATCGACATTTCCCATGGTGGCTTTGATTTTTGAAAAAATTTCTGATGATGAACTACTGCGGCAAGCATTGATTGTAGGGTATGAAAATAAAATAATATAATAGAAAATATACGAAGGTAAAAATTAAAAGAAAAAAAAAAGAAGTTACAGCCGGTCCTTTAGATTAAACTTAATTCCTATGAGATGCTAACCTAAAATAATTTAATACATCTTTTCATTTTACCCCCGACATAATTACTCAACTATTCCATTTTCTTCAACCGCTCGTCTCTTTATTTCTTTCTCTCTCTCTCTCTCTGAACCACTCTCAACCTCTTACATCATCTTCAACGTCGATCGCTTCAAACACTGCCGTCTTCTGTCACATTCAACGTCGCTTGCCTCAACCACCGCCATCATCGTCATCTTCCCTCACTATCGTCGTTGCTTTCCTCACACTAGCACTCCTCCTCCTTTGCTATTACCGTCGTTTGTCACCATCATTTTCTTCTATCATCAATATGATATATTCAACGCCACTGCCACCATCATCTTTCCCCACAGATCTTTTATTTTTTACCACAATCTTCATCGAAGTCTTTAGATCTAGCCATTTCCAATGCCAATCTAGTATCGTTTCCCTCGTCGACATTGAGATATGACAATGATATGGTCGCCGAAGCTCCTGCTAGTGAGTTCGAGTCTCGCTATGAACCAAATTTGCTATCTATAAAATTGAAGAACTAGCCAGATTTACTATGATAAATTTATCACTGATATTGAACAAAATCATATTGAACAACAACAGCAACATCAATATCAACATCATATTAAACAAAATTAGTGATAAATTTATTACTAAAAAATCTAATACAACAGAGCATACTGAACAAAATTAGTGATAAATTTATCACTCAAAATTTCAGCACATCAACAGCAACATCATATTGAATAAAATCAGTATAAATTTATCACTCAAAAATCCAGCACAGCTGTTTCAATGCATATCGAACAAATTAGTGATAAATTTATTACTATTAAAAAAAATTATCAAAAAAAAAAAAAGATTCAGAAAAATGTCATAATCATTCATCAATATTCCCAATATCAACATAATTAAAAAAAAATCCGCAATACCCATACTAGTAACTGCATTATGTTTTAGTGATAAATTTATCACTGAAACTATAATTAAAAATATATAACTGTGTATATATGTATACAACAATCTCCAATAAACACACAAACAATCTTCATATTATGATTAAAAAATGATTTAAAATGATAAGACGGTGATGGAGGAGGAGGATGGTGGTAATGATGATGTCAAAGATAACAAATGAATGATGGAGAAAGAGCAACGGTGATGGCAACAAAGGAGGAGGAATGTGGTGTTAGGTGAACGACAGCAGTAGTAAGAGAGAAGGACGAGGATGGTGGTTGAGGTGAGTGTTGTTGATGATGACGGAAAATGACAGTGGTGTTAGACGAGCAACAACAACGGCGAGGGAAAATGATAGAATGGTGGTTGAGGCAAACAACGATAACAACAACAGTAAAGGAGTCAAATAACGTTAACTATTGTGTCAAAGAGAGAAATAGTGCACAAAGAGAGAGGGAGAGAGAAAGAGAGAGACAAGAGAGAAATAGATAACATAAAAACATTATTTAGGGCAACATGGCAAAACTAGAAGAAAAAATTTACAACAAGACTTATGTGTGCATAAGACTCTAAGTCAGGACCTTATGAGTAATAAGTCTGAAAAAAGAGGATTGATTGGTAGATTACCTAAAAAATAATTATTTGAAACAATGATTTGTACTTCTTATTAGGAATGGACAAATCTTGGGCCAGACCGAGTTTGAAGCAGGCTTATACTAGGGGACTTACCAGCTGGTCCCATGGAAATATGTTAATACCAGTCAAGTCCTATCCTATTTCCATTTCCAATTTTACCCCTCAATATCACACCACACGCGTGAAGCAAAGAAGCCATCACGAGCTCTCTCCTGTGTGCGTGACACACACGCGTCTTTTTAAGGATTTTATTGCAGATGAACCTGTGAAGATTTGGATACCATTCTGAGGCGATTTTCGATTTGGAAATCGAAACAAACAAAGAGATTTTCGACGAATCTCCCATCGTTTCCAAAGAAATCGGCAATTGTTTTCTTATCGATTCTGAACTGATTCCCAACAAATCTTCCACTGTTTCGATCTATATTCCGATTCGGACATCTACTCTTCCTGTTTAGTTCATCTTCAACAAACATGCCAATCAAATGTGAATCGTACTCATTTCCCCTTCTTCTTTCATAACTATAATTAAGTGATAAAATTCGACTTGAAGCTATTTTCAATGTGTTTCATAAAGTATTAATTTATCAGTGATATTCAACTTCATAATAATCATATCTTCATGTTCATTTGCTACAATGATGGATTTGTTTACTTTTGTTAATTCAGTGATTAAATTTGTTATATAATGACAGATTTGCTTACTTTGCCTAATTCAGTGATAAAATTTGCAATAAGAATTATAGATTTGCTTAATTTTCCTAATTAAGTGATAACATTTGCTATGCAATGACGAATTTCCTTACTTTGCCTAATTCAGTGATAAAAATTGTTATAACAAAAATAGATTTGCTTAATTTGCCTAATTGAGTGATAAAATTTGTTATAATGATGGATTTGCTTCCCTTATTCTTTCATAACTATAATTAAGTGATAAAATTTGACTTGAAGTTATTTTCAATATGTACATATAGTATTAATTTATTAGTGATATTCAACTTCATAATAATCATATCTTCATGTTCATTTGCTATATAATGATAAATTTGCTTACTTTTGCTAATTCAGTGATAAAATTTGTTATACAATGACAGATTTGCTTACTTTGCCTAATTTAGTAATAAAATTTGCTATAACATTGACAAAAGGTGTTGACCATGCAACCTATGTCTATTTAAATGACATTGACAAAATATTGAAAGGTAAAGATTTGGCAGGCATTGTAAATTGAATTTGTAACTCATTAAAATAACATTTTAGTTTTTGATTTATATTAATTCCTTATTTTGTTTTTTGTTTTCAACACAGGTAATAGACTCATATGTAGAACACTTGCTTGCACAAAAATAAGGAACAACATCATTCATATTCATTTCAAGTTGCCATGTAAGTAATACATAGTATTTGTCATTTTTTTTTTCCAGATATTTATGTATTGTTTAATGAAAAAAATTCTTTGTGATCTTCACGGCATCTCATCTATCCTAGGAAGTTATTCAAGAAATAAGTTTTATTAGTGTATAGCCTCTATTTGCTTAATTAAGTAATGAATATTGCAATGCAGTGATAAATTTTGATATGGGGTGATAAAATTTTGATTACAGTGATAAATTTACTTAATTTTATGGTAGGAAATTATTTAAGTCTTTCTGTTTATGTTGTGTGGTTGAGTTCATCGTTGTGATTTTATAATACTTTGTTTGCTTAATTAAGTTAAAACAAAGTATTATAATTGATATTATAATACAAGTACTTCAATTTGTCACTATAAATTGCATACTAGCCACCTATTTAATTTGAATCGGTTTAAATTAACATTATTTTTTTATTTATATTAGTTAGCACTTGTTGACAACAAAAGATGACGAAGCAACAAACAGAATGCTGAACAAGTTGATGTCTGAAACCATGAAAGGAAGATACCTTCTCTTCCCAATCCACCAAAATTTTCATTGAACAATACTTGTCCTTGACATTGAAGAAGATTCATGGAAATTCTACAATTCCATGAGACCAAGGGGTACAATGCGTAAAGATCTATACTTCAATGCCGCAAATAAAGCGGTAAAAATGTTTTCACTATCAAACTTACCATTAATCTAATACATCAATTTTGATGCATGCTCAATTATACATCAAAAATTTATACAGTAATATATTTTATCATTCTTTAAATCCATGATTTCTCATGAATTGTTTCAACTGACTTTCTTATAGAACAATTATACAAATCTATATGTTGTAGAGAAAGATTATTGACAAGTACATAAAGGAAGAGAAGTCAACTCTCATCGCCCCTGATAAATTTCAACAGGAGATAGAGCGAGTCATCAACAGCCCACAATAAGAAGACACTTTGTAAGTTGATCAATAACAAAACACTCTTATAAAAAAAAATGCAACGAAACCAAATTATAATATTTTGTTTTCAAAATGTTTTGCAGGCTTGATTGTGGAATCATTGTTTGCTATATCATGAGGCAATATGTTTCCAGCAACAACATAATGTCTACTTTTTCCAAGGAATAATGCAATCAATTGAGAGCAGATATATTAACTATCTTCTTGATTGACCAACAAACTGCTCAACAATAAATAATTGATGAAAACATTGATGACTTGCCTCCGCAATAATCAACAGATCTATTTGTTTGTTTGTTACACCAATCAACAGATCTGGAAGAAAAAAAAACATTTTGCTTGTTTGTTTGTTACAGTGTTACAGCGTAACAAAAAGGAAACATTGATTCATTTAGTTAGAATGTGAATACTTCATACATTTGGCTTGTTTGGTTGTTACAGTGTTATCTATATTTTGATCATTTTGGTTCGTACTTTACTTCAATGAATATTACAATGCTTGGTTGTTACAATGTTAAAATTACAGACAATACACTAAATGAAAATTCAGTCTTTTTTAGCTATATTTTTACTAGATTTGACTTTGATATCAGTCTTACTTTATACTTAATAACAGGTTTGGATCCTTTCATTTATTAACATGACATTTTTTTTATACTAATAAATTTATCACTATTCAAACTAATAAAAATCAGCAACTCTCTCTCTCTCTCTCATTCTTTTTTCCTAATTCAAGTAAACAAAACAATATAAAAATAATAAACAGTTTACCTAAATTGAAAATTAAAACACAAACACTATTACATTGTCCAAATTGAAAATTAAAACACTGTTACAGTTTGTAGATATTTCCAAGTTTGGAAATGAATGTAAGAACATGTCATTCTGGGTATATGGAGTGGAGATAAAGTTCTAACAGTAAATCAAAAAAAAACAAACCGTACATACATTTTAACATTTAACTCAAAGAACCAATTATTTATAAAGAAATATGATCTTATTCAAGACATGATGATAAACTGTTGCATCTAAAGCATTTCTTAGACTGAAATTTTGAATAATTTAATCTGAAAATGAATTGCAAACTCAAAATATTTTGCTTCAAGGATCCCACTTATAGTTAATTGCATAGCGACAATAATATAGCACAGATTGGGAAACTTAGTCCCAAACTACCTACAATTGATTTTTCTTGAGTTTAAGCAATTGATAAATTTATCACTGTAAAAAAGAACATTTGGTTGGATATGACAGTGATAAATTTATCAACTACTGACATAAATGTAATAAACCATCAACTCTTTCCATACAGTCAGTTATAAATTTATCATTCTTAAAAATAACAAAATTCAACAACCCCATTAATGCTTGATTGTTTTCTTTAGACAATGGTAAATTTATCACTCTTAAAAATACATAATCCACCAACTCATTCAAACCAACCAGGGATAAATTTACCACTGTATAAAATACCAGAAACAACTACATTTAACCAAAATCAAATAATATAAATCTGTGAAACTTAATCTTGTAAAAATATTAATAAAAAATATAATTTCCATTCAAAAAATTCTTCAATCATCCAATGCAACTACCGAAATGATGTATATTTCAAAAAATACTTAAACATTCAATACAAGTACCACCTTTCAACTCTCAGCAAAAGTAATTCAATTAAAATCAATACAACTAAAGCAAAGCTTCTTTACATGTCTTTCGATTATAAGTTCTCATCTTTCCACACCTACTGTACCTAATTCTCTTGATCTCGCCTTTCGAAGGTATTCTCTCTGTTCTTGGACGTCCAGCTGGTCTCTTACAAAGAGGAGGTAAAACAACGTCATCATCAAGAACTACATTTGGCTTCCATATACTAGGAACTGGATAGATAGAATGCGAATAAGAATTACAATAACTACGAATGTGGTAGTAATCATTAAGAAAACAATTCAGATCCTTCTCACTCCTCTTTATAGCACAAAAACCATGTTTGCAAGGCAAAGAATCAATTTCCAACAATTGACAAGAACAAGACCGTTTCCCAATATCAACCATAACTGAATGATCCAATTGGATTTCATGAATATCATCGCTACATTTCTTAACTATCCATGCATTTGTATCATTAAAAGCTTTTTCTAACTTTTTCTCTGCAAAAAGACAAACAATACGATTCCACTTATTTCCAACTTCTCTTCTTTTTGAAAATTGCTCTATTAGTTTCACCCGTATAGCATCAACAAAATTAGTTGAAAACAAATGGTGCTTATCCCTAATCCATGAATTAAAAGATTCCGCAGTATTTGTGCACATTTCACCATACCTCTTGCCTTAAAAATAAGCGTACACCAACACTCATTAGGCAACTCCTCAAGAAACTTCTGAACACTAGGACCACAACGACCCTTAAATTCTTCAAATAGCTCATTAAACAACTCAATAGTAGGAGCATATGCACATCTACTAAAAAGAGTGAGCAAAAACTCTTTAGATTCGCGATTCTTCACTGACAAATAAGTCTTCAAGTTTGTCTTCAAATGCATTAGACAAAAAGAATGAGAAGAAAACGGAAAGACCTTAACTAAAGCTTTCAGCAAACCTCCATGTCGATCAGTAACAAACGCAATATCCCTTTCCGGAGTCAAAATAACAAATAACTTTGATAAGAACCAATGCCAATTGTCATAACGTTCACTATTAACAATAGCAAAACATAATGGATATAAACCTACAAACAAAATATATACACATTATTCGTAACAAATAAAAAAGATTACAAAACAAAAGCAAAACGCAAAGTATATAACATATAGCACCAACCATAGATAACTTTATCACTGTATTATTACAACAATTCAATAGCAACATACAATATATAGAATCAATGCATAATAAATTTATCACTGTATAAATATAAAAATTTAACAAAAGTACACAGCATACAAAAGTATACAACATAAATTTATCACTAATTGATTGACCATACTCAATAATCAACACTCTCCAGTAACAAAAATGATAAAATTATCACTGTTTTAATAATAATAACAAATAGACACAGAATATACCTTGGTTACCGTCTTTTGCTGAAGCAGCCAATAAACAACCTTTGTGTCTTCCTTTCAAAAAAGTTTCACCAAGCATTAACACAGGTCGACAATACTTGAAACCATGAATACATGCCTCAAAAGCAAACAACAAGCATTTGAAATGTCTTCCTTTACTATCAATATCAAATTCCATATAAAAACACTCCCCAGATTACAATCATTAGCGGCATTAACATACCAATGAAGATTGTCAAATGAAGATGAATAGTCACCAAAAACAACATTCCCTGCTTTGTCAACACCCATCTAAGCTCGCCAATAAGAAACTTATGTTCCATAATAGTCCTTGAAATCATAAACCACCTCACTAACCAATGTCAAAGCCTTATTACGAACCTCACTTGAAATTAGCCCACCAATCATACTCGAAGTCATCCTAGTATGTTTATTTGTATGAAAAGAAGATCCACACGTATGAACATTATCAAATTGTTTAATAACAAAAGCTTTACTAGAATTTTCCACTCTAGCATGCACGCTCCATAAACATCCCAAATCAGCCTTTCTCTTACAATGAATAGTGACACGATCCTTGTCATTCTTAACAAAATCAAAATCAAAACCAGAATGAATAGAATACTTTGACAACGCATCTCAAAATCCAACAACTCCTTGAGCAAACCTTTGACCCACTCATTTTATACAATTAACCCACCTATCGGAGAGCAAAGGTTTCCGTTGATTTGAATAAAATGAAGGTAAAAAATCAATTTCACAAACAACACTACTACTATTACTACCAGCTTCACCATCACAAATCATATAACCTTCACCTAAATAACAACACTTAACAAAAACATCAATATGATGAATATCACAAGAAAGTGCAAGTTCAACCATAACCTTCAAATCCTCTTCACTTTGTAGACCATAACAAGAATGTGCAGGCATTGCATACGATATATTCAAAGAACTACTAACTAACTCACTCCACTTTGCACACAATTTATATACTAAATCCTTGAAATTAAATCCATCATTATACTTGATAACCAATGTCACATCTCTAAACTTACACATAAGAAACAAAGAATTTTCCATCACTATAAATCCTGCAACAAACAACAATTATATTTCAGCAAACAACTCAAACAACCTAAAACAAAATCTAATACAGTAATAAAATTATCAACTAACTCAAACACATCCAAAAACCAACAGTGATAAATTTAACAATTAACACTACCTAAGACCAAGAGCATGAACAGTGAATAAGGCTTACACTTATTGGACATGGCAACTTGATTTGAATCTTATCATTATATTATGCAACTTTTTCTTCTCATATTCCTATACTCACTAATAAATTTATCAGTGTTGAAAAAGTTGATCCAACAACACCCCCAAACTACTCAGTGATAAAATTATCACTGTAGAAAATCACAAACCAAAACCTATGTTCAACCAAAACAATTTCGTAACCAAAAAAAAAAAATTCTAATATTCTTTACATATACATATCTCAAAGCTTTCAATATCATGATCAAAATACAAATTCAATCGCAGAAACAATAGAATAACAACAATATCACAAACAAAATCAAAATCACAAACTCAAACTAAAAAACACCAAAACATTGAAATAGAAATCAAAATCATGTGAGAATTAAATTAATTTTAATTCAGAAAGAAGAATACCTCCTGCCATGATGTTCAAGCCTTTGAATCTTTATCCTTGAATGATCAAATCTTGAATGTATAAAGAAGCCCGCTCGCAGAACACTTTTACAGAACCATATGAGAAAAGTGAAAGGGACAGAGTTTCAAGCCTATTCTATGCACAAAACAATGTCTCTGTTTGATGGTTATCACAGGCATATATATAGATAGGCTTGGACCCATATCCAATTGTAACTCCTTATAACTTCCCACCATCAGGGAAGTAGTAAAGTCCCATGAAACCACCATATGGGATATTAAACAGACATCAGTTACCCATTAACCATTAAACTAATCAATTGGTCATTAAACCAATTAATTAATCATTAAACCAATTAAATATATATAATATAAATAAATAAAACATGTGGTATATGGGCCACTTTATGGATATTCTTACATTCTCCCACTTGGCACATATAACACACGTTGTTGACTGTCGGGTAACTACCAAACTGATGATGGTCATTAAAATAAAAAACCCAAACCTTAGAGGTATAATACATGAATCATGGCGGTTATACTCTATCAATTAAGCATTTCCTTCCATGTGTTACATTGTATCACACTCTCAACTTAATGTGGTGTCATTCTTTATGAAGAACTTCTAATAAGTTATTCTGGGTCCAATAATCCCTATAGATCAATAGTCCCAATGGACTGCATAGCATCACAAATACTTTAGGTGCACAAAATGATACTTTTCACTAATAATAATCAAAATGTCATGACAAAACAAAATAAAACAACAACTAGAAAAATTATTGAGCTAACCAATCAGTCCCATGCCCTCAACGTGTTTTGAAAACACCTTTACAGAAAGACCTTTGGTCATGAGATCTGCAACCATCATATCGGTACTAATATGCTCAATACTAACTTCTTGCTTCTTAACACGGTCTCGAATAGCAAGATGCATTATGTCAATATGCTTGCTTCGGCTACCACTTTTGTTATTGTTAGAGAAGAAAATAACAGTCGAATTATCACAGTAAACCTTTAATGGCTTAGAAATTGAATCCACAATTCGAAACCCTATGATAAAATTCCTTAATCAAACAGCTTGTGAGGTTGCTTCAAAGCATGCTATAAACTCTGCTTCTATTGTTGACGATGCAATTATCGTCTTTAAAACAGCAGCGCTTGCTAGTAGAGAGACATATCCTAAAGTGGATTTTCTGGAATCTTGACAACCCGCAAAATTCGAGTCTGAATATCCAACCACCTCAAGATAGTCAACATGATTAAGTAAGCATGTAGTCCTTGGTTCCCTTTAAGTACCTCATGATTTTCTTTGCAGCCTTCCAATGTTCCATTCCTGGATTACTTTTGTATCTTCCAAGCATCCCAACTGCAAATGCAATGTTAGGTTGTGTACAAACCAAAGCATGTATTAAACTGCCTACGGCAGACGCATAGGGAATGCTAACCATTTGTTCCTTTTCCAAATCTTTCTTCGGACATTGACATAAACTGAATTGTCACCCTTTAAAAGAGGTGCTGCATTAGGAGTGCAATCACTCATCTTGAATTTCTCCAAAACTCTTTCAATGTAGGCTTTATGAGATAGTCCTAATGTCCTTTTGGACCTATCTCTGTGAATCTCTATGCCAATGACATAAGAAGCTTCACCCATATCCTTCATTTCAAAATTTTGAGAAAGAAATTGTTTAGTATCATGCAACAATCCCAAATCATTAGATGCAAGTAAAATGTCATCCACATATAGAACTAGAAAAATGTATTTGCTCCCACTAACCTTAAGGTATATATAGTTGTCCACAACATTTTTCGTAAAACCATATGAAGTAATAACATTGTGAAACTTTAAATACCACTGTCGGGAAGCTTGTTTTAGTCCATATATGGATTTCTTGAGCTTGCAAACTAAGTGACTATCTTTATCAGAACAAAAACCTTCAGGTTGCTTCATGTATACTTCTTCCTCAAGATCCCCATTCAGAAATGTTGTTTTCACATCCATTTGATGTAGCTCTAAATCAAAATGAGCCACTAATGCCATAATAATTCTAAATGAATCCTTTTTTCAAACCGGAGAAAAGGTATTATGATAATCGATGCCTTCTCTTTGAGTGAAACCTTTAGCTACGAGTCTGGCTTTATATCGTTCGACATTGCCATTGGAGTCTTTCTTGGTCTTATAGACCCATTTATAGCCAACCGCCAAAATAAGCCACTAATGCCATAATAATTCTAAATGAATCCTTTTTTGAAACCGGAGAAAAGGTATTATGATAATCGATACCTTCTCTTTGAGTGAAACCTTTAGCTACGAGTCTGGCTTTATGTCGTTCGACATTGCCATTGGAGTCTTTCTTGGTCTTATAGACCCATTTACAGCCAACCGCTTTAACTCTTCTAGGCAACTCGACAATTTTCCAAACTTGATTCTTAGCCATAGATTCCAACTCTTCCTTCATGGCATCATACCATAATTTAGAATCATCCCTATTCATGGCATTGGAAAATGAAATAGGATCATCTTTAGGTCCGATGTCAAAATCAGACTCCATTGAGTATACAAAATAATCACCAGAAATTGCTGACTTTCTAGCTCGTGAGGATCTCCTTAATTCGGTAGTCTCAATTGGGACTTGAGCTATAGGCTCTATGTTGACTTGTTCCTCTTGTGGTGAAAGTTCTTGAATTTGTTGATTTTCAAGACTATCGGGTTGATTATCTTGAAAGACAACCAATTCACCTATATTCATGAGTGTTGTATCCGAACCCCGTGATTCCTTCCACTCTATCTTTCGAGGGTAACACCCACTAGGGTCAACTTCCTCAATAAACTTAGCATTTTTGGCTTCAACAATTCTAAGTGAATTTGAAGGACAGTAAAATCTATAACCCTTGGAGTTTTCCGCATAGCCTATGAAAAAACCACTAACTGTTCTGGGGTCTGATTTCTTTAAATGTGGGTTATACACCCTCACTTCAACTGGACAACCCCAAACGTGTAAGTGTCTTAAACTTGGCTTCCATCATTTCCATAACTCAAATGGTGTTTTGGGAACAACCTTGGATGGAACCCTGTTTAAGATATACACAGTGGTTTTCAGAGTTTCACTCCATAAATTTATAGACACATTAGAATAACTAAGCATGCTCCTCACCATGTCCATAAGTGTTCGGTTCCTTCTTTCAGCAACACCATTTTGTTGTGGTATGCTAGGCATTGAATATTGTGCAATAATGCCTTCTTCCTTAAGGAACTTAGCAAATGGACCTAGTAATTGTCCTAATTCTGTGTACCTTCCATAATATTCTCCACCCCTGTCTGACATCACAATTTTAATTTTCTTTTTTGTTTGTGTCTCTACCTCTACTTTATAAACTTTAAAGGCATCAAGTGCCTCAGCCTTATCAAACAAGATGTAGAGATACATGTATCGTGTGAAGTCATCAATAAATGAGATAAAATATCTCTGACCATTCAGACAAGGTGGAGTAAATGGTCCACAAATATCAGTGTGTATGATTCTAAGAATTTCCTCACTCCTTTTAGCACCTTTACTGGTCTTGTTGGTCTGCTTTCCCTTTATGCAGTACACACAAATACCAAAGTTGGTAAAATCAAGAGTCGGAAAGACTTCATCATTAACCAACCTCTTTATTCTCTCAATGGAGATATGTCCCAATTTTCTATGCCAAAGAATAGAGGAGGACTCATCAACAATATTACGTTTAATGCCAATATCACCATGCAAGGTTAAAATATTTTGTTCAAAAATAGGATCCAGATTAATTTGTACAAACCATTACTTAAAGTACCAAATCCTACAGAAACAGACTCTTTAAACAAACTACAATTTGCACCAACAAATTGAAATTCAAATCCAAATGGTACTAGTTTAGAAACAAAAATTAAGTTTTTTTGAAAAAGATGGAATGTAAAATGCGTTTTCAAGATCCAAAACAAAGCCATTTTTAAAACAAGTTTGAAAGTTCCAACAACTTCGACATGCGAACGCATCCCATTGTCCGAATAGATGCCTTGTTCACTTCCCGTCGGTTTCCTTAGGCTGAGGAAGCCTTGCATGGTATTAGCAATGTGAATTGTAGAACCCGAATCAATCCACTAATCATATTGATGAGTATTAACAAAATTAGATTCATAACACACAAGAGATATGAGATTACCTTTCTTCTCAAGCCATTTCTTATACTTGGGGCAGTCTTTCTTCATGTGACCCTTTTTCTTGCAGAAGAAGCATGCACCCTTATTGCCATGATTTTTAAACGGCACTTTACCAAGCTTCTTCCATTTCTGATCACCTTTGCCCTTTTTCCATTGCCCTCCTTTATGTGTTGCTAAATGAGCACTTTCCACTTTTCCATGCTTCAATCTCTTCTCCTCTTGAACACACATGGTTAAAAGTTCATTGATAGACCATTTTTCCTTCTGTGTGTTGTAAGAAATTTGGAATGCTCCATATTCCACAGGAAGAGAATTGAGTATGAAATTGACAAGGAATGACTCAGAAATCTCAATCTCTAAGGACTTAAGACGAGCTGCAATGCCCCTCATTTCCATAATGTGCTCACGCACACTCCTAGAATTGTTATGCTTCATTCTTGATAGTTTGTTCATTAGGGTACTTGCCAATGCTTTGTCAGAACTAACAAATTGCTCTTCAATAGCCCTCATGTAGTTCTTGACCTTATCAGATAGTATGATTGAGCCCCTAATGCTCTGACTAATATGTGACTTTATGAGCATTAGGCTTAAGCGATTAGATCGCTCCCACTTATCATAAGCACTCTTTTCTGCAGCGGAACTCTTGTCCGTGGGTTCAGGAGGTTCATCCACACAGAGTGCCAGATCAAGGTCCATGCACCCTAATGTTAGAAGGATTTTGTTCTTCCAGTCTGAAAAATTATCACCGTTTAAGAATGGAATACGAGAAGACTCATTAGATAGTACAGAGGTAGAAATTGCTGCAATTACCAAGAACATTATTAATGCTTTGAAATAATAGCTATAGCCTGAATCAACCAATGTCAAATTCAGTAACAAATCTAAACCTTCCTGTGGGTAGAGGTCACTAAACTGCATTAGATTTGCTATTACTTTATAATAAGACTAATGAGTTCCGAAATATGTAAGGAAAAGAAAACTCATACCTGTGGGTTTAGAGTGTTCAATCCCTTTAATACCCAATCCATTATCTTATTCCAATTAAATTTCATAAATAATTACTTTCCTGTGGGACCAAGAAATTATTTATAAAACATAATTGCAATGTAAAAATGTCAAATTAACTTGTAACTTTATGTGATCAAAATACTGAGGATCACATCTTTATGTTTTAAGATGCTGTGGCTACTCTTAAAACAGAATAAAATTTTTAAATATGGCATAATTTATTAATGTGAGCAAATCCTTATAGTCACAACAAATACATAATCTTTCAATACACATAATGTATAATACATACAATCAAAGTAATATCACATGAAAAATCCCAAGATCAAACACATGTAGTTCAACCTTATACTAGAATTTGCTTAAAAATTGGACCAAAATAAATTCCATAAGCCCAACACATAGTTTATTCATACTCTTATTTCACATGAATTTTCAATGCATAAATAATTACCTTAATGCATGTAATATAATATTACATTATTTTAGATAACATGCCAATGAATCTCAAAAATTATAAAAACTAAAAGAACATGTTATAATTCACTGTATGAGATTCAATTGAATTTGCTTACTATTTAAACATGCAACGATAATAAACAAAACATCCTTAACAGCATGTTAAAATTCTTTATGAAAATTCTACAAATAAATTCAAATAAAACTATGAGAATTTCTAGATTTGATATAGAATCAGATTAAATATGTATGTGTCAAAAATAATAGTTAATAACACACAACAAGTCTCATAAATAAAATAGATTTAGAATAGGAGAAAATTCTAAATAAATGTAAATACCACTAGCACAAATCACGATGGACTCTACTATTGCAACAGTGCTTTCTTTTTCTTTAATAGTGATATTCAAAAGTTATGCAATACAAATTACTCATTCTGATTCTACAATGATTCTGAATTGTTAAATTTTATATACAAATACCACATGTATAGAATAGGCTTGATTCGATTCACGAAATTGATAATAGTTTGATGTAAGAATTTGAAATAAAACTAAACAACATAACAGAAGGTTGGCTCTGATACCAATTGTGAGAATTAAATTAATTTTAATTCAGAAAGAAGAATACCTCCTGCCATGATGTTCAAGCCTTTGAATCTTTATCCTTGAATGATCAAATCTTGAATGTATAAAGAAGCCCGCTCGCAGAACACTTTTACAGAACCATATGAGAAAAGTGAAAGGGACAGAGTTTCAAGCCTATTCTATGCACAAAACAATGTCTCTATTTGATGGCTATCACAGGCATATATATAGATAGGCTTGGATCCATATCCAATTGTAACTCCTTATAACTTCCCACCATCAGGGAAGTAGTAAAGTCCCATGAAACCACCATATGGGATATTAAACAGACATCAGTTACCCATTAACCATTAAACTAATTAATTGGTCATTAAACCAATTAATTAGTCATTAAACTAATTAAATATATATAATATAAATAAATAAAACATGTGGTATATGGGCCACTTTATAGATATTCTTACAAATCAAACATACTAGTCGAGCTCCCTCCACAAAATCGCAAATCACAAAATCTAACTATACACCAAACGTGAAATCACAAAACACAAAGATTCACAGATTTATAAAAAGCAAATCACAAATCGAGCTCCCTCCATAAGATTGCAAATGACAAAATCCAAATATACACCAAGCGCGAAATCACAAATCACGAGGCTCCACAATAATGCATTAACAAATCGCGAAGTTCTACAAAAATCCAAATCACAAACCCAAACCCAAACTCACATCACAGTATTTTGATGGCAAAAATCAAATAGAAATGCGCCAAAACAGAGAAAAACAAAATAGGGGTAGAACATGTACAAAAAAAAGACTCTAGGACCTATTGGTGCACAACATCAATATTCAAGACTAAGAAGAGAATAACTATAAAAAGTAAGACCGGCCAGTAAAAAACCCCTTATACTATGGGTGATTCTATTTGTGTTCAAAAAATAATATAGTATGCCCAATTAAAATTTTGAAATTTGAGTTTTTAGTGTTGTTTGAGGTATAGGTTGGGCTAATTTAGTGCACAAAAAGATAAAATAGATTAAAAAGTTAAAATAAGACAAAATATCACATCCAAACCAATAATCATGTCATTTTTTTTTTCTCACAACCATCAAATCAATTACAAAAAAAATCAAAATTTATCCCAAACAGAACTTTTTTAGCCAGGTTAAAATAGTCATAAAGTAAAAAAATCAGGCTAAAAAAGTTTTTCTTAAACGAACATTTAACACATATTAAATTCTAAATTAAAATATTATTATTTTCTCATGATACACCATAATCACTTAAAGCATCTCCAACCTATATGCCAAATCCTACATGGCACATCAACAATCAAATTTGAGCTCAAATTTTTGCTCCACCCCATATGTCAAACATGACATGGATTTGGCAAAGGTTTGCATGTCAAATTTGGGGCCTTTTCCCAAAATAAGCTAAAATACCAACCTATTTTTCAAACTAGGCCTAGTTTGGACGGATTTCCCAAAATAAGCTGAAACGCTATTACAAACCACACTTTCACCGTTTTTATGGCCTTGCCGCGGAAAATTTGTGAAATCGTAAAAGCGTGGTTACAAACCATGCTTTTAATTAAAAAATCTTTCACCGTTTTTGTGGCCCTGTCGCGGAAAATTTGTGAAATCGTAAAAGCGTGGTTACAAACCACGCTTTTAATTAAGAAAGCATGGTTACAAACTCTTGTGGTGCTTTTCCTTTCCATAGGAGAGGTATGGGGTTCAATCCTTCACATCTCCAAACTCTTGTTTTTTTCAAATTCAATTCAAATTTTTGGAGATGTGAGGGATTGAACCCCATACCTCTCTTATGGAAAGGAGGAGTACTACCATTTGAGCTACCTTCCTATTTGTCTTATATTTTGGTTACAAAACAATATTATTTAAAAGCGTGGTTTATAATCACAATTTCTTCACAAAAATAGATTTCTTTAAAAGCGTGGTTTGTAACTATGCTTTCTTAATTAAAAGCGTGGTTTGATTTCACAAATTTTCCGCGGCAAGGCCACAAAAACGGTGAAAGCATGGTTTGTAATAGCGTTTCAGCTTATTTTGGGAAATCCGTCCAAACTAGGCCTAGTTTGGGAAATAGGTTGGTATTTTAGCTTATTTTGGAAAAAGCCCCTCAAATTTGACATGCTCCCTTAGCTCAAGTAAAAAATAATTATATTTTAATTTATCTTTCAATAATAAAATAAAAAAATTTAGTATATAGGTTGGGAAGCTTCAAGATATGTCAAATTGACATATGCAAATTTGTCACTCTAGCCTTCAATTTTATTTGACATATCAAAACTTGGCATATAGGTCGGAAATGCTTTTATACATGTTCTCTAAGTTTCAATTATTTTCTCTTCTTCTTCTTACTCACTTCAAAACTCCATTCCACACCACCAAAATTCACCATTATCATTAACCTCATTGTTTGTTATTATGTTGTTATTTGCAAATAGAAGGAAGTTTGAATAAAATCAAATAATGAATGAGAATAATAATCAAAACATTTTTTTTTGAAGCAATCCATCAAAGTGGAGGTAAGTATTCACATAAATATTAAAGTACAATTATTATTTTCTGTGTTTTTTTTTTAAACGTAAAAACGAATATTTGACCTATTTTACGTTAATACTTTTCAAATTTTCATATTCGAACAAATTCACTTTGTTTAGATTTGAAAATCTGAACAAAATAACCTTGTTCGGCATTGATGGCTTTATTATTTGGGTATACCATAAAATTAAAATAGTATATTATTTAAGGGTAATTTGTGGATAAATATAGAGTATATTGAGATAAATTATATATTTAAATAATTTAATAGAGAGTACTGACAAATTAGGTGTACTAATTGATTTTTTTGGTGTCAATAGAATTCCCCCTTATATTATATAGTAAGAGAATATGTGTCATCACAAGTTCGGCCTGACTATACATTGAGTTTAATCTAGCTATTCTAAGCCTGGTCCTAAAAAAATTTGGCCCACTTAATCCAATAGATATGATGTATTAATTTTTTTATTTTTTATTTTTTTCTTGAATGGGTATTAAATTATTTAAATCCTTCTATTTATTATTTGAATTTGGAAGGTTAACAAAATTCAATGGTAAAGTAGATATGATCTTTAACAAATATTTTAATTTAAGCTTTAGAAAAATATATATATACTCTTTTTTTTCTTTTTCTTTTTTTATCTTTTATATATTTTTTTAACTTTATTTTATAACTAAAATCATATAAAATTATAATTAATATTTGGGATTTTTATTGATAAATCCTATTTAAAAGTGTTTTAACCCAAGAAGTCCATGAATGAATTTTTTAACCTATTTAGTCCCATATATGTATAGTTTTATTCCATCAAATCTTTTTTTCTTGATTTACATTATTTTCTTGGACACTTATGTCCTTATATTTAATTTTGATACCCTTATAAATATTTTTTGAACGGTTAGCAATTTTATGATGTGAACATTCATATTTTAAAATTCACATTGATAGGAATGTAAAATTGGCCCGTGGGCGGCCCGAAATCGGCCCGCGAGCCGGGGCTGACCCAGCCCGTTGACAATGTGAATATTCACATTAACATGTTAATATTCACATTAATAGGAGTGTAAAATTGGTTCGTGTCCCGTGGCGGCGCAAAACCCGCTCGCAGCCCATGGGCGGCCCGGGACGGGCCCGGTCCGGCCCATTGACAATGTGAATATTCACATTGACATGTTAACATTCACATTAATAAAAGTATAAAATTGGCCCGCGACCCATGGGCGGCCAAAAGCCCGCCCACAGCCCGGGGCGGGCCCGACCCGGCCCATTAACAATGTGAATATTCACATTAACATGTTAACATTCACATTGTAGGAGTGTAAAATTAACCCGCGCCTCCTGGCGCCGCCCACGACCGTGGGCTATCAGAATAAGCCTGGGGACCTCGCTCTGATTCGGACTCTCGCATTTTGTGTCGGTTCGTAATCTTGAACCAAAGAGTCCAAATCCGGCAAATCGTTTTGAAAACAGATTTTTTGTTTTTTAAAGAAGTGCCAAACATGGACTGCTTTGCGGAATCTGAGAGTCGCCACCTAAATATTTTTTAAAATGGGAAATTTAGGAAACCACCGACTGCCAAAGGCCACGTGTCCGTCATCACCAAAGTTGCCTCGGCTCGAACTTGGGTACGATTGGGGAAGGGCATAACATGCAAGCACACCGCTTGGCCAAAGACCGCCTCTACTTTCCATGATATCTCGATTTTGAAAACATTGTATGTCCTTATTAGGTTATTAGCCTAGGTTACTATGTGATGCTCGCAGCAAATAAGTATAGACTGGGCCGTCTGAATTGGAACAAAACATCTCATGTTTGTTTGTTTGAAAATGGTGTGATGGTGCTACCCGCAGGCAGGCTAAAATGTGGATTTGCCACCCTCAGGTAGGCTTAGAAAACATGATGTGATTCTGCCACTATCTAGTGGGCTTAAAACAAACAATCAGTGATTTGTTCCACTCCAAATAACCCAACCTTCACCCACAGGCATTCAAGGCAGTTATATCACATAAGCAGTTAGCCTCATGGCAAGCATGCTATTCATGGCAACACTCACACACATGCAAGGATGCTAAAGCATAAAACTTACCGAGTACTCCAAGCCAAAACAGAAACTCATTAGAAATCATGCATGATCCTAAGTATACAGAAATGCCTAATGCAACACATGTAAAATGCAAACTATTGGCGCCTGCTATTCTAAACATGGCATATGAAATGCTACAACTAACAAGTATTCAACTTGGAAATTGAAATACAATGCAGTTTGTATGATGCGCCGAGCCCGGTGCATGCAAAACAGATGAATGAATGCAAACAT
This sequence comes from Camellia lanceoleosa, assembly GCA_025200525.1. Classification (NCBI taxonomy): domain Eukaryota; kingdom Viridiplantae; phylum Streptophyta; class Magnoliopsida; order Ericales; family Theaceae; genus Camellia; species Camellia lanceoleosa. The sequence continues at coordinate 138,730,771 of CM045760.1, read as the reverse complement.
GCTATCATACTGTATGCTAATTGAAATATGCCCTAATCTAACCATCATAAGCGGGTAAATAAAAGGGAGAAAGAAAGGGGGGGGGTTGGAAGACATGCACACACACACGCACCCTTATTACAACAATGTGCCCTCTCGACGAAGGGTCCGAATAAATATACAGTCCCGAATGAAAGAATAAGACAGTCCAAATATTACAGTTCGAAATAATATACAAATTTCTAATTAATTATCAAATTAAACTAGGGAAAGCAATAAAATTGGCATGCAAGCCAGGGATTGCCTCGCTTCTGCTGAATGATGTATGTTGGAGCTGCCTTGCGCGGAAATTCACTGGGATGCCCCAATTAGCCTCTGTTTACAATGTTATCTCGAATTGCGTGCCAAGCTCTAAAACGCTGTTGATTCCTGATTTTTCAGAACAGAGCGGTGAAAAGGGCACAAAGAATGTATTTCACAGATATATGCATGCCTCGATCCTCGCGCCACCAATCACGCATACCGATGCATGATGGCTGAGAAACCGAATTTGCACAACTCGATATAGGATGAATGCAGATGAATGCTACAATGAAAACCTAACTCCATCATGGGTTATCCGGAGTGTCGGTGGGAATTGAGACACACTCGTCACCGAGTACGGAATGTACCTCGTTTCCGTGTCGGGCTAACACCTATCCCAACACAATGCAAGATGCATGATATGCATGAAATGCAACTAATATACAACCTAGCATGCACAATGCTATGAAATGAAATGCCTCGAAATCCGTGCCCACGGGCAGGCAGACCGAGAGAATGACATACAGAATGCAATGGACATGAAATGACATATAAAATGCAATGTGTATGAAATGGCATATGGAATGAGAATGCGGGATGGACTTACTTGACATGAGTGAGCCTCGGCACACTCTCATCGAAGCCGTCGATAAAATAAAGGTGCCTCAATTGTGCGTGCTACAGCACGCGAACCGAGGCGTGATGAAATGGGATGTAAGATCGGATAAAGCGAAGTGCCTCGAAATGCGTGCCGCAGGCGCGCAAACCGAGGCGATGCTCTAACTAAAATCGGATAAATCCGAGGTGCCTCGAAATGCGTGCCCACAAGCGCGCAAACCGAGGCGATGCTCCACAACCAAAATCGGATAAATCCGAGGTGCCTCGAAATGCGCGCACACGGACACGCAAACCGAGGCGATGCTCCACAACACAGAATCGGATAAATCCAAGGTGCCTCGAAATGCGCGCACACGGACACGCAAACCGAGGCGATGCTCCACAACACAGAATCGGATAAATCCGAGGCGCCTCGAAATCTTGGCGCTGCACGGACACGCAAACCGAGGCGAGGCTCTAAAGCACCAAAATGACATGCGAATGAGATGTGGCAAATGGCATAAGGAAGATGCAAAATTCAGCAACTAAAATAATGCAAAAACAGCCCCCAAATTATGATAAAATTGCAACCGATGCCCAAAATGCGATGAAATGCACCCGAAATGGCCTCTAACTTTATTAAACATACAGAATATGGACATGGAATGAAAAATAGTGGCAAGGCAGCCCCTAAATTAGCATTTTATCAGCACAAAGCAAGGCCAAATAATGCTCACAAGTATGGAAACAAAAGCTTGCGAAAATACGGTAAAAGAGGGGAATTACAAAGCAAGTGATATGTACAATGCTCGAACCCAAAAAAAACAGTTCTACAACATTTAAGATGGAACAAAAATATGTACAAATGCAAGAGATGACAACCTCTAAATCAGTATGTATATATGCTAAACATAGCATGCAAAAAGGGGCTATAAAGAGAGGTATCATGAGCAATGACCAAACCACTTAAGACCCTTGACAAAAAGTGTAAAATAGACCAAAACAAGACACTCTCTAAGCCTGATGGAGGCTCAAAACAGAAGCTAAGTAAGCTTAATAAAGCATGCAATTTTAATGGCCTAAAGAGGGATATTGAAAGAGGTCTATCATGGAGACACCAAATGAAGTTGAGCCCTTCTACAATGTTGTAGAGGGACTTAAAATGAGCACAAAAACAGTAGGTGTCAAAGCCAAAAACTAAAAGGAAATAAAGTAAATATTTGACTCAAGATTAGGCCGTAAAAGGGATTTGAATGCTTACCCTTGAAGACAACTCTTTCACGCCTTATAGCCTCAATTTGCTGATCCTTAGGCCTTGAAGAAGCTCCTTTGTTGCTGAAATGGAGCAAAGGTGGTGGTGCTGGCTGGTAGGTGGTAGCTCGTGGCAGCACATGTGAGAGGTGGGCTGCTGGTGGGTATGGGTTTGGTGTGGTGTGTAGCAAGTTGATGAGGGTGAGAGAGAGACCCGTGGGTGTGTAGTCTGGGTTCTTAGTGGGTATGGGACCCGAGAGAGGAGAGAGAGTGAGATGGCGGTGAGAGAGAGAGATGTGTAGTGTGTGGTGATGGGTGTGTGTGAGGCTGGGTGTGTGAAACTATGGTATGCAAAAGTGTGGGTTGTTGAGAGGTGTGTTCATGGGTGTGTAGCTATGAAGTGAGAAGAGAGTGTGGTGTGTGAATGCAAGTGGAAGGGTAGAGAAAGGTGATGGGTGAGTGTTCTGCCGCGTGAGTGTTAGGTGTGGAGGGTGTATGCTATGTGTGTGATGGATACGGTGGTGGCTCGGTGTTGAGAGGAGAGTGAGTTGTGAATGTGATGGAGAGTGAGTCTGTGAATGTGATGGGTCTTTTTTTTTAGAGTCAAAGAGGAGGTGCAGGTGTGTGAGGAGAAGGTGAGGATGATGGTGTGTGAGGTGGATGGGTGGTGAATGGGAGAGGAGAGAAATGGGTGGTCAATGGATGTATGGTGTGTCGAGCCTGGTCTGCCGAGAGGGAGAGAGAGGTGAGTGGTCATGGGTCTCTAGAGAGAGAAAGGTTGGTGGTGAGTGTATGGTCTCATGCATGGGTGTGTTAGAGAGAGAAGAGAGATCGGTGGTGAAATGGGTCTCTAACCGTGTGTGTGTGCTCGGTGAAGTCGGTGGGTGTGCCGCCAAGAGAATCAGTGGGTGTGTTTGGCAGCGAGGAGAGAAAGAGAGTTGGGTTTTCATGCATGGTGAGAGGTGGGTTTCCGGATGGCTTGCTCGGCGATGGGTGTGTCATGTGCATGAAGATGAAAGTGGTGATGTAGTATGCATGAAGATGAAGGTGGTGATGTGGTATGCATGAAGATGAAGGTGGTGATGTGGTATGCATGAAGATCAAGGTGGTGATGTGTGCCGAGTGGGTCTCCGAGAGGGAGGAGAGGTGTGTTAACTGGATTCCCGCCGAGTGAGGGAGGGGTAATGTGCATGTGTATGAGGTTGATGCCATGGGTGAGGAGAGAGGTGCCGAGAGAGAGAGTGGAGTTGTGTGTGTATGTCAATGGTGTATGGATCTTTGTGAGTGAATCCAAAGTCAGATCATCCCTCTCAAAAGGGATGTATATGCATATGTGTATGAGTGTCTTCCTCTCTTACCCGTGTGTTGTGTGTGGAACTGTGTATGAGCATCGAAATGTGTGAATGATGTCCCCCACCCTTCAACCTGTGGTTCTGCCCGACTGTATGCATTTCCTAGGTGTGTTTGTGAGAGAGGTGGGTTTTTTTCTTCTCCCCAAGCCCGTGTCCCCTCTCTAACCCATGTGCCTCTCCTTTTCTTGAGTGGGTGTCTTTGGTGAATTGTTTCTTTTTTTCTTTTTTTCTTTTCTTTATTCTCTCAAATCCCCACGAGGCCACCCACAAGGCCACTCAAAACCACCAATGTACATAATGATTTTTATTCTTAATCTTTTCTTTTTTTCTTTTTTTTATTTTTATTTTTATATATATATATATTTTTTAAAAATTTTGTTTTGTTTATTTTTTATTTTCTTTTGTTTTTTTTTTTTAAAAAAAGTTATCACTTTATATAAAACACACTAAAAAGATATGCACACACCTAATTTAATACACACACATAAAATTCTAAAACACTACAAATTACCAAAATATTAATGATGGCCAAAATGGGTGAGGTTTGGAATTTGACATTTCAATTTGATTTTTGTTGGTGAGGGTGGTCAAACTAAAATGCCCGAGTCTTAGGGCCGGTCAAAATGGGGTGTCTACAGTTGCCCCTCTTTGACAGAACTCGGAAGTCAAGAAGTGACGAGAGTGAATGTCAAAGCCTAGAGACGACCCATTTTTGACAAGGCCGAAGACTTAGACAATCATACAAGATAAACAGAGATACGTGCCTGCGGGGATGCCTTTCAGGCAAGAGGGGGCAAAATGCAAATGATATGCACTGAGCCAGGTGATCATGCAAATGCAACAAGCTGTAATGAAACAAGTATTGACAAATAAATGCAACAGTTTTAAGCAAGAATGCAAAGCAACGACTACATCTCATGCAGTTAGGAATGCGGAGAATTATTCAATTCTCGCCGCGTCACACGGAGAAGATACGATACTGCTGGCGATTCGTCTGGGTCGCATCAAATTTCAAATGAACCGTACATACAATATCGTGCCTGCAAAACTGTGACACTCAACAAGAACAAGAGGCTAACGACATACAGTCAATGTGATTCCTGTGGCTGCGAAAATTGGACACACGCAGTCGGGCGAAAGTGATCGATAAAGCAAAGCAGGATAGGTAAGGTGCGCAAGATAGCGCGATGCAACGCACTAACAAGTGCAGGTGAGATGTGCAAGATAGCACGATAAAATGCATGCACAATGCAAGTAAAGTGCACAAAATAGTGCGATGCGCAAAATAGCGCGAGTGAAATGTAATGCACTAACAAGTGCAGGTGGGACGCGCAAGATAGCGCGAATGATACAGTGCACAACATAGTGCGATGCGCTAAACAGCGCGATTGATTTGAAATGCACAAGATAGTGCGATGTGATATGCAAAGCACAGGACAGTGCGATTGAGGTGCACAAAATAGCGCGATGAATGCAATGCACAAGACAGTGCGATGGAGGTGTGCAAAATAGCGCGAATGGTGAACTGCACAAAATAGTGCGATTGTGGTGCGCAAAATAGCGCGAATGTAAAAACTGCACAAAACAGTGCGATTGAGGTGCGCAAAATAGCGCGAATGATATAATGCACAAAATAGTGTGAGGCGCTAAACAGCACGATTGATTTGAAATGCACAAGATAGTGCGATGTGATATGCAAAGCACAGGACAGTGCGATTGAGGTGCACAAAATAGCGCGATGAATGCAATGCACAAGACAGTGCGATGGAGGTGTGCAAAATAGCGCGAATGGTGAACTGCACAAAATAGTGCGATTGTGGTGCGCAAAATAGCGCGAATGTAAAAACTGCACAAAACAGTGCGATTGAGGTGCGCAAAATAGCGCGAATGATATAATGCACAAAATAGTGTGAGGCGCTAAACAGCACGATTGATTTGAAATGCACAAGATAGTGCGATTGAGGTGCGCAAAATAACGCGAATGCAGTGCACTAACAAGTACAGGTGAGATGCGCAAGATAGCGCGATAAAATGCATGCACAATGCAAGTAAGGTGCACAAAATAGTGCGATGCGCAAAATAGCGCGAGTGAAATGTAATGCACTAACAAGTGCAAATGGGATGCGCAAGATAGCGCGAATGATACAATGCACAAAATAGTGCGATACGCTAAACAGCGCGATTGATTTGAAATGCACAACAGTGCGATACGCTAAACAGCGCGAGTGATTTGAAATGCACAACAGTGCGATACGCTAAACAGCGCGAGTGATTTGAAATGCACAAAACAGTGCGATACGCTAAACAACGCGAGTGATTTGAAATGCACAAAATAGTGCGAGTGAGATAAAATACACAAGAAAGTGCGATAAAATGCATTTTCTATGCAAGTATGGGGGTATCTTCTATGCGATAGATACAAGCATTTTCTATGCAAGTATGGAAGCACAATTTATGCAATGTTGAAAGCAAGCATATTCTATGCATGAATCATAACGATGCGTGGCACGCATGCAACAACAGTGTATATGAAAGTCCACATTCTATGTAATAGAGGAGCATCAAATATATACTCTGGTGCCTCTGATTTGCCTCTTAGAGGACTTTGCAACACTCGGCTCAAAAGGGCACACCCTGCTCATGTTGGCGAGATAACATCTGCATGTGAAACCCTTGGTGCTACCTGGATCGCCATTCGACTTGAAGCAAGGCTTACACTTGGGGTTGAGATACACTCATACTCTAGAGAAATGGCGGCCTCGAGAAGGTGCACTGAATGCAGTCTCGATTTTGCTAAAATTTGAGACATGCTAAGATGCTCCAAATTTTCCTCTTTTCTTTTGCTTTTGGCATCCGGAACCCATATAGCTTCAGATAGGTCCCGGTTTTACTATTCACACTTATCGGGGTGGACCTCGCGCTTTATGAAAGAACCAATTGCTTTTGCAATTGTGGAGAACGGCACGGCACTCTGAGCACGAGATGATTTTTCTTTTGAAATTGAGAGATGAGTTTTCGATCAGGTATTGCGCCTACGACTGGACACAGCAAAACGACTCAACACAGAAATAAAAGGCACACAACCTAGACACATCGAGTAACACTTGAAACGACTCAAAACAAGAATCAAGAGAAAACAAAAAGACACGATATTCAGACGTGCACAGGGAGCCTGTTTCACCGGGTAGTGTTTCCCACCCTTTCTCATTTGTGATTCTCACATCACTCTGGCACTCAATCTCTTGTTTTCTGAAAAGCCCATTTTCTCACTTTTTCTCTCATCGCACATCCCTCTATTCTTCAATCTCTCATTTTTCATCCCTCCCCTGGGTGGTTGATGGATAAACAGCAAGTTGTGGGCTCGTGCCCCTAGCATTCTGCTAGATTCTTCTTCTTCTGGGCGCAGCTAGTGAATTCCTCCCACAGAGGGGTTGCGCTACAACTGGGTGTGTAGCAAATCTGCAGCTAGCATCGGTTGATGATGCTTTGCTGGGGAGTTTGGACGTGATAACATCTGTCCAGATGATGGAGTGAAATATCTTTCCTCATTCCAGTTCGTGCTTCGCACTTGGCTCGACAGTTTTTTTGCTTGGAGGATGAGAGAACTTTCAGCCCTTTTGCGGTTAGCTTCAGTGGTGCCCTTTTCCGGCAGGTAGAGTGCCCTTTCTGGCAAGTGCATTGATAAAGGGAAAAAGACAGAGAACCTAACTCAACTGTACCCCTAGTTCATCATGTTGACCATGTTTTGTTTTTGCATTCTACTAAAACAATTTTGACCAAAATGAGAGTTAGATTAACATGCTTGTTCGATTTTTGATTTCAAATCACGCAAGTCAGGCTATGAGCACTGAAAATTTTCCCCCTTTTTTTTTTTTTTTTTTTTTGGGTCCAAGAAATGGTCCCGTTTTTGGAAAAGATGAAACAATTTTCGAGAAAATTAGTCGACCTCAGTAAAAATTCTCAAAAACTATTTTTGCAAACGGCCACTGCTCGACGAGCATAGAACCCACTCTCGAGATGCACAACCTCGGATCCAAAGGAAAACTGCCCCGTACTTGAAGAGAGCTGCATGGCAACGGAAAGTTGCCTCTTGTTTGAACGGCACCGCGGCGCATTGAATGGCAACGGAAAGTTGCCCCTTGTTTGAATGGCGCCGCAGCACACTGAATGGCAACGAAGAATTGCCCCTTGTTTGAACGGCACTGGAGCGCATTTGCAGTCAGTCCTCAGAGCTACGAACACAAACAGACTCTCGGATACGGAGAAGGCAGAGATGATCAAAACCATTACATGGACACAATCAAATTTGAATTGTTTTACGGCTGGACTTCAGAATGAAGTTGCCTACGTATCCCAAAGATGGGAATCAAGCCTTACGTAGTTCGGGGTTAAGGTACACTCGGGTATTTAACCTCTCCTTTTTATGCTTTAACTTTTGCCAAGGCGCCTATTGCAGGTTTTCGACCTTGCGAGCTTTGTTTTTCTTTCTTTTCTTTTTTTCTATTCTTTTTATTCCTTTTTTCTTCATTTTTTTCATTTTTCTTCTTTTTTTTTTCTTTTCATTTTTTTTTGCATTTTTTTTTTCTTTTTTATTTTTCTCTTGCTCTAACTTTTGCCTGGGTCGCCCTTCCGGGTTTTCGGCCCAACGAGCCTCTCAAAGGGGAAAAGTGTAACAAGTCCATGCCAAATGGTTTTAGGATCTCGAAGCCATCCGTATCCAGGAGAGTGGCTGTTGTATTGATTTGCAGAAAGATCCACCTTTGGCTCTTTGAGCATATCTGACATTTTTGTCCCTAGTTTGAGGGGTGCTTCTGATCTAGCTTTGCAACCTTCTTCTGATGAGGTCTGACCTTCTTGATCTGACTTTGGCGCCTCTTGTTCGAGAGCTGCATCGAATCTGGCCACACAGGCCTCACATCATAGTTGACCTTTGAACATTCTGAATGCAAGTCCAAGGTTTGAAAATGAGGGGTCGAGTCTCGAGGCTGATAGCGATCCTAAGCTGCACAATCTCAAGAGTGATTCCACACAGGTCTTCGCAGGACTGCGCAAAACATTTTTGACAGTTTTTAAGAAAGCGAAAAAATCGCTCGCGCAGAAGATAGTGTGGAACCAATCTGGATCAAGCCAGGATCCTTCTCAGTACTCACGCTAACAAGCATGATTTCATTCATTAAGGGCTTAGCACGCCTCTCTTTCTCTCAATTTGATCAAAATTTTGCAAATCCCGAGGAATTCCTCCCTCTTTGTTTTCACTGCAGTGTTCAAAAAGGTGTTGAAAAACTTAGGTCAATACAATGGCTTCAAGGCACAAGAGAGCAGGTGGAATGCACTGCCATTTCATTCAAATCCCGGCACAACTAGCACACTGCAGTAAAACAAATGCGAGAGTATGGAAATCACTTTCATTCAAAATCATGGCATAACTGCCTCGGCGTAAAACAGACTCAAAACAAAACAAAACAAAAAGACAAAAGCAAAAACAAAATGGTGACGCCGAGGTAACACCCGGAATCACCCGACTTATACAACAGATGACTCGATACAACAAGACAGACTCCAAAACAAAAGAGACAGACTCAAAACAAAAGGAGACTCAAAACAAAACAACAAAATTGACCCAATACCCAAGTCGAAAACACAAAATTGGTATTTGCACATTGCTCGTAATAAAGGCGTGCCATCCACCATATCTAGAGTAAACTGAGCGTTGCCCGCAGGTGGTTTATCCCCCATTCACATAACATTATTCCCCAAGTTCACTGACCCAGTGCCGATAGACTTTGCTAAGCTCGGCGGGAGGATGACCTCGTTGTCAAATAGATCCTGTACTTCATGGCGAAGACGGAAGCAGTTGTTGGTAGCATGGCCAGTTTGCTGATGGTATGCGCAGTACTGGGTAGCATCATGTGTAGCCGGAAGAGGGTTCGGGAGAGACCGAGGCTCAAGGGGTTTGAAATGGCCTTGTCCAACAAGGATTTGGAAAGCTTTGGACAAAGGCATGTGGAGGGCATGGAAGACCCTCTGACCTCGGGGTTGGTACTTCTGGGTTTGTGGATTTTTGCTGGACGCACCAACAAAGGGATTGGCAGGTGCTGGCCTGGTTTGTTGATCTCTTCTGAGTGGAGGATTATAGCTGAAGGGAACATTCTTGGTACAACGGCCCTTCTCCCGGCTTGCCCCTTGAGTCAAACTGCCCCCAACTTGAGTAGCGAAAGTGTCATTCACAGCTTTTGCGACAATCGCGAGCACTTGTTCTTTGTTCAGTCCCTCGGATTTCAAAGTCTTAACAGCCAACAGAAGATGTTCATGGGGATCCATGTCTACCCTTACCTTGTTCTTTCCACTCGCTTCCACTTTGTCACGGGATTGGCCTTCCTCAGATGTAGCCCGCCCCAAGCTTGGGGAGCCTTTTGACATGAACTCCCTGGTAGGCGATGTGGTTGATGATGGAGCCAAAACTCCAAAGGCTAAATCCGCCGTTTTCCTCTGAAGATCTTCAATCATCCTCATCACCGGAAGTAGTGGGTTCATGGGTTTGAGATGATTGGGGTTCAGTGCACCCGTCATGCATAGGTCCATGCTTTGGAATAAACACCTCAAAGCTTGGGTAAATGGTAGGGTGATGTATATGTTGGGGTCATAAGCGGATGGCAGTGTATGGATGAGATTGAGGTAGGTGGGAAATATTTGGTCATTGGGGCCTGAAGGTGGAGCTATCGTCCGGTTGTCGATGAGATTTTGGACCTCATGACGAAGGCGGTAGCAACGGTCGGTGCCATGACCGCGCTGTTGATGGTACATACAGTATTTGGAGGGGTTATGTCTGGCTGGGAGTGGGTTAGGAAGAGGTTGAGGATCGAGAGGTTTGAGATGCCCTCTTTCCATTAGGACTTTTAGTGCGCTAGTCAGGCTCATATGGAGAGGGGTGAAAGTTCTGCCCTGAGCTCGGGCTGGGTCGGCTATTTGCGGGCTTGGATTGGCAAAAGGGTTGGCTGCAGTGACTGTATTGATTTTAGTGGGTTCGGGAATAGTGCTACTTCCGACATTGGTACTCCTTGAAGTCACCCTCCTTGTCGGTTCACTTGTTCTGGGAATGATCCCACTGTTGAACGCATTCTCGACCTGGACCCCCAGTTCATGCAAACTTTTGAAAGTGAATAGCGGAGCGACTATCAATTTCTGCAACATATCATGCTCGAGGTTCCGCACCATCATCTGCACTTGATCCCTCTCAGAAGGGCGGCGATCTGTCATTTGTGCTACCTTTGCTCTCCACCTCGCAACAAATTTCACAAAAGGCTCTTTTGGATTTTGGCGGGTTGCTTCAAGCTCTTGGATGGTCATCTCAACTTGGGTATTGTAGGAATACTGATCGACAAAGGCCTCAGCCAATTCTTCCCAGTTTTGCTTCACTTGGTCCTCCAACTTAGCGTACCAAGTGGTCGCTACATCGACGTGGTTCTTCCATACGAGAGAGTTTCGTGGGCTTAGTCAAACCCATCTGCTTTAGGACATCCAAGAAAAGCCGGATATGTACCATTGGATCCCCTGCACCCGTCGAAACGGTCAATATGTGGCATTTGAATTGTTCGAAGCCGGACGGCAGACTCAGTGTGCCCATCCTCAATGTCGGGAATGGAGTTAAGGCCTTGTGCCTTTTTGAATTGCTTCTCAAGGTTCGCAATTTTCTCTGCGGTCAGATCGAGGTCATTAGCATCAAGGGGATAACGCCTCTCATTAGGCTGCACCAGGGGTCTGAAAACTTGGGCTTGAGCCAACCCTTCTCGAGGATCTGGACCCTGCAAATCTTCAGTTGGCGAAATTGGGTCAAAGTTCGTTTACGGGGTCCCAAAGTGGATGTAAGGCGAATCATGCAGATGGGCATGCGTTTCATCTCGGTCTCACCGCATGGCGGTTCCTCGATTTGGCGCTGCTATCACGGCCACAAATTCTTCCGAACCCTGTGCCATCATGGGTCTACTAATGATGTGATCGTGATGTCGGATCGATGAACAGAAGCCTTGATCGCCTTTTGCCTTGCCTTAGCGAAGAACACTGGTTGCCCTTGAATTAAATCTCGATTCAACAAAGTCTATCAAGACTAGTCCAATGTACTCGGGATTTTGAGTCTTCGAAGCTATGGTTCCAGGACTACCTAGCAAAAGAGAAAACATGCAAAGATCTCACCTGATTTCACCAAACGGATATGAGCATAACAGATGATCAGTTTCCTCAATTTCGCCCCAAAATTCGCCAACTGATACCCTCGGTAAATCAATCCCGAACATCGAATCGGTGCCCGCAGTTCGATGCCCAAACTTGTAAACTGATACATGCATTCCCTGTAGAGGCACACTCTAACAAGCACATAATGAGATAAGTGAGAGCCAAAACACCCCTATGTTGGGGTAGGGTTTCTGTCCTATTTTGTCGTGAACTAGGGTTTCACCACGCACGCAGCGCTTCAAACAACCTATAAACGGGTAAGCATCTGCCCTAGTTTGGAATGGTCACTATGGATCCGAATATGCACTAGGTCGAATGGTCAGGGTGCCGGTAAAACCGGTTTGTGTTCCCATGTCGTCAGAGTGTGAATCGCAAGCCTTATGGACATGACTTGACAAGACAAGCCTCGTGCAAAACCGCCAGAATGGCATATGGCAAACACGGTCCTAGGCGCACCAATGCAAATGCAATGCAAAGAAACACACAAGTGTAGAAAAAACAGATATCATGAGTTCGAGTCAAGTTCTCTAAATCCCAGAAGTCGCCAGAATCAGAATAAGCCCATGGGGACCTCGCCATGATTCGGACTCGCATTTTGTGTCGGTTCGTAATCTTGAACCAAAGAGTCCAAATCCGGCAAATCGTTTTGAAAACAGATTTTTTTTTTAAAGAAGTGCCAAACATGGACTGCTTTGCCAGATACAGAGTCGCCACCTAAATATTTTTTAAAATGGGAAATTTAGGAAACCCTGACTCGTGCCAAAGGCCACGTGTCCGTCATCACCAAAGTTGCCTCGCCTCGGGAACTTGGGTACCATTGGGGAAGGGCATAACATGCAGCACCTCGCCGCCGGCCAAAGACCGCCTCTACTTTCCATGATATCCGATTTTGAAAACATTGTATGTCCTTATTCGGTTATTAGCCTAGGTTACTATGTGATGCTCGCAAAGAAATAAGTATAGATGGCGTCTTCGAATTGGAACAAAACATCTCATGTTTGTTTGTTTGAAAATGGTGTGATGGTGCTACCCAGGCAAAGCTAAAATGTGGATTTGCCACCCTCGTAGGCTTAGAAAACATGATGTGATTCTCGCCACTATCTAGTGGGCTTAAAACAAACAATCGTGATTTGTTCCACTCCAAATAACCCAACCTTCACCCACAGCATTCAAGGCGCTTATATCACATAAGCGATTAGCCTCATGGCAAGCATGCTATTCATGGCAACACTCACACACATGCAAGGATGCTAAAGCATAAAACTTACCGAGTACTCCAAGCCAAAACAGAAACTCATTAGAAATCATGCATGATCCTAAGTATACAGAAATGCCTAATGCAACACATGCAAAATGCAAACTATTGGCAGGCTCGGCTATTCTAAACATGGCATATGAAATGCTACAACTAACAAGTATTCAACTTGGAAATTGAAATACAATGCAGTTTGTATGATGCGCCGAGCCCGGTGCATGCAAAACAGATGAATGAATGCAAACATGCTATCATACTGTATGCTAATTGAAATATGTTGCGAAAATACGGTAAAAGAGGGGAATTACAAAGCAAGTGATATGTACAATGCTCGAACCCAAAAAAACAGTTCTACAACATTTAAGATGGAACAAAAATATGTACAAATGCAAGAGATGACAACCTCTAAATCAGTATGTATATATGCTAAACATAGCATGCAAAAAGGGGCTATAAAGAGAGGTATCATGAGCAATGACCAAACCACTTAAGACCCTTGACAAAAAGTGTAAAATAGACCAAAACAAGACACTCTCTAAGCCTGATGGAGGCTCAAAACAGAAGCTAAGTAAGCTTAATAAAGCATGCAATTTTAATGGCCTAAAGAGGGATATTGAAAGAGGTCTATCATGGAGACACCAAATGAAGTTGAGCCCTTCTACAATGTTGTAGAGGGGCTTAAAATGAGCACAAAAACAGTAGGTGTCAAAGCCAAAAACTAAAAGGAAATAAAGTAAATATTTGACTCAAGATTAGGCGAAAAAGGGATTTGAATGCTTACCCTTGAAGACAACTCTTTCGCTGCCTTATAGCCTCAATTTGCTGATCCTTAGGCCTTGAAGAAGCTCCCTTTGTTGCTGAAATGGAGCAGTGGTGGTGGTGCTGCTGGTGGTAGCTCGGTAGCGGGCTGCTATGTGAGAGAGGTGGCTGCCGTGGGTATGGGTTTGGTGTGGTGTGTAGCAAGTTGATGAGGGTGAGAGAGAGAGACCCGTGGGTGTGTAGCTGGGTTGCCGTGGGTATGGGACTGCCGAGAGGGAGAGAGTGAGATGGCAGTGAGAGAGAGAGAGATGTGTAGTGTGTGGTGATGGGTGTGTGTGAGCTGCTGGGTGTGTGAAACTATGGTATGCAAAAGTGTGGGTTGTTGAGAGGTGTGTTCATGGGTGTGTAGCTATGAAGTGAGAAGAGAGCCGTGTGGTGTGTGAATGCAGTGGAAGGGTAGAGAAAGGTGATGGGTGAGTGTTGCTGCCGTGAGTGTTAGGTGTGGAGGGTGTATGCTATGTGTGTGATGGATACGGTGGTGGCTCGGTGTTGAGAGGAGAGTGAGTTGTGAATGTGATGGAGAGTGAGCTGTGAATGTGATGGGTCTTTTTTTTTTAGAGTGAAAAGAGGAGGTGCAGTGTGTGAGGAGAAGGTGAGGATGATGGTGTGTGAGGGCTGGATGGGTGGTGAATGGGAGAGGAGAGAAATGGGTGGTCAATGGATGTATGGTGTGTCGAGTCGGTCTGCCGAGAGGGAGAGAGAGGTGAGTGGTCATGGGTCTCTAGAGAGAGAAAGGTTGGTGGTGAGTGTATGGTCTCATGCATGGGTGTGTTAGAGAGAGAAGAGAGATCGGTGGTGAAATGGGTCTCTAACCGTGTGTGTGCTCGGTGAAGTCGGTGGGTGTGCTGCCAAGAGAATCAGTGGGTGTGTTTGGCGAGCGAGGAGAGAAAGAGAGTTGGGTTTTCATGCATGGTGAGAGGTGGGTTTGCTGGATGGCTTGCTCGGCAGTGGGTGTGTCATGTGCATGAAGATGAAAGTGGTGATGTAGTATGCATGAAGATGAAGGTGGTGATGTGGTATGCATGAAGATGAAGGTGGTGATGTGGTATGCATGAAGATCAAGGTGGTGATGTGTGTGCCGAGTGGGTCTGTCGAGAGGGAGGGAGAGGTGTGTTAACTGGATTCCTGCTGCCGTGAGGGAGGGGTAATGTGCATGTGTATGAGGTTGATGCCATGGGTGAGGGAGAGAGGTGCCGAGAGAGAGAGTGGAGTTGTGTGTGTATGTCAATGGTGTATGGATGCTGCTGTGAGTGAATCCAAAAGCTGTATCATCCCTCTCAAAAGGGATGTATATGCATATGTGTATGAGTGTCTTCCTCTCTTTACCCGTGTGTTGTGTGTGGAACTGTGTATGAGCATCGAAATGTGTGAATGATGTCCCCCCACCCTTCAACCTGTGTCTGCTCCGACTGTGTATGCATTTCCTAGGTGTGTGCTGTGAGAGAGGTGGGTTTCTTTTTCTTCTCCCCAAGCCCGTGTCCCCCCCTCTCTCTAACCCATGTGCCTCTCCTTTTTCTTGAGTGGGTGTGCTGGTGAATTGTTTCTTTTTTTTCTTTTTTTCTTTTCTTTATTCTCTCAAATCCCCCCACGAGGCCACCCACAAGGCCACTCAAAAACCACCAACAGACATAATGATTTTTATTCTTAATCTTTTCTTTTTTTCTTTTTTTTTTATTTTTATTTTTATATATATATATATTTTTTAAAAATTTTGTTTTGTTTATTTTTTTATTTTCTTTTGTTTTTTTTTTAAAAAAAGTTATCACTTTATATAAAACACACTAAAAAGATATGCACACACCTAATTTAATACACACACATAAAATTCTAAAACACTACAAATTACCAAAATATTAATGATGGCCAAAATGGGTGAGGTTTGGAATTTGACATTTCAATTTGATTTTTGTTGGTGAGGGTGGTCAAACTAAAATGCCCGAGTCTTAGGGCCGGTCAAAATGGGGTGTCTACAGCGGCCCGGAGCGGGCTCGGGCCGGCCTGTTGACAATGTGAATATTCACATTAACATGTTAACATTCACATTGATAAGAGTATAAAATTGGCCAGCGGCCCAGCGCCAGCCCATTGACAATGTGAATATTCACATTGACATGTTAACATTCACATTGATAAGAGTGTAAAATTGGCAATTGACGTATGACCTAAAGCCGATTCGTGACAATGTGAATATTCACATTGACATGTTAATATTAACATTGATAGAGTGTAAAATTGCTTGCCGCCGCTTGCTTGCCGTGTCTGGTAGGTCTTGGCCATTCACATGACCAAAAGCCCTCTCGCGGCCCAAGGCGGGCCCCGCCCGTTGACAATGTGAATATTTATATTGACATGTTAACATTCACATTCATTGGAGTGTAAAATTAGCCCGCGTGGTCGCCGAACTCGCCTACGGCACTGGGTCCGCTTGATTGTTGATGGTGAATATTCACATTGACATGTTAACATTCACATTGATAAGAGTATAAAATTGGCCAGCGGCCTAGGGCGGGCCCGACCCGGCCCGTTGACAATGTGAATATTCACATTGACATGTTAATATTCATATTAATAAGAGTGTAAAATTGGTCCACAGCCCGTGGGCGGCCCGAAACCCAACCGCAACCCGAGGCGGGCTTGGCCCGACCCGTGACAATGTGAATATTCACGTTGACATGTTAGCATTAACATTGATAGGAGTGTAAAATTTGCCCGCTGCCAGAAGCTTGCTCGCGGCCTGAGTTAGGCCCAGCCCGACCTGTTGACAATGTGAATAGTCACATTGACATGTTAAAATGCACATTGATAGGAATGTAGAATTGGCCTGCGGCCCGTGGGCTGCCCATGACCCGGGGCAAGCTCGTTTGGGTCCAGGCCCGAGCATGTCCGAGACCCTAGGTGAATGCTTAGGTCATCACTTTGAAGCCCGGCCCGGCCCATCGGCCCGTTTAAGCCCCATTTAAGGCTCGGTCTGAGGCCCAGCCTGCGCCGAGGCGTAATGTATTTTTTTGTAGAAAATAATAAAATTTTGGTAGAAAAAATTAAAAGAATTAAAAAAAAATGGCCAGGCCCGCCCAAGCCCGACCTAAGTTCGAGGCTAGGCCCAGGCTTACCGGCCCGACTTGAGGCTCGATCCATCGGCCTGTCCAAAGCCCGAATACCCTTGTGCCAGGACTAGGGCCTGGGCCTAATTTTTTAGCCCGTGGGCCGGCCCGGTCCGGGAAAGGCTCGTTTGGACCTAGGCTCAAGCCTAGTTTGAGACCCTAGGCTAGGGCCTGGGCCATCACTTTGAAGCCCGACCCCGCCCATTGGCCCGGTTAAGGCTCATTCAAGGCTTGGTCCGAGGCCCGGCCCGGGCCAAGGCCTAGTGTCTTTTTTGTGAAAAATAATAAAATTTTAGTAGAAAAAATTGAAAAGAATTAAAAAAAAAAATGGCCAGGCCCGCCCCAAGCCGTGGCGGGTTTCTAGCAGCCACGAGGCACGAGCTAATTTTACACTCCTATCAATGTGAATGTTAACATGTCAATGTAAATATTCACATTGTCAACGGGCCACGCCGGACCTGCTGGCCAATTTTATACTCTTATCAATATGAATGTTAACATGTCAATGTGAATATTCACATTGTCAACAGTCGCCGCTCGCTCGGCGCCGCCACGCCGGTGGTTTCGCGATCACAAGGCGCAGGTTAATTTTACACTCCTATCAATGTGAATGTTAACATGTCAATGTGAATATTCACATTGTCAACGGGCCGGGTCGGGCCCACCCTGGGCTGCGGGCGGGCTTTTGGCCGTCCATGGGTCACGGGCCAATTTTATACTCTTATTAATGTGAATGTTAACATGTCAATGTGAATATTCATATTGTCAACGGGCCAAACCGGGCCTGCCCCGGCCCGCCCATGGGCCGCGGGCGGGTTTCGCGACGCCACGGGACGCGGGTTAATTTTACACTCCTATTAATGTGAATGTTAACATGTCAATGTGAATATTCACATTGTAAATAGGTCGGGCTCGCCCCGGCCTGACTCGAATTTTCCGGGCACCCATGAGGATCGACATGGGCCGGGCCCTTACACATTGACGATATGAACATTCACATTGACAGTGTGAACATTCACATTAGGGGTATTTTGGTAATTATGTCACTTATAGGACTTATTGAAATATAAAAAAATAATGTGAGCTAAATGGAACATAAGTAGATGAAAATGATACTTTGGTCTTCTTATCTCAAATAGGACCTAATGGAATAGTAAAAAAGAACATGAGTTGGATGAAATAAAGCTATTAAAAAGTAGATTTATCAAAAAAGCTCTCTTAATATTTTATAAATGGGCGGGGTAGGCTAGAATTTTTTTTATCTCAAGCCCAGCCTGAATCATGTACAAAATCTTACCCAACACCTAGCCTTATAAGCAAAATAATTTTCAATCTTCAAAAATATCGGGTTGGCCATTAGGTTAATAGCCACGGCTACTTATCACTAATATATTTAATTAATCGTATTTTTAAAATCAAAACAAATCAAGCACTACCCTTAACGAGATATACACCTATAAGAGTAGATTTATCATCCTTTTTTTTTTATTATTATTTATATATATTTATATAAACTCACATTTTCTAGCTATTCAAATGAGTGTTATATAAATATTTTAAAATATATAAATAAAGAAAATATAATTTTATTTCTACAATATGTAGATAAATTATAAATTTAAAATCCAAGTAGTAGTTAATAACAACTATTACTTTGTGTGCTGTAACAAAAAAACTATTACTTTGTGTATTAACTATCAAGTGGTTATAAAATTATTGGTGAATTTTTAAAAAATGTCCAATGATAATTAGGAATATAAAAATTTTACTTGACTTGCAGAAAAATAAAAGTTTCAAAACATCAATTAAAATGTTACCTTTGTGTAATAGTAAAGATTTAATTTTTATTTTATTTTATTCTTAGACGTAATTGTCAAGACTACCAAGATTTCTTTTGCTAATTTGGTGAAATTGATCACATGGTTATATAAATTACTTTCTCCATTATGACAAGCAAATTCAAATGCTATCCGACTTTGTGAAATGAACAAGCTCATACTGATCATGCTTAAGTGACTACTGAGCTTATAATTGTTGGAAATGAATGAAATTTCATAAATGAATAATCAGAATTTTAGTTAATTTTGAATTTAAATTCAAGACCCAAATGTTATTACACGCGGGTTAAAGTTGGAATGTGTTTTTTTTCCGCGTATACTTTAATACCTTGAAAACGGCATGCCAAAACGATTTCTGGATAAAATAATGTTAGAGATCTCAAAAATTTTATCAAAATTTTTGAATCTCTAATATTTTTGTTCCGGATAAATGGGGAATTGGTGTTTTTGTTGGCTTCCTCAAGTTGGAAGAGTCGAGGTAGCTAATGAAGGCTTGTCTCGCATGAAGTGAGCATGCTTGTGTGTATTTAGGCCAAGTTTGGGAAGACTAAATAAGTGCACTTTTTGTCTTTTTTGACTAAAAAATTGAGGTTGAAAATATGGATGTTTGGGTTAACTTTTTGACTTTTTATTGAAAAATGTGTAATAAAAATTTGTGAAAATTGGTTTTTAGAAGAAAATTTGAATTGGGAGTTGTGCAGCCGTAATTGTTGACTTTTGGTGAATAGTGTTAACTTTTTAACTTTTTGAGTAACTTTTTGGCTTTTTGGATTATTTGCTACTACCCAAACAAGGCCTAAGTTCAATTTTGGGCTTGAACTTAAATTGTTTCGGGCCTGTTAAATTTTGTCCAGCCCAAGAGGGTGGAATTTTTTTTTGGTCCAGCTGAAATTGCTTAGTTCAGAACATTTTTGAAGCTTGCAGATTTATTTCTACTTAAGTTGAATCTTCTCCTATTAGATCTACCAAAAAAATATAAAAATAAATCAGATTTAACATTTTAAACCCACTTGAATCACACAAATACCTCTTCCTTTAAATGATTTGAAAAGAATGACATGCAACTCTAATTACTCGTGAAAAAAAATACTAAACACCTTGGAACTAACACAATTAGTCAGAATCTTTGCATCTATTAGGAGATTAAAGGTTTGACTCTTTTCTCTTCTCCAATCAACCCAAAAATAAAAATAAAAAAACTGAATTGTATATCATTGAAAAATTGTTGAAATTTTCCATAATTATTATTTCTATACTCAAAATTTTTGCAGTGATTATGTGATGGCTAGGCTAACAAAGGTTTTAGAAGTCTTTTTTCAGTTTGTCTAAAGATTGTTATATATATATATAGATAGATCGACCTCAAGCCAATGGGGCTTAAAGTTTGGAGTTTTACACTTTGTGTGATTGCCATAACTGAGATCTATATTATCATTTCACATGCAAAATTGTGCAAACAAAGAACAAAAATGTAGCATATAGATTATTCACGTTTTATTTATACCTTCATATGAATTATAATTGTGTTGCATCAGCTATTCTAGAGATTGGTGGTTGGACCTTAATCAGGCCGTCGGCAATTTCTAGGGCTCTCTTGCTCTTCTTGTCACGATCCCATTCCGCCCCTGGTAGAATGGTGCCATGATAGCTAGTAATTCGAGATTACTTAAGGCCAACTTGCAAAGTCACTCACAATCAGAGTATACATATGGGGCTTACATGTGCGAAAGTAATAAATTTAGATCTAATTAGTCTATAAGAGCTGTGCATAGATTAAATGAAATGGCATATATTTAACATAGTTTTACAATTTGAATACAAATAAAACAAAGTGCATGTTACATCTTGATCAAAAGGCTTTTCAAGCCGACATATACAAAAGATATGAAATACAAAGTTATGAAGCATAATTTTCAAGATGCTAGCAAAAACATGAATTCCAAACATCTTGCAAACACATCTAGGCATCACCGCCTTCTTACTTGTCACCTACATATATATAAGAAGAGGGTGGGCTTGGATACTCAGTGAATGATATAATTAATAAATGTTTGAATGAATGATATCCGACATCTTTATCAAAACAATACATATAATAACTTCTACAAAACATGGGATGAATCAAGTTCATCAATCAAAGTCTTTCAAATCTTCTTGGGATGTTTAATAATATCTACATAATATAATGGATGACATTCTTGACAAAACAAGGGAATAATTGACCCGGAAAAGATTAGACAAACCGACATGTACAAGACCGTCGGTGGCAAGGGAGATATCTCAAACAAGGGTACTAGTTGCATTATAGTCCCCTAGCACTAAGGACTTTCCAAAAATGTCATCAAAATAGATAATACTTGATACAAAACTAGGGATAATCATTCATACTTAAACAAACACTTTTCCAAAACGAAACAAACAAAGCTTTTATCAAAACATTAAAACATAGCTTTATTAAAAATACCACTGACATAGCTCTTCGGGTGTGGGGATTACAAGCAAGGATCCAAGGCTTACAAGTACATGATAAAACCCAATTGAATGCATTTCAAGAAGACAAGAAGAGATGCTCAAAGATGGTGTGTGTGTTAATTTTCGACCACACTGCCAATCAAGCACTCAGTTGGAGAACACTGGCAGAATGGATTAAGCCCGAATGACCTGTCAAAGAAAGATAAGAATCTAGTGGTAGTTCGTCCACTCGGGGGCACTCCAACGATCAAGTCAGTAAAATATCTCTCAAAGATAACCAATAGTGCTTAACTCACTAGACAGAGCATAAAAGACATACCTTAGACTCATGGGGGTGCCTCACTTTTATAGCCAACACAATTCTAGTCCCAATAGAAGTCTAGCTCCAATGGACTTAGGATTACTGCTAATCTTGGACTCCCAGTAGGATTAGGATAAACTCTCTAAGAGTCTTATCTTTATCCAAACTGAAGTCTTCTCCCATTCTAGGACTCTTGTCCCTTATCCACTTATCTCGGATTCCGGTATTCTCGCAGATAACCTCGGCCTAGCCGAGATCATCTCGATATCATGACCAGGACACGTCTGGCACTTCGGTGACACCTCAGCCACGTGTTGTCATTCAAAAATTATGTCCCCACAAATAGATATAAAATGTATTCCTAAAACAAACTTTGCATGAGTATAAATGATCTCGGCATTTCTTTCAAACTAAGTTAGGACAAGCAAAACATGTGCTAGGAGTTAAAACACTGTTTCTCATCTCGAGAAAACATACTAGGTACCAACCAAGTCTTGGCCGAGGTCCCACACCTCTTGGCAGAGGTATGGTCTCCTAGGCCTAGGTGCGCATGCAAGGTAGACTAAGGTGCAAGTGATCATGCAAGGTAGGTCAAAGTGAGACACGATACTTGGCCTAGGTGTGATATCTTGGCAATAATAGGTCTCAGTGACTACACTTTGGGAAAGGTGAAGTTTGGAAATCTGGGTTTCCTCTTGAAGAACATGAATACTAAAATAATAACTTTTATTCCAAAATCTGAGATTTCATGAGATGAGTTCAAAAATGTGGACCTGGGTACCCATACTTGAAGATCTTATAAAACAAACACAAAAACATGGAACTTGTTATAAACTTTCGAATCAAAACAAAACTTTTCTTCAAGAACATATGAACATCATTTTCTCTTTCTAAAATCAACTTCAAACCAATGCATGGCTCATGAATCAAGATAGGTCATGCAATGCGATCGGATCAATATAAAGAACAACAAGAGTAGGTCAAGAATCTAACCTCAAACACGGATCTAACAGTTCAAGGTGGGAAGATCAAACTTGGAAATCTATTCTCACTCTAAGAACTTCTTCTTCCTCTTCCTAGAGCTTCTCTCTCTTTTAGGACAAAGATACAGCAAATGATATGTTTTCTCTACTGCCGGCTGACTTAATCCTTGGCTGAGACACGTGGCAACGATTGGTTGGCTCTCCTCAAACAAGTGACAGAATGACAAGACAAGAGTATGACAAAGTGTGCACAACAAGTAAGGTGGCATGGGCACTCTGACAAGGCAATGATCTCGGAGTAGGACATAGGCTTCTGCAAGTAAGGTCTCTGTGATCTTGGCTAAGAAGGATAACACTTGGCCCAGCTGTGCCACACCTCGGCCTAGATGTGCCACACCTCGGTCTATGTCATACCAGTCCAGGAACAGGATCATTAAGTGCAAGGTTCAAGGATGTTGGATGCCTAGATGATGACATCTTGGCCAAGACGCCAAGGTGAAGGTGGAGGTCAACCAAAGTGGTTCCAAGATGGTCCTAGGTGTAAGAGGTTCAAAGGTGTGACCTAGGCTCAAGAAGACCTCGGCTTAACACATACTAAGCAAGGAACAAAGCATGCAAGCAACACTTAGATAAAACAAATCAAGGTCTGCAGATGCAAGTTTAAGCAAGACAAAGATCATGCAAATGCATGTGAGCATAACTAAGACGAAGTGAGGGTTGTTACACTTCTCTTGGAGTGAGAATTTTGATTGGGAGATTTGGGAAATGATTTGGAAAAGGAAAGGGAAAATGTGTGTGAAATTAGGTGAAATATAGGTATGTTTTGTTCACATTTCACTTACTTTTTTCATTTTTCTTTCCAAATCACCCCTCAAATCACCCAACCAAACACGGCATAAGAGGAGAGGAGAGAAGAGAAAAGAAGAGAAGAAAACGAGTTTCAATGTTTTAACTTCTCTCTATATATAGAGGTTGCTACATTATAAAATATGACTAAATTGTTTGTCATTAATTAGAAAAATTAAAGGTCAAATTAATTTTTTTTCTCACAAAAATATAATTTATTTAGTAATTTCTCAAATACATCAATTAAAAAAATCATTACAAAAATAAAAAATCTACACAGACCCAAAAAAAGAAAAGAAAAAAAAAGAAGCCCGAATGCCCATTAATGAGTGAAGGAAAAACGATAGCAACACATCCAACCACACACTCGTAGATCCAGTGAGCGTGTGAGGCCCGCATGCTATACGCTATATGTTTGGGGGAGAATTATTATATAATTTTTAAATATCCTGTGAAATTACTTACATAATGTTTAGATAAAATTATAACACATATTAAGTTATTTTTTATGGGAGTCATTATTTAAACTTTATTTTATTTCAAATATATTTATTATACATAATTATATTATAATAAAAGATAAAGAAAAGAGTGTATTTAAAAAATGACTCCCTTTTTTATTTGTTAACTAGTTAACAAAGTGAATGAACATTGTTTCACTAGTGAAATTTTTTGCTGCAATATTGATTAGAACATTACGTATATAATATCACATAATATTCTAAAATAACAATAATTACTTATATTTGAGTGCGGAAGTAACCAATATTATAATATGAAAAATGCTAAAAATTTATAATTTAAATCTCTAAGTTCACTTGAGCAATGTTATAATCATACTCATTTATATTCCCAAACACACACATAGAGAGTGGATACATGGGTCATACATACATACATACATACATACATGTGGTTTCACATGCTCTCTTTATGAGTGTGCATTTGATTGTCTAAACCGATGTAATTATATCCACCTTGCTTGTTACCATTTTTTAAAAAACACTTTTTAAAAAATTTTACTTTCTTATTTTTCGTATTTTTTTATTTTTATTAAATTTTTTTAACATTTTAAGTAATTTTTTTTCTTTTTAGACACATCTAACATAAATATACCTAAAAAATAAAAAAATTATAATTTTTTTTTAAAAATTCACTAAATACCAAAAATATAAAAAAATATAATAATTCAGTACATTTTTTATATTTTTATATAGTTATTAATTTTTTAAAATATCTTTTCACAAATTTTTACTTTTTAGATACATTTAAGTAAGATGTATCTAAAAAAGTAAAAAAATGTTTAAAATTTTAAAAATATTAACTAAAAACAAAAAAACAAGAAAATCAAAAAAGTCAATTTTCAAAAAACTTAATCCAGAAAATTCAAACCAAATACACTGATTATTTTTTAAATTTATCTATAATAATATGACAAGATAATTAATCATTATATGATTAAGTATATAAAAATTAAAATTTAATACTTTTCAAAATATATCATTGTAAATTTAATTATGAATTTTTTTTAAGATTCGAATAATTTCTTTTTAGCAGTGTGAATTGGGAAGGAGAGAGATAGCGATGGAGAAAAAATGAGAGATTTGGGAGGCAACGTGGAAGAGCAAGGCCAGGGAGTTACAAATGTACAGATACGATATGAGACAGAGTTTGTTGGGAAGAGTCACACAAACGAGCCTTACAATGCACGTTTCATACACCCACTCGTCTCGTACTATGGCGGGGGCTTTGACCCAAAACTTCATTGATTTGGCGGCCCAATTTCGGCTACCACCAAAGTCCATCCTATTATTAAAAAGAAAGAAAAACTTATCAATAAGTTTCATATATAAAATTTAAAATTTATTTAATTTTAAAATAAAATATTTACATCAATTAATTTTATATATTTTTAATTGTTATCAAAAAAATCTTATTTTTTTTATTTTTTTAAATTTACAAACTCTGTTACATCCCACTACGATCGGACTTCCATCAGACGGTCATCAGAGACTCGCTGGAATGTTCAACATCACCGGAAAGTCGTCGGAGTTTGCCGAAAGTTCACTAGAGTATTATAAATGTCAATGGAAGTTGCCAGAATGTTCAGAACGTTCGCTAGACGTTAAGAAATTAGAACGAAAAAATATAATACTAAATGGAGAAATTACATGGAGAAATTAGAGCAAAAAAATATAGCAAAATGTGCTAAATATTGATAAATTAAAAGAAAAAAAAATTTAATGACAAAAAACAACAATAATGAAAAAAAACATATGTTATTTTTTAATTTTTGTAGGGTTTAAACAAATAATCTCCAATATTAATTAAACTAAAAAACAAGTTTTGAAACTGTAAAATTTTAGAGTTTCAAAGCAAATATCTATGAAACATTTATCCTTATTAATCAAACTGAAAAACATGTTATGAAACTACAAAATTTTGCAATTTTAAACCATGATTCATTCCAGCACCAAAAAAAATTGAAATTGTAAAATTTTACTTTCACCACCTATAACTAAAACTCAAAACAACTTGTTTAGAACTTGAAAATTTTCTCCATTAAAATAGAAAAAGAAAAGTGTATATCAGAGAAAATGTATAAAAATTAAGAGATCGAAGGAGAGAGATAGATATAGAGAGAGGATTGTACTCTGACAACTATTTTTTGTTTAGATCTAGTCAGATCTGATGTAGATATACTCAGATTTGATGTAGATCTACTCATCTTCTTTGTCGGAAACATATTTTCTTCACCATCGATGAGAGTGAATTAAGGAGTCGGTGGTTGCCGGTGAATCTCAATTGATGGTAGTCGTCGGTCGCTGATGAACCCCAATTAATCGCCGGTGACCATATATCAGAAAGAGAAAAAGAAAAAACAAGATGTGGTTGCTCGTTGACGATCGCCGAAAATCACAAAGAGGAAGAAAAATGTTATAGGATTTTTGAGTATAATAAAAAGTTATGGGACTAAATAGGCTACACGTTTTTCAAAGAAGACGTATTGTTAATTTTCCCAAAAAGAAATATGATAAATTATATAAGAGGATTGTTATTCAAGTCTACAAATTAGATACAATTTTTAAGTTTAATGATATACCAGTCAATTAATATATGTAAAGTAACACTCTCTCATAGTTTCTATAATTATCAACTAATCATATTATTTACACATCATTAGGTCTAAAAAATGAGTTTGTATATCATTTTCCATTACATAAAGGGAAATTGTTGAAAAGTCCTATTAGGATAGGAAGATGGGTGCAATGAAAAATGCTACGGTGTTAGATTAAGCTACCCATGTTTTTCTGAGTGGTGTGTTTGTGTGATAGAGACTAAATTGATATTTTGTGGGTCTATGTGGGGGTAATATTTCTGGGACTGTAGCATTACTGTGGGTGCAATAATAAGTTCTCTTGATTTTTTGATACACTAAGGTCTCGTTTGGGAATATACTATTTTAATAACTTTTTAACTTTTTACGAAAAGATGTGCAAAAAAATAGAGGGAATGTTGTGATAATTTATAGTAACTTTTTGACTGTGGCTAAAATAGTTACTCCCAAAACAAGGCCTAAAAAGTCTTATCCACTTTTAATTGTTATTACAAATTTCTACTTTTTTATTTTTTTGGTTAAGAGGGTTTTTATAAAAAATATATATATATATATGTCACTAATCGTGAGTTTTTAGCGACAGTTTAAAAAAATCGTGAAAATTTTTACTAATTGTCACTTTTTAGTGACAGATTTCAAAAAACGTCATTAGTTGTTAACTTTATCGATGCATTTATAAAAAAAAGATAATGTTAGAGATATCAAATTTTTACTGCACAAATGACTAAATGTCATTGCGGCCCCCACACCCATGTGAGACATTTGGTTATTTGTTTGGTAGAAAATTTGGGGTACATAGCATTTTCCTTTAAAAAAATGTCAATAATTGTCAATTTTTAGGACTTTTTGATCTATACAAGTACTTGTGAGTAATTAACCCTTGAAAAATAATCTCAAATTTTTTTTGCAAATAATAAATTAAGGGTACATTACATTGACACCCCATGAGGTTTATGTTTATTACAGTTCTCCTCTCACCTTTTGAAAATTACATCTCCCTTCCTGAGGTTTAAAGTTTCATTACAGATTGCTCCCTCAGTTAGTTGACTATTAAGTCAACTAACAGATTTTGTTGATGTCGAATTTAATTTTTTAAATACCATTTTTTTCTTCATTGGATAAATTACATTGACACTCCTCACATTTTAGAAATTACAATCATTTCCCCAAGGTTTAAAGTAGCATTACCAATTGCCCCCTCAGTTAGTATTAGTTGAAAAAAAAATTCATTGAAAAAAAAAACTATTTGAAAAAAAAATAATTGAAAATTTTTTTTATTAGTCAAAATTTTAAATTTCTGTTTAAAAGCCAGCGTAAACTCATTTTTTGAATTTATATTTTTTTTCTCAAATTTACAAATTAAGACAACCATTTATAAATCAAAAAAAATTATCAAACAAGTTTTTATGACAGTTTTTAAAATTTTTGTAAATATATATTGAAAACTGAAAACGAAATGGTTATCAAATAGACCTCAGATGGTAAAAATGTCGTGAAATTAACAAATAATTAAATAAGTTACTAATGTAAGAAGTGACTTATCAAAAGATTCTTAAGCTATGTATGGTTTGATTTTTAATTTTTTTTTTAAAAAAATTAAAAATTAATTTAAAAAAATAAAAAATAATTATCATTTTTATATAATTTTTATCCTTCGAGTGGTTAGAAATAATTTTTTACAAATTAAATAATTTCTTCATATTTATTTTTATTAAATTAGTTTTTTTTTTTAAATGTCAAGGGGGATCCGTATTAAATTGAAACCTCAGGGTGTCAATGTAATTTACCCTTTAAAGTACATGTAAAAGTTAAGGATAAATATGTCATTTTAACTTAAAAGTTAATATCAGTCAAATAATTACACCGATAAGGGGTGGTGTAATTTTCCAAATGTGAGGGGAGGAACTGTAATAAATATAATCCTCAGGGGGTGTTAGTGTAATTTACCCAATTAAACTTAGGATTTTTAATTTTGAGTTAATAGGTGAAAAGTATATACTTATAGAGTCCTATGTTATTTGGACTAAGATATAATCATTTTTTAGTGATAAAGACACACTTTAAAAAGTCCTCAATGGTTGGTTGTGATATGGTGGAAAGATAAATGACATTGAACAAATAAGTGATAAAATAAGTGACACATTTACATAAAAGTGACATTTGAATAAATAGTTAGACAGATACATATAAACACATGCAAGCTTTTGGACAAGTAAGTTTCTTTATGGACAAATAATGTCCTTTTAGTTAAAAAAAAAGATTTTAAGTTATGATTGTTTCAGAAATGGACCTAGGAGTGTAAAAATGGCCCACGGCTCGTGAGACGCTCAAAGCCTGCCCGCAACCTGGGATGGGCACAGCCCGTTTAGGCCTGGTCCCGGGCCCAGCCTGAGCCCCTAGGCTTGGACCATCATTTTGAAGCCCAGCCCAGCTTGTGGGCCCAACTCGCCTGGCCCGACCCATTGGCCGATTTAAGGCCCACCTAGCGCACCCTAAGCCTAGTGTCTTTTTTAGTAGAAAATAATAAAATTTTGATAGAAAAAAATAAAAAAAACAAAAAAAAAAAATAGTCAGGGCCTCCCAAGCCTGAGGCTGGGCCCAGGTCTACCGACCTAAATACACCTGGGCCTGGGCTTAATTTTTTGGCCCATGGGTCGCCCCGACCTGGCCCGAATTTTGGCGAGAGCTCGCTAGGCCCAACATAGGCCGTGCCAGATTTACACCCTTAAGTGGACCTTTGATTTGAGTTTAGTATCATGTTGCTAATATTTTTTTTCTGATATAAATTCTACAGGTTTAAATTCACTATGATGCGTGTTTGAAATTTAGGAAAGGAAAATTGTTAGAAATATGAAAAAATGTGTGGTAATAAATAAATAAAAAATTACCAAGTTTTTTTTTAATCAGCAAAAAAAGAACTTTATTAATGATAATCAAAGCATAACATAAGACATCATACAATAAAGGCAGATGATGCAAAAAGTATCACAGCTAACACTATAAAATCCCAATTAGATTGGCACTGCCTAGCTAGCTTGAATATTTGCTAGCACCAAACTAAACTGGTAAGACACCAACCAACAAACAAAGGAAATAGAACAATTGACGAAACGCACAAAAAGGCTACAACACTAACAACACAACCAAAGCACAAACTAGATTTTTGAACAACAAAGACATGAGGCCTCATCCAAGATGCACTCTACTTCCTCAGAAATTTCGATTTGCTTCATATTAATAAGCAAATCACGCACTGTGAATGTAACAACTTGTTTTGAGTGACCACTTGAGCGGTCAATTGGTCGCTCGAGCAGATAAGTAGAGCTCCTAATATCTTGCTTGTTTGCAGGAGAGATTGTTCGAGCGGTATAATGGTCACTCGAGCGTAGGTATCAAGTTTCCAGTATTTTCACTATAACTCTACAAAATTTGTGAGACCTTCCATTTACAGCTCGAGCGGTAGATAGTTCGCTTGAGCAGTCTGCTTGTATTGTGTGCATCGCTTGAGCGATGGAAAGTTCGCTTGAGCGGTTTGTTCGAGACAACTATTTTAAAATTCGATCTAAACACTTTTTGGGTTCACTTTTTCACACTCCTCTCTCTAGACCCCATTTGCTAAAGCCCTAGCTCCTAAACACTAGATTTCATTTATTTTTAGCTAGAATTCATCCTTGCTCCTTCATCAAAGTTGTTTAT
This sequence comes from Camellia lanceoleosa, assembly GCA_025200525.1. Taxonomy (NCBI): domain Eukaryota; kingdom Viridiplantae; phylum Streptophyta; class Magnoliopsida; order Ericales; family Theaceae; genus Camellia; species Camellia lanceoleosa. The sequence goes on along the minus strand of CM045760.1, from coordinate 138,700,631 downwards.
CTCACCTAAGGCTACATTTTGAACCAATTGCATCTCATTATTGTGAAAGTTTATCTCTTGGGTTTTTACCTCTTCTCTCACATCTCTTGAGGTAGGAATACTTTTATCCTTACATATTTATATTTTGATTTGAATATGTGTTAATTTCATCGTATAGATATGTGATTGGGAGGGGATGATGATATATATATATATATGAACATAAATGTCAATGGTGGGTTTAGCCTTAAGATTTATGGAAGAAATGATTAATTTTTAATGAAAACTAGTGAACACATCTTGCATTTAGGCAAATGAAAGACTGAAATGAAAAGCCCTAATTGTCTTGTAAAACCTTAATTAATGTTCATTGGTCATGACTGGTCATAGGGAAGTCATGGGAAATGTGAAATGTATTGAGATTCCTTGTTTTGGAATAAAATTTGAGTTTTGATGGCTTGTTTGTTGTATATTATGGTCTTAACCACGCGGTGGAAAATTGAGGTGCCCACTTGCTTGGTTGTGTAAGGACGACAAATGGGAGGATGTTTGAGGTATCCACGTGCCCGATCGTATGAGGATGATAAATTTGGAAAGTTAAGGTGCCCACTAGCCATCCGTGTGAGGATGGAGAAATGTGGAAGTTAGTTAAATAATGTGCAGTGGATTATGAAATTGGATAATTAAATGTTTTTGAGTAAGAGGTGTGATAATGCATATTTAAATTAAATGTTTATATATTTGGTTAAATGTATTCTTTCTCGGGCAATTTCTCATTCCTATCTAACAACGTTTGAGACTAGGCAAATCGCAACCACATCAATGAAGAAAAAGTCAACCAACCTTTTTGTATTAAACTTAAAGATATTTTGAAAATGTAATCTAATAGTCAAACTTTTACGTTGTTTTCTTTTGAGAAATTATGGGCCCTTTTGTTCTTTGATGGCCATATTTAAACTTGTAAGCCCACGAGGCAATTGTTTCGCTTTTCTAACTTATTGAACTGTGAATAGTTAATATGTAATTTGTAACTCTGAAATTATAGTTCAATGAGAAATAGAAAAGTTAGGATTCATTGTAAATATGAGTTTATTATATTACGTACATCCTTTCTGTACTGGATAGTTTATAGTTTCAGATTTAGGGGTGTTACAATGAAGTGATGGTCCTTATACACTGCCTTAAACCAAAGTGCTATCCTTCCTTTTATTCAATCTCCTAATCCAGCCACATTTGGGGTAGATGCCCTTAAAATACACTCATTGCAGTGTTTCTATACTTACAACAACACAGTAATAGGTAATGTTTTCCATATCATTCTTTCCTTCTTACTGCATCTCACCCCTGCCCCCCAATTAAATGTCTCCACTGTGTCTGGTAATGCACCTTGAACATCCCACCACTTTAACATCTCATTTCACACTCTCCAAACAATCAAGGCGGTATAACAAAGTGACTCACTCTTAGATTTGCAAAAGATACATAGGGTTGATGCATTGGCATTTAGAACACCAATTCTTAGGAGAAAATCAGATATAGCCAGCTGTAAGATAATTATACACAGATGACATTGTGAAAATACCTGATTTTGATGCTTCCCAAATCAATTTATTTTCAGTGTTTGATCTGATTGCAGAGAGGGCTGAAATTCTAGTAACAGTCTTTCTCAATCATACAACTCCCTTTTGAACTGAAACATCCACTCTCATGTTGTCTCCTTCCTTACCAAATAGTATACTTTTATGATAGTTAATCTTCAAACCTGATAGCACTTCAAAACATTTGAATATCCTTTTCAGATTATGCACCACCATTACATCAGCTTCACAAAATAGTACAAAGTCATTTGTAAACTGTAAGTGAGTGAGTAACACCCCAGCAGTAACAATCTCCACCTCTTTTATGCGCTAGAGGTCTAAGCACTGTTGGAACAAACTTTTGAGTAAAATAAATAAATTGAAACCAAGTCAAACAAATAAAATAAATAACTTATAGAATTTATTTTACCGAACCGAATGAATAATAAAAAGATCAAGTCGGGTGTGTGACACTTTATCTTTAAGACAGATTCGCCATGCTATGGTGCTTACGGTTAAGTGGCGTCTATCTCCTAGGAAATAATGATCTTCACAAATTATAGTAGCACTCCAAAAACTTGTTTGGCAAACAAAAACCTGTGTTCTTATTTTCTGAATTTTTTCCTAAAATTAATATGAAGATTATATCATGCAAGAGAGCAAAAGTAGAAGAAAAAATGAAGAATTTTGAATTACAAAAATGCTAGAACAAATCTAGTTTATACAGACCCGAACAGGTGTGAAAAACAAACTGAACAGGTGGGTTTTTTGAATGAACATGTACTGTTTGAATTTCAACAGATTTGCTGGATAGTTTGATCTGTTCGAATTGTACAGATTCAAATTTGTGTAATTGCAGCAGTTTCTGGCAGTTTAATAACTGTAAAAACAGTTGAATCTGTTAGGAAATTTCGGACAGCATGAGATAAAAATGGACAGAAAATTAATTCAATTTTTGGCACAAAATTTGAATTTGATTTCATTAAAAATTCAAATAAATTTTGTCCAAAAATTAATATAAGAACCGACCCACACCGTGCGTTCCCAGACAGCGGCGGTAGATCTTGGCCGTGCATGTGGTGGTTTGGGCTAAGGTTCACTTTGTCCATAACTCATTCCTTCTACAAACTTGGGATACCCCTTGGGGCCTAACCCAAGTTAGTACACCAAGAGCTTATATACCCACAAAAGCTTTTTTAAAGTTTCAATGTAGGACAACCCATTTCAAGGAAATCCACATTTACTTCTTTAATTGTCCATTCTACGAACTCGAAAACGACGTCAACTTCTCATTCATTCATAAATGGTTTTGACGAACCGTCTTTCACCGTGTGACTTATATGTGACAAGGAACACGTCACCTCTTCGAACCCACCCCAAGTATCCGATATCCAATTTGCATCACAATACCCTTCAAGTACTACTAGATATCTAGTATAATTATGCCCAATGTTACGAGTAAATCGAAGATATTTTAGAACCCTTATAATTGCTTTCCAATGTTCTACTTCCGGATTACTGGTATATCTACTTAATTTATTTATTGCATAAGCTATATTTGGGAGAGTACTGTTTATCAAGTACATTAAGCTTTCAATAATTTGGGCATACTCTAATTGAGAAATACTTTCCTGTACATTCTCAGAAAGACACAAATTAACATCCACAGGTGTTTTAGCAAGATGATCATCATCTTTGCTAAATTTGTTAAGTATTTTCTCAATGTAATAAGATTGTGACAAAGCATAACCTTCTGATGTTTTGGAAATTTTCATACCAAGAATTACATCAGCAATCCCCATGTCTTTCATGTCAAAATATTTATTCAACATTTTCTCCGTAGTTTTAATCATGTCATTATTACTATCTATGATGAGCATATCATCCACATAAAGACATACTATAACATAGCCTTTGTTTGTGTTTTTAATATAAACACATTTGTCACATTCATTAATTTTGAATCCATTTGACATCATTGCTTTGTCAAATTTCTCATGCCATTGCTTTGGTGCTTGTTTTAAACCATATAATGATTTAATCAATTTATACACTTTCTTTTTTTTTCCTAGAACAGAAAATCCTTTTGGTTGTTCCATGTAAATTTCTTCATCTAACTCACTATTTAAGAAAGCAATTTTCACATCCATTTGATGAATTTCTAGATTGTATAGAGATGCAATGGCAATAATGGATGTTATTCTAGCAACCAGTGATTATGTGTCAAAGTAATTAAGACCTTCTATTTGTCTAAAACCTTTGACCACAAGTTTTGCCTTGTCTTTGTCAATTGATCCATCCGCTTTTATTTTTCTCTTGAAAATCTACTTGTACCCAAGAGGTTTACAACTTGGTCGTAGATCTACTAATTCCCAAGTGTGATTTTGTAAAATGGATTCAACTTCACTATTGACAGTTTTTTTTCCATAAATGAGCCTCAGGACTGGACATAGCCTCTTTAGAAGTTAAAGACTCATTTTCTAACAAAAATGTTTAAAAATCTGGACCAAAAGATTTTAAGGTTCTAGCACGTTTACTACGTCTAGGTTCCTCTTCATCAATTTGATATATCTCTTGTTCTTGTTCTAGATCTTGTTCTTGATCATGACTAGTAATAGTATCATAAGATCTTTTATTATCACTAGTCTCTTGTCCAGTCTTATTTGGAAATACATATTCAAAGAAAGACGCATTCGAAGATTCAATAATAGTATTTACATGCATTTCGGAATGTTCTAATTTATGAATCAAAAATCGATATGCACTACTGTTCATGACATAGCCAATGAAAATGCAATTCACTGTTTTAGGACCTATCTTAGTCTTTTTAGGATTAAAAATAGCCACTTTAGCCAAACACCCCCACACTTTTAAGTATTTGTAGGATGGTACTCTTCCATGCTACATTTCATAAGGTATTTGATTCACTTTCTTTCAGGGTACTTTATTAAGTATATAATTAGCAGAAAGTATTGCTTCCCCCCACAAGTTCTGAGGTAATCTAGAACTTATTAACATAATATTCATCATTTCTTTTAACATTTTATTTTTCCTTTCAAAGAATTCCATTTCTTTGAGGTGAGTAAGCAGCGGTGATTTGATGAATTATTACATGTTCTTGACAAAATTTACCAAAAAGTGATTCATATTCATCACCTCTATCACTTCTAAGTTTCTTAATTTTCTTACCGAGTTGATTTTCAACTTCATTCTTATATTGAATGAAAGTTTCCAAAGTTTCATCCTTAGTTCAAATTAAATAAACATAACTATATCTAGTATAATCATCTATGAAAGTGATAAAATATTTTTTCCCACCTCTAGTTTGAATTGATTTAAAATCACAAACGTCACTATGAATTAATTCAAGTGGTTTCTTACTTCTTTCAATTGAATGAAAAGGAGTTTTAGATAATTTTGTCTCAACACAAATTTTACATTTATGATTTGAATCAATGTCAAATTTAGGTAAACATTCCATATCAATTAATTTATGTAAAGATCCATAATTAACATGTCTAAGTCTATCATGCCATAAATTTGAAGACTCAAGCAAGTAAGAAGAAGATATATTTTTATTAATAACAGAGGATACAACAGTTATTACATTCATTTTGAAAAGGCCATCAGACATGTAACATTTTTCTACATACATCCCGTTTTTGATAAGTACAAACTTGTCACTTTCAAAAACTAGCCTAAACCCATTTTTACTCAACAAAGATCCGAAAACAAGATTCTTACGAATGTCCGGTACATGTAGCACATTGTTGAGAGTGAGTTCCTTTCTAGATGTCATCTTCAAAATAATCTTTCCTTATCCTTCAACTTTAGAAGTCGAAGAGTTGCCTATAAAAAGTTGTTCACCATTGTTCACCACTTAATAAGATGTGAATATCTTTTTGTCGACAGATGTGACGAAGTAGCACCAGTGTCCACCCACCATTCTTTAGGATTTCCGACAAGGTTTGCCTCGGAAATAACTGCAGAAAGATTATATCATCTACACCATTGAAAATATTGTTCACTTCAATCATATGAGCTTTAGCAAGCTTCTTGCATGTTCTTTTTTTGTTTTTGCCTTTACTACAGCAGTCTTTGGCCCAATATCCCTCTTTGTCACAGATGTAACACTTGCCATTAAACTTGTACTTTTTAGTTTTCCCCTCTTTAGAGCCTTTTGATGAACTTTCTCCAGAAAACTTCCGTTTCTTTGCTTTTTGAATATGTTCCACCACATTTGCCTTAGACTTCACTGGATGCTTACCAGCCCACTTTTCAGAATTGCGGTTGTCCTCTTCAATCCTCAAACATACAATCAATTCTTCTAAAGACATTTCTTTGCGTTTGTGTTTGAGGTAGTTCTTGAATTCCTTCTAGCCTTGTGGTAATTTCTCAATTAAAACAAAGAACTTGGAAGGATTCACTGAGAGACATGCCTTCTGCGTAAATGTCATGCAGAATGAGTTGGAGATCTTAAACTTGGCTGATCACAGTCTTAGAATCAACCATAAAAAAGTCCAGGAATTTGCAAACCATAAATTTCTTTGAGCCGGCATCTTCTGTTTTGTACTTTTTCTCTAAAGACTCCCAAAGTTCCTTTGCTGTTTTGATAGGACTGGAGACGTTGTATAATTTGTTGTCAAGTTTGTTCAAGATGTAGTTCCAGCAAAGGAAATCAGCATGTTTCCATGTTTCCAGGCATCGACTGATGTAACCACTTGCCGGTCAATTTCATCCTCTTTTAAAATAGGAGCATCCTCACGGAGAAAACGAGTCAGATTGAGAGTTATAAGATAGAACAAAGATTTTCGCTGCCATCTTTTAAAATCGCCTGCGAACTTTTCTGGCTCACTACTCCAAAAATAGATAAAGATCACACTTCTTTTGTGTGATGTATGTTATTTAATCACACCTTTTAAGTTTTATTCACGTGTGATCTTTGGGAGTGTGATTAAAATGGGTCATTTTTAATCACACATTTTAAGTGTAATTAATAATATTTAAGTGTGATTAATAACATTTAGATCACACCTCCTTTTAAGGGTGATTAATAACATTTAGATCAAACCTTTCTGACAAAAGCTCATTCATGAAAAAAAAAATTACACTCACTAGCTTCTCATTTGCTCTTGTGGAGATTCAACCATCAATCCTCTCACACCATAAATTTTATACAACATACTCTTTCCACTACACCTCTATAACACCATATGATTATATATGCAACATATATTATTTATATAGTACATAGACCCGTATTAATATAAAAGTATATATATAAAGATAATTATTTTTTATTGAACATAATTTATGTAAAAATAAATTATTTACTAGAAAAAAAAGAGACCACTTTTGGCGATTAAACATAATTTTAGTTGCCAATTCTATATTTTTTGCTACTAATTATTTTTTAGTCGTTAAAAAATTTAATTCCCAGGCTAAAATTACCACTTTTGGCGCATTTAAACTTCTTTTAGTCGCCAAAAAGCCTCACTTTAGGCTATTAAACATCTTTTTAGTCGCCCAATGCCTTAGTTTTGGCTACTAAATTTTTTTTAGTTGCTAAAAATCTCACTTTCGTTACTAAAATTTTTAGTCGGTAAAAGCTTCACTTTTGGAGACCAAACATCTTTTTAGTCACTCAATACCTCACTTTTGGCTACTAATTTTTTTTTTAGTTGGTAAAAGCCATATATGGGCAACCAAATAGATTTTTGGTCGCTAAAATCTATATTTTTTGCTACTAAATTTTTTTAGTCGCCAAAAATCTTTACTTTTGGCTACTAATGCTTTTTTAGTCGCTAAAACTTATACTTTCAGCAACCAAATGTTCTTTTTTAGTCGCCAAAGATACTTTTTCTTATAGTGGAATGTGATTAAATATATATATATATATATATATAATTACACTTATTTAAAAAGTGTGATTAAAAAGTAGTAATGTATATATAATCACACTTTAATTAAAAGGTGTGATTAAAAAATATATAAATAATCACACTTTAATTAGAATGTGTGATTAAAATATATATATAATCACACTTATTTAAAAAGCATGATTAAAAAGTAGTAGTGTATATATAATTACACTTTAATTAGAATGTGTGATTAAAAAAATTATAAATAATCACACTTTAATTAGAATGTGTGATTAAAAAATATATATCTCATCACACTTATTTAAAAAGTGTAATTAAAAAGTAGTAGTGTATATACAATTACACTTTAATTAAAATGTGTGATTAAAAATATATATATATATATATAATCACACTTAATTGAAAAGTGACATTAAAAATAAATATTATCACACTCAATCAAATTAAGTGTGATTAAAATATCAATCTAATTTTTTTTATCACACTTTCAATAAAAGTGAGATATTTTTTTTTTGTCAAAGTATGATCTTTAACTATTTTTGTAGTAGTGGCTTCTCACTGTGATTGACTGGCACAATCACAACAGGAGGAGTTGGAGCAATTGCAGCCACCACACTAGTACTTGTTTGGGCATTAATTTGACTAGTTTATGTAGCCATGAATTCTAAATTATAAAACAAAATTATAATTAGAATTTTATACTACATGGAAAATTAAACCATAAACACAGAATTTTAAATTCTGTAAAATAAAAGAAATAAGAATTGTAACTTTTATTTTTTATTTAAACAAATTAATTCCACTCAGGAAATTAAATTTCTGTAAAAATAAAACAAACAAGAATTGTAACTTTTGTTTTCAATCAATTTGAAAATAAAATAAAATTTTATTTAAACAAATTAATTTCACACAGAAAATTAAATTTCTGTCACACTTCAATAATTAAAATATTGAAACAGAATTTTAATTAATGAACACTCAGAAATTATTTCTGAAAATCAAAATTAATTTCTGACAAAATTTCACATATAAATATTCTGAATTATTAATGATACCAGTATATTACTACTAGTTGTCAAAGAAAATAGACAGTATATTACTACTATCTATCAAACAGTATATTACTACTATTTATTTTTCCAACCAGAATATTATTTTTATAAAACCATAGAAAATAATTTCTGTAAGAAGAAGGAAGAAGAAATGAAACAAATGACAAATTCTGTATAAATAGAATAATTTGAATCTGTCTTAAGATTGTTGGAACAATCTTCTGAGTAAAATAAATAAATTGAAACCAAGTTAAACAAATAAAATAAATAGCTTACAGAATTAATTTTACCGAACCGAATGAATAATAAAAAGATCAAGTCGAGTATGTGACACTCTGTCCTTAAGACAAATTTGCCCGACTATGGTGCTTACGATTAAGTGGTATCTATCTCTCAGGATATAATAATCTTCAAAAATTGTAGTAGCACTCTAAACAACTTGTTCGATTTAACAAAACTCGTGTTCTTACTCTTTGAATTTTTTTTTTAAAATTAATATGAAAATTATATCATGCAAGAAAGCAAAAATTGAAGGAAAAATGAAGAATTTTGGATTAAAAAAATGCTGGAACAGATCTGGTTTATATAGACCCGAATAGGTGTGAAAAACAAACTGAACAGGTGGGTTTTTTGAATGAACAGGTACTGTTTGAATTTCAATAGATCTGTTGGATAGTTTGATCTGTTCGAACTGTACAGATTCAAATCTGTGTAACTGCAGCAGTTTTTGACAGTTTTATAACTGTAAAAACAGTTGAATTTGTTAGGAAATTTCGGATAGAAGGAGATAAAAAATGGACAGAAAATTAATTCAATTTTTGGCACAAAATTTGAATTTGATTTCATTAAAAACTCAAATAAATTTTATCCAAAAAATAATAAAAGAATCGACCACAATCGACCGCTACGCTTTGTCGGGATGGTATGATACAAGGCGGTGGTTTGGGCTAAGGTTTACTTTGTCTATAACTCTTCCCTTATACAAACTTGGGGTCCCAAGTTAGTACATCAAGAGCTTATATACCCACAAAAACTTTCTTAAAGTTTCAATGTGGGGCAACCCATTTCAAGAAAACTCACATTTACTTTTTTAATTGTCCATTCCACGAACTTGAAAACGACGTCAACTTCCTATTCACTCATAAATGGTTTTGACGAATCGTTTTTACCGTATGACTTGTTATGCGGTAAGGAACACGTCATCTCTTTGAACCCATCACAAAAGATGTTTGGGGTCCACTCAATTTTAGACTAAAAAATGATCCAAAATAAACTTATATAAAGTGGGTGTTTGGGAAGTGAGTTTTTATGTAGATTTTAGTAGATGTAGATTTTTATGAGATAAAAAATTTTTAGTGTTTGAAAAGATAGTTGGGTTTTATGTGGTTGGATGTGATGTTTGTGAGAAAAAGTGAAATGATTATGGGGTTGGATGTGATATTTTGTTTGGATGTGTTTTTTTTAATTTTACAAAACTTTTATCTTTTAGTGATTTTTATGAGATAAAAAATTTGGAATGTTGCTTCCCAAACAATTTTTCAACAAGCACATTTCCGAAGACAGTACACAAGGAATGGCAATCAAGATCTACCTCGGATGGGTCATTTAAATCAGTGGTGAGCAATCCAGTTTTTAACCTGTTAGAAACAGACTTCTCAGAAGCAGAAATCAAGGCTGCTGTCAAAGATTACGATGGAATAAGGCACCAGGCGCGGATGGTTTTAATTTGGCATGTATCTAAAAATTGTGGAAAGTGATGACGGGTGAAGTGATCAATTTCTGAAAGATTTCCACAGAACAGGTAAGCTAGTTAAATAGCTCTTTGATGATAATTGTGCCTTTATTACATGGTTGAGTTTTGGCACTATTAGCGAATGTATAGTTGTATATTGTTGCTTTAATTTCTTTATTTTTATTTGATTTTGAAAAATCAAAATCAAAGTGTGTTTAGTTTGAGTTTTCTGAATTAAGTTTTTTGAAAATTGACTTTTTAGTTTTCGTGTATTATTAGTGAATATTCTTTAAATTTTAAACATTTTTTTTACTTTTTTAGATGCACCTTATTTAAATGTATCTAAAAAGTAAAAAATTTGTGAAAAAAATATTTTAAAAAATTAATAAATACATAAACATATAAAAAATGTACTGAATTTTCATATTTTTTTTGTATTTTTGGTATATAGTGAATTTTTAGAAGATTTTTTTTACAATTTTTTTACTTTTTAGGTGTATTTATGTTAGGTGTGTCTAAAAAGTAAAAAAAATTGTTTAAAATATTAAAAAAAATTAGTAAAAATAAAAAACACTAAAATAAGAAAATAGAATTTTCTGAAAAATATTTTTGAAAAGTGAAAGTAAGCCATTTCTGGGACAATTATTGCACAATGGCAGAAAAAATTAATTACTCATTAAGGAAAAAGTTCATAATATTAATAATTAATATTTATAATGTTTATCATTATTTTGTAATATTTTTCTGACACCCATTGTGGTGTAGTTTTTATTGTGTTTGGCTAGATGTATTATTCTTAAAAATTTTAAATTGGCAAATGCTAAAAAATGTTCTATGAGCATTGTTTAATATTGTAAAGTGTGTAAAATGTGTCTTGCAAATATGTAAAAATATTAAAGTGTGTTGAAAAAATATTAAATTTAATGAAAAAAATTCTTTTATTTTTTAATTTTTGTCTTTGTTTTTTACTTGTGTCCTAAGAACACTTGTTAGCAGGACCCTTTTACATTTATTTAAAGAAATATGTCCTTTTGTTTCTTTACATTTTTAATGATACATATTTTAAACATTTTTTGTCCATTAAATATTTTTATATAAGATCATGGGGTTAGAATTGTTTAATAATATCACCTTATTTGATTTTGATTGATTTTCTAAAAATTTAATTTTTAATTTTTCTTGTTTTTTTAAGTAATTTTTTTTAATATTTAAAGTAAATTTTTACTTTTTAAATACACTGAAAAAGTAAAATATTTGTGAAAAAATTCAATAAATACACAATAATATATTTTTTTATATTTGATGGATTTTTAAAGATTTTTTTCCTATAAATATTATACTTTTTAAGTATATTTAAGTTAAGTGTATCTAAAAAAAATCTTAAATATTAAAAAAAATTTACTAAAAACAAAAAAATAAGGAAAGTAAAAACTTAATTTTTTGAAAAGTGGGCTAAACCAAACAGGGATTGAGTTTTATTGTGTAAAATCTATACTATTTATATAAAGCAAAATATTAGAGTTCTTTGAGAATGCATTTTCTCAATTTAAAAATAAAAGTCATCAAAAAAATATTTATTATTGATTGATTGGTATTTCTATACACGAGTATTGATGTGATATTATCATGATAGTAGCAGTTATTTGGTGGTCAAGTGGTTGCGTAAAATACTGTTCAATTTGTTATTCGAATCGATTCATTTACTAACTATGGATTAAATTTTGAAATTTATAATTTATTTTTGAAATTATTCCACTCTGCTATAATTAATATATATATATATATTTAACCTCCAATGAAATATAAAATTAAAAATGAGTGTGAGAGAGATTTAAAATGTGAAATTTGTTACAAATTAATAGTTATATATATGACAAAATATTATGTAAAATTAATTTGTGTTATATATATGAAAAATATTATGTAAAATAGTGTCATATATTATGCAAATCTATGATAATTGTTGAAGAATAATTTTCGATTAACTAGCAAATTGAAACTGTCTCAAACCACCCAAATCACGATTTGATTATTTGTCAATCCATCATTCACGATTTGGTTTATAATTTTACTCTCAAACCGTCTGAATTACACCGCGCATACCCCTAGTCCTGGGGCACAACCATGTGTGTTTCAAATGAGTTGTGATTGGTGGAAAGAGTGAAATCCACAATTTTGTGTCGAGTGATTAGGAAATAATAGAGACATGGTGATTTGTGATTGGTTAAGGATATGATCACATGATACCCCTAGATCACAATATAATTTTCCATGGAAGAGGGCTTTTACTTTTTAGAGAAAAATATGTTTGATTTGAGTTTGGGAAATGAGTTTTAGAGATAAAAAGTACGAAAAGTTGTTTGGTTTGGTTTTTTTCAAAAGATGTTTTGGAAAATTATTTTGAGAGAGAGTTTTGAAAAAAGTGATTGATTTGATGTGTATGAGAGAAAGATTTGTTTGGAAAATTTGTAAACCAAACAAGTTTTGAGAAATTTTTTTAGAAAAATTTGTTTGGTTTGATTACTTTTAAAAACTTATTTGTAAAGAATTTTTCCCAAAAATTTTTGAGAAACACAAACCAAACAAGGCTTAATTTAGCTCAAGTTTCGCTTTGGAAAGAAGGGTTGCGTTGGGTTGGGTTTGGGGCTATTTTAGTTACAAAAAGACAAAGTAGGTTTTTTAGCCAATAGAAAAAAATATCATATCCAACCTATAATCATTACATTATTTCTCTCACAAAAAGTCAAAAAAAACTCTTCCCAAATTAGGTTTTTTAGTCTCAAGTTAAAATAGCCAAAAAATTAAAAAGCCAAAAAACCAACTCACTTCCCAAACAAATCCTAAAATTTTGGATAAAAATATTAATCCCTCAGAGAAAATACAACAATCTCTACAATTTTGGTAAATTGTATTGGGCTTCTTTAATATTTTAATTTACAAAACAATTAGCTTCATTTTCATTCGCAATATGTTAGTTATATTGATAAAAAAATGATATTGTCATCTTATTTATATTGAAATATACCTTTTATTTTACTGTATTTATATTTGTAACTTTAGACAATCTGCATTACTTTCAATCCTTTTAATCATACTAAAATAAAATTTGATATAATTATATTAAAAACTATCAAACTTATTGTATATTTCAAAAATTTAGGAGAAATTAGTCTAATTTTTTTTCGGAGAAATTAGTGTAATTGATTCTAAATTTTTTGGCATTCCAACGTGTTTAGGGTAGCTCAGCCACCGACGTCATTCTAATTAATGTTTGGCACCAAAATTTGTTACAATTTTTTTATGAAAGTGTATTTCTCTTGACTAATATTTTAAAAATCGAACCAGCGAATCAAAAAAAAGAATTGGGTAGATGGGTAATCGGTTCAACCGTCAAACAAAATCAGAATGAAACTGTGACATCATAATTATTTTATAAATATATTAAAATTTATTTAATAATAACATAAAAATTAAGATACATTTATTTAAATTATTTTTAAATTTTAACAAAAATTTATAATTAAACATATTTATATTTATTATTTGTAAAATATATTAATTACATGTGAATAGTGCACCCACATAACTAAGGGAGTTAGTCCACTTATGTAGTGGAGCTGTGTCTCTCACAGAGTAATGTGGGATAGAGCACCCACATAACTAAGGGAATTAGTCCACTTATGTAGTGGAGCTTTGTCTCTCACAGAGCGATGTGGAATAATGCACCCACATAATTAAGGGAGTTAGTCCACTTATATAGTGGAGCTGTGAATGCACCCACATAATTAGGGAGTTAGTCTATTTATGTAGTGGAGCTGTGTCTCCTTGAGGATGGAGCCACTTATGTAGTGGAGCTACTTATGTAGTGGAGCTTTGTCTCTCACAGAGCAATGTGGAATAATGCATCCACATAACTAAGAGAGTTAGTCCACTTATATAGTGGAGCTGTGAATGCACCCACATAATTAGGGTGTTAGTCCATTTATGTAGTGGAGCTGTGTCTCCTTGAGGATGGAGTTCCCATAAACGGCGCCAATGAAACATCTAACCTTTCCTGACTAGCACGATATTATCCGTTTTGTAGTTAGATGAAAACCAATAGTTAACCCCTCACGAGTTTAAAAGGCTTCATATTAGTCTAAGAGTTAGTTCATTTATGTAATAAAGATGTGATCTCTCACATAACGATGTGAGATAATGCACCCATAATATGTAACGTTTAAAAAAAAAAAATGTAATAAAGAAACCGCTACCGGTTGGTAGCTCGAAATTTAGAGGCCCGAATGGCCCTAAATTTCCATATAAGGCAACAAAAAAAAAAAAAACAAGGCAAAAAAAAAAAAGAAAAAAAAAAACAGTTTTTTCCAAAAAAGGAAATTAGGGCCATTAGGGCCACACTTTTTAGGGCCACAAATCTTTATTCTAAAGAAACGTATTTACCAAATATAAACAAAAGTTGAACGTGACATGGTGGTTATTTGTCATGCTACTTCCATATTGAGTGTAGTCACCAAATACTTGTTTTACCGACCAATAATTTATTTTAAAAAATTTTTATCGCAGAATATTTTTACCGACTAAAAACAGTTTTTTGCCACTAAAATTTTGATCTGCAAAGGTATATTAACCAACGTTCACTTCTTCATAGTAAAAAAGAACTGTATTAATAATAAGTAAAAAAAGTACAACTCAACCAGTACAAAGAAACATTTTAAATACACCTAGATTCAAATAATTGTTTTGACAAGAAGCAGCCTAATCTAATTGAAAATCCCCTTTCAAAAACAGAGCATCCAAAAAACTCAATAGAAAGGAGAATGTCTTTCAAACAAAATGTCGAAACTGATATTCCAAGTTACTGATCCTGTTTCAACCTTCTGATCTTATTCCATCATCAAATGTGAATCATGCATGCTTTTGTTGTGCAAGAGGAATGCCTCCGGCGACTCTTCATCATTAAATTTTGAATTTTTTTTACTTTTACCCTTATAGTTTGCCTTTATGATCAATTATACCTCCAAACTTTGAATAATTTTAATTTTATTCTTAAATTTTTTGAAATCGTATCAATTTGGCCTCTACCTTCAGATTTAAAAGAAAAAAGTTTTTTTTAAAAAAAATTACATTTTGAGTTCAAATTTTAAAAGAAAGATGCAAACTCACTTTCTCTTATTCAAAATCACCCTTTTTCCTTAACTCTTCTACTTCTTCCTCTGGCAGCCTTCATTCCCCACCCTTTTCCCACTCCAGCCACCCCCTTTTCCATCATCGCAACACCGTCATCACCGCCGCATCGCCGTCATCCCCAACCACCGCCATCATCGCCGTCACCGTCCTCTTCTTCTTCTTCATTCTCTTCTCCTGAAACCCTAACTCTAGATCTAAATCTACCATCATCACCGCCCACCACCACTGTCGGCCACGTCGTTCATCTTCTTTCTCCTCCTCTTCTCTCCTTCTCTCGAAATCTTAAACAAGATATCAGAATTGTTAAGGCCTATGAAAATCCCAAAAGTTCTTTTGAGACATTCATCAAATAGGTAGTGGGCAACCTAATTGCAGAAAAGAAAAAAATTAATTCCCAACCAAAAGGGTTTCATAATATCAAACCCATCATCAAAATTGCATAATGTTTTCACAGATCCAGTAACTACCTATTGACACATTAACAAACCCACAGTCCAGAAACACTTGATACGAATTCAAAAGCAGAGATTTTTATGACCTGAGAAGTAAACATCAATGGTGATAAAGCAATACCAGGGATGTGAGGTGGCAACTGACCTATTAATTCACCATCATCATAAGGACAATAGCTAACTTGGGCACCATTGTGAGCATCAATGTTATCCTGCGCAGCACCACTACCACTCTCCTCCAATGGCGACTCTCGGAATTTCAGTCAATGATGTCAATTGAACGGCAAAAATATCTAATGAAAACAAAAATATATATTATATTTTATATTATAAAATATTTTAAAGAAAAAATAAGCCAAGATTAATTTTTATGTAGGTTCAATGTCCCATTTGAAAAAACATAAAAGTTAGCTTTTAAAATTATGGAGTTTTATATTAATGCTTAAAATGCTTTGAATAAGTTGTAATGCTTTATTTGATTTATTGGAATGAGATAAAATGGAATGTAATGATCATTCATTTAGCTTCCTTATGGAATGATTATTCCCTTACAATAGTAAATAATTATTCCATTTGTAATGTAATTTTCATTAATTATTTAGTCGACCAAACATAGTAATGAATATTTTGATAGAATAATCATTCCATTTCCTCTATTCTAATAGTGTTTGGTACAATGTGATAAGTTGAAACTAATTTGTAAATAATTAATAAGCCTAAAAATTTGTGGGTTCAAAGTCACTTTTTTAGTGGGGTCAGTTATGATAACACATTTCTAAAACAATAATTATATGCAAAGTAAAATAAAATTTTTCTTCTATTGAGGGGGTTCAAGTGACACCACAAGCTATGTTAGAAGGTCGCCTCGCTTCTCCTCCAACCCAAATGCGCCATCTTCTCTGCCATTGACATTACCAATGAGTTGTATTTCGCTGTTTTGACACCCCAACCCACCAATATATTAGGGAGGATTGTAGAGAGAGAAAGAAAAATTGAAGCAAAGGGTATAGTGGGAATAAGTTAGTTTTAGTCCTCTAATGGTGTTTAGGATTTTGGGTCGTCTAGGGTTTGGTTCTGGGAATCCATTTTTAGAGATTTCTTGACGAAGAAGATGATGGGTTTTCAGTAGCGATTTGATGTGTAGTGAGAGCAAAGGGCTTCTTGGTAGTGGTGGTGGTGGTAGTGGGGAAGATAATGGCGGATGAGAAAGGATGAGGGTGGTGAATGGATTTGGATAATTTAAGGAATAATGAGAGAGAGAAAGAGAGAGTAAGTTTGTATCTTTCTTTTAAAATTTGGAGTCAAAATGTAATTTTTTAAAACTTTGGATAAATTATACTTTGTACTCTTACACTTTACACAAAATTTTATTTTAGTCCCTACACATCAAATTGTGACACTTAATCCCCTACACTTTTGATCAAGTGTCACATTGGCCTTTCTATTAATAGTGGGGGCTAATGGTTATTATCCTTTACGAGCTAAGTAGGGTGCAAAGTGTAATTTATCCTCACATGTTTTTCATGTGACTAACCTCTATTAACAATGAGGCTAATGTAAAGGTCAAAGTGACATTTGACTAAAAGTGCAGGGGTTAAGTGTCACAATTTGATGTGTAGGGGCCAAAGTGGGATTTGATGTAAAGTGCAGGGGTGCAAATTGTAATTTATCCTAAAACTTTTTCTGTTTAAATTTGACGATAGGGGCCAAATTGATACGATTTCAAAACTTTTGAAAGTAAAATTAAAATTATTCAAAGTTTAGGATGTAAGTGATCATCAAGGAAAAGTATAGGAGTAAAAATAAATTTTCTCTTAATTTTTTTTGCCCTTTCTGCGAAATCATTTACTGCATTGCCTCTACTAAATCACATAAAATCTTCAAATATATACTACAATCAGCTCTTTCTATGTTTTTTTTTTCTCCAATTAAGTTGTACTCAATATAATCATACATCATAATAACATACACAAACTTTTTTCTATGGCCTTTTAGAGTAATTATTTTTAACAACATTTGATTTGAAAAGAATGTTGGTAACACTTCTCTAATAGTGCAGCAATATGTTTTTACCCTTTGAGCTTCATTTGATGGTTGAATATGGTTTCATTTTTATGTATAAAAAGTAGAGTAAAAAAGCATTTTACTCCCTGCGATTTTAGGTTGTAGCACTCTATCTCATGTGGTTTGAATATATACAGACATTTTCTCTGTGATTTTGGATTGATGTGCAATTGTTAGTTTTTTCATCAAAACAAACGGAAGATGTGTTACAAGCTACCAATGCGCATGTATGCCTCTAATTGATGTTTTTCCCTCCAAAAATGATTTGTCCAAAATACCAAAATGGCCTTATTATTCACTATATAAGAAAATGACATCAAATAGGTTGTTATTTATAACAAATTAAATTATAAATTAATCTAACTAAATTAATTTATTATCATAAAATTACCTTAGTGTAATAACCCCGACCCGTAATTAGCTATTAATCGGTAATTAATGATGCTAATTAAGTGAATAAGATTAAATACGGGATTAATATGTAATCTGCATGGTAATTGGCTTTCTATCTGTCACTTATAAAAATATCTGCTTAGAATCCTGCTTTAAAATGAAAATTAAAAGCCTTATCGGTATCCAAACCCGGAATTGGTTACACCAATATGTTAATTGGAATTTTGGAACCTTATGGTATTTTTAATTAAAATGTGAATTGGTATAATTAAACTAGATCAAATAAGCTAATTAAAGAGTTAGACTTATTTACCGTTTTGCCACCTAGTGGCCCATTCCATACAAAACACATTTGAGCCTTCTTTTATTCAACAAAACATTTCATCAACCTTTGAGTGAGTGGAAAAAATCTGGAGAAAACATTTTAGAGAGAGGAGGAGAGCCATTCTAGAGAGAGAGGGGAGAAATTGAAGAAGAAATACAAGGATTTGCATGCACTCTTCAAGATTAAGCAAGAACTTAGCAAGAACAAGACTTAAGGTAGAATTTTCATCCTTTCATTCATGTATTTCGGTGTTATCTTGCATGATTCATGGAGGTTATAAGCTTAGATGTGTACATTGAGCTTAAAATGTTGAAGTGAGAGTCAATCCATGCATGCATGCATAAATTTCCATGTTTTGAGTTTGAAATCTAAGATTTCTTCCATGCATGTGTTAATTTCACTCACATTTTGGTCATTCATCTTGTTTTCCCTTAAAATATCAAGTTTAATTATGTTTTGGAGGGTTTGAACTCAAAGAAGCCCATGCATGTTGTGTTCATAACATTTTTGAGGTTTAAGTTGAAATTGTGAGTTTTTAACAAACTCTTGGGCCATGATTTTATCAAATAATCTTTGATTCAAAGATGTTTTACAAGTTTACTTTGTTATTCCAAGTTTTGGGGCCCAAGTGATGAGTTTTGGAGGTTTAAATTGAGTTTTGAAGTTGGAGGTGCAACTGAAATTCCAGATTTTGCAGCCTCGCTCAAGCAAAGGTGTTCTCGCTCAAGCGACTACTCTGGAATCGTGCTCTACGCTCGAGCGACCAAGAGTCCGCTCGAGCGTAAATTTCGAGCTCCCAAAAGTTTGCATCATTTACAGATCGCTCGAGCGAAGGAATGTGCGCTCGAGCAACCAGTCACATTTTTGCATGCTCGCTCGAGCATGGAAAGCTTCGCTCGAGCGAGGACTTAAAATTATGAAATTTTGTCTAACTGTTCCAAAGCATGTTTTGACATCCTCATTGCATCTTAGGCATTCCTAAGCCTTAGTTAAGCTATAGTAATGAGGTTATGGGCTAGAAACGCACACTAAGAAAAGAATGTAACGAGTTATAGAATGGCAAGTGTGTATGTGACTTGAGCATTGTAATAAGAATGAATCACACTAAGAGATTGCAATGGTATGTGTGTTCTAAGCCATGTGTTAAGAATGAACATGAACCGATGTAATGAAAGCTGCCGTGTTGGCCAAGTACATGTGTAATGATGAGATACGCTGTGTTATGTGCCTTTGTGATTGTAGGTCAACGTCCGAGAAGTGATTGACCATCTCCTAACTACGCCGAGTAACGTTATCGTAAAGATACGCTTATATGAAATTATGTTCCAAATGTGGTATATCAAGCTATGATTTCTGAAATGATATATGTTTCTGTGAACGAAGATCCATGTTTGAAATCTATTGTGGCATCCATAGATAGTCCCAAGTCATGGGGGACGGCATGAAAATGCAAGTCCATGACAGTTACGAGATCTCGTTAGCCACTTCATTGTGGTGATCTGTGTTTAATCCATGTCCCGGACCGTTACTCTAGTCGGAAGACGTTATGTGATATGTGATGTGTTCTATGGAGCATGCCATTAGTATGTTCTAATATGAGATGACTATGATTATGCTATGATCTGTTCTGTACGTATAAAATGTTCGGAATTCGTTCACTAACCCCTTTACCTTAATATTATTCACTGGGCTTTAGCTCACTGTTTGTATATATATGTATATAGGTGAGCATTCTGGAGTTCGAGCTCAAAGGTTTCATGGGGATCGTGTTTCATGGTCACCACTTTTGTGCCTCCCGTGGAGGTTCTTTGTAACTTGTGTTGAGGCCATGTTGTTTCGCACATGTATATACATATTATGAAACTTGTTGGTCAGACTAAAGAATTTGGTAATGTGTGGTATAATATATGGTTGACTATCGGTTATGTAATTAAAGTTTTAAAATATACTGCTTCATGTAAGTCAACACACTCATTGACATTTATATTTATGCATTCGCTCGCTTAGCCCCTTATTTTATAATATCACATCGAGGCCGAGGTAATCCAATGATTATCGGCTATTTACGCTAAACCCATAGGGGCGGGTTTGGGTCGTGACACTTAGTCAATTTTCAACTTAATTTATTATTTAATAAAATTTTAAATTATATATATATATAATTAAACCATAAGTTAATCTAAACACCTTTATATTACCATAAAATCAAATCATAAAATTACCTTAATCTAATTTTTAATTTTTAAATCTTTTCTAACATTCTAAATTAAACACATATATATAACTAATTAAATTATATATTAATCTAACTACCTTAATTTATTATCATAAAATTACCTTAATTAATTTTTAATTTTTAACCTAATTTATTATTTAATAACATTTTAAATTAAACCATAAATTAACCTAAATACCCTAATTTATCATAATAAAATTACTTGCTTGTAGAAGATATTGCAATGTTCCTAACCAATTGCATGAGTTTAAAGAAAATTAAACAAATCAAATCAAAGCAATAAAAATAAAAATTAAATTAAATTTAAAAAAGAGAGGCAACTAGTAGTAAATATTGCAATGTTCCTAACAAATTACACAATAGAATAGAAACAAAATTAAACAAATCAACCAAAATAATAATAATAATAATAATAATAATAATAAAGATAGGTGTTTGTATATATAATTTAAAATGTTATTAAATAAAAATTAAAAAATAATTAAGGTAATTTTTTGATGATAATAAATTAGGGCACTTAGATTAATTTATAATTTATATATGTATATGTATATGTTTAATTTAAAATATTATTAAATAAGGTAATTTTATGGTAATACATTAGGATGTTTAGTTTAATTTAAGATTTAATTTGTTTATTTTAAAATGTAATTAAATAAAAAAAAATGGGTTAAAAATTAAAAATTAGATTAAGGTAATTTTATGATAATAAATGTGTTTAGATTAATTTATGGTTTAATTATAATAAGGTAACTTTATTATAATAGATTAGAGTAATTAATTTATTATTTAATTTGTTAAATATGTGATTAATATAAAAAATTATATGTATGAGAGAGAGAGAGAGAGAGGTCTTTTTATATAAGGGTAAATTAATTTTTTTAACGTTTCGCGTCACACATGGACATTAGTCCAAAATTACAGGAAATGTATTTACATGTATTCAAACTAAAGGGGGTAAAATGTTTTAGTATCAAATTAAAAGGGGGTAAAATGTTTCTTACCCTAAAAAGTATCAAGGACTTTAAACATTATATGTATCAATAATAGAACAATAAGTCAACTAAAATTTGAGAAAAGTAAATTAAATTCAATATTGCCAACACAAGAGTCATGAGTGCGGACCTGATTCAAGATTAGTGTAATGCTATAAGGAGTGCGGATCTAATTCAAAATTAATGTAATGCTATAAGAAGAATTATACGTACTTTATATAACATATATATTTTTTATTATAAGAGAATAATAACCACTATGTCAAAACAAATTAAATATAACGAATTCAACAAAAGGCAACACAGTGTAAGATCAACAGCTTTATACAAAGAAGAATTTGTGGGCCTTGTTACATCTTTATGAATGTTCATATTGGGTTGTGAAGTCAACTTACAAAGAACGCAATTATGGGTCCACTTGCCTGGTGCATTAACACAAAAGCCAAAACTCCTTAGAGCATTTTTAATGGACACGGGGTCACTTACCCTCCGCCTGTGCCCCTTACTATGCCAAAAACTGCACAGTTTTACTCTTTTTTTTTAATTTTTTTAATTATTTATTTTTTTATATTCTCACTATATTTTTTTGACATGATAAATTACACGTTGTCCTAAATCCTAAACTCTAAATTCTAAATCCTAAACACTAAACCCTAAAATAAATAAATAAATAAATTTTAGGAATTAAACCCTAAGCCCTAAACCTTAAAATTAAAAAAATAAATAAATTTTAAGAATTAGAATCTAAACCCTAAACCCTAAAATAAAAATAAAAAATTTTATCCCTAAATCCTAAAATTAAAAAAATAAATTTTAAGAATTAAATCCTAAACCCTAAAATAAAATAAAAAATTTATCCCTAAACCCTAAAATAAAAAATAAATAAATTTTAAGAATTAAACCCTAAACCCTAAAATTAAAAAAATAAATTTTACCCCTAAATCCTAAAATAAAAAAAATAAATAAAAATTAAACCTTAAACCCTAAACCATAATCCCTAAACCCTAAAATAAAATAAATAAATTTTAAGAATTAAAGTAAAAAAAGTGACCAAATATAGAGGTAAAGTGTAATTTATCATGCCAAAAAACATAGTGAGATCATAAAGGGGAAAAAAAAAAAAAGAGGTGAAACTATGCCGTTTTAGACACAGCAGGGGGGGTCACAACAATGACCCCGTATTCATTTTTAATGGTGTTTGTTAAAATAATATTACCATTGTTATAATTTAATAATAAATAGTACTATTTTGTCAAATTATAAGAATGGTGCTGCAATAATTACATGCAATTTTGGCAAATCTTAATCAACTTTCCCTTTAAGTTTGTAAGTATTGTTTGGATATAAGTTTTTTAGTACTTATTTTTATTTTTATTTTTTGTCTTTTGTGACCTTTTTTCAACTGTTTGTAAAAAAAATTATATATTTACATTATACCCGACTTGACAAATATAAAAAATTTCAAAAATTTCAAAAAAAAATTAAAATATAATTCACTCTACCAAAAAACATATCACTAAAAAACCAACAATTATCCATTATTCACCCCAAAACAAAATTATTAACTATATTAAAAATATTCAAAATTACGTTGAAAAATAAATAACATTACATAATTAAAAAATACATTCTCTTGTAATTAATTATCAGGAGGCAGGGGAACATAATAATTTAGGTTGGTAGCATGTGCGGACCACTTGGCAAAAATCTCATTTTTGCGCGTTATTTAATACGCTTTCATCTAAGGGTCCAAATGAAAATGCCCATTTTTAATCATTATCAAATGTTCTTCTTTTTTAATCTCAAGTTCTCTCATCTCTTGTAAATGTTCTTCCTTTTGATCTTTAGTTCTTTCATCTCCTGCAATACTAGCTTGAATCTTTTTTTTCTTCTTTTTCAACTTTTTTCATTTTCTTCTCAACAAGGTGTTGGTTAAATGTCTCCAACAAATTGTTATATTTGTGGACTTCAGCTTTGAACAACTTCACTTTTCCAAGTAATTCATTTGCAGATTTCCTATCCATAGGCTTTTTACCCTTGCAGAGACACTACCTCACCGATTGGATTATTACCAACATTGGATTGCTACCAACACCGAATCGTTGTCGCCTTCAAGAGAAATGCGCTTATCTATAGGGGATTCGGGTAATTAGGGAAAACAACAGATGTATCTTTAACTTCACTGTTCGTAGGAGTTATATCTTGCCACCTGATATTGTTTTGCAAGATTGACTAACAATATTCAAAAGTAAAATATTTGTTTTCATCTTGATCGTATAAAAGTTTTGCTTGAAACATCTCAGATCAATAAAATTAGATTAATTCATTAGTTAATTTTTATACAAGATGAATTAAAACTAACATAATAAATAAAGACAAAATCTTACTATATCAACTTGAGACATCTCACTTGGGTGTAGATTTTCGATTTGGCGCTAAATACCCACGAAATTTGTTGGAACATTTGATGATTATACCCCATCGAGATTAGATAGACACTTGTGTTCTTGACTGATAATTCTAAAGAGAACAATAATTTTCATAAATTCTCCCGTAAAAGTGAGCATAAGATTGCAAATTGCCAATAATTGGATCTTCAGAAATGTGACACCAATTACAAAGTGCTACATCTTGATCAACTGTGAATGATTTTCCTCTCTTTGTTTTTGACGAGCCTTCCATAATGATTATGTGAAAAAATTATAAATAAAATGTAATTTGGGAGGTTTGTCGTGAAATGAAATTAAGAAAAAGAGAGAAAAAGAAAAATATTATTTCTAAGGCTTGTTGTGAAATGAAATTAAGATTGAGGGTTTGTATTTATAGAATTAAAAAATATGACCCTTCTTTTTTTTTGTAAATATGGCCGTTGAGAAATTGATCAAATATGACCTTTTATTTATAATCGTTGTGCTTCTGCAAAGTTGAATTATTTATTTACTTTTTTTAGAAACAAAATAGCACAACAGGGGCAATCCATCTATTGCTTAAATAACAAGATCTCAGCCTTTGATTAAACAACAATCCAACGACTGAGATCAATCTTCTAGATCATTCTACTCAAATCTCATGACAAAAGCCCTCTGATCTCTTCATCATCGTGTTTGGCCTCTTGCTTTCTTTTTATCCTCTCTTCATCCGAGATGAAAGCAACTCTGTGTATGTGTGTGTATATCTCTATCCTCTCTTCATCACTGTGTTTGGCTAAGAGATGAGAGTATCTCTCTCTGCATCTATATCCTCTAACTTTCTTCATCACTGTGTTCTGCTGAGAGATGAGAGCATCTCTCTCTCTCTCTCTCTCTTTTTGAGCTTAACAGCATCTCTCTGTTGGTCTCCAAACCATCACCGATCATCGAACAATTTTTTCGATCTCTGAAATCAGTATACTCTCTCTCTCTCTATCCTCAAACTAGTCAGCTGAGATGTCTTCTCTCTCTCTCTCTCTCTGATTTCAAGAGCATCTCTCTCTCGTGTCCTCAAACCAATCACCGATCTCCAAAACCAGTCTTCTCTTTCTGTTCTCAAACCAATCTGCTGAAGAAGAAGCCCTAGGGTCGATCCAGGTATTTATCATCTAAATTTGATTATGAAATTTATATAAATTTGTGAAATTGATTCTGAAATTTGTGTACTTTGTTTGTGTGATTCTGAAATTGAAATTTATGTGATTTGTTTGTGTGATTCTGAAATTTGTTTGAATGAATTCTGCTTTTTTCAATTGAATTTGGAGCAAAAATTTGTTGATATTCACTGATGTAACATGTTTGGCATCTACTATTCATCTTGCCAAATTTGAAAACAAAAATGGCATCTGCTATTTTTGTCACTCTTGCCAAATTATAGCTTTGGCAACTCCTTTGGCAACCCCATTTGAGATGCTCTTAGCCACACCCATTTGGAACTTATGATAGAACCAATTAACAATCTTTTCTAATGCTGAACTATTCAGTCAAGTGGCAAGAAAAGTCCTTCAAAGATTTGGGAACTTTGGAAATGTTTTTCAATTTCAAATTATTTTTTTATTAGCAAAGTAAAAATTTTCATTAATAATATGAAATTACAAGTATAAGAAGATAAAATGCATCGAGAAAGATTTAGAAAGTACAAACTACCCCTATTACTGTTACTCACATCCACACAACCAATCTCTCAGCCTCATGATTTTTAATTTAAAAATAAGAAAAATAGAAGTACAAGTAAATAAAGTTAAGTATTAGATCTTAACAAAATGCAATGAATCCCCAGACAACAAATCCCCACACCTGTTTCTACATTTCCCAAAGTACAACACTGCTTCACATCTTGTCACCCACGTCCCATTCAACGAGGACACTGCTGATTGGCCGAAATACACCGTTGGCCGAAATATACCCTTGTTGAAGCTCCCATGTCCGAAGTTGAATCTAAATCCAAAGCTCCCACGCATCACTACAAGAAAATGCATTTTTGCCGATCACTTTTGGCTACCAAAAACAATTTAGTCGCCAAAAGTCACGGAATTGGCTACCAAAAATAAATTTAGTCGGCAAAAATCAACTTTTTAGCTACTAATTTTTTTTAGTAGGGGAATGTTGATTATTGGCGACTAAAAAAAATTTAGTAGCTAAAAATATTACAATCGTATGCTAAAAATAATTTTAGTAGCTAAACATATCACAATTGGCGATTAAAAGAAAATTTAGTAGCCATAGAGGTACCTTTTAGCTACTAAATTGTTTGGTAGCCTAATGAAAATAAAAAATTAATTTTTAATCTTTGGCACCAAAATTTTGGTCGCTAAAATATATTTTCACCGATCAAATTCCTTTTAGTCGCTAGTAGACCCACTTTGGCTACTAAATCGCTTGGTAGCCTAATGAAAATAAAAAAATTAATTTTTAATATTTGGCACCAAAATTTTGGTCACCAAAATACATTTTCACCGACCAAATTCTTTTTAGTCAGAGGTTCACTTTTGGCTACTAAATCGTGGTAGCTTAATGAAAATAAAAATTTAATTTTAATCTTTACATCAAATCATATTTTAGTCGCCAAGGAGACCTATATATATATATATTTTGTACCAAACCAAACCCTAAAATAATCAGCACCTCTCTCTCTCTCTATTTTCAGCGTTGTTCTCTTCCTCCTCTCACTGCCGCCTTCCTCACCTTCGCCGAAACCGGAGCACCTCCTCATCCTCCGCCATCGCCATCGCCATCGTGAGTACCACCGCCTTTTCACGCCTCCTCCTCCGCCGATCTTCATAGATCTACTGCCACCGCCACGAGATCTAGAGGCTTATCGCTGAGATGAACTCCGCCCATTGATGTCTGGCTCACAGATGCTTTCTCTATATATATATATAGTAGAATTCCATGTCGGTTTTTGTTTCTTCATGTTCTGTTTTCTGGGCAACTACACTGAGGGTTGCTTAGGGTTTATTTGGTGGGCTGGGCTGTCTCCTTCACCTGCAATTCTGGTGATTGCTTTTATGAAAAATAAGTGAAGGGTTAGAGATGGTCTGAATTCATCAAATTAGTGAACCGACTTGATCATGTATATTTTTGTATGTTAAAGTGTAATTTTTAAATGCTGGGTGCACGGCCTGATGTTGTAGCAGCCATTGATTGAATATTCACTGGGGCTTTCTCCAACCCATGGAGTGGAGCTTCTATGATTGGGGTTTTGTAGGCCTTGAATGATCTGGGTATAACTTTACATCAATTTATTTTAATTACTAAGATCTTTTCTTGAAACAGGGGCAGGGAAGACCCTCATTGCTGTCCTCATAAAAAGTGTTTGCAGTGACTTGCAAATACAAAACAAGAGAATGCTGGCTGTATTTTTGGTTCCTATAGTTCCTCTTGTTTATCAGGTAAGACTTCTCCTGGATTGTGTTATACTTTGGCATAATAAATACTTACATCATATGATCGGTATACACATATGTAACTTGTATCATAAATGTATAGAGGTGGATCCATAGAAATGTATAGAGGCGACACCCAGATTTGAACTGGTGAAAAAGGATTTGCAGTCCTCCGCCTTTACCACTTGGTCATACTAAAAGTTTGAGAAAGTATCTTGTACCAGCCAGATAATATTATAACATAATCAGGCCTTCTAACTCCCTGGAGCTCACAATTTGCAAGAAAGGCAATATTATATAGACTTTGTCATTAGACTCATCACTACTACTAATTTTTTTTTTTTTTTATGTATTTTTGTTTTTATAGATTTTTTTTAGTTGATTTGGCTAAATGAATAAGCATGGTTTTCTAGAACTTTAATGTCTAGAATTCATATTATAAATGATGATGGAATAGTTGCACTCCTAATTAAGAATTTTAAATTTATTTTTGATGTTTGGATCTTGGATTTATGTAGGAAAAGGAAGGTAATAAATTTATTTTAATTTTCTCTTGATCTTTTCTCT
The DNA here is from genome assembly GCA_025200525.1 of Camellia lanceoleosa. Lineage (NCBI taxonomy): Eukaryota > Viridiplantae > Streptophyta > Magnoliopsida > Ericales > Theaceae > Camellia > Camellia lanceoleosa. The sequence goes on along the minus strand of CM045760.1, from coordinate 138,672,336 downwards.
TTTCTATTTTATTTTTCTTTCCCTCCCAAAATCCCTCATCCAAACATAGACTAAGGGACTGCTAGTACTGTTTTTCCATTATGTTGATTGATGAGGTAACTTGTGGCCATGAGGATATTTTCTGTGTTGTATGAAATTTCAGATTGAAAAGGATGCCTTTGAGGAGGCGGAGAAAGCAGGAAGAACTAAGGAAGAGGAGGTGAATAGTAATATATTTCTCACAAGTTTCTATTTACATCAGCACTTTCTCATCATTCTTACTCAGACTCATACTGCCTAATTAAGTTGTTTGATTGTGACTTTTAAGACTCAGATCATAGTTGCTGTTAGAGGTGGCAAAGGGACAAGTTTGGTGGTGGGTGGCGTGATGGTGACAGTATTTTAGTAATAGTGACAAGTTTGGTGGACACTATATTTATCATGTGCTTTGTGTAAGTGACCAAAATTTCCCAAAATTCTGTTCTCATAAATTGTTTACAGTGTTATCCCTCAAGAATAAAAATACTACGGGCATAGCAAAATATCAATTATATTGGGCAAATATTAATACACTGTTATCAATTGGATTTTGTTTCCAAACATTAAAGGGTCAACTAGTTAGCTTCAATTCCAAAATGGTATATATATATAATTTATAGCTTCAACTAGTTAGTTTCATGAGGATAATAGCTGTTATTGTGTTTACTTGTAAACTTTTGATACTAAATGAGCTTTAAGCAAAGCATGCCTTTGGCAACTAATAACTCATTGCTGTTGGATTTATTGATCACTGAAACAACGGAAAAAACAATGTAAGGATATTTGTTTATTTATACGTTGATATTGCTAACTGGATGATTACTTTGGTAACCTCTTTGTGAAAAGGTAATTGACTTTAATATTTACAGCCCCAGTAATTCAACAATAAGCGCCAAAGTTTCATGCAACAGTACCTTTTGTGGACAATGCTAACTTAATACATGTCCTTATTATAGTGAATATCTTTCTAATAATACTTCATCTTTTGGGCTCTTGGTAGAGGATGTCTTGCACTTAACTACAGATGACATTCAATTAAAAGTTGTTGATGCACAAATTACATTTGGGTAGGTAATATCTTGTATTATTTGTTGTCATATACTTTTAGGATAAATTCTGTGTGGGTTTATGTCAATATCAATGAATCAATGATTGTTGAAATTGTCAACATCTGTACTGATTAATATGATGTTGCTATGGATGTTGATGTTGAAATTGGGTAGATGGATGTTGATCCAGCAAATTATGTTTTCATCAGCCCTTATGATCTCTATGTTACTTTCCTCATAGTTGTGGCTTGGTTCAAACTGGTTCAAACTTCCTCTAGAAAATAGTTAAGACTTTCAAATTATATATATATATATATGTATATATATTTTTGATAACGAGGAACCCCTGACCCCATTTTCGTGAGACCAGTGGTAAAATCCCAAATATATGTTGGGCGAAGTAGGGACTCGAACCTTTTGTGGTTTATTATCGTAGTCTTGCATCTTGAAATATACTGAAATACATTCTTATGATTCTCAAGGTCAAGGATTCATGTATTGCTTAGCTGTTGTCAAAACTGGGGATATAAATATCATTGGGCGAAGTATCTTGTTACATATTACATTGCATATTCCCAAAAACACGATGTAATTCCATTCTCATTTGTTATTGCCTCGTTGGAATTTTGCTTCTAGTCGATTCTTATTGACAAATTGGTTTAAGTACCTATTGCTTTAGCATGTTTTACTCCTCGTTGAATTTTTCCCCACAATACAACTATGCGATCCCTAACAGAGGCTCCAAATACCTTTATGTAATGGCTAATACATACCGGATATGTGATATTTAAAACCATGATGATATGTATATATATATAACATCCAAGGATGAAAAGTGGAGAAGTGATGGAAACCAGATTCATTTAATTTAGAATTTTGAACTGGTTTGAAATTTTGCATAGTAGACCATCTAAGAAATAAGGACATCTAAGAAACCAGAGGCTCCAATTCATGGCTGGTCTCATATCTTTACCAATTAACATACCTGGAAGTAGACTCCACAGGTCATTACAGGCAAGTTAATTATATAGTCACATTAATTTCTTTATTTTTCTTATTTTACACTATTATGAGAAATTAATAACAAATTTGAAGATGGGTTGTTTCAGCAAAGAAGAAAATGGTTGAATGAGCACATAAAATCATCGGCTTAAAAGGAAGAACAGAGGCAGATCGGTTGCAAAAGATGTAGCTGATGTTTTGCTGAATGATGCAAGTGAAGAGCTAAATGACGATCTAATTTCAGATAATTTTACATTGTGTAATTGGATTGAGGACACTATGAATATGTAATTGGATCGAGGACACTATGAATATGTATTTCTATATTTCTATATTTTTAGTGACTAACACTATGAATATGTATTTCTATATTTCTAAGATGTGTAGTGGGAGTAGTTGGTTATTCCTGGATTATGTATGAAATTAAATTATTGACGTTGGATTAGACTTGGTTCTTATGGAATTTGTAATATATATATAATTGGACGCTCAATATTAATTTTTGGATGGTTGGAACTAAAATATGTGCACGTTGTTGAATGCTTGATAACATATTTAGCGTTGATGGATTATATTGTTTATACAGATACGATTGTATTAATAATGGATGTAGGTTGTAGAGAAAAAAATAATAAAAAAAAAACACATTAAAGTATTTGGCTACCAAATATTTTGGTAGCTAAATGCGTAATCACATGTTTTAGTGACTAATAATTTAGTAGCAAAACATAACCCAATGCACTTTTAGTGACTAACGCTTTAGTCGTCAAATGCACCTTTTGTCGACTAAACACGCCAGAGCCAAATGTGTACTTTCTATGACTAATTATTTTGTAGCTAAAGGTGATACCTTCTCCGACCACAACAACTTAGTAGCCAAAAAGCCTCTTTTGGCGATTAAATATTTAGTCGCCAAATGCACCTTTTGCCGATTAAACAAAGTTTCAGAGCTAAATGCTTACTTTTGACTACTAATATTTTAGTCGCCAAAACATAACCTTTTGCCGATTAATGAAAATTTAGTAGCCAAAACGCTCACTTTCAAATAAACTGTAATAGTTTAGTCGCCAATACTATCACGACAGGTATAGGCGACTAGTTTGGCGATTAAAATATTTTAGTCGCTAAATGGTTTCGACTAAATATTGGACGCTTACACCAATATTTTGGTAGCCAAAAGTGACATTTCTTGTAGTGCATTAGGGATGGCAATTTGAAATCCCGACGGGATCCCGATCCCGAATTCGATTTGCGGTTTTCCCGAAAATACCACGGGGATGGATGGTATTTAAATTAAATCCCGATGACCATCGGACGGGATAAGTTCTCAAACCTCGGCCGCCCGGCCCGCCTCGATCCCGATTGATCCCCGCTTAGTATTATAATATATATATATTATATTATACGCTTAGTTTAGGATTATATATTATATTATACGCTTAGGTTATTATAATATATACATATATTATATTATATGTTGCCTCTCACATCACACAACTCACTCCTCATCTCTCTCAAACCACAACTCACTGCCTCATCTCATCTCTCTCATTTCCTTCGCCTCCGCCGATTTGAGCTCCTCTCCTCCTTCGCCTCCGCCTCGATCGAGCTCCTCTCCTCCCTCCTCCGCCGATCGAGCTCTCCTCCTCCTCCGCCGATCGAGCTCCACTGCTTGAGAACTTTTCCGCCTCTCTCGACCGCTTATTTTTTAGATGATCTGCTTATTTTTAGATGATCTGCTTATTTTTAGATCGTCATCGTTGTTTGATGAACAAATCATTTTTTCTTGGATGTTTGATGAAGAAAAATGATCTTCGAGCTCGCTATTTGATGAACAATTATTTTTATGTTTATTTTTATTTTTATATTTTTATAAATATAGGGATAAAATGATCTATTTAGATCCGTTGATGATTGTTGTTGTTGTTGATGAGTCTCCGCCAGATCTCATATTGTGGTATGTTTATGTTGTTTTTTTGTTTTTTTTTTTTATAATTTTAGCCGGGAATTATCTGAATGAAACCCGATTCCCTGGGGACGGGTGTTGATAGGCTCTGTCGGATCGGGGTCGTAGGAGAAATTTGTACCATCGGGGATCGGGGACGGGGAGTGTGATCCCCGACCCCGCCCTGCCCACTTGCCATTCCTATAGTGCATCTTGGTCGAAATACATTCCTTCCATGGCCAAACACCTAAATATCTCTATGGCTAAAGCTCCTTCATCCATGACTGAAACCTATGGCCGAAAATCATAGATCTAAAACCACTTTTGCAAACATCCTAACGGCAAACCTCACTCTTGAATGTAGCCGCCAAACACCCCTATGGACAACAACTCACTTTAGAATGAATTCGAACACCGGTTACAACGAACACCTCACCGAACACCTTGGTCCACCCATGACCATAACACGTTTAACTCCCATCCATGGCAAAAATCCAAATAGCTCCTCTGCTATTCTCACCCCAATGCCAAAAGCCCCTTTTATCGACGTAACAATCGACATCCATAGAGTTGAACAAAGTTTACTCCTCTAACTCCCATATGCACAGGAGCGCTAAAATGAACATCCTAAATAAATCTAGAATGTCCACTCCTCAAACTTCGACTAATATAGGAGCGCCCGAATGAAGTTCCTAAACAAATCTAACCCACCAAAGTTCAAAGCACCTACCATATCCGAAAAGCCCATGGCGTAAAAGCACCTAAGCCAAACATCACCTCCTTGGCATCTTCTCCTAAGCTGGTGACCCAAAAAAACACCCCATGGCTAAAAACTTCCATGGCCTATACCCCTTCTTCTATGTTGGAAAACCTACCAACCCCTAAAGCCAACATCTATGGTCGAGCAACTACCACAAAAAACCCACACTCCTAACCCGTAAGACCAACACCCAAGTCCCCTCTTATACCCACACAACACCAAAACAACACCCAACAATGGTACCACCCGGAGACCCCCAAACAACGCCTAGGCCGAAACACTACCGTTGAGAACGAGAGGAAGATGGGGAGACAAAAATGTTCAAGCTTATTAGAGAATAAGAAACAAAATAAGAAGAAAAAGAAAATGAGGCCAGCAGACTGCCATAGCCAAGGCGGCGGCCAGCCAGCCAGCCAACGATGAAGTTCGGAGGAAGGTTTTTAAAGAGAGAAGGGAAAGCCCAATGTTTTAAAAATCAAGCTGGTTAGCGAATTGGAAAAGGGATCGAGTGGACGAGTCACCTATTCAACCGCTGAGTTGAACCGGAATTGAACCGTGACGTAACAAATATATTAAAATTATATTTAAATAAAAATATAAGTAATAAAATTATAAATTAAAAATATTAAATTATCCTAAATATTTCTCCTAATATTTTTTTTACTAAAAAATATAATAATATATTTTAAAATATTATTAATTTTAATTTTGAAGAAGGCAATCAAATATTCAATGTTTCCTACATATGATTTTAATTCAAATAATTTGATTGAAAGAAAAGTAAAAATTTTGGAGGGATATCAAAATTTCAAGTCTCCCTCCAATATATTTGATTGAATCCTAAGACTTTCACAATAATTTCAAGCTCTTAATCCCTGTTTGGTGTAGCTATAGGAAAGTGATTATAAATTATAACTTAACAAAATATAAATTATAACTTTAAATATCAGCTGGTAACATGTAGGCCACGCTATAACCGATCGTTTTAGCCTAAAAGCCAAAAAGTTAATAAAAACTAAAAAGCTAACAACTCATACCAAAAAGTCAAAGATTCTCTTTTCTCTTTACTTTTTGCACATCTTTTTGTAAAAAGCCAAAAAGTCATCCCAAACATACTAGTTTTTTTACCTCATATTTTAGCCAAAAAGTTACTAAAATAGCATGTTCCCAAACGAGACCTAGTTGTGGGATTATTAATTTAATCAACAAAATAGTATTTGGTTAAATAAGCTATAAAATAATTTTTTACTGTGTAATGTCTTTTTTGCCCTTATAAGATATAAAAATAGTTATTTTTTCATTTTCTTTAATTTACAAAAAAAATTGTTTCATTAATGAAAGTTAATATAATTAGTATCAATTAATATAAAAATTGATACGTTTCATTACAACAATTGTTATTTCATTTTTTTTAATTTCATTTAATAAAAGTTATTTCATTTTTTTATTGATTAATATCGATTAGCAACAATTATTTTTTTTCCTTTAATATATCACCAAAGAATTTTTATATCAATATAAAATTCTTTTATTAGAAGTTATTTAATTGAAATAAATTGTGCAATTTATTTCTTTATTTAAATTGTGCAGTTATGCAATTTATATCAATATTAATTGTGAAATAAATTGTGCAATTTATTTAATGGATATAAATTGCAAAACCCTAGTCACTGCCGGTGGTCTGCAAGATCGTCACGTCGTCAATCGTTCTCATCATCATCACCATTTTTAGATCATGATGTGGTTTCAGAGAGAGAGAGAGAGAAGCTCGACGATGGTGACAAAGCAGCGACGGGTTGCTACGACGCAGCGACGATGGTCTGCAACTGTAGGGCGGTATCTTGAGATGCAACCGGAAACAACAGTTGATGAGAGCAGCGAGAATGAGATATCTAGGTCTGTGTTGCATTCTCGCATGGTGGAGAATGTGGGAAGGAGGCATAAAGGCGGCGATCACAAAAGTGAGGTAGAGGAAAGGCTTATGTTTAGATTGTGAAGAGAAAGAATACTTAAGAGAGAGAGGAGGGTTAGGTTTGGTTCTAGAATGAGGCATATATATATATCGAGGGACAGTTCGAGAGAAAGAGAGATCGTGATATGGTCTCAAGCCATCGAAAATTGCCTTTCACTCTCTCTTGATAAGGAGAAGACTTCATCTGATATATCTGAGGGTTCATCATAAGTCCATGGACTGCTATACCAAAGAAGTTTGTTTGTTTGTAACTAATTAGTAACTGTTTGTAACTAATTAGTAACAGTTTAACTATTAGTTAGTTAGGAGAGGTTATGGCTTATATATATACACAACACAGCAGATATAGGGCTGTAATAATATTGATTAAATTGATTCAACATTTGTTTCATGGTATCAGAGCCTCGCCAAGCTCCAACGAGCGATCCTTCAATGGCAACCTCTTCAATGGCATCTTCTTTGTCGTCTTCAACATCACCGATTCCATCCAACCTGAATATGTTGATCTCTAATCTCAATTCCTTTGTCACAGTAAAGTTAGACAGTACGAATTTCATCATTTGGAAGAACCAGATACAAAACATTCTTTGAGCAACCGATTTGATGAAGATCATAAATGGTTCTCAAAGTTGTCCTAGCGAGATGATTCACGATTCATCATCCGAACCGATATTCAAAATCCTAAAGCTACTCTATGGAAGATGTTGATGCACATCTTCTTAGTCAGACATGCCTACACTTTCCCGCAATTTTTGCCTCGTTTCTTCATCTTCGAACGAGTTCTCGTATGGCAATTTCTTGACAAGCTTTTACATCATTGCCAAGGTCTCTTATACATCAACTTAAGAACAAATTGAATTCAATCTCAAAGAAATCAGATTCAATGGAAGTCTATCTGAGTAACATTAAGAGTCTTGTTGATCAATTGAGTGTTGCCTCCTCATTTGTGGATGATAAAGATGTGGTTCTTATCATATTGAATGGCTTACCAAGTGAATATGATTCTGTGAAAACTGCTATTCGCACTCATTCTGAACGAATTTCTATGGAAGATTTATCTGCTATTCTTTGCTCAAAGGCTATTCACATTGAGGGGAAACTAAAACAAGCAGCAGACTTAACTGTTGCCTATGCAACAATGAAAGATTCTAACTCTTCAAAAGGATTTCAAGCTTATGAACATAGTACAAGTTCTCGATATGAGTCTAGGGCTTCTAATAGAGGAAATCGATTTTCTCAAGGTCGATCCTTCACATTTCGAGGTAGATCACAAGGAAGAGGCAAATCCAGTTATGGAGTTAGCTGTCAAATTTGTGGAAAGAATAATCATTCTGCTATTGATTGTTGGCATCGAATGGATTTGCAATTTTAACATTCCATTCCTCTTCAATACTCATCCTCACAATAGTCACCTACAGATCCGCTCCTCATCAATCTAGGGCTTTTATTGCCTCCATGTCCGATAATGGTGCTTCTCACGTCTACTCCTTGGTTTCTCGATTCCGCAAAGATCGCACCATATCACTCATGATCTATATCACCACAACTCTTATCAACCATATCATGGCAATGATTATGTAACTATTGGTAATGCCACTTCTCTCCCCATTCATAATACTAGCCAAGGTATTCTTCCTACTCCCCATCATTCTTTTTCTTTGAACAAGGTTTTACATGTTCCTCACATTTTTACTAATCTTGTTTCTGTACAAAAATTGGCTCAAGACAATAATTGTTCCATTATCTTTGATCATAATTGTTTTTCTATTTAGGACAACAGCCCAAGGCCATTCTCCATAAAGGTTTTCATGCTAATGGTCTTTACTAGTTTTCTAATCATCCATCCCATGCTCCTCATCATGCTTTGCACAAATTTCACATCTTTTTCCATCGTGATTCACGATATTTGGCATAAAAGATTGGGGCATCCTCTACTTTTAAGTTTCATTTGCTTAAGACCTTTTTACCTTTTGTCCTCTAATAAAACATCACTTTCATGTGTTGATTTGCCATGTCTAAATGTCATCGCCTTCTTTTTAAGTCGCCTAATTCTTCAGAACACTCCATTGGCTTTAATTCACAATGGCTTTGGGTTCCTTTTACTCATGTTGCTTCTATTTTCAAATACTATGTTGTGTTTATAGATGATTTTAGTCAATTTACTTGTATCTATCCTCTATGCTATAAAAGTGAGGTTTATGCTAAATTTTTGGAATTCAAGGTTTTGTGGAAAAACTATTTGGATATCCTCTTAAAATCTTACGGACTGATGGAGGTGGTGAATTTGTTAACTCTTCCATGGACAGTTTTATGCAATCTCATGGCATTTATCATTAACACTCTTGTCCCCATACACTATCTCAAAATGGTGTTGTCGAAAGGAAGCATTTACACATCCCAAAAATGGCCATTGCTTTACTCCATCATTTCTTCTTCTTCTTACCTATTGGTTTGATGTTGTGCCGCCACACCTATTTGATTA